>JAAWXA010000021.1:11813317-12131262 GCA_038090715.1 Florisuga fusca | reverse complement strand
GGACGCCTCCAGTGCTGATTGGGCGGCGGGACAACGGCGGGGGCTGAGGCATGAGGGGCGGCCGAAGGAACTGCGTCGGGAAGGTCTCACGTAGGGGGAAGGGCCCCCGAAATAACCATCCAGGTGGCTGCAAACCCTGTGCGGCTGGTTGGGTTGCTAGGAGAACGTTTTAACGTGAAACGAAGAAAACTTTGTAGCCGAGAACTCTTTGTGGCCTGGGGGGGTCTGTGCGCTTTGTATTTCAGGTCTGTGGAAGAAATCGACCGAAGTGGTTGTTCTTTTCACATTGGAAAAGTGCCCTTGTGTGTCCTGCCGGCGGAGGGATGCTTGTGGGGGTGGGGGTTGCATAGTTGTAATTGCAAATCAGGGAGTGGGAAGAGGCAAAAAATCAAGAGTATTCCCACAGCACGTGGATTTTCTGAAATGTATATGTTGTATCTGGCCATCTTACTTACTACATCTGAATCTTGTTTTATTTTTTTTTTTAGCGTTTATTATTTGACTTATTGTTGGGTGCACGTGTAATGATGTGAAAACACGAACTTGTGCTTTAACAGCTGTCTTAGCACACAAAACAGTTTTGCTTTCGTTCTGCGAGTGTATTGAAATTGGAACAATCCTCTCCTGGTGTAGTTACACACCAAGTAGAGTGTACGGTCTACAGAATGTAGCTACACAGTTTATGTTACTTACTAGTATCATAAGTTAGTAGCTACTAACTTATGTTAACTTACTCGAGTTCCAAGTGTTTTGCTTCCTATTAATGAAAAATCTAGGGACTATACAGTACAAGTGGTGGCAGAAGAGAATAAATAGTTTTAACATTCTGTTTTTAAAACACATTCTACTGTTAAAAGCTTTAAAACTGTTTAGAACCAAATCCTGTGGGATGATGGGAAGAACATGGTCTTGAACATCTGTTTTTTTCCTTCAGTAACACATCAAAGGACAGCGTTTATTATGGAGAACTTTGATCAAAAATTGACTTTTGAGTTGTTATCTGGAGTATTTTTGGCAGGCAAGGGGGTGAGGAGGGACAGGCCTGCATTGTAGTTTGAGGCTGACAGTGCTGCATGTCCCAAATAGAGGAAGGAGGACAGGCACCAGCAAGGATTTAGGAGGAGTGGGAATGTCTGCAGAGTAATCAATGTTACCAGTTCAAAACTTGGAATCTCGTGTTAAAAAAGGATTGAAAGTAAAACTGGAAGTTAGCATAACCTAAAACTTTTTAAGATCTAGGATTTGCTTTAACCTGATTGTCTAGCTGGAGGTGTGTGTCTGGCTTAATTAGAAGTGAGGAGCTGTTTAAACCTTTAGGATAAGTCAGGAAGAACTAGAAAGGTGATGAAAGAACTTGTAAGCTTTCTGGCAGTGTATACTTTCCATGTTTTTTGAAGCTCATGTCTAGAAATTCGAATGTGATGAGAACTTAATGGATTTTTTTTTTGTGTGTGTGTGTTTGAGGAGAAAAGATTTGAACTTGCTTTTTCATAAATGTGCATATATATCTCCTTTATGCTTTTTTTTTTTGTGGGGTTTTTTGGTGTTTTTGGGTTTTTTTAGTTTTCCAATTGTTTGGTCTTCAGAAGCAGTACAGATATTTTTTTTTTAAAATGGTTTTTTTTTTTTAATTTTGTGGGCTGGAGTTTTTGATGCCTATCTTGACTGCATGAGGTGGACACACCTTGTTTACTTGGACACATAGATGTGAGCACCAGACTTAGTTACTTTGATTCTTGTCCATTGGAGCATTTAGGTACTCAAGAGGGTCTGGTGCTGTGATATCCATAGTGCAAGACATTAATCCAGTGGGAATTTCATATGGACACATCAAAGCTGCATGAATGTCTCAGAATACCAGAATGTCTGAGAATACCAGAACACCAGTGTTCTCTCAAAGATCCAGGGCATATTTATCCCCCCTCTTCCCTGTAAAGGAAGATGCAACATGGTTTTCAGCCTTTCAGAAAGGACAGTGAGGATCCCCAAGTGACAGATTGAGACACTGTGGCTTTGAAATGGAGATGTTGTCAAAATCACTAGCCTTTCTTGTTTGGTCAGTGTACTGCAACAGTAACAAATGACTTTTAAGGGGGAGTCCTTTTCAAAATAATTCCCTTTACTTTTAGAAATAAATACCAGAAGGGTTACTATAAATTTACTGAACAGTTTGTGCAGTATTTGGTGGTGTTTTATTGCATCTGAATTTCTAACTGTATTTCAGATATGTTTTATACTTCTTTCCCTCACTAAAAAGGATATTCACTCCTGAAAGAATGTTAGGAGATTTGCCTCTGAGTCTTGTAATTTTCCCCTGTTATTGTTGTTGCATTTTTTCGTATATATTGGCATACTTGGGTATGAGGAGATAGGCCAAGTAGCTAGAGATGCATTTTTCAGTTGTATGCAATCTATGACAAATGCATAGGTTTAAGTCTTTGCCCATCTCCATCATGTTGCTGCTGAATAAAAGGCCTCTTAACAAACATGAAATGTGTTAGTTAGGGTTTTCCAATCCTTTCTTTAAAATTGGGCAATTTAATTTTCTCTAAAATTTAAGTTCTAAGGAAAAGGAAAAACTAGTTTTCAAAATGTGAACCATCTGTGAAAAATACACTGGGTTTTACGTTTGTGTCAATGGATGTGTAAGGTCATATGGATGACAATTGTCAAGTTCCTCCTGAAAATCATGGGATAGAAGTGTAAGTTTCCTTGGGTTTTGTTGTTGGAAAACTAGATGTAAGTATGCAGTACAGTACTGTAAGCTGTCTTAAACTTGCTTCTCCTTGTGTGAACAAGTTAAGGCAGTGTAAATGTATCAAGGCTTTCACATGCTGCCTCTATTTTTGGTGGCTGCAGTGATTTCTCTTACTAGCTGCTCTCCCAGTGTATCAGTATAACTGGTCCCAGATATTCTCTTTAAATTTTCAGTCTGCTAGTTCTTCTGCAAAATAAACTGCTTATATTCATATTTCATGGAGCAGCTGTCCAGTTTTTCGTAACTCATGACAGTAATGGATGAAGTTCTATTCTTTAGTCCAACTTTATTTTTGTTTGTTAGCTTTCTGGGTGTTTTGTGTACCTCTGCAGCACATCACTAACTTATTTTGTAAACTGTACATAATGACTATAGGACCCCAAAGTCATACTTTGCTTTTTCATGATGGGGGAGGGCAAATAAATCTCTTGGTCTTTCAGTTCCCAATTCAGATTTTGCTGATCTTTATGCCAGGGTCTTGGATGCCTCTTATTGTTTCTATTTTTTAATGCATTTAGTTCTGTGGAGTTTTGCTGACGTACTCAATGACACAAGTTTCTAGTCAAGCTGGGTATAAATGTATTCTCCCATCAGCTGGATTTATAAAAGTAAAATTCTTTGCAAGGGTATATTTTTGTTGTTTAAGAGACAGTGTTATGCAGGAAGTCAAACCTGCTTGAAACAAGAAAAATTTTGATTATTCTTGTCGCCCCAGAGTTGTAGTCTAGTTATTCCTCCTGCTTTTAGGAACATCTCTCCTGGAAAACTACTTCAATAGCCCATAATCACTATTTGATGAGTTCCTGGAGCAAACTGAAGTAAATTGTTTGCTCCCTAGGTATTATACTTGCCTTCTACATATCTCCCTTAGACTTTCCCCCCAAATAAATATGTATACTGCACTTGTATTCTGTGGCCACAATAAAGCAGTGTCTCAGTTTACTTATTTATCTGTTCTTTTTTAAGCACTTCTATTATGAAATTAGAGGACCCATAAGAGAGAGGAATGAGGTATCTTTTTTTTTTTATTCTCCCATTGGTTCTTCAGTTGTGCTTTCCTTCTTCCTACTCTTCATGCGCCTCACCCCAGGCCCCTTGTATTTCTAGTCATGCCTTAGTAAACAGGTATTTTGGTGGGTGTTCTACTTCCCATGTAGAAAACTTTAAGGCTTTTAAAGAAGTATTGAGTCTTCTGAGATATTTGTGTCTGTATGGCTTCAGTTGCATGCACAGAGCTCTTGGTTGACATGCTGATTCTGAAGTCTTAGGTGTTTTTCTCTCAAGTTTTAGTTGCTTGTTTTTAGTCAATATAATGCAGTATTTCTCATATTTACTTTTTGTATTTTTCTTAGTGCTTTACAGGCAGTTGTAACAAGCAACTTACTCCTCTGCTTCTCATGAAGTTTTCCTAAACACTTCCTTTATTGCAACCCTTTCAGGGTATATCACATGCTGTTCTGTAGTTAAAGAGATGGGAATTCTTTTAAACTTCCAGAAATAGATATCATTAAACAGCCTGAGTCATTAGGATCTTTCTGTTGTCCAAAGAAATGTCTTAATACTGTTACTTGAACACCAGACCTAAGCATCTGTACTCTTTCAGTATATTTGTGAAGGAGTGTGAAGTACTTTGAGCAGTGTATGTGGTGATGAAATCCCTGAGGCTAACACAGGTCTTAGTTAGCTTGCCTTAGTGTTAAGTATTATTTATTCTTATATTTGTCAGAGTTGGATAATGTGAAAGAAGTTTTAAAACTACAGAAGGCCTCTTTCTTTGCTGTCCTGGTTGCCTCTTAAGTACTCCAGATAATTTGTTATTTGGCCATGACATTGGTTTTGATCAGTTTATGGCTGTTTATGATTGTTTCTCTAAATCTTCTCCAACACACTCTATGTCTTAATGGTGCTGCTGGAATCCTTTTAATATGGATTTTTTTCCTTCTCATTTGAGCAGGTATAATTTTTTTGGTGAGCAGGTAGAAATGTTCTCAGCTCTCTTTGGTTGAGGCCACTGTATATTTTCACATTTCTTAAAGTTACTAAAAAGTTCAGTCCCTCCACAGCTTGGTTGTGCTTTTTATTTTTTGAAGGCTCTGTTGGTTTTAAGCATACTGTGCATGCTTTTTGTTGGTGGAAAGCAGAGGATGATTTCAGAAACTTACTCCTTCCCCAAGGAAGCAAAATTAATATTTGTTTCTTTAATACCTACCTGCAATATTTTTCCCTGTGCTTTTTATTTGTCTCAACTTATGCTTGTTCAGTAATGAAATGTGTGCATTCCTGCATCCCTTTGCAAAATTTGTGCTTGAGAGCAGTCCTGGGGAGAAGGATTTGGGGTTGTTTGTTGATGAAAAGATCAACATGATCAGGCAGCGTGTGCTTGCAGCTCAGAAAGCCAACCATATCCTGGGATGCATCAAAAGAATTTTGTCCTGGAGGTTAAGGGATCTGATTCTTCCCCTGTACTCCACTTTCTTGAGACTGCACCTGCAGTACTCTATCCAGTTCTAGGGCCCCTAACACAAGAAGGACATAGAGCTGTTGGAGCAAGTCCAGAAAAGGGCCACAGAGATGATCCTCGAGGGCTGGAGCACCTCTCCTGTGAAAGCAGGCTGAGAAGGTTGGGTTTGTTCAGCCTGGAGATGAAGAGGCTCTGGGAAGACCTTATAGTGGCATCCCAGTACCTGAAGGGGACCTAGAGGAAAGCTGGGGGGGACGGACAACTTTTTTACAAGGGCATGCAGTGAACAGGACAAGGGGGAATGGTTCTGAAGTGGAAGGGGAGATATTAAACATTAGGATGAAATTCTTAACAGTGAGGGTGGTGAGACGCTGAAGCTGTGGTTGAACACTTCCTGCCTGGAAGTGTTCAGGGTCAGGCTGGTTGGGGCTTCGAGCAACCTGTTCTAGTGGGAGCTGTCTCTGCCCATGGCAGAGGGGCTGGAACTAGATGGCCTTTAAACTTCCTTCCAACTCAGACCTTTCAGTGTTTCTGTAGTTCTGCAATTACTGTCCTATCTTTTTCCTTTCTAGTCTCTTGACAAGCAGAGAGATGGTAAAAAGGAAAGCAAGACCTGTTGCTTGGTCCCGCTTTTATATGTAGGCTGCTTTTGCAGACTTTATTGAACTGCTCTCATTTGAGTTTTCTACTGTTTTTCTTCCTGTTCATGACTTGTGCCTTTCCTTTGCTGTGGATTTTTAGTCTCCCTTAACCACACATGGTTCCTGCCTGTTCACTATAGCAAATTGCATGGTCCTTACAGCTGGCTGTTCATGCACCGTTCCCTACTGAATGTGGATCCTTTTCATACAATAGCTACATCTGTAAAGTAGTTCTTTGATGTAGAGAAGGATGTACACATTTGTACTGTATCCTTGTTGCTGCTTTCCTTGTTTAACACCAATCCATGTGACCTCTGTGCTTATACAATTCATTTAAATTTTTGTGTTTACTTGGGTAGCTGTCAGTATTGAGTCTCTTCTGACTCAGGAGTTTGTCAGTCATTTAATTTTAGTTTCTATTAGTTCTGAATCACAGATTTGCATCTCTTAATATGAAGGATTTTCTTTTAAGCACTGTTCTTCCAGTATTAGATTTAACAATCTTTTCTGTCTGTGCCCTCCTCCCTTCTCCTATTTTGTATTCGTTTCCAGGAAAGTGTCACAGCATAACGTATTTTCCATAAGTTCTCAGTGATCTACTGTGCTTCGAAGCTTTTTTTTCTTTTTTCTTTTTTTCTTTTTTCTTCCTCCTGCATATGGGATACATTGTCTATATCTAACACTACAGCACCAGCTATTCTGCAGCTCATCTTCAACTTTAATAGTACCCTTGGCTATCATATAGAGTTAACTTGTTGTTTCAGACTTGCAGCATAATTCCCTATAACTTTTAAGGTGAAGAATTTACGTGTTGGAGCCTCCTGGCCTCACTGCAATGTGTGTGGGTTGTATTTTCCTGTGCTATGTTCAGAGTCAGCTCTATTGCAAGCTTACAGCCGAGTTGTGTTCTGAGAACTGTCAGGAGTCTGAGGGGCTGGATAAATGGGAATGCTGTAGACAGGGAAAAGGTTAGGACTGATTCTAGAGGGCAAAGGATAGTGGTGAGAGTGGGTTTACAGTGCTGGCAGAAATTGTGGGGTGATACTGGGTGATGTGAGAGAACTGAGGGACAGAATACTGTGGTGATATGTAATGAGAGATTTTGTTGCATCTGTCCATACGTATGTTGACAAAGATGCAAAAGGAAGCGCCCCAACCATTCTTAGAGTACGCAGCTCTAGGAATTTCGGTGTTCTCCTACCACCTTTGAAGTGCTACCATTTGCTCCTGGAGTCAACTTGTGATTCACTGGCTTATGAGTTGTATAGTTTAGAAACTGGATACTTTGTGTGGTGAATGATTGGTTTATGCTTTCTTAAATGTCACTCTGGCATACTGTAGTCAGCAATGAGCATGTGTTTGCATGCTGGCTTCTTTTTGTCTAAAGGGGAGCTTTCTAGTGTTCTTTGACTCCTACTGTAGCAAAGGTTTGGACAGTGGATTGGTCCCATGCTGCATTGAATTGAGCAAGCATTATTGGGAAAGGGTTAATAAATTGTTTATAACTTTGTATGTCCTGTATGATGATTGATTGAAATTTTATTACTGCACTTTAGTTAGGCATTTTATTTTTTTTATTGGGATATGTTTTTCCTTATCTTTTTTTTCTGTCTGCTCACATGTATGAGAATTTGCTTGACTTCTGTGTCTTTATCCCCAACCAACCAAATAACTTTTGTTTTTCTTTTAGCAAACTGAAAAAGCTAAGTGAAGATAGTTTAACTAAGCAGCCTGAAGAAGTCTTTGATGTTCTGGAGAAACTTGGTGAAGGGTAAGTGCAGCTATTTATGAGGGGATGAGATCAGAGGGAAAGAGTATATAAAGCATGTGTTGGAATATTAAGTCACAGAGAAAGTGACTGTAAATGTCCTAAGGAATGCTTCTCTAGAGAAGTTTTAATAATAAAGCAAATGTATTAATTGGTAGACTTCCATGGTTCCCCAGATACGTATTTTTCAGTGTCCCTTTTTTGTTAAGGCAGCCAAGTTGCTTGCTGCCCTACTGGAGTTAAATGCACTGGTATATTGACTCAATATCCAGTGGCACATCTTTTCTGAGGTACCAATAGAAATTTAATTTTTTCCATCCTTAAAAAGGCCCTCAAGCATGAACACGTGTCTTCTGTGACTTTTTAACATTTCTGCATAATGGAAATGAGCAGCAGTTTATCGTGGTTAAAAAAAAATGTCCCTCTTATTTGTAGGTCTTATGGTAGCGTGTTTAAAGCAATACACAAAGAGTCTGGACAAGTTGTAGCAATTAAGCAGGTCCCTGTGGAGTCAGATCTTCAAGAAATAATTAAAGAAATCTCTATAATGCAACAGTGTGACAGGTAGGTGTAACAGTTTTTTGTCTTTCTAAGAATCAATGTGAAAATGTGTTTGTAATTGTAAATATGGCTGAAATACATGCAGTTGCAAACATTTTTTTGTGACATGGAAAATTAAAGCAGTTGATGTTGGACAGTTTACTTCAAGGAACCACTTTGGGAGTGAAGGAAGTGCAAATAGTGTACATCACAGAAGCTACTGGAAGAATAAGTACTTGCCTCTGTTTAGAACTCTTCATGCTTGCTTCACTTGACTTGCACTGGCATGCCCAAAGGTTAATATTTTCTGTTAATATCTGAGACCTTGTGAATTCCCAGTTACCTATTTCAGGAGACAAATAAAGATGTTTCTGTCACAGGATTAATGACTTGCAGTTAACTTTTAAAATATCATTTTACTCATTGCTTTTGTTGTGCAGGAGCATAACTTTAAAAAAGTGAACAATCTTCTAATAGTTCTGAAGAAGGGCTGTTACCTTACACTTGTTCACAAATGATAAATCTTGTGATTTCCAGTATTGTAGGGAGTGGAAACCTTAACATCAAGTGTCTGCAAGGAGGCAGAAATGGCCTTGCTTTCCTCTTTTTTATGGAGTTATTTTTTTTGTTTGTAAATTTAAAAATTTTGTATATTGTTTTGTATAAACCCTCCAGCCTTGTATTTTCATAAATACACTATCTAATCACTTTTCTGAAGGAAGATTCTTGTTATGTTTACCACATCTGTTTCTGCCTTTCTTTTGCAAGTGCCTTTGAGGAAATGTACTTCAAGTGACAAATAGAGTAACAAAGCAGTGTGTTCTACTTCTGACAGTACTATCCTCACATGAGCCACTTCAGTATGAAAATGCATTTGCAAATCTGGAAGTCTTGTTCAAACCAACACTAGGTTCTGTTTAATATGGAAATCTATGTCTGTACTTGAAATAAGTTCATTCTTGCAAAATTAGAAAAACATGGGTGAGTTTCCATGTGTTTTTGCTCAGAGAAGAAAACAACTCGGTCTTTTTAAGTAGAGAAACATCCATAACTTGGTGTGGAAAGCTAAAAATTGAGAGGCCCTAAAGAAGGGAAAACCAGCTTTGTATCAGAAGAGTAATGGTTGGGAAAACTACATCTGTATTTGAAGATCACTAGAAGCTGTGTCACTCAGAACTGTGGTCAATGTATCTGTGCCCAAATGAAGACAAGTGATGAGTGGTGTTCCTCAGGGGCTCTAACTGTGACTGGTGCTGTTGAACATCTTTGATGGTGACATGGACAATGGAATTATGTCCACCCTCAGCACTTTTGCTGATGACACCAAGCTGTATGATGTGGTCGACACCCTAGAGGGGTGGGAGGCCATCCACAGGGACCTTGACAGGCTTGAGTGATGGGCCCGTGCCAACCTCATGATAAGACCAAGTACAAGATCATGCATCTTGGTCGAGGCAGTTCCAAACACAGTGACAGATGGGAGAAGAATGGCTTGAGAACAGCCTTGGTTGGTTGATGAGAAGTTGATGAGTTAGCAGTGTGTGCTGGCAGCACAGAAAGCCAACCATATCCTGGGCTGCATCAAAATAAGTGTGTCCAGCAGGTCAAGGGAGGTGATTCTCCCTCTTTACTCCTCTTTCCTGAGATTTCCCCTAGAGTACTGTGTCCAGTTCTGGAGTTCCCAACATATGAAGCACATGGAGCTGCTGGAGCAAGGCCGGAAGAGGGCCTCTTCTCTGAAGACAGGCTGAGAGTTTAGACATTAGGAAGAAATTCTTGAGTGTGCATGTGGTGAGACACTGGCATAGGTTGCACAGGGACTGCCCATGGCACAGGAGTTTGGAACTAGATGATCTTTATGGTCCCTTCCAACCCAAACTGTTCTGTGATTTGATGATTTGTAATCTTATTAAGTAGTCAGACTTCATTCTAACAAGGCATTGATTAAGCTAATAGAAGTTTTTAAATGTATTTGATTGTACTTGCTCTTTAGCTGTGTTAGTGTTTGTCAAACTGTAATTTTTTTAATGATACTTGTGAGGGCTTGTTTTTTTTCCACCTACTTAAAATTAATCTGTTAAACTTTTTTTCCCATCTAGTCCCTATGTTGTCAAGTACTATGGCAGCTACTTTAAGAACACAGATCTATGGATCGTTATGGAATATTGTGGTGCTGGCTCTGTTTCAGACATAATTAGACTTCGTAATAAAACGGTGAGTTGTGGGTTTTTTCTTTTTTTCTTTTTTTTTCCAAAAATGTTTAACACTTACTAAAATGAAACAGAATTAAGAGTAGAAGCCTCAAGATATTTTTCAGCTTGACAAGAGCATGTTTTTGTTCAAGAGGCCTAAGCTACTACTTTGAAGTTAAATCGATCACTGGAATTCTGCCCTGGAGTTTTCTGGCTTGCCAGGCTGATCAGCAGCACTGCAGCAGCCTTATTTTGCATGTTAGCATATCTGAGGTGTGATGGTCATCAGTCCAAGGCAACAGGATTGTGTGTCTACTTTTGTCTGCTTTTCTCACAGCCTGATTTGGGAGGTACGTGTATCTTGTACAGTCAAACTGGGTTGCTGCCAAAAAGGGCAGTTCTACTGTTATCATCCAACCTGAGTGATGTGTTGCCATTTATCAAATGCAGTGATGGTGTGGCTGGAGGGTGATCTTGGATAAGTTTGATGATCTAATGGGGGAACTCTTTGCTCTCTTGTCTGTCTTCCCCACCCTGTCATGGGCTAACTTGGGGCTTATTATGACAGCACAGTGGCTTGATATGATGCAAGAGAGACATTAGGAATGAGCAGTGGGGAAAAAGAAGGAATACAAGGAATGAGACTGGCATTTTTTCAGTGGCTGCTTGCAACAGATAAAGATAATTACAACATGAAGCAATGCTTTAAGTCCTGCTGGCTGCTATTAACAGATTAGGGAGTACTGACACCAACAATCCTGCCTCTCTACTAATAATTTAGAGTACACTTGCTCATCCACTGACTGTGATCAACTGAGTCATTATGATCCTGTCTCTTTTGGGGACCAAACTGAGTTGACTGTAGCATACTGTGTAATGGCTATGCTGTCGATTGTGATAGAAAACCTTATTTGAGACAGTATTATTGTAAGCAGGGCAATCTACTACTGTACACATGGTGTGCTGTTGGGCCTCAGGGTCCTGCATTTTATGTCTAAACTGTGACTTTCTTTACTTATTTATTTATCAGTTAAATATGCATAACCTTGTGTTCTTATTGATTCTCTTCAGCCATATTTTCTTAGCTAGTTAGTTTTTTCATGTGTTGTTTTCCATTTTTGTTTTCCTTGAAGGGCTAAAAATATCAGCTGAATTATTAATGTCGTTCCAGTTTGAATCAATCTCTCTGCATATAAAATTGTAATCCAGGCAATACAATTTGTTTCAACTAAGGAATTAAGCCAAGTTTCATTTTGGTCACAATATATCCTAATTCCATATATATTTTATTTTACAATGAAAGAATGCTTTTAAAATTGGAATGGATTTATTGCTGTATATTTTTATGGTAAGGGGAGGAAATGTCAGAAACTCTAGTCAAAAGTTCTCTGAAATTGGGTGTTTAGAGGTGGTGAGGAAGGAGTTGAACACTGTCACTAATTTGAAGTAAGAGGCAATTTTAATTTGGAAGGGACCTCTGGAAGTAATCTAATTGAATCTTCTGTTCCAAGGAAGGTAAGCTTTGAAGTTCAGTTAGGTTCATCAGGACTTTTTTCAGCTGAGTTTTAAAAATCTGAAAAAGGAGAAATTCCTTTGTGAGGATTATGTTTAATGTCCCCTTTAGTTTATTAAAAACTACATTAAAATATCCACCTTCCTTCAGATAAGACAAACCTTGCTCTCTCAATTTGGTGTATCATGTACTCTAGCCCCCACTACTAGACTCTAGTTTGTCAGTGTTTCTTTTATAATAGCCAGAAACTTGGCACAGTGTTCCATATTTGGCTTTACAAGTGGTAAATGAAGAGCATGTACTTGTCCTTTCTTTGCTGCATGTCCTTCCCTAATGAAGATCAGCACATGGTGAGCATTCTCTGCTCTAAGTTATTGCTGACTCATGTTCAGCTGGCCTTTAGCTGATGTCATCTATCTGGACTTGTCCAAGGTGTTTGACACACTCCCACATGACATCCTTGTCTCTAAGATGGAGAGACATGGATTAGATGGATGAAACACTCCATGGATAAGGAGCTGGCTAGAAGGTCACACTCAAAGAATTGTGATGAAAGGCTCATTGTCCACCTGGAGACCAGTGACAAGGGGAGTTCCTCAGGGGTCTGTTCCGAGTCCAGTGCTGTTTCCTGTCTTTGTCAGTGACATGGATGATGGCATTGAGTGCAGCCTCATCAAACTTGCTGACACCAGGCTGTGTGGTGCTGTGGATTCACATGAAGGAAGAGATGCCATCCAGAGGGACTGTCAAGTTTGGGAAACAGGCCAGTGTCAACTGCATGAGGTTCAACAAGTCCAAGTGCGAGGTCCTGCATCTGTGCTGGACCAGGTACAGTTACAAGGTGGGTACAGAGTGGGTTGAGAGTAGCCCTGAAGAAAGGGACCTGGGGATGTTGATTGAGGAGAAACTCCACATGAGCCCACAGTGCACTCATGCAGCTCAGAAGGCAAACTGTGTCCCAGGATGCATCAAGAGGAGCATGGCCAGCAGATCCAGAGAGCTGATTCTGCCCCTCTGCTCTGATCTTGTGAAACCCCACTTCAAATGGTGCTGGAGCACCTCTGCTATGAGGAGAGGCTGAGGGAGCTGGGATTGGTCAGCCTGAAGAAGAGAAGACTCCAGGGGCACCTTATAGCTGCCTTCCAATACCTGAAGGGAACCTACAGGAAGAATGAAGAGGGACTTTTTATAAGTGTCCAGTGATAGGACAAGGGGAAATGGTTTTAAACTGAAGGAAGAATAGGTTTATACTGGATATTGGGAAGAAGCTCTTTAGTATGAGGGTGGTGAGACTCTGAAACAGATTGTGTGCAGAAGTTGTGGATGCTTCCTCCCTGGAGGTGTTCAGGGCCAGGTTGGATGAGGCTTCAAGCAACCTTGTCTAGAATAAGAGGCATCCCTGCTCATGGCAGGGAGGTTAAAGTAGTTGATCTCTAAGGTGCCTTCCAATCTAAGCCATTCTTTGATTTTCTATTGAAGCCACACCTGAACCTTTCCTGCAGCAATGCTACTTGTCCCATTGATCCTCACCCCATACTGTTCATGGTATATGGGTCTTCTGTTCTAGGTGTGGGACTTGGCTTTTGTTGAACTTCAAGTTTGTTTTCAACCTAATTCCTCCAGCTTGCTGAGGTCTCTCAGAGTTGCAGCCCTGGCTTTTAGTGTATTGGCAGCTTCCCTCCTGTTTCATGTTCTTGACAAACATGATGGGTGTGTCCTAGTTTGCTGCCCAGGTTGTTGGTGGAGATGTTCACCCTGAGGAGTGGAGTATCTGCCTCTGAGGATTATTGCTTATAGCTGGCTGTTGGTTACATTTTAAACCACCATATAGCCCAGCAGTCCAGCCAGTTTTTTTCCACCTCTTCGTTATGGTTCCCCAGATTGGCTAAAAAGATTCTGTTGGAGACTGTCAACAGTCAAATTAAATTACATCATCGTCTCTCTTCTCACGCTCAGAGGAAAGTAGCCAGGTTAATTTTACATTATTTCCTTCTGGCCAACTTGTGCTGGCTCTTACCAATCATGTTTTTACCCTTTTTGTGTCTGGAAATCAGCTTTCGTGACGATTTGCTCCATAATATCCTGAAGACCGAGGGAGGATAAAGAGGCCAGCCTGTAATTCCTCATTATTCTGGCTCTCTTTGAGGATGGTGTAATAAGGGGCATTCCTGGATTGCTGTAACTTTTTAAAGCTGGTAAGAAGTAGCCTTGAGTTGGCACTAGCCTCCTTCTTGGCACCTTTGGATGCATCTCTTTCCATGATTTTTTATTTCTCTAATTTACTAGAGGGATTCTCTTTCCACTTCTGCTACTAAGCAAAGACATCCAAGAACCTGAAAAAACCCATGCAAAGAAGATGCTTAGGACATTTTTGTATAATTTGTCAATAGACTGACTCCCCATTTAACAACAGCAGGCAGATGTTTTTCTTGTGTGTTTTTCTTTTGGTTTTTTTTCATTTTTCTGCAGATAGACCAGTATAAGCTCTTCTTGCTATTCTCTGTGTTGCTGTCCAGTTTCAAACCCACCCTAGCTTTGGCTTTCCTGATTTTGCTCCTTAATGCTGCTTTGTCTTTAGTAATCTGTTCCTACTTCTGTCTCTTATGTGCTCTGGCTTTTGCCCTTTAGCTCGGTCAGGAGTTCCTAGTTCATTGAAGAGGGTCTCCTGCTGTGCTTACTGTTTTTCTTGCATATCAGGAAGGACTCTATTCATACTTTGAGGAGGTTGCCCTTGGTGCTCAACCAGCTTTTCAGGGTTCCAGTGCCCCTCAGGGCAGCATGTCCTGAGATCTCACCCACTGGTTCCTTTAACAAGTGGAGGTTTACTATTTGGAAATCTGGTTCTGCTACTTGACTTTGTCATTTCCCTCTGTAGGTTAACCTCCAGCATCTCATAGTTGTTGTCAAAGCTTTCCTTGCCATCCCTGTCAAGTTCTCACACTACTCATGAATGAACACCTCCTGTGCAGGACCTGTACAGCACCAGCAGTAAAAATTATTACAGCACACTCCTGGAGTTTTTTTGTAACCTGCCATGTTGCCCTCCCCACAGGTATTGAGCTGGTTGACATCCTGAACTCACTTACATGTGTGTCCCCTCCCCTAGAATCATAGAATGGTTTGTGTTGGAAGGGGCTTTGAACATCATCTCCTTCCAACCCCCCTGCATGGGCAGGGACACCTCCCACCAGACCAGGTTGCTCAAGGCCCCATCCAACCTGGCCTTGAACACTTCCAGGGAGGGGGCAGCCACAACTTCCTTGGGCAACCTGTTCCAGTGTCTCATCAACCTCAAATTAAAGAATTTCTTCCTTATGTCTAACATCAATCTCCTCTCTTCAAGTTTGAGACAATTTTCCCTTGTCCTCTCACTACACACCTGTGTAAAAAGCCCTGTCCCAGCTTTCCTGTAGGCCTCCTTGAGATATTGTAAGGTTGCAATAAGGTCACCTTGGAGCCTCCTTTTCTCCGGGCTGAACCCCAACCTCTTTAACCTGTCTTCACAAGGGAGGTGCTCCAGCCCTCTGATCATTTTAGTGTCTCTCCTCTGGACATGTTCCAGGAGCTCAATGTCCTTCTTATGATGGGGACTCCAGAACTGGACACAGTACTCCAGGTGAGGTCTCATAAGAGTAGAGGGGGAAGATCACCTCCCTCAAGTGGCTGTGAGTGCTTCTTTGGATGCAGCCCAGGACCCGGTTGGCTTTCTTAACTGAAAGCACACATTAAGGACTCATGTTCAGCTTCTGGTCTACCACCACCCCCAGTTCCTTCTCCTCAGGGCTGTCTGCAATCCGTTCTCCTCCAAAACTGTAGTCATGCATGGGCTTGCCTCAACCCAAGTGCAGAACTAGCTGTGTTGAATTTAATGCAGTTTGCATGAGTCCACTTCTCAAGCCTGCCAAGGTCCCTCTGGATGGCATCCCTTTCCTCTCGTGTGTTGACTTCACCACACAGTTTGGTGTTGTCAGCAAACTTGCTGAGGGTGCATTCCACTGTCTGTCACCAACAAAGATGTTAAACAGCACTGGTCCAAATACCAACCCTTGAGGAACACCACTCATCACATCTCCATTTGGACACTGAGCCATTGATCACAACTCAATGGCCTATGATCAGAAGCTTCTTCCATTGCTGGTGGTGACTTCAGCTACTTTATCTTTTTGGTTGTATGTTTTGTTGCAGATGCCATGATGGCATCCAGCTTTTGGGCTACCATCCTGATTTTGACCAATAAACTCTCAACAAGTTGAAGTGTTCCAGTGGCAGAGCTATACGTTTGTGTAGATCTCAACCCTGCTCAGCTTTATTGCTTGTCACTTGTGATGAGCCTCCATCCATCTGGTTGTGTGAGCTATCCTATTGTGTCTCTATTTCCAGCAATGTCAGCTCTGCAGCTGTGCACAGGCTGGCAGTTCCTCCTGTTTGTTTCCAGGTTGTATACTTCCATATCCAGGGTTTCCAGTGTATTTAGCCTACTTTCTGTAAAAGGGAGTGAAGAAAACCTCTGGAACCACGTTTGCTTTGTGCATCCCCACTTCCTCCACTCACCTGAAGGCTTTGGTTTCTGTTCTCTGGTGAACATAGTTTAAAGCTGTTCTCATTAGGTTAGCAAGCCTAGTGGCAAATATACTCAACCTCCCTTGTCAGGTAGATCCTGTTTCTCCCCAGTACTCATTATTCCTTTGAGGATCCTGATGTTCATAAGAACATTTTAATGCTTTGCTGCTGTTAGCAGGCCTGCTGGAAGGTGGTGATCAGCAGATGCTTCTGCTTTCGAGCCTTTCCCCTTGTCTGGCAGAATCAAGAAGGCCACCACACTGATCCTTGTTCCCTTAATACAGATTATTCAGGGTCTCCCTTGGTGATGCTGTCAGGGTGAATGTAGACTGCGTGAAGAGGTGTGTAATACGTGAACCAAGTGAGCTCTTTCCTTTTTTTTTTATTTTTTTTTTTTTATAATGGTAAAATTGTTTTTTAAACACTGAGCACTTAAATAATGCTTCCTGTTTAAAAGGCACATGGTTGTATTTTTTAAAATGACCTGTGGTCAGGACTTCCATTGAACTTCTTGCCTTTATTCACAGTGCTTTGTCAGAAAAGGACTTTGAAGAACCAAGCTAACTAAATTGGTGCTGATGACTACTGTGTGTAGGCATAACAAATGCATATTGTGCTACATTTCTTCTGATGGAAGAAAGATTCTATGATTTTGCCTTTATTTGCCATGAGAGTGGATTTATCCAGTGCACCTGACCTTATCACTTTAATGCAGTGTTACAGTACTTTCTGGGAGCATCAGGCTTAAATGTGTGTGTAGTAGTGCAAAAAGTGAAGCTGGAAATGGACTTAGGCAGTAAAAGCAACTCAGCTGACCCAAATCAAAGCAGAGGGCACTCAGAAAGGACAATGTTTAAGAGCAGAGAACGTGTAGATGAGTTGTCCCAACAACTGCATGGGTTAGGTAATGTGTGGTAGACTGTATACATGCACCCTTAAGTGTCTCTTGTGTGGCAACCATAGCCAGTTAGATGTAAATGTGTGGATTAGCTGGTCTGCTAATGGGTCTAAAACCTGAATTTGCTGAGATCTGCTTGCTCCAAATTTCCATTTTAAAGATGGGCTTAATGGTTAATGTTCTATGTAGTGCTGTTCACCTTTATCATTCGCATTGGTTTTAATATAGAACTTGCATGTGGTTTTGATTATGAAGAATTTGAACTCACATTTAGGAGGTAGCACCAATCCAGCAAAGAGGGACAGCTTACAGAATCAGAACTAGCCAAGGTTACCAAGCAGATAAATGTTCTCCAGGATTTTAAATGAGAATCTTGACATAACTGGAAATCAGAAATGAAGTAGAAAGATAACAGCTGTGAAATTATACTAAGGTGCAATGTACAGACCATGCTATGTTGATGAGAAAGAGAATAGCTGAGAATAAAATAAATCAACTGGTTTAACAGGAAACATAATACCTATATAGCTCCATCAGTAATAATATGGTATAAGAAACATACATCAGACCACAACAGCAACATTTAATGTAACGCATTCCTAGTATTAAAATATTAATTAGTTTAGTTTCTTTTAATACTAATGTACAGTGGTTATGAATGGCATTACTGGTAATGTCAGCATGCAACTGCTCTTAAAAACAGAGAGTACTGGATATTTAATAGATAGCAAGTTGTGTGCTGTGGCAAGATGTGTTAGGGGCTCATTTGGTACTGAGCTGTTTCCTTTGTAAACTGAAAAGTGCTTTCAGGTGCACTGACACTACAACACCTGACAGTGAGTTTTAACCATCCTGAGGAGGAAAGCCTGTGATTTAGGGTAAAGAAGGGAGGAGATGTATTTAGGAGGTATTTTAATGTGGATTTTAAGTTTATTTGTGGTTGTGTAAGATTTTGTGAATAAAAGAATGGTTGGAGAAACTTTGAATCTCTTTTTGTATACTTTAGTACCTTACTGCTTCCAACAACTGGTCAGTGCTCAGAGTGGGGTTTTTTTGATGCATGTTCAGGATTACCTATGTAGAAGTCTTTGGAGATTCAGGACATTGTGTTGTTTCTGAACTGGGTTGAATTTGGCAAAGCTCTGCCAGAAAGTGTTATGCTCAACATGGTATAAACCATTCATGAAAGAGTATTTAACAGCCAGAGCTTCAATTACCTGTAGTTTAAGCCTTCAGGTAATTACCACAAAATTATTAGCTCACATAACAGGGATCATCTCTTTCTCCAGATATCCTAATGATACTTCAGTTTATGTTACAATTGATTTGAAGTCCCTTGTTTGACCCCAGATCAGGTAGATGGTTTTATTCCCTTGGTGCAATAGCAGGAAAGCTGTCTTGTTTAAGCTGCATATAACAGGATTTTCAGTTCTGCTGGCATACAGTCCTGTAAAGCAGCGTAGCAGTCAGCATAAAGTAGCACAAATAAAGGCTTTGAGCAGTGTGCCACTGAACAGAAACACTGAAAAATCTCTGAGATGAATGGCAGGCAAGGAATGTGTAGTGCACAGCAGAAGCAGTAACTGCTTGCTGTGGACCACAGAACTACTGCTACCATCAGTTTCATCCTCTGCTTGCATAGGAGAAAGGTTTATAAAGTCACTGGGACTCCTTGGGTAATGCAGTGCACGTACTCTGTCTCTGGGAACACCATGTCTTGCTCACAGAGAAGTTAAACAGAAAATGTTCAGCCAAGAAGCTCCCTGCCTAACATCCATACAAGGCACAGTGATAATAAAAAACATAGAGAAGTGTGCAAAGGGCAAATTATAGTGAAAACAGGAGTATGTCTAACTGATAGGGCTGACTGGACCATGATGTATTGCAGGTACTAAAGGAAAGGGCTCGTATAGGCACATTGATAACAGATGCATCAGAGGTCAGTTCAGAAATGAGCAGAGCTGAGATGATCTGGGTAAGACCAGTTATCACTAGTGTGCACTCAGGTCAACTATCTCTCTACACCATTACCTCTCTCCTCTAATGTCTTTTTTTTTTTTTTTTTCCATCTCACATTACACATTCACCAGAGTGTGAAGGTCTGAAGTTATTAAAAAAAAAAGGGTCTCGGTATGACGCTGTCCCTTGTCATGCTGCAGAGACTGTGCTGGCCTGAGTCAAGAGAAATTGAGGGATCTGCTATTGTGATAACATATGACTAGAAGTAGTAGGCAAAAACTTGAACATAGGAAGTTCCATCTAAACATGAGGAGGAACAGTGAGGGCAGCAGAGCTATGGAACAGACTGCCCAGAGGGTTGGGTAGGTCTCTGAGGACATTCAAAACTTACCTGGGTGCCATTCTGTCCAACTTGCTGTAGGTGACCCCATAACACAAAAAACAGTGAACTGATTTATTGCATAAATAATTTTGCAGAAAGGTTTATTTTTCCTTAGGGTCAGTAACAGTTGTTCAGTGGAAGGGCTGGCACTGTCGGAACTGCTGCTGTTGGTTGAAGAGAAAGGAGGAACTGGAGCTTGGCACTGCTGTTTAAATAAATATGTGTGTAACACTGCCCTTGGGCTTCACACATAGGCTTTATGAGACTGGATAGAAGCTGGAATTGGGAAGTGGTTCTATTTGTTAAATAATTACAACTTGTTATGAGCAGCGCAAGTGCAGATAATGTTGCTGACTGATCCTTTTTTTTTCTT
Source organism: Florisuga fusca (assembly GCA_038090715.1). Taxonomy (NCBI): domain Eukaryota; kingdom Metazoa; phylum Chordata; class Aves; order Apodiformes; family Trochilidae; genus Florisuga; species Florisuga fusca. The sequence goes on along the minus strand of JAAWXA010000021.1, from coordinate 12,111,217 downwards.
TTCTGTTGAGCCATTCTGCTAATTTAGGGTGAATTATGATTAGGGTTTTTCTTTTGTGGGCCTTTGGTGGTGGTGTGTTTTTTGTTTGTTTGTAGTGAGGTGCCAATGTGTACTAGAACTTTCTAAACTGAAACTATGAAGGATTGTTATTGCTTACTTTAATTTCTGTATAGGAGTGAAAAAGTAGAGAAAGGGGAAAAATGCAACCCAGTATTGCAGCCAGATTAGAGTATGCATCTTCAGTTTTGTAGCTTCTTGCATTTCTGAGAATGTGTCAACTTCATTTGCTCAGTTCTCATAGCAGAGCATAGATGTACTGTAATTGTACAGCATTTCAGTAGCTTGAATAGTTTCTTTGTGTTTCCTTGAGATATGAAGTTAGTCACATGGACTTAATTGTGTGCATATTTCTTCTTTTATTCTGAAATAAATACTGATGAAAATTTGAGAAGTCTCAGCAGGTCTGATACCTTCAAGAGATTCACTCTTACTGTTTCTCTGATAATACTTGTTCAGGAGTTTGTGTCTTTCCATTATGTTGATTTAAAGCAGTGAAGGTAAATAGCTGAGCTGATGATTTAGTAGTCCATGTAGTTTATGAAGCAGATGCATGGAAATAGATCTCAATTGCTTTTACTGTGTTTCATTTTCTTTGGTAACGAGATGTCTATACTTGCAGTTTATTGTACCATTTGTGATGGCATATGAATTCTTCAGCATACTAAGGTAGTAAATAGGAGAAGCACTTTGGACTGCTCAGTTTAGACCACCTCTATTTATAGGAGGTGTCATTGATAATATAATTTTTTTTTTAAACTTTAGAACTGAAGTTTGTCTGGCCTGCTTAAAAAAAAAAAAAAGTCAAGCCTAACTGTTTTTAGTGTTTCATTTGTAATGCCTTATTGTAGAGTTCAATAAATATCCATGTTGTGATTTTTATTTTTTTTTTTTCCCCTACTTCTCAAATTTTTTATTTTGTTTCTCAGTTTGCATTAGTTTACTTGACTGATTGAAGAGTACTTGTCTTCTCATCATGCCTCTAAAATAAACAGCAAACATTATATGAAAGAGAGCTGGGTATAACTGTACAAAGGGTATTATTGACTTCATGAACTCCTGATGTTGTAAAGAGCAATAACTATCATAATTCTCAGAAGTAACTGAAGGCTATGCTGTTACTAAGAAAATACATTAGTTATAAAGAAAATTCAGCATGGCTATCAAAGACAGTATTATGTACTGGTAAATGTTATGTAAAGGAATGTGGTTTTTTTTAGACACCAGGAGATACTAACAGACTCCAAGTACTTAAAAGACTTAAAAGCTGTGGCTTACTTCATAGACTTCAGAAAAATACTGTCAACTAGTTGGGAACTGTTTGGGAATCTATTTCTGCATGCTCTGTTATCTCCCTACAGATAGCAAGTAGCACATTATCCCCAGGGAATATATTTTTGCAGGCTTTGTGATAAACAAGTATTTGTATATTTTCTGCCCACTTTTATACCTTGCTGTTTTTGTTCTTGGGAAGGAATCTTTTAGTTCATCCTCTCGATTTCTTATGTCTCCTGCAGTAAGAAGCTAATAGTAGCATAATGAGGCGTAGCTGGTGGACAAAAGCTTGATACTACTAGTTGTAGTCTTAGCAGGCATTTTGTATGTAGGAACTTGAGAAATTAAGAAAACATGGCATTCTTTCTTATCTTTCCAAATGTAAGACTACTAGTTTTTTGGGAAAATGTGTAAAGGACTTAAGGGCATGAATGTTTGAGTAAGAGTACACTGGGGTATCTCTCTTTTCTGGGATATATTCTGGCATGTGCCATCTAGTCCAGTGGTGACCACCATTACCTTAGTTTTGGGAAAGGTAATGCATATACTTGGCAATTAATGTGTATGATCTTAGTGATAAATGATTGTTGTAAAAGTGTTAGTTGAATATTATAGAAACTGAGCAGCAGTCTTTGTGAAGGATGCCAACATTTAAAGAGCAGTAACTTTTGATTGATGGGCAAGAGAATTTTGCATACTCTGCTCTCTGGTCTGCATCAGTTAGCCCCTTCTCTAGTTTTGTTGTTTGCTGGATCTAGTGTTACTGATGATTTATAAGAATCCAGCTATATGGATCAAGTTAGTAGATCAGAATTTGGAAATGTAAATATTGTTGCACATATTCCTGTCTTAAAATACCTAAAGTATATTGTCTGTATTGTTTATAATAACCATTATGAAATGATCATGTTTTATATACATAGACTCAATGTGTATACCTGAAAATGATTGTGTGTTTTCTTGCAGCTAACAGAAGATGAAATTGCAACTATTCTGAAATCTACTCTTAAAGGACTTGAGTACTTGCACTTCATGAGAAAAATACATAGAGATATAAAGGCTGGAAACATCCTTCTTAACACAGAAGGACATGCAAAATTAGCAGATTTTGGTGTGGCTGGACAGTTAACAGTAAGTACTTGTGGAGGGATCACTTAAAAACAAAAATGCTTTAGTGCTCCTAACCATGATCTTCTACTTCTGTCTTTTTCTTCTGCCTTGAATTTTTGTCTGAGGGCTGATTAGTGACAGTGGTAGAGCTAATGTTCTTTATCATGATGAGTACTTAATGTATTGCAAGGCTATTAAGTTTTTAGTTGTTTATTTTTATATTGAATACTTTAAGTGCCTGATGTCTTCACTTTAAGCTTCTGCTTGAGCATTCTCACCTAATTCACCCATCTATAGGCTGATGGGCTGAATCTGCTTGGCCATAACTGAAAATCACTGATTGACCTTTAGGTGACTCATTTAGCTTTCAAATACAGACTTAATGTAAAAGGAATCTGAAAGTAAGCATCTCAGTTTAATTGCATAAATAATATAATTACAGGATACAATGGCAAAACGTAATACTGTTATAGGAACTCCATTTTGGATGGCTCCTGAAGTAATACAAGAGATTGGCTATAACTGCGTGGCAGACATCTGGTCCCTTGGTATCACTTCAATAGAAATGGCTGAAGGAAAGCCTCCATATGCTGATATTCATCCTATGAGGGTAAGTGTGTGTGTCAAGGTGTTTTCTTTTTTTCTGTGTTAAAAAAAAACCTACCCCCCCATAAAAAACTGTCAAAAACCCCTGAATACTGGACCCATAAAACTGCTTGTAGACAAACAGCTTAAGACTACAGATTTTTACCTCCAGTCTTGCTTCCTATGTACTGCAGTTTGCCTGTTTTTTAGTGTCTCTCTTTAAGGTTACAAAATGCTTTCATCTCCACTTGAGAGAGAATTAAAGCAGTATGTGTTTAATTGACTTGAAGGCAGTATATAGAGCCTATTCTGTTCTGTACCTGCACTTGGAGAGTGCCATAACCTAGTGACTATTATCCTTTGAGAAAGGAGTGAAAAGTGAGGATGGCATAAAGAAAGATTCAAAATTGTCTGATGTAAGCACTGCTAGTATTACCCCACTTGTTATTTAATACTGACTCCTAAAGTTTGTTACTTAATTGGTTTACTTTTTGCAATATAAATTGTAAACAGAATCGGTCCTTTGTGAGAAGTAGCAATTAAAACATTTTTGGAGATGTTCTTAGGGAGCAATGTTTATCTATCTGTCTAGCCAGGCTTTTATTTTTCTGAAAAGAGCTGCTGTAGTATGGCTGCACTGATTGTACTGAGCATCAATAAATACTCCCTTCTTGCAACTGTTTAGATCTGAAGCCCATTTGGTATTAGCAAGGCATTTTATATTACTAAGAGCAGGGAGTTTTTATCTTTGTGATTTGCTGCAAAAATGTCATACATACTAGATTATTTTACACAGTTCTCTTGATGGTGCCTCATGTATCAGAATCTGTTGGAAGAGAAGGTACTGTTAGTTTATGGTTTCTGTAAGGTAACACATATGAATTCAAGTGTATTTAGTGCAATTGGCTTCTTGATTTTTGTTTGTGGGGTTCTTGATTTTTTTGTTTGTGTGTACTTTTTGGAACAGGGATGTTTTTGAAGTTTAATGGCAATTTGCAGCTAAGTTAAAGTTAGTCAGTATTTTGTGATTAGAAACATTTCATAATTTTGGAAGCAAAGCTTAGTATATTTCCTGCAAGGTATCTTCCCTACCCGCCCCCCCTGGGTAATTAACTATTTTTAAGTTACTGTTCAAACTAAAAATATTCAAAGCTGAGAACAAAATAAGTATCTTATTTATAATATTTATTCTGAAGCTTGTTTGTGATGAGAATTTAATTTAAGATGAAATAACATTTAAAGACAGTTTAAAAACTATTGAATAAAAATTTGGTTGTACTTCTAATGAAAATCTGAGTTCACATCTTAATTCATTGTAGCATCATAAGTAGTTGCACTATCTGTTGGCAGGTGAAGACTACATTATCAGAGGATTTTTTTATACTCATGACAATCACTGCTTATAAATCAAAGGTCATTGAGTTTGAAAGCTTTTGAATCTGTTTTAATTCTTGTAATCAAATGAATGCTATCAAAGGCCAAAGTAATTTAACACAACAGTTCTGGGTTACATAGAACATGTGTTCTTGTTAATAGATTACGCTATGGTTTTTAAGGGCTTGTGTGCAGTTAGTACTCTTTTGTACATTTGATACCTAGAGTTTTTCTTAATTTTTATTAGTGAGTTGTTACAGTGGTTAACAAGAAATACACAGATTTAAGTTGCAATACTTACCCCAGTGTCATATGATACAGCTTCACAGGACTTTTGAACATATGTAGATGCTGTCTTATTTTGTTTTAGTTATGACACAGAATTGATACAGGCAAGCATGAAAGCTTGGGCAAATTTTCATTGCTTTTTCTAGATGTTGTTGGAGTTCTGTGTTATTTATGTAAGGTGCAGTTTTGTTACTTGCATGTTGAAATTACCTTGTGTACTGTTTTGCTGTAGGCTGGCTGGCACTGCCACAAAGGTAATGCCCTCCTACTAGGCCATTTCCTTGTCAAGTACGTTTACAGCTTAATAGAAATATTACATGACTTCTTTAAACAAGTGTTTTGGCAGGGAGCAAGTAGGAGGTTCCATGCAAACAAGTAAAGTTTCCTCTGCTTAACCACACTCTCACTACTCCAAAGAATTGTGCTAGTTTCAACTGGGGAAGAGTGAGAAGTTGGGGGTGCAAAGTGGAATTTCATGTGTGCTAGAGGGAAACATCAGGCCTTTTCTGTTTAAGTATATTTGACTGTACAGGTGTCAACAATGCTATTTCACTTGTTTCTGCTGCAAACCTGAGTTCAACAGCACCTGCAGTTTTCATACTTGTTTTGAGGCTCAAAGGTCAAGACTGTTTGTCTGCTCACTATGTCTGGTGCTTTATTCACATAAAAATTAAAAATTGCCTTACGTATTTCAAGGGTTGGACTTGGAGATCTCAGAGGTCCTTTCCACACTGGCTTATTCTATGATTGTATATTTGATATGTGAGTCCTTTTCTACTTTTTCTAATGATGAATAATGAAATTTCTGAGTTTTTCTCTGAGTTTTTATTAAAGGAGGAGTGTTTTCCAGTTTTTTAAAGGAGGAAAAAATACGAATGTCCTCAAGGTTGTCCTGAAATATGGTGGTACAGCCACTAGAAATAGCAAAGAATTTGCCAAGAGGTCAAAAATCCCATGTCCCCCATTTACTGCAGCATATATGCTGTCCTCTAGTGAATAAAGTATTTACAGCCTACAACTGTCTGAAATGGAATTCAAACCACTAACTGCTTTGCTGAATCTTTCCTTGACCTGCAGTATCTGCCTTTATTATTTATTAATATTTTTTTCTTTTAAAAATTTAAAATCTGATGGAAGCTTAAATATTGGCACTGTTTTGCTATAGTAGATGTGATTTTGCTTTTTGGTATGAACTGGAAACATGCTTCTGAAATATTTTCTATCTTTGCAAACGTAATCTCAGACTTTTTATGTAAAAGAGTTTTTTCTCATGGAAGATCCCTTAAGCTGCAAAGTTTTTACATTATCATAATCCACCTACTGCTGATACTTGGCTTTACTAGCAGGTAGATTAACAACACCTTGACATGAAGCTAATCTTAAACTTTGAGAACAGCTTTTTTTTTGAGGTCCTTACTTTAAGACCATGCTTAAAATTTTTACTTACAGTCATGGTCACTTAGGTCTGCATTGCTGTGATTTTAATTTTTTTTAATGTTCAATTTAAGCCAATACAAGTGTGGGCAGTTACTTACAGAGACAACTTATCCTTAGCCAGGAATTCCTGACTTTTCTGTTAAGCAAACACCATCATTTTTGTGGTTCCACATGTAGTTGGATAAACGGAACTGACATTCTGAAAAGTTAATCTGACAGAAATCCAAAATCTCCTCAAACTGAGAAGTTACAGGACCTTGTGGACAGACAAGAGAAATAGGTTGAGTAAAGTTACTACCATTGGCCACAGCCATGAGCTGAACCTTGCAGACCAATTGTAAAAGTGCAATCTCTGTCTTAAAAATTTGCTTTTTTTAATTTTTATTTTTATTTTTTCCCCAAGGTCAGCACTTACTGACTGGTTGGTGTGCTTCAGATAAACGCATACTGATAGCTCTCTGGAAAAAAAGAAGAAAAAAGAAAAAAAAAAGGGGGGGGGCCCCTTCCCACCCCCAAACTCTTTTCTTTCATGCTTATCAAGAAGCTGCAATAATTTATGTTGCTGTGGTATGGAAGAAGCTGGTGGTGGATGTGTTTTTCAGCACTTCACTATGTTGGATTTTATTTCTTTCTGGTGAGGTTTGTTGGAAATGGACATGTGGGCATCACATGTTCTGTGGCGAGTTGGAGGACGCCAATTTGAGCTGCTTCCATTTGCCTTAAGTCAAATCATGATATTTATTTTTCCATGGCACTTACCCAGATTATCCATGCCTCCTGCTTAGCCTGTGTCATTTCCACCCTGGACTAGTCTGTTTGTAGTAACCTTTTATTCCTGGTGTATCTTATAACAATCTACCATTTCTCAGTTTTTTTATTCTCAGCATATTGCATCAGTGCTGGAGATTGAAGTGAGAACTATTGCTGTGTAAAGCTGTAAGAACCAGGAAAGTGTCATGTTGAGCATTGCTCTCTGAGGCCAGTTTTTCAATAGCTGAGAAAATGGTTTCCTCCATGCCTTTTGTGACAGAAGCTGAGAGAATGGAAAAAGATAAAACACCTCTGGTGATGTCAGAAGTCTTTCTGAAGAGTCATTCTTGCATTTTTTCTCTCCACCAGGTCGAATTGTCTCATCAGTTTCTATTACTGTATTTGAGCATTCAACTATCTTATTTCAGCACTACTATTTCAACTTAAAGTAGTTTTGGAAAGTATATGTTCTTCTTTTTAATGCTTTTGCTAATCTTTAGAAAAGAGTTTGAGTTAACTTCTAGAAGTCCTTTTCCTTCTAAGAACTTTGAGGCACCCTTCATTAAGCTGTGACTGGAGATCTTACTTGCTGTCTCTAGACAGAGTGAACTAGTATCTGAAGTGGTTTAAATTACGTTTTTTTTTGTACATTCCTATTTATAACTTTACTACCTTTTCAAAATATTGCAAACAATGACAGTGAGCTATAGTAGGACTCACTGACTGATTCCTTGTGGAAGTCATGATTCTTCAGTATTTCTGTTGTGCATTCTGTGTTATGATAGTACCCTTGCACTTAAATATCCTATGGGCTTTGAAGAGACTTAATACATTAAGATTATTTTAAAATTATTAAGTCTTGGAAAAAAAAAATGAAACCCTAGCATACCTAGTTCTTTGAATGACAGGAGTGTATATAGTTTAAAAAGTGTCTTCCCTTTCCTCTGGATCTTCCATTGTGTTCTATCTTGTCTTTCTTAAACAATCTGCTTTCTCAGGACAGGATTTAGTGTGTATTTTCTTATGCAATGACATAGCAATTTGAAATTAATCAATAATAAATGATAAAGTGTGTAATTTATGTTTATAGTGGGGAGCTAAGAAACTGATGTGATATGGTTGAGACAGTAGACTTGATGTTGGAGAAGCATTTGTCTTGCTGCAGGCTTCTCAAAGAGCTGTTGGAAGGTCTTCAGACTACTCTGGGCTTTAAGTGGAGATGTTTTTTGCATTAGATTGACATAAATGCAGGTGATGGCTGCAAAGAGGTGGTATTCTTACCTGTTTCCATGCATTTTCATCATTCTTGTTAGAACAAGGATGAAATGGATCAGAAAATGTATCTGTCTGAAAACTAACCAAGTAACAAGAAGTGGCTTTCACTGCTATTGTTAACATCATACATCTTCCATCTTTAAAAGCTACCACCATGATACAGCTGAAATTCATGAAGGTCCATGCAAAACTGCAGTTTGCATGCAGTAGAATCATAGAATCATAGAATTAGCTGGGTTGGGAGGGACCTCAGAGATCATCAAGTCCAACCCTTGACCCACCGCTGCGGTTACCAGCCCATGGCACTGAGTGTCACATCCAGTCTCTTTTTAAATGTCTCCAGGGACGGAGAATCCACTGCTTCCCTGGGCAGCCCATTCCAATGTCTGATCACCCTCTCGGTGAAGAAATTCTTTCTAAAATCCAACCTAAACCTCCCCCGGCACAACTTAAGACCGTGTCCTCTTGTCTTGCTGAGAGGTGCCTGGGAAAAGAGACCAACCCCCACCCTGGCTACACCCTCCTTTCAGGGAGTTGTAGAGAGTGATGAGGTCTCCCCTGAGCCTCCTCTTCTCCAGGCTGAACAGCCCCAGCTCCCTCAGCCTCTCCTCATAGGATCTGTGCTCGAGTCTCTTCCCCAGCCTGGTTGCCCTCCTTTGGACCTGCTCCAGCACCTCAATCTCCTTCCTGAACTGAGGGGCCCAGAACTGGACACAGTACTCGAGGTGTGGCCTCACCAGGGCTGAGTACAGGGGCAGAATCACTTCCTTGGACCTGCTGGCCACACTGTTCCTGATACAGGCCAGGATGCCATTGGCCTTCTTGGCCACCTGGGCACACTGCTGGCTCATGTTCAGCTTCTTGTCAATCCAAACTCCCAGGTCCCTCTCTGTCTGGCTGCTCTCCAGCCACTCTGTGCCCAGCCTGGAGCTCCCCATGGGGTTGTTGTGGCCAAAGTGCAGGACCCGGCACTTGGCCTTGTTGAACCTCATCCCGTTGGAATCAGCCCAACTCTCCAGTCTGTACAGGTCCCGTAGGTCTATAGGTGTTGCTTCATATATGTTTGTTTCTGTGGTACTACACATAGCCAGAATTTCAAATTGGTGTTAGTAATTTAATTTTTTCAAGAAAAAAATGAGCACAATGAATGCCAGACAGTGTTTGCCTAACAGAAAATAAAGTATGTTCTCCACATAGACTGGGGTGGAAAAAAAAAATCGATATCAAAGGACTTGCCTCCTATGTAAATCACTGTGAGAAATGCACCTCCATATGGTGATAGATTCTCAGCATTTTTTCTATGAGAGAGTAGTAATGTTATATGGTTCAAGCCAGTCAGCCAATCTAGGTATTACATTTTTTTGTAGTTTTCTTTTTTTGTTTAACAACTTTTTTTTCAGGCTTGAACTCCTAGTAATTGTGACTGACTTTATTTAAGGGTTCTTAAGAAAGAAAGCTTAAATTTTATTTTAATATACTGTTACTTCAAATCAGTAAGTAGCTTGTCTACCTGCTCTGATGGAAACATGAGTAACTATACTTATATATATAAGTATGGTGATTTTTGTATGGGAAAAAAGCCAACAGCTAAGGAACTGTTTTTCAGCAATACCTTTAAAAAAAAAAAGCTTTTAAATTCAAAATTTTTTCACTTGTTAAAATAAACATTATAAACATTTTTAATTTTTGTGTGGGGTTTTCCTGTTTGGTTTTGGTTCTTTTGGGGTGTTGTGGTTTTTTTTTTTTGGTGCATGTGTTAGTTTTGGGGGTGGGGGGGTTGTGTGTATGTGTTTGTCTTTTTTTGTTTCATTTTGTTTTTAACCTGTAAGAATAATCCAGACCTCTTGACCTGAAGTACTTCTGGCATGGCAGGTAATTTGGGAGGTGCAGGCCAGTTGCTAAAACTCTGTTCGTGACTTAGCTCCTTTCACCAAGGCTTCTGGAATTGAAAGGTATTAAATATTGGCCAAAATAAAATAAGTAAAATAAGTAATTGAACTTGGGAATCTGCATGCATTCTGGGTTTTTTTGTGAGCAAATACCTGATGTACATACCTAAATGAGATGTTTGCATGGAATTTACTAGAGTAGATCTGCTGATCACCAGAAGAGTTTTCCTGGGCTAAGATGCTGGTCAGTGCTTGCAAAGAGTTGGATGTCATTGCTTATTTTGCCAGCATTCTTTAACAGAAAGAACTGGGTGAAAACATGTTTTCTATGGGCTGTTGTATGTCACTTACTATGAGGAAATATATTTGTAAATTTTCTGGAATACAATTAAGGTAACTGTTAAGTATTGCATGTCATTTTTACGAGGTGAAAGGAGCCAGTTCCTAGATACTTAGTAATTATGTCAGTTTGATGTTAATTGTCACTATGATTGGGTTATTTTTAGCATTGCATTGAAACTAAATGAAGTGTTACCTGTGATCCTGCTTAAAAACCATCATTTGTCTAAGTAGCACTTGTATCTTATGGTCGAAGTAGTCACAGAGCTGCAGAGATCCTCCTCTATAGATTTTTTTTTTCTTTCTTTCCTAATTTTCAAAATATTTATATATCTCCAAACTTCCAAATTTGCAGTTTCCAGAACATGACAGCTTGCTGTGCAACAGGATGGTATGCTTAATATCATCCCATTTCATGTGGAAAGGAAAGGTTTTGTAATACTGTTTTGAAAGCAAGACAGGAAAAGTATAACTTGTTCTCTGGCAAAACTTAAATTTTTTTTCCCTAATAATCAAGGAACTTTTTGAAGAGGTTTTGCCACATTGCTCTGTCAAGAGCCTATATTTCTTTCTTCCCACAGAAAAGATTAACAAATCTCTCTGGTTTATGGGATTCTCAAGAGTATATTCTTCTTTAAGCCCAGCTAGAAACAACCAGGCATCCACTTTACTGGGTAAAACTGCCCAAAACAGAGTAGAAGCCACATACAGGACTGGATGTGTGCAGTGGTTCACTTACTTTTCCCTAGAGATTACCAAAGGGGTGCAGAACTGATCTAATAATCTAATTTCTCTTAATCAAGATACTACCTTGTTAGTATCTGATTCTTCATAGAGAGGAAAAAGGACAATGCAGGATGGAAGGAGAAGTAAGTGAACGATGGGGGTGATGGCACAGAGTTGGGTGAAGATGAACTTTAGAAACACAGAAGGTGCTGTTGAGGTAAGATAGGGAACGTCATGTGAAGTCTGTAAGAAGAGCTCACTGATGAGAGGAAATAAGTCCTTCATAAAGGTTCACATTCATATTTTTTGTCTAATCAGCACAGAATGATGTGACATTGGCATTATTACACATACTATGAAAATACTAGATTACTCAAGGTGTGTACAAAGATTAAATCAGAAGATGACAAGGCCCTATTCTTGTCCACATTAAAGCTTCTGAAAAATCTACAATATGATGTATGTAATTGTTTTCATGCTATAAGTACTGCTTCTCTTACCTACTCTTCTTTTTCCTTGCATCTCTCTAGATTATGTTTCCCTTCTCTAAATAGTTGCTTGAAAGTTCATATAGTGAAACTGTTGCAATAGAAATAAAAAAGTGCAGTTGAAAGTATTTGTGGTGATAGAATCTAGCATGAATGTTTCACTGTGATTTAGAGAATGCATCTTTGCTGCTTCATATCACTAGACATTCTTTGGATAGAATCAATAATATATTTATTACTGTTAACTGCATGAATTCTTTAATTTTTAAAAATAATTATACTGGATTTGTTGCTTGCATGTATGCAAAAAGGAAATGTTAATCTGTCATGTGTAATAAAGTAGCAGAAGTGGAGAATATTTGAAATTTGGACTGGAACTGGAATTTAATTTGAATTAAATAAAAAACATTTTTTTCATGCTTCTAAATGAGGATTTAATTAAAATTAAATTAGTTTGTCTTTTTAGACTTACCCCTGAATAGGAAATATGAAACATACTTCAGTTGATGGTTGGTTTTCTCTGACTTTGATTAATCACTTTCAAAGTAAGCAGGGGATCAGTACAGTAATTTCATAATTACACACAAGTGAGTTAACTTGAGACTTTTACTAAAATGACTCTAAAGGAAGTTGGATCTTGAGTAGCTTCACAAGGTGCTGTGTATCTTTTGTGTGTGATTCAGAATCTTAGAAGTGTTAATCTGAACAAAGAAACATACCATGATACTACCCATTTATTTGAAAGATACTTCAAATGGAAAACGTTTGACCTGGGAATATTATTTTTCAAAGATAATGGAATTGCTGCTGAGATGGATGTTTTCTCCTTGGAGAAGTGTTGTGAACAAAAAAAGTAATCAGCTTTCCACCAAAAGGTTTGAATTTTAAATCACTGTAGATCTGGTGGTTTGTGATGTTAGTAAAGCTCTAAGCGTAGATTGGAGTGCAAAGTTAAACTATTTTGAAACTGGGAGATCTAAAGGAAATTTTATTTTAAGTAGGAAATTGGTAATAAAGCATAAGTATGCATTAAAACTAAACAGCTTTCAGATTAAAAGATTTTTTATTAATTAACTTTACAGACTTTCCATCATTTGTATGCTGAATTTATTAAATTTATTTTTAACTTGCACCATGGTCTTGGAAAATTACTCAACAAAGTGTTTATGTAGTCTTAGGAGCACACCTTTTACTAAAATTTCTATAGTACCCTGCAGGATATTGTAAAACACATTACGGATTTCAAAACTTTTAAGTGAAGAACTATAAATATTCATTACAGATGCTCCTATTTCTTTTTATTGCTATCATCTTTCAAGTTCCCAGATTAACACAAAATATATAAGGTTGATTTTTATTCAGAGGTCTGGCAGCTATCTTTATTGAAGAAGAGGGAATTTTTGTGTTGCTCATAATTTAAGTTTGGATTTTTTTTACGTAACAAGTGTTTTGTTAACCAAAGAAATCCCTTGGAAAATAATTTTGAGGCTCTTGGAAGCTTGAATCAACATTTATTTAGGTGAATTATATGTTCATTTTTTTTTTTTAAACTTTGACAAGTTTTCTGTCAGTATAGCTAGCTGACTTGGAGGAAGTGCTTTGAAGAGTCTTGGCTACTATATGGCCAAATTTTAAATATGTTGATACACTTCCACTTTCAAAAAGTCTGATTACTTGGATTTTAGTTGAAGGGATGTTTATTTGAGTTTAAATAATGTGGGAGAAAACTGCAATCAGATTAGGAGGAAAGTATTAAGCTTCTATTGCTACTTACTGTAGGGTTTTTAAATGATTTAATTCTATACTGGTTGTTTACTTTCTAGAAAGTCTAAAAAATTGCTTAAATTGAAAGGAAGGTAGAATTTGGAATGGAGAAAGCTTATTAAGACTGTATGTACCCCATGTTTGTTTTGGTATTGTATTGCCTTAAAATGTACACTAGGTCATTTTTAAAGAGGATGATGCACATTTAATGGAAGAAATTTATTTAAAAGGAAAGGTTGCCAATCAGTCTAAATTTGTTTCAGTTAAAACTTGATGGTCTAAAGACAACTTATAATCCTTTTCTTGTTATAAAGTATTGTCAAATTTGTAGTAGTATTGGTTAAAAAGTTTATGGAAACTTTGTTTTAAGGTGGTTTAAACCAGAACTGAATCTTTAATTTGTATTTGATGGCACCTGTTTTCATTTTGTTTCCCTGGCAACACCAGTGGTATCAAAAATTGCCCATAGACCACCCTGGTTTTAGAGAAGAATGAAACCAGCCTGGCTTATTTATTTCAGCCTTTTACTTTACTGACTAAATGTTTAAAAAAAGCTCTAATACACAGTCAGTAGTTTGTTAAATAACTTGAGTTATTTGGATGTATGATTTGTGACTTTTGCACTAGAATAGTTGTTATGCTTGTGTTACGTTGTTTTGATAATGCATTAAAAGACTGTATAGAAAGCCCTTGTGATACCCCATGGCAGAAAAAAACTGTTTGAAAGCTGTATTTTCTACCTGCAGAAGAGCAGAGTATAAGTTCATAGTTTTTAAGTAATGGGGTATGTTTTTAAAGCTGTATGATCCAAATTTTTGATCCAGATGAAAGTTCTTATTATTGGCATTGCCAAGGAAAAGAAATTAAGCCAACACAAGTGTTACCTCCAGATTTCTGCTTTCTTCTGTGCCTCTTTACCATGGTTGAAAATTCATATTGATTATGAAGATTTATTCATACTGAGTTCTGAACATATCATATCTTAATGCAGTATCAGTTTGTGTTTCAGAAAAGCAACCATGGACATAATTCTTGGAACTGCTGCTTATCATTACCTTCCTACCTAAAAAACTCTCCTTTACCAACAAAAGCCTCTTCTACAAAATATGTTCCTGAACTCAATGCTGTGTTTTCCATTCTTTCCCCCAAATTAGAATAGTTTTGGAAGCTAATGAAGTGATCTGTTCTCAGGAAAGACTTTAGTGGGGAGGACCCCTGATGCAATTCGGGAGAACCTATGATGAATTTTTTTTGTCAGATGAGGGAGGAATGTTATTCCATCTTGCTTTTTGTTTCTCTAAATAATATATTGATTTGTGCATAATGAGTTTTTTGATATTCAGAAGCAGTACTTATTTGACTTTTTGGGGGTGAAAATGGTCATGTGTAAGTTCTTAACTTCTAAAACAAACTCAAAGTAGAGCTTTAATGAATGCATTGTGCTAACCAGTCAGATAGAGATATGCAGACATACAATTGAATTGTATAGAGAAATCAGTACAGAGTTTCTTAGAAGTTGAGACTTCTTGCATACCTGTGAATTGTCATCTCTAAATGGTGGTTTAGAGCAGCTGGATGTGATGCTGCTTTCTTGGTGTCAAAATATGTGGAGTACAAAGTACCTAGAAGGTTCTTGCTCGGCTGAACACACTGAAGTAAGCTGATGGTGCTAGAGACAGAAACTCTCAGACTTTGATCTGTATCAGGAGAAATTTAAAATACTTTCTAAAGTAAGAAAAAAACACAAAACATTTCCAGAGAAAATTTTTGATACAATAATCACAAACTTTTTAACACTTTTGCTACCTTTTCTCTCAGCTTAACAAAAGTGCAAAATTTAATCAACTCAGCTCACTGCCATGGAAGGGAAAACCCCTAAGAGGTGTTTCAAGATTTTTGCATCTAGTGTTTTACAATTTCTCATGCTTGTTTTACCTGACAAACTTGTGTGCTACTGTCACTGAGTTGATACAAATTTCTGGTTTGCTGATAAGCGCTTTTTTTTTTTTTTTTTTTTTTTTTTTTTTTGTGGTGAGATGGACTAATTTTCTAGCAAAATAATTATTTTTCGTTTATTTAATGCTGTCAGGGAAGCACTGGAGGAGTTGAAAGCAAGTGATGGGAAGAATAATCTCCCTTTTTTTGTGGTAGAAAACTGCTCCACCAGCATCATTTTATCACATCAGCTGGGCTGGCAGAGCTCTTTTTTGAACAGTGTTGTAAATTGCTTCATTGATGTAACATCAGTTGCTGGAGTGGGAGGAGTGTGGTGTCAGGGAGGGAGTAAGGAGGCTTTTTTCTGGAGGAAGAAATTTACCCTAATATACATAACATAAAGGTCTGCAGATGAAGGATTTGTTGAGAAACTTCTCCCAAGAAGCCAGTCTGTCTTTTTGCCTGTCTTGAAATATTTTAGAGGTACAGATTATTATTGACAAAGGCTCTTATGCCAGAGTACCCTGTATATTGAGTGATTTTGGTACTGACTTCCAAATAAATACAAAAATTACATTTGTATTTGTAGTATTCATGAAGTTGGGTAGAAAAATGTAAACTTTGGGAAGAAATAATCTGATTTCTCTTCAGTCAATCATTTTGATCAAAAGTCTCTTGCCCCATCAAAGAAACCAGGAGATTAAATGCGTTCTTGTAGTCTTACATTTAATCCCACCCTTTATTTCTGAATCACACAAAACATTTTAATTACTTAACATCACATTTTTCACTGTTCACAAAAGCTGTTCTCATTAGACCTAATTTTTGCATGTTTGCTTGTAGACTTTTATTTATGCAAGAGGGGTCAAAAAGCAGGCTGTTGTCCTTCCATGTTAGATTTGTCGTATATTGTATATGTGTGTTCTTCTTAAAACATGATGCAGTTATAAGCATCCCCTTTGCATCAAAACTGTTTCTGATTCATCTACCTGTTGGTAGCATTTGGTTGGTAGATTAATCCATGTGATATATTATTTTTTACATCTGTAAAGTGATTTAAAGAAGACTGGCCTGTATTTAGGCATGCTTTGCTTTCATCAAATGGAAGCATACAAATACATTTCCTCATATTTGAAGAAAAGGAAATTGGTATTTGGTGCCCTTGGGGGTTATTATCATTATCACTAACATTAGGTTATGTATAGGTAAGTGGGAAGAAAGTTTTAATGAAAACAGTCCCTCTCTTAATTTTTGTTTCATTTTCTTTATCACCTCTTTCTTTGTAAATATTTTAACATAACTACAGGGCAAGTGTAAAATTATGTTTCTGGATAATAATGTTTCAACTGTGGTGTGAACTTCAGATTTAAAACCAACCAACCAAAATATTAGGACTCCACATTTCTGACTTTCTGTCTTTGATAGATTTTGATGTAGCACATTTTGGCTTCCTGGGGCAACTTGAGCTCATTGGCTGGATTTTTGTAGCAGTTGTTCTTTACCCCGTAGTACTTTTATCTTCTTCTTATGAATGAAGTTGGTGGGTATAATGTTAATTTTCATAAGCTGTTAATGGCCATACATGTTCTCTATGCATTTAGTGTGTTCCCAGTGCTGCTTAATAGTTAAATTAAATATTGTATTGTTTACAATATTTAACAACTTAAATAGTTGTTACCTTATTTACTTACCTGTATTCAGGAAATAAAAAACATGGTTGAGCATTCTTTCAGACCTCAAAGTAACTTATTTTCTGTAAAACTTAACCTTTCTGAATGGAAGGAAAGGTTTATAGTGACTGTCACAGTTATGTTTGTAACACCGGTAACTCATAGATGACAATCCTGGCAATGTTTTGTTTTGCTTTCTGTAACATTACTTTGATCAAAATACGAGCTTGGTGACTGTTACTAAAACAAGCAAAGTCACACTTCAGTATTTGAGCGAGTGACAAAAGTCTTCACCTTTTTCAGTTTCCTTTGTCAATTATGTTTATATAAATAGCTTTGCAGAGTGACTTAAAAAGTAGTAAACTAGATTACTAGGAACCAGGACACCAAATCAGGAACTGAAGAAAACCAGTGAAAATGCCTTCCTTTCTGTTTAAATTGGAGAACTGTTACCTAGGCTCAACTGCTCTCACAGAATCTCAAGGTGAAGTGACTTCTGCGTTACTCCTGTCTAGTTTCTTTTTTTACTTTCTTGTTATGAATTGAAAACTTCATCAGTTTCATGATCTCTATTCCCAGGATGACCTTTAATAAATAAATTAAATGTTATTTAATTGTTTGTTTGTGTTTCAGTACTGATTTCTAAGCATTCAGGGTATTTTTGTATCACATTTCTAAGAATGCTACTAGGCTTCTGGGACTGAAATGGTAGCTTTTGGTTGCTGTTGACTTCAGAATTTATTAACAAAGATTGTAATCTACAAGAGAAATTTGTTCTGCAGAGTAAAACTTTAGGTTTCTAATGACTTTGCATTTCACCTTGGTGATGTTTTAAATTATGACACCCACTCTTGTGCCTTAGGGCTTGCAATTCTGTAACTTTTTTCAGATGTGTCAACTGAGCATTGCCTAATTTGTTATGAAATTGAAAGAGAAGTTGTTCAATAATTCTGACCAAGTTCTGCTGCTCACATCTGTTTCCAATAAAATATTGGTAAAATGAGAAGAATTTGAAAGAATTGTATGATTACTAGTTTCAAGTAACCACTCCAGTGATAGTTAATCAAAGATGGCTTTTCCTTCCTTAAAAAGGTTTTTTGTGCGTACGGGGTGTGAAGTCCCAAGGGCAGAGAAATGTAATGCTGGTGGCGTGTGAAGTTAAGGTGCATTGCTTTTGGATGCTGCTATTCACAGAAACTCTGGCACATTTCTGCAAAGTTCTGTGTTTTAACTTCTTAAATTTGCCATTAAGTGTATTCATAATTTAATTAAGGAAATTGGTTTAGTATTCACTGCTAAAATGAAGGTGGCTACCTAGTACAGACAATTAAAAAGTGTGTGTGTTTTGGAAATGGAGGGTTCCCTCCCAGATTAGCTGGCCTTGTTTTGAGATGGAGTAGTGATTGCTCCTCCACCATAAGTTAAGGCCAAATTTTTATGCTTAATCTGTGCTGTTCATGTCGGGCAGGCAAGATCCACTGAAGACTGTTACCTTTTTCCCTGACTGCCACATGAGTTTTCCTCTCTTCCATGTCCTCTCTTATCTCTTGTGCTTTGGCGAGCCAAAGGGAAGCTCTCCAGCAGGCAGGAGAGGAAAAGGTAGGTAAAGTCAGAGGGGGAGAAGCTTGTCAAAGTCTCCTTGAGAGAGGAGTTCTCTTTCTACTCTCAGTTCTGTTTCACATCTGTGAAAATTTTTTTCTATGTATTTGTTTGAATTTTTGTTCTCCACATACGTGAAGTTTGCATATCAGATGATACAAACTGCACATGATTCTAATTTGGTGGGGTTTATGACTTAGTTGCAGTGTGTTAGGAACTTCAGTGGAGATGAGCATGCAGCCGTGGTGATCTCTTCGTTGAGGAAACCTCTGCTTTCTGATTTTTCAGTAGTTTTGTCTGTATTTTGTTGTCTCAACATGCCAGCTTCCTAAGGAGAAAAACAGTGGCTCTGAGGTCATGTGTTAGCATGTGAGTAGCTAATGGCACATGGCTGGTACATTGTAAGAACTCACCCTTCCTCAACTGCTGTGCCTTGTGCTCATGTACTTCAAAGTTATGCTTCATCTTTGATACAGACAGTCTTGATAAGGAAATACATGCAAATCTTATTCAAAGGAAGAGCATTGAATTTTAAAAAAATTGCTCCAGAAGATAGTCTGGACCCTCAGGATTTCCAGACAAAAATGAGCATTGTATGCTTCAGCATTTCTTTCCCTTATTTGCAAGCTACTTCCAAATAGGTGTAAACCTGCCTCTTTTGAGTGAATATAAAGAAAACAATGAATTTTTGTTTTTACTTGTATTCTATATATATATGGGGTTAGTTCTTTGAGGGATACATATGCGTATATATAAACCCCATACTTATATCAATATTTATAATCAAAGAACAAGTGTTTGTGTATATATATACAGAGTTAGTTTTTATATACGGAGGATATGTAGATATAGGTACAAATACATCTCTCTCAGAGAACCCCATGTATATATACACATACACACATGAGTTTGTTGGTTATATATATTAGTAAATAATGCCCTGTTGTTCAGTTATTTTTTTAATCTCCATATTTACTAACAGTCAGAAGACATTGTTTGTTCAGTACCTTGCATGATGTTTTCTTGCTGAGCAGAGAAGGGTTAACTGTTGGTCTCTGTGTAGCTCTGTATGAAGTGTTAATGCCTGAGAGTTATGATGAACTTAAATCTCCATCTGATACTAAACTGAGGGTCTGTCAGGTTTATTGCTAAGAAGGGGTGCCTTGGAAATGCTAAACTAGTGTGTGGAAAATACTTGTTGTTTATGTAGGTCTTGTTATACATTCCTAACTTTTAACTGGAAGTCAAATACGTCCTTTGGAGCTTCTGGTAAATCATTCTGCATTTATCTGTACAGTCCATACTATAGTAGTCAGTCTATACTATCTGTCTATACAGTCTATACTATACTATTTATCAGTAGTCTGTACTATCTGTATAGTCATTGGATATTGTTGTATGAAAATACATGTATGTAAAAATACGTATTTATCTCTAAATTTATTTGTCCTGAATTTATCCTATATAAAACTTCTGGCTTTATGATCAACTTTTTAGTTTAAGCTGTCCTTGAATTTCAGCTCAAGCAGCTAAATTGTCTTTTGTCATTACAAGGTTCCCTTCTAAATCATAGCTTGTGTCAGTCTAACAGTAAGGTGTTACAGCAATCTGCAACAGGCACTCTCACATTTTCTTCCTTTTGTTTTCTGCTTGTAAAGGAGGAGTGAAGAAATCCCACATCTCCTTTTCTTTCTGTATGTCAGATGTTTTAAGATCACCTATGGAGTTTGTTACAGCTTATAATAAAGGCCGGCTTAAAATAAGTTACATTTTCTTCATCTTTTCAGAATGCCATTTATCTTGGTTAGATAGATAGTTATTCATTGATATGGCATTCCTACCTATGTTTTTGTGTTGCCTTTTACTTCTGAGGGCTTGCTCCCTTCTTCAGTGGGCATATCCATTTCTGGATAAAGAAGATAATTCATTGGACACTGAGCTTGTTGTGCACCTTGGCTAGGCAGTGCCTGGGGCTATGCCACAGGAAAGGCACTTTCACCTATGCTGTGTTGTTTTTGAATAATTGCCTCAGAACATCTCCATGTACCTCCTTTTAAGGAGCTAAGAGAAGTGGCAGAAGGAATGATCAGGTTACCATCCTGAGTGCTTTCTGGTCTTTGTTGCTTGCTCTCCATACTTCCAGGCTGAGTGCCATGTCTGCAGATAGAGTGCCCAGCCTTTCTCTACCCAGAGTTTGAGCTGGTAGTTGTCAGCAGCTTCCCAGTTCCTGCTGTCTTCCAGCTGAGCTGCTCTCATTTATTTGGGTGCAGTTTGCAGGCTGTTACTAGGCTAAGTGTGTAGGGTTGCAGACATCAGCTCTAAATACAGTGATAGAGGAAAGGCTGTTCTAGAAAAAAATCAAGGACTGGTAGAAATGTAGAATTTGTAGGTACAGTCATGACACTCTTAATACAAAGTCTTGTGGTGGTCCTGTTTTATATCAGCATAGTGCTTTGGTCTGGATTAATGGACTATATTTCTGGAATTTGCATCCACACTATTAAATCATAACAACAACAATATCTGTGAGACTCGGGTGCCTGGTTTACCTTCAGTCTTCATCTAACAAGGCAAAGATATTATGCACCTCTCCTTATTCACATCAGAAACTTTTCTTGTAAGAACTCCTCCTTGGCCTGAGGACATTGTAGGTACACATGACCAAGAGGAGCAGTCTCTTGAGGTCACTTTCTTCCAGATGAGGGTCACTGGAAAAGGAAGGATGCAGGAAGTCACTATGAAGTTGTTTGTTCATTATGTTAAATTTTGATCTTTTCACCCCAGGTATATACAGTAGCGTAATATTTCACAGAAACAGCTTCTGACAGTTTTCAGAAAAATTTGGATCTGGGATGACGTTTCAAGGTTTATCCTTTGAGATGGGAGACTTCCAAAAGTGGTCTTTTGCATTGGAAATTCACAGGAAGTAATAATTCTCCCCATTCTATGTCAAGCCTTTACTTTAGGATTTTTATTAGTTGTGTTACTTCTCCATTTATTGGCTTCCATAATGTACTGTTTTTCTTCAGTCATGCTGCATTTGAGTGCTGGGAGCCCAATTCTTGGAACATACTTGGGGTTGTTCAGAAGCTATCTGGGCATGGTCTTGTGTCTAGATGGCTCTGCATGGGTCAGAGGGGACAAGATGACTTCCAGAGGTCCCTTCTAATCTCAACCATTGTGTGACTGGTATCCCTCAATTTTTTTCAAGACTGTAATAACTTGCTTCCATCTGCACCTTTTGACAGAGTCTTCCTTCTTGATCTTGCATCTGCAGAGGAACAGAACAGTTTGATTAATTTTGTGACTCTGTGAAGACTCTTCTTTGGATTAGGTTATTATTTTCTGATGTTGGGAAGTCAAACAGCTGATACGTGGTTTTGAAAACTGCATGCAGCCCTCAGCTAACACTCTGGATGTCAGGCATGCTTTGTTGTTCTGTTTGCTTATGAATGTCTCTTGCCTCTATTGTCTCTGCTATAGGGAGCTCTTTAGATACTATTATCTCAAGCTGGGGACCATCATGTTGGATAGAGGATTTCTGTGAAGCTGCTTGAGTGGAATGCATACAATTAGAGCAAGAGAGAGAGAGAGAGAGAGAGGTGAGAACTCCAGCATCATTTTCAAAGTGTGCCTTTTGCAGATCTTCAAAGCCTTCATTTAGTTCCATACATGTGCTGTAAGGTACTGTGCCATTCAGAGGCTGTTCAGGTGAAGTGAGACTCAGTAAGATGCTTTTTTGGGATGTTTGTCACTTGAACTGTGTCATTTACTTAGTGAATAGTTATATTGATACAAGAGCCTAGAGAAGAGTGCAAACATATCTATGGAAGCAGATGGAAAGTTCATTTACATGTGACTGTATATTGGTGCCATGTCTTGAAGAATCTTTGTATTCAAAACACCTTCCCCCTGTCTGCCTTGAGGTCTTTCTGTATACACTAGAGGCAAGCTGGTAGGAATTAAAGCTATGATATGGCCCATTTATGTGTTATCAGCATTTCTAGTCACTGATTCAACCATTGCCATATTGTTTGCATACTTGAGTGATTGCAGCAGCCACATTGCTCACTTTTTGTAATTTTTCCAGTAATACAGGCTGTAAAGTTTTGTTCTCTGAAGTGTTTTGTGAAGGAGAATGCTACTTCTGTGTGCACCTGCAGCAACAGGGTTTGTTTTCCACAGTTCTTTTTCTCTGCAGTGTCAGTCATGGGGAAGCCATGGTACGTGTCTTTGAGTGGAACAAAATGCAATAGATTGAACCAGCCCTAGACCCTAACAAAAACTTAGCAAATGTGATTACTAAGTGTTTGGACAGGGGAGTACAACAGACCACAGAACAGAACCAAAACCCAGAGAATTTTGTCAGCATTGCAGCAAAATATTTCAGGTTAAATGATTTGGGAATCTTGATAGGCAAGTGTTGGATCTGTTTGGGTTTTTTTTATGTTTAAAATATATTCTTCTAAATCTGTCGTTTAAAACTTAGCTTAAGGGAAGAAACGTAGATGTAAGTCCAATTCACACTATTGTGGTTATTTTTTCTCAGTGTCTGTATATCCTTCTGTCCTCAAAATGTTACACCTTACTCTGTGAGCTGCTTTTTTAATTCCATTAAGGATTTTTTTGTCACTGATCTGTAGCATGGTATCATGTACATGCAACTAAGCACTTCATCTGCAAGACTTCTGTGCAGTTCCTCTAAGGTGTGCAATATTTTGAAAATGATGACCAAGTCTGGAGGACATCTAATCAGTATCAGATGCTGTTAGCTTAATGGCATCTTAATTAGCAGGTACTGCATTCTGCTCCTGTTTCCTAATATTGGGTGAAGTTTCTTAATAGCTGAGTGTTACAGTTCTGGAGAGTAACTGTGTTACAGATGCTCTGTTACTCCCCACTCTTCTTCCAGGGGAAGATGAAGAAGGGAAGAAGGGAGAGAGACTTTAAAGTTGGAAGGAGAAAACTTGGGTGGGTTCAATGAGGTAGCAATGGTGAATTACAAATGTATATAAAAATATGTAAATATGCTCTCTCATACTGTTGTATCCCAAGCAGAAAAGTCCCACCCTGGACTGGGCAGCAGCTGGGAGTGCCCAAGTGCAGGGTCTCAGTGACAGTCCCCAGCAGGCTCAGGAGCAGCCAAGCTGTTCCTCCTTGGGAAGGCAGAGGGGACCTGTCCTGGGGAATGATATTCTTCTCTGGTGAGGAAAGGAGGAGGAGGAGGAGCAGGGGCAGGGGCCTCACCCCAGCCAGAGAAGCCCCCAGAGGGCTCCCTTGGAGCCATTTTATCCTGAGCACCATGGGAAGGAACACTGTGATTAGTCCACCTGACCTGTCTTCTCCTCCCTTGGCTCAGCTGCTCCCCCTTATCACTGCCACAGCAGCAGCCCCGACACTGGTGGGGGGCACGGGGGGGGTTTGTGTCTTGGTTTTCTCAAACCAGAGAGGAAGTAGAGATGGGCACAAAACCTTGAGATGAAGCAAATAGTAAACTAATTTGCATAATTCAGTATTTTATAGAATCAACAACTAAGTGGGATACTGTTCTACAATACATACTCCATTTTACTCTTAGCAGTTGCTACTACTGTTTTCAGGGGTCGCAAACTGAGAAAAAAAACCCCAAGAAGTCAAATTCAGACATGGTTAAAAAGAATACCATTGACAGATTTGCAGCCAGTTGCATGTTTGGTAGCATAGATTTTAATTAGCATTTTACAGCTAGGTTTTTTTTCAGAAAAGATTCAGCCCTTGATCGTGACTAAGACATTAACAAAGACGTGTTGTTTGTTTGCTTCTTGGAAATAAGCTTGAAGATTTCCCTAGCCTGCTGGAATTAGTTTCTTTGCATTATCAGTAAAGGTCATTGTATGGCTAATTACATGGCAGTTCAAGTTGGTTTCAGAGTACAAGTGTTGTTGCAGGAATAGAAGTGGCTTAGACCATTATTATTTTTAGTGTTCACTAAATTTCCAGTGCTATGTTTTTGTTTTTTTTTACTGTGGTAAGTTTAAATGAGCAGGCTTGAAAAGGTTAGTTGGCCACTAGGGATATTAAAACCAACTACAGTGTTTGTACTTACTAGAATATTAAAAATGTGGGGCTTTTTAAATTGAGTGGAGAAAGGGAAAATAACAAAAGATTCTCTTGTGTTTGCATCTGTCACCTCAGGGTGGGAAATTGGTACATTTCAATGTGAGAAATCTAGGTGTGCAGAAGAAAAAACAGTAGTTCTTAGTTTTGGTTCTGTGTTTGATGTTAGTAAAAATGTAATTGTGTTCTGTAGCCACTGTATGACCTACTCAGCAGCAAGCAACCTCTTCTTCTTTTTCTCCTTTTTTTTAAACCTAATTGGCCCATATTGAGCTTACTAAATGTCATCTGGACTCAGTAAAACGCAAGTGACCTGCACTGAATTAGTGTAATTGTAATATAAACAGAACATCTCATAGTTTTGGTCTTATACAGGAAAAGAGAAAGTTGGAGAGATTTTTCAGTTTGATAAGTAACACTGAAGACATGGGGAGCCAGCTTTGGCTCATGGTTCATTTTACCTTTTTATTGTTTTATAATAATTGGTATTTGAATTGTTGTCTGTATGTTTTCTCTTTGGAACATTTTCCCTTCTGGAAGAATCTTCCTTAGGATGTATGTCCTGCCAATGACTAAATCATAACCAATCATTACCAATTCCAGTTTCATCAGACATTATACCATTTCAGAAAGATAATTTCTTTTTGATCTACCTAGCCTGTCCAGAATGTGGTGTAGTGTTTTAGCTCTATCATTTGGTAGGAGTACTTTTGAATACCATTATGGAGCTCATATTTTTTGCTTTCTGTTTCAGAGAGCAATGCTTGTACCTACTGAGATAGCAAAGTGCTATGAAGAGCTGAAGTATCAGTTCCAGTGGTATATTTGAATTTTAACTGACTTTAATCTTGTGGTTGTATTATTTACTTCGATTTAAAAAGGCTTTGATTTCTTGAAATATAAGTCTTTTTTTGTTGTGTGAGTAGTACTATGCCTTAGTTATATTTACCTTTTGATTTGGGTTGTGCAAATGTCTGGATTTTACATTTTGTTTGCTACTGCTTGTGTCTTCATCATGGCCTGTGGAATAGAAAAAAAGTAGATTTACTCAGTCAACTACATTTTCTTACAAGAGAGGGTGTAAATAACTTCTACTGTAATCTGGCAGTGAAATTAAGTGTACAGTGTAAATGATACTTTTATGAAGCTGTTGGGGAGAATATTGGAACTTTGTACTCAGTAATTCTTTCGTAGACTATGAAATCTTCTGTAATTAGACATTTCCATTATTTCAGTGGGATGTAGGGATGTAGGCATTTAATATCTGCAACGTTGTCATCTGTCAGTTTAATTTTAGTTCATAGTTTAAAAACTGCAAGTGAATGGATCATTTTTCTTTGTGCTGGTGGTTGGCTTTTGCTGTCGTCTGTTACTGTAAATGGTGAAGTAGGAAGCAGCAAACATTGTAAGCATTGTTCTTTTGTGCTTACTTTTTCTTTGTTAAAAATCATTATTCTTCTTCTGTACCTAGGCTGACCAAACATGCTAATCCTTTATTTTTTTTAATATAAAATATTAGAGATATGACAGAGATATCAGCCACTGGAGGTTTTTAAATTCAGTGTGTAGAGTATTATGCTAGTAGAACTCTATTATAATTGTGATGTGACTGGATTAAATTCCTGGGGTTTTTTTTGTGCTACCTGTAATCTCTCAAAGTATTGACTCTTAAATGTATTCTTACAAAAATCAGCAACAAAGGAGCTGTTGCAGGGGGAGAGAGCAACCTGTGAAAGGCACATATGGATTTTCATTTAATTTCATATTTCTGTAATGCACTGTTAGCATTCAGGTTAGGCATGGGTAAAATACTGTGTCTGCTGTGACTGCATGATTTGTCCGAACAAACTATTGCATTTTAAAGCAGAAGATGGAAAACTGGGACAAGGTAACAGTGAAAATACCTACACAAGCAAAAGTCATGAAGAGTTCCACAGGTCGTAGGAAATTATTTAAATACATTGGAAGAAAGCCTTGAGACTCACTGATACATCTCCTGGACTTGAAGGGAGAGAGAGAAGAAATAAGCAAGGAGAAGAAGGCCACTGCAGATAAATGAAGTTGTTTTTTTGCATACAACAAGTAATTGGTTGAGTTGCTTCCAGTTATCTTTCTTATGAGAGATCAAGTATCTTTCAAAACCAAAATGAACTAAGCCATGGATAAACTGGTAAGCTAGCTGTCAGCAGGACAGCATGCTGAGGTGATATTGCTGGAGAAAGATTGGTGGTAATAAATATTTTTATTACTTATCTCGGAAAAGCAGTTGATAGTGAACAGATGTGCAGATGACAAGATCTTGTTAGATGAGTTAGCAGGGTGAACTTGCTCTTTGTCTTGCTAATTGGATAACAGCCAGTGCAATAAACTCTTCCTTTTATATATACCAGTGCAGATTTGTCTCAAGATATGGTAGAACTTTGGACACTGCAACATTGCCCAGGGAAGCTGTGGATGCCTCATCAGTGGAAGTGGTCAAGGCCAGGTTGGATGGGGCTTGGAGCAACATGATTTAGTGGAAGGTGTCCCTGTCCATGGAGGCAGGTTGGAACTACATCTTTAAGGTCCTTTCCAACCAAAACTGTTCTGTGGTTCTGGGATTGATTCTGTCATATGTGACAGGATTTAAAGATCAGTTGTATAAGCGAGCTTGATTAAAACCAATAAGTGAAACCAAACCTGAACAAACCTGTGGCCTTAGAATGCTTACTTGTTTGAGTTGTCACAGAACAAATTATCTATAATATTAAAAACAATTTATTTAAAGGAAGTATCATAGAATCATAAAATACCTTAAGTTGTAAGGGACGATTGGGCCATTAAGTCCAGCTCCCACCTTAAATAGAAGAAAAAAATTGAGAAGTTAATCTTAAGGCTCAGTTCTGCTGCATGAGGGTGCTAACAAGGCGGGGGTTGATTCTTTTCAGTAGATTTATAATTGCACTTACTATTGCAAAACGTTTACATTCTTGACCTATTGTAATGCTGTCAATATGGTATGAACTTGCTAGCAATAATAAATATACAGGGCAACATAAATGGCTTATCTTTCAATAACCCATCTTTGCTGTCATCATGCAATTATTCTTAACATTACGTCTCTTTTCTCTCAGTTTATTACTTTATTACTTTACATCTTAAGTGCATTATACTTAGCTTGGTACAGCAAAGGTCATAATTCCAGAGGGAAGCTTGTGACAGTGAATGGCTGTTAAACCACTTGTAACAGTTGTGGTTGGCTTATTTTTTTTCCTTCTGTTCTAGTGTTTTATTTTTTAGACGCTCTTACTGTTAGTATAGGAACTATCTGTAATTTTTTCCTAAAATAATTCAAATGTCATTTTTACTATATGTAGTATTGTGTTTAATGTAGTTTAATCAGTGTTCACTCCTAAAGATCTGTTGACGTGAGGAGAGTAGAGCTGCATGCTAAGTGGATTTTCCTTCATTAGGACTAAAATTCTGTATCAATTACTGTTTGTCCAGAAATTCTCTAGATTAAATCTCCATTATCCCTTCCTGCATTTTGGCCTCTGTTGACAATTGTAGCTGTACCTCACTGGGAGCTGGTGAGGCAAGTGAGTGTAACAGGGTTTATGGGTTCTGTGTTTAAGGGTTGGACTTGATGGTCTCAGAGGTCCTTTCCAACCCGGATGATTCTGTGGTTCTGTAACAGCATGGTGCTCTCCTGCTGTTACGTGGTTGGATCAGCAGTGATTGCTGTCAGTGTCAGTGCTGTCTTTGTGACAGAATGATAGAAATCTTAATTTTTTTGCTTCATGTTGGAAATCTAATTTTATTGATGGGAATAGGTGGTTTTTAATATTTGGTACAGTCAGGTTTTCACATTTTGTGAAAGGGGAAAACTTTCTGATTTGATTTAGCTTTTAGAATAATTTAATTGCTGGTTGGTGGTTTTTTGGTTGGTTGGTTGGGGTGGTTTTTTTTGGTGTTTATATTTTTATTTTTCTCCAGATGGCATTTCCAGACATTATTTGTTTTACTGGTACTTGTTTTCTATTTTACTTTAATAATGAAACTATAGCTTCTCCCCATCTTCAATATTTTATCTTAAAGCTAAAGTGTGTTTTAGCTAAGGGGAGAAGCAATTAACTTTTGGGTGGCTAGATTAGTCTGGAGCATTTATTCACTGAACATCAGTGAATGGTTTTTATGACACACAGTTTCAAAAAAGTGTTAGTGGTAAATCAAGAAGGTGAAATTTATTTGACAGCTTCTGCATTTCTGTAGTCTTTAATCCAGGGTAAATTGTTCAGCATTTCCTGTGCAAAATGGAAAGGGATGCTTTGAGTGTGTTTCTTCAAGCTACTTCTCTGTTAGAGGTATGTGAGGTATGGGAGAGACATTGGAAATGAAGTAACCAGCACTGCATGACCCTTGGATGAACAGTTCTGATTTGAGTGGTTCCTTCTTGGTCTCTGTAGTATATGTTGCTCATTGAACTTCTGTGTTTGCAGATGAGAGGAGGAAAGTGGTAATTTTTAGGGTGCTTCTAATAATTAAATTCGTTATCTACATTGAAGCAGATCGTAAACCTTGTCTTTAAACACACCAGATGTTGTTTGATAACTTTGTTTTCCACTGTTACTAATATTTTCCAAAAAGTTTTGCTGTAACAGTGTTACAGTTCTGATTTTAAAAATAAAACAACAACAAAAAACCCCAACCCAAAACAAAGAAAAAGTAAAAAAAGACCAAAAAACAAAGCACTCAACAAAGCAAAACCAATGTAGAATGTTCTGGTATCTCACCCTTTTTGTCCATTCTGGTGTTTCATTTTTAGAGAGTTGTTGAATTGTGTAATTGAATAATTAGTGGTATTTCAACAGCTTTTTTGAAAGCTATTCAAGAAGGGAGAGAAGTTCTGTGACATGCCATAAAGAAAACTGTTTTTCATCAGATTCTTTGTCTTTAAAGTTAATGAAATATTAAGAATTCAGTATTTAACCCCCTCAGTCTTCAATAGGATTTTGTACTGTAAAATGTATTACTGAGTTTAAATGTATTTTGGAGGGTTTTTTTCTTTAGTAGATTGGTAAAACTAAGTAGTGTATTTGTGGTGCCAGAAGCTATGGAGTCACAAACTGCCTGTGGACGTTTTGTATCCCTAACCTTTATTAAAAAAATTCTCTAGTTTCTAGCAATAGAACTTCACAGCATGGAAGTTACAGAATCACCACAATATAAAAATCTTTGCGTATTCCTTCAGTAGCATACCTGATACTGGGAAAAAAATAATTGTAAAAGTTATACTTTTGATTTCCTCATATGTACTGAAAGTCATTTATTTAAAGTAAGTAATACATTATTTGAGGAGTTGAAAGGCAAAAGACATAGTACATCTACTACATTACTGTTGATCATTTGATGTGTTCATGGGCTGTGTGAAATATGATTATGTTACCCTGGCTGACAGGAAGAATGAGCTGCAAGGATTTTTTGATTGGGAAATTCCAAATGCAAATTCATCATCGTGACCACAATTGCATTTTCACACCAAGAAAATTATCTGTAAAACAACCTGCACCAAAAAAAAATGGTTTTGACCAGGATTTCATTTAAAATTCTAGGCCCTTTAAGACTAATAATAATTAAACAGTTAACTGTTTACAATTAACAGTTCTGCTGTTATTTAAGACCTGGTCCAGTATTCAGCTTAACCATAACTGCCAATTATCCTGCAGCTGAGGGCAGCCAGGCAACAGAGTTAGTGTCTACTGCCCAGTTCAGAAGTGGCCACTGAAAGTTGCCCTGGATGATGTACCCCCCCAATCTTTTGTTCATATATATATATATGTATGTAGTGTGATGTAGGAATTGCCTCAGAGGTGTGTGTGAAGGGTGATACAAAGCAGAGTTGGGCTCAAAGTTGAGAGGTGGAAGGGGCAGAATTTGGGATCTTCTTTTAAAAGGATGGTTGGATGATTGAATGGTTGAAGCTGAAGTTGTATGATCCAGCACCTGGCTTCTGTAGTTGTGTTTCTTGTAGGAGACTTGCTTGTCTACCTCAGTGATGGAAGGTGTTTTTGAAGGTGGGAGAGAAGATCCTTCCCTGCCCTATTTTGTTGAGCAGTTACTTCCTAATACTGCCTGCAGTTGTGACTGCCAGCTCAGACCACATCATTGAGTGGATGGTAGCTCATGTTCATCTTGTTTTGATTTGGTTTTTCTTCTAAGCAACTGTTGCCTAATGCTGGCTGTATGAGCATTGACATCAGTTCTTCTGTGAGAGATGATGGAATACCAATAGCTGTGTGAAACTTCTAGGGAAAACTGTAAGTAAAGCGGAAGCAAAAAATTACTACAAGTAATAGTTTGGGAGATCACAGGGACTGGAGGAATATAGGGTAAAATGAAAGATGTATGAAAGAAGCAAGTCTCTTAGGTTTCCTGCTTCCCTTGGCATCCATGGAACAGAGTGACTGAAACAGATTAGTTTTGTTTTAAAAGAGGACAGACTTCTTTTAGGGTAGAAAAGATGTATTTGAAATGATATAGAGGCAAAAATGAGCATAGTGTCAGATAAGCATTTTGGTTTTATTCCTGGAGATTCGGTACTAGCTTTATAATTCTCCAGTGATTGCTTTGCAGGCTTCTTGGAAGGAAATAGAAGTAGTTGAAATCATAGATGGCTTTGAAAGAGAAAGAGAGCTTAACTTCTATTGAGAGAAATATGGAAGCCAAAATGAGGAAGCAGAGAGGGAAGATGGAATTGAAAACCAGCATTTCAAGCTAGTTAAGAGATTACCGAGAGCTGAGGGAGAGAGGTACATGCTAACAAGTGCATGGCATCATTAACAAGTGAGACTAAACATTTGGAAATAAATACTTCCTAGATATTTTCTTGTATTAAAAAAATGCATCTAAAATTTTGTATTCTGCTAATACAGCTCAAGTCACATATCAAGATTTGAAAAAATATATATTTTAAGCATTAAAGATAGGTGTTTCTGAAGTATTTTCAACTAACACAAGAAGCATAAGCTTGGGTTTCGTACCCTAACTCTAGCTCTTGAGTATCTCCTTTTGTGACTTTTATTGCCTACCATAAAAGAATGATTCATGACTTCCCTCTTTCTCCTCATTGTCCTTGGTGAATTATAAAGAATTCTTTACTCTGGTTCTTAACTGCTGTGTAGTTGATGAAAATAATTGACAAAGGCAAATATTTTTCCCAGAACATTGGAGCTGAGGAGGACTCCAAACCTAAGCTTTGCTTACCTGCAGGGAGACAGGTCAATGTTTATTATCAAACAGGAGGTATAAGTTCTGACACCACATAAACAGAAGTTACTGGTCTTCTGTTACAGCTTTGTGTTTTCAGTGGCTACTGCAGAGCTAGCTGTTAGGAGTAGCTAGAGATAAGATGAAAAGTCATCAGTTCAAAGTTCAGAAGAGATCATTACCTTCAAGGACAGAAGCAGCTGAAATTGTTAGCCACTGCTTTATGCCAGAAGCACTTCACTTTACTGACAATTAATCTTGAATCACAAATGAAGTAGAGAAGTCCGATTAAGGCTATTAGAGTGCCACATTTCCTATCCGAGTTCACATTCTCGTCTGACACAGCCACCTGCTGAATTATAAAGCTAATGTAGCATACATCTTTATTAAAATAAATGTCCAAGTCTCGTGTAATTCTTATATTAGGGAGATAATTAAATGAGATTGTAAATGTTTAAGTATTTGAATTAAAGCAAACGTTTAAGTAGTGACATAATTTTTCTTTAAATTTTAGTAAACAGTTTTTGAATAATTTTGCGCGGGTTCTGCTTTCCATAGAACAAGAGTTTTAACAAGTTAAATCAACTTCCAGGGCCCATCAGACTTCTAATGAAAGTGTAAAAGTATGGATGTAATCTCACAAATTTTTCTCTTTTTTCTCCCTATGTTTCAAACACAGGCTGAAGCTTCTGGTGCCCCTACTATGTTAATTAACAGTGTGCCTAAAATCACATTTCACAAATTTCAATTTTTTCCCCTTTTCTGAGTACGTGCATCTGCCTGTGCTTGTAAAAAAGCACATTAAAAACTTCCTCCTTGCACCGTAGAAAATGTGGTTGAATTGAGCCTAGTTCTAGAAGATGATAGCTTATTATTTCTATCAGTAGACCTAATTCCAAATAGTGTGTTTCTGTTGTGTGTAGATCTTAAGAAGCAATGATATGGAATGAATTTGAGATACGACATACGGAAGTTCAGAATTTCCATTTATTTTACAGTAGGCTCTCGGAGTTAAGCTGCCTTTTTTCTCTCCTACTAGTGTAAATATTTAACTAGAGGAAAAACTGGAAAAATTGATAAAGGACACAATATATAATCTTAGACAATTTTTTTTGGTAGAACGTGAAACTTTTTTCCTAATTGGAAAAAAATCTATCCGTGCACGGTTCTCAACAGTGTAGAACTCCTGTTATATAGCTAAAATGCTGCTGCTTTGAGTAAATTCTCTCTGCTAGTAAACAAGTTACTTGCTTATTTTATTTTTGTCATTCTTTTTTAGTCTCAGGTCTTTTAGCTTATGTTTTGAAATCTTATTAGGAAAACGAAGTTTCAAAACTGCATCTGAATATTTATACATGCAAAATATGAGCTCTACCAGATTTTCCTAAACATTTCTCCTATAAAACTAAGTACAGTTAAGAGAGAGGAGGTGAACTTGGATTTTCTCAGCAACTTTATATCTGTCTGTTTAAATAAACAGTGTCTTTATATATATACTAAGAATTTCTGAAAGAACGAAATAATCTCTCTAGACTGGTAAGAAGCAATAGATAAAATAATGAGTGGGAAATCCAGTGGGAAGTAGCTACATTAGTAGCAGATGCATTTACTTCTTGAATCCTGATCTGAGTGAAAATCCTAGCTTACTTAAAATTTGTCTTCCAGATTCTTAGCCTGATAAGAAAGGTGGATAAAGCAATTTATTTATGTGGCTTTGGTTTTGTGATGATGTGTTTTGTTTAAACTTGCTATTGTTGTTTGATTTCTATCTAGGCTATTTTTATGATCCCTACAAATCCCCCTCCAACCTTCCGGAAGCCAGAGCTCTGGTCTGATGAATTCACAGATTTTGTGAAGAAATGCTTAGTGAAAAATCCTGAACAAAGAGCCACAGCAACACAGCTGCTACAGGTCAGTATTTAAGTTACTGAGGAAATGGAAGTTTTATGGCTTTTTTCCTCTAGTTACAAACCAGAACTGTTGTGAAAATTTCTAAGGGCAAATCACATTTTAACTATTACCATGCCTTATTTCTTTACTGTATTGTGATCTTTTCTCTGTCAGCTCCTGTATCTCTAGCCCTGTTTTGTTTCTCCTTTACCACTTCTAAAAATGAATTGCTGGTTCTTGCTGTTAAAATTGGATCCTTGCTTTGTGGTTAAGAGGCCCTCTGTAGATCTCAAGATTTAGGCAAGTGTTAAGTGAAAGAATTGAGCCCTGGTTACCCCTCAGTGTGGACCACCCATAGAGTATATTCAGTTTGCCTTTCTGGTCATGTCAAATTGAGCAGACAGGTTGCTCTGTGTCCTACAAGGGTCTGGTGCAGACAGACAATGTAAGAAGTTTGTTCTTGAGCTGTGTTCTATCAAGTGGGCACTTTTAAATTTGAGCCACAGTTGGTGGTGTGGACCTGCAGAGCCTGGGCAGGGTGTGCCAGGCTTGCTCCTGCTCCCTGACCTGAGTTTCTAGTAGCTGCAGAAATTTAACAGTTGTGGTTTTTTGGCATAGAGGTAGAAATAAAGCAGAGAGATTTCAAAGAACTACAAAAATCAAACAGGAGGGACCAATCTGTCAGAAAAGATTTAGTCTCAGCTGGACACGGTTTTACAGGGGACATAAATTTTAGCGTGAGAGAAAATTCAAAGCAAGTTTTCTTAATTAGTGAGAAAGTAGTCCCGGTTTGTGTTATCCCCTGCCTTCAGGGCTGTCATAAGCCTACAAGTAACCAAAGAAAATTGAAGAACAAAGGTAATGAAAGAGGGAAGAAAAAACCAGAAAGATATCTACACAAATTTTAAGTTTCCATGATGATTGAAATGGCGTCTAAAACTTCCAGTAAATAAGCTTGCTTTGTAACTGAGATAGAAGTGAAAAAAAATTGATAAGTCGTTTGCTCCTTGCATTTTCCCGATTCCTAATTCATTAAACTTTTGGATAATGTGATGTTCTTTTACACTTTCCACTGCTCTTGATAAATATTGTTCCTTGTTTTGTTTGTTTATGAGTCTATGTAAGAATCTGATATTCTGTAGTTTTCATCGGCATGATGCTCATGCTAGATTTAGTCTGTCTCCAGAAAGCAATAGCCTCTTCTAAAATAAAAATTTCAGTGAACTCCACTACAAGAATGTAAACATTTTGCACAGTAGTTTTCAGTGATCATCAAATTCATAAGTTATGTCTGTTTTATTTTTCACACTGTGAGAACACTAACATGTGGCCTGCAAGGAGAGAAAAACCTGAAAGTTAGGGATTTTTGTATGATGCTGTGGAGACCTTAAAGATTTGATGTTCATATGGTTAGCTGAAGACTGACAGCTGGATAGAAGAAACTTAGAGGGGAAAGCTTCAGTGTTCCTCTCTCTGTTTACTTATTGGCCAAGGGTGAAGATAGGTAATATGTGCAGAACACTTGGCTTCATCAGTCCCATTCACTGTGGAACACTTTTAAAATACATTTCTGAAGTTATTAGAGTTATGGATTAGAGTTATGGTTTGCTTAAATTGTCTTGGCATATAATCATGCAAAAAGCAAAATTTTTCCAACAGCAAGTGCTTACTAGGCAGCAAAATGAACATAAATAGTATCATGTTGTCTTAAAGGAAGAAGTGGTGTTTTAAATGGCCTTAAATTAAAGGCATCTTCCCGCTAAAAATAACATTTTTTGCTTGTTACACATTTCAGCATCATAGACCAAGAAATGTTTTATGACATACAAAGTACAGGTTTGTTGGAGTAGGCAGCCATAGTTGTTCTGCTTACAGCTACTCATTTTCATGCTATAGGTTTGTTAAGATTAATTACATTCTGTAACTGAATATCTGAAAAAGTTTGTTTTTCTATGTCAGACAATCACTACTGTATTCATTTACTACTTAGTGCAAGTTTCCTTTGGATAATTATATCCTTAACTATTAATCAGTTGTTACATGATTACATTTCCCAAGGCTTGCTGTTTTTAAAGAAAGTAAAATTTTAGTTATGAAGCAGTTGTATTTTGTGTTAGTGTAGGCTGTAATTATTGCATAATGTAAAATACTCTTTATCACTGAAATCTGTGATGTTGAACAATACTTATAATTTTATCTGAAGTGTAACTATTGTGTAATGATGTAATATAATTTGATTTTTTTTTAATAGCATACATTTATTAAGAATGCCAAGCCAGTTTCAATTTTAAGGGATCTGATCACTGAAGCCATGGAGATAAAGGCAAAGCGACATGAAGAACAGCAGAGAGAACTAGAAGAGGAAGAAGAAAATTCAGTGTGTACCTTTTTATTTTTAAGTTTTTTTTTCTTGCAATAACGCTGCCTACTTTTATAGATAAATTACTGGTTTTACCCTACTTCTTGTACTTGTGTTCAGATACTTCACCGGTTTTCTCCCTGTTTTTTAGCCTTTGAGGACTGAGTATTCCACTTTTATTTATGATGATTAATGCTTCTGTCAGTAGTGCCATATGAGCCAACATTCAGGACTATTCTGTTAGGTGTTCTAGTAAACAGTTTTTCTAGGAGTTGGGAAAAAAAACATGTCAACTTTAGCTGTTCATACTAATGTTAAAAAAAAAACACAAACAACGCAACCAGCAAAACTGTTAAGGTTCCTCTTTCACATAGGAGCTTCTAGACAAGTGATTTAATTTTCAGTTAAGGGTACCTAGCCTTTTGTGTGTGTGTATGTGTGTAAAACTAACCACAGAATAGTTATGAAATGATTAGTGTTATGTTTGTTATGGGTAAGTAGGGATAACAATATGGTTAGAATCAAGTTGCACCTATAAAGTGAAAATGGTGACAGCATTCTGTTCTTCAGATGATGTTGTCAGCATATGTTTGAAGAGAGAAACAAGTGATAAATTTGAATTGCATATCAAAATTAACTTAATTTGCATTAAACTGCAAATCTAAATTGCATTTAGAATTGTTTTGTAATGTTAGGAGTAAGTCAGTGTTCCTGGCATTATTACCTTCTCTAGATGATAAATTTTAGGGCAATCTTGTGCAACACAGCAGTGTGTGCTTCAAAGACGGTTATTGCCACACATGCAATGAGAGCCAAGGTCATTCAAGAATAACATGCAGAGATGATGGAGATTGGAATGTTAGTAGAAATCTTACAGCTTTGAGCAAACAGCAGAGCAGTGCAGTAAGGCAGTCTGCCCTATCCCAAATTATACCATCCTTGTTATGTGTTACAGAGTGTGATGTCTCTACACAGGAATACTTTTCAAGCAGATTCTGTGGAGTGTTCTGTATCCCAACAGACAGCAGAGTCTTCTTTTTGCTTGATGTTTTTCTGTTCTAAGATTATCGATAGCTTGTGTTCATAAAGATGGGTTACTCCAGATTGTATGTGCTTAGTCATCAGCAAAACAGGCAGGGAAGGTTGGGATAATATTTTTTACATTAGGAAATGTTACCTATGTGGAGATGTGTGACTTGACATGCAGAGTTGATGTTTGTGACTTGATATATTGAATAGCTGGTCACTGAAGAGGCTGATTTATTCCTACCTAGAAACCTCATGTCTTTACTAGCATACTTTTCATCCCACTGTTGCCTTCTGAACTTCCTTGCTTTTCCTTCAGATACTCATACACATTGAAGAGGTCCCCCATGCACCTTCTCTTCTCCAGTCTCAATAGTCCCAGCTCTCTCAGCCTCTCCTCACAGATGCTCCAGTCCCATGGTGATCCTTTATTGCTCTTTGATGGACTCTATCCAGTATCATAGAATCACAGAATGATAGGGATTGGAAGGGACCTCTGGTGAACATCTAGTCCAGCCTCCCTGCCAAAGCAAGATCAAGTAGGGCAGGTCACACAGAAATATGTCCCAGGTCTTGAAAGTCTGTAGAGAGAAGGGTATATCCATGTCTCCATTTGTACTAGGAAGCTTAGAAGTTCTAGTCTATGCAAATGCTAACTCTGTTTTATTTTACTAACAAAATTTTAGGGTCTGTAATCATATACCTACCTGTGCATGAGCATGAGCAAACCCAGAAGTCATCTTCTGCTTGGAAGAAATTGCTGTTAAATACAAGGCAGAAGGTCAGAGTGAATGACAGTGAGGCATAGGCAGAGGAGATACAGGAGATACAAGATGAGTCAGCATGGGAAGCACTGACATTAGCATACCTTGCTCAGTTTATTTATTTATTTTTTTCAAAACCATGATGTAGAGGATTTTCAAAGGACAATAATGACAGTCTTACAGAGGGACAGAGGCAGCCTGGCTGGTAGTAGCAGGGGACATGGGAAAAGAGTAAAAGGGCTTGAAAATTTAATAGGGTAGTAATGGAAAAGGACAATTTGAGGCAGAACAGACTTCTAAATACAAAGTGAAGTGATAGAATAAGAGAAGTCTGTAAAAGAGACTGTGAATGAGACCGGTCAGCTTGGAAAAGGAAGGTAGTAGAAAAATAAAAGGAAGAGTATGACTTCAGCATAATAAAAGACAGTAGGGAAGAAGTTGGAAAATGAACCTTTTTAGTTGTATTATCTCAGGTGGATGGTTCACTAGATGAGACTTCCAGGTGACAAATAGGCAAGGAGGATGAGAAAGTCTGGATAAAACTTTAGCAATATGAACATTTGGAAAAAAGGGTATGCCTGTTAGGGCAAGCCCTTTGTACTGCTGCACTCGTAGCAGACTTCAGAATTATTTAAAAACCCCAAAGACATGGAACATGCATGTTACACTGCATAGTATCCTTGGAGTTCATTATAGAAGTTATTTTAGAAAACAGTTTAATAATACTTAGTCATTTGCTGTCTTGTGCTCTTCTTTAGTTTTCTGCAGTAACACTGACTGACAGTCTATAATTGATTAAAATTAATAGATAATAATAAATACTGTTTCCAGGGGTTGTAAAGAC
This sequence comes from Florisuga fusca, assembly GCA_038090715.1. Classification (NCBI taxonomy): domain Eukaryota; kingdom Metazoa; phylum Chordata; class Aves; order Apodiformes; family Trochilidae; genus Florisuga; species Florisuga fusca. The sequence continues at coordinate 12,072,432 of JAAWXA010000021.1, read as the reverse complement.
AGGTGGATCCTGGATATTGAGTGGATAATAGATTACATTTGGACACAATTACATAAACCCCGCGGTTACGTTTTTGAGCAAAGTGGTTTGCTTCAGCAAGATAAGCTGGCTGCCTCTCTGGGTCTCTTTTAATGCAAAGTAAACTTTATGAAGGATGGACTTAAAGTGACACTGAAGGTAGGCTGATTACAAAGGAGATGAGATTAATGCAAACTACCCCTTAATATTTTAGAAGGTAAGAAAAGTGTTCAGGGTTCAAGGGGTGGTCATCTCATGTCAATAAGGTTGGTCTGAACTGCAGATTCTAACTGCTTAACAGATTGTTGTAGCTGTTTTTCTTTAGGGAAAGCACAGAAAGGTTAATCCTTAAGATTTTACATCTGTTTTGCTTGCTGTGAGAAGTCCAGTAGTTGATTAGGCTACACAAATAGTATGTAGTCAAATCTGTGTGTAGTCAATTTCTGGGCTCAGATAAATCAGGCTGTCTTAGATTTTCTATAGATCTCTGTGTGCATGAAGTCTATGGTAAGGTGCTAGAGAGTTTAACTGTAGCTCTCCAGTAGAGAAAAACCAGTTTGTGTCATTCATGGAATGACAGATCCTTTCCAGGGAAGTACTAGGTGGTGCTGCTGGCAAAGGGGGAATAGCACAGTGTGATTATTTGGTGTTTTTTTTATCCCGATCATAGATAAATTTCATTATTCCTGGGGATTATTCTGGAGAGGTTTAATGCCTTTTCCACTGAGCTCCTTCAGTTTTACTGAAGAAGGACTGTAAGCCCCCATGTCTTTACTCCTGCAAAAACATCTTGTAATGCACAAGAGAATGTCAAAGGTGTTTTTGCTGTCGGGTTTATATTGAATAGTTAAACTTCTGAAGAAGTTTGCTGTTACAAAAAGATAAAGAGGTTTTTGTATCTAATTTTAAAAAGATTTTTTTGCATTCTTTTGTGCTCTTCATATTTTTTTATTTCTTAAGTGTCATGTGGTTTAATCATTGTAAAAGAAAATCTGTGATAAAGTTTGTAATCAGGATGAAATTTTTACTTTTGTTAAAACTGTGATATTTGGTAGTATGTATGACTTTTGCTATAAGTAAATACATTCCTATAGTAATTTTTTATTGCTTGCTAAGCCTTCAGTGGAAAAAAAGTTGAGAAATAGTTAGCTTTAATAGAAAAAAAAAAAGCAAGGGTAAAAGTCAGTGAAATGAAGAACTCTGATGGTGAGGTAAGGAGGAGGGACTCCTTGGACAAATGGGAATGTTGACCTATGAATAGCTTTCCTGTTGTCACAATGCAGAACTAATCTTGTTCTAAATTAGTTTTAATAAGTTTTTGGTTTGTAATGCAGACTTCCCATGCCTTGCAACTGAGTTTCATTGCACTACATGATTGAAGAAATTCTAGATTGATTTGAGAGATGGCACCAGCATCTTGTCCAGTTGCAGACACACTAAACGTTCTGATCATTTAAAAGCTCAAAAACGTCCAAACTGGGGAACAGCAGGAAAAACTTATGATTTTTTTATTTAATCAGAGAAGTTTTCTGCACCTTGTTTCCTGAATGCATGTTATTCATGTACTGCAATGCTACAAGACTCAAGAGCAACATGTACGTGTGATTGAGGCCTAAATTAAGTTAAATTATGGACAACACAGATTTTATTTTTAAAGCATAAATAAGCCATTGATCAATGGACCCACAACTTATTAAAGGAAACCAGGACAAAAGCCAGAAGAATAAACAAAAGCATTGAAACCTTTGTTTGTCCTTTAAAAAGCATCAACCAAACAACTGTCCCTGAAAATCACCACTGCAATTTGAAATAATGCTTAATTACAAAATTAAGATCAAATATTATTTCTTCCTTTTAATTTAGAACTTGTCTGGGGAACTGCCAGAAAGACAGCAAACCAGTTCTTTTTGCACTTCTTCCTCACTGTTTATTTTTTTTTTTCTGGAAATGTAAAACAGATAATAGTAGTGCCAGTTTGGTATTTCATACTATAGTGGATGAAGTCAGTAGTCCAGCTTACAACTCCAAAGATAAATAACCATTGCACATTTCTGCTTCTTATGTACGAGTTTCCACAGTGAATTTTTCCCAATGATAATCACTATGATGTCCTAACCCTAGAATTGGACAGGCAGGCTCAAGCCTGGAGAAATGCATATTTAGTAACTCTTAGAAGCAAGAGTAAATATTGATGTTAGTGGTAAGTAGTCTATCAACGTTAAAGGTCTCTCATGGGCAGTGAATCGAGTCCATATACTGTTGGAAAAGCATGGTTTGAGTTCACCTGTCGGGGATTTGAATTTATTGATCTAAACCCTGAAGAATTTCCCATGTAAGGTGTGAGCAATTGTGCTGGTTACTCACTGGTTTGTGTTTTGGGACCCATCATGAAGAAAGGTGCAAAATGTTTTAAGTATGGTGTTCCTTTTGTTAGGAAAATAGATTTATCATGAAGTTACATTTCAGTAAGTTTTAATAGTTTTAATTCCCTCTCTAAGCCGTATAGGTATCCTTATGGACGCCCAAGTTATAAGTGAATTAAATAACTGGAAGTAGAATGGAGAGGAGGGGGTGATTTTGGAGACCTAATCAGATGCAAAGATTTCATAGTTACGTACTTAATTTTTAGGATAAATTCCAGTGTGTTTTCCTTCGAATGAGGAAGGGTTGCATCCATAGAATTGATTTTTTTTTCCCATTTTTACCATTTTCTGTGAACATTTTATAGTATGAGTAATTGTCAATTTTAATGTACATATTTTTGCTGTTCAAAACATATTTTACAGCTGTGAATAAGTGGCCAGGTTGCATACAGTCTTCATGTCTCTTTCCTTCCAGAGATACAATATCATTATAAATAGTGTGCTCTAAACTGATTTTATGCCTGTTGCGTGGTTTGCTTTTGTGATGAGAATGCCTTCTGACAAACTGACATGTTTTGATAAATACTGAAGTAATTGTACAGGTTTTTTTAATTAAGCAAAAAATGGCAAAGGGTGTATTCTGCAGCAGGTTAATCCCAGTATCAAAGTTTAAATATTAGGTTAGGCATTATTAAACATGACCAATCTCTTCTTACATGCATTTTTTTTGAAGTGTGATGTGAATTGGATGCTGGGACTGGGCAGCTGTATTATGGGAATGTAAAGCAACTCGTTGCCTGGCAGCTTGCAGGAAACATGCCTAAATATTTATTTCTCTGGATCTTTAAAGGAATGAGCTAACGAGCAGCTCTTCCTGTATGTTTTCTTTTATATTTTAATGTCTCTATTATGTGAGGAATGCTTAATTATTTTTAGAGTATTCAAACAAGGGACTACTACTTCAGTGCTCCATTATTTATTCCTAGGAACCTTAGTGCTTTACTACTATAAACAACTTAGCCAATTATCAATAATCAGCTATTTGTGTATGTTGGCTTATTTACTCATTCATACGTAAATTTTTGGTAAATCAGTTATGAATTTGGAGAAGCTGACATCTGTTTTTTAAGAACTTAAGGAATAGTTGCTATAATTATTCCTTTATATTTTTATAATATATACACTACTTATTTTCAAGGAACTAGTAAATTCTTTGAGTTATTCTATAGTTTAAATCTGATACTATAGATTTTTTCTGAATTTTATGCATTTTTTCTGAAGGTTTTTATATTTACATTAATGACACTTTCGTGTGTTTGTATTTATATCTATCTGTCTATCTATGTGTCTATATATGTATGGAACTTTCCATGACAGTATTAAAACTAGAAAGTTTCACAGTGTTTTTCCTTTAAGCCAAAGAACACCTGACATATGTGCTAATTAAATTTGATTGCAGTCTTTTAAGTATCCTGAAGTTAGAAATAAAGATGACTTCTTTGACTGAAATGTAGCTACCCATGAAAAGCCAAAGCAGCTTTTTAAGAGTATATTGCTAAAATACACAGCAATTTAGACCCAGGAAGCAGTTACAGGAAGAGTAAACAACAGGGAGGTAATTGTGAGCAGCAGGAGGTAGAAAGCAAGCTTAAATGCTGTTTCATAACATATATCTATTGAATTTGATGGGATTTGAGTGTGTGCTGAAAGTTAAGTCTTTGCTGATGGGTTTAAACTTAAGTGGGTTCTTCGTATTAAGCATATACTGGGGTGGTGGGTGGGCTTTGTGCATGTTAGAAACTTCTTAGAAAATACTTGTTCTTGACCAAACTATATTATGTGTTTATGTTGCTACTACAGTGCTTTTACAAAAAGATAGCTGTGACTACAGCCAGTTTATTCAAAGGTGGTGATGAGGTGTTAATAGTAAATGAAATTATTTTACAAGATACTAAATTTTGCCAGCATGTAAATCTTCCTGTAATGTATTGTAGCCTAGTTAGCTGTCTCTGGTGCCCCCTAGTGTTCTTTTTACGTGCACAAATCTTACATAGTTTCTTGCCTTTAATTTTTTTATCAGTCTTCATCCCATTTTTCCTATGAATTTTAAAAATGCAACAGAAAAATTCATTGATCCTTATCATCCCGCTTATTTACATCTATTGTAGTATAGATTCAGACATGAACAGCTGTCTCATCTGAGAAGATTTCATGTGTAATGAGGAGATGTTTCATTTCCTAAACGTATTGTGAAGTCTTGCATGTTGTTTCCACTGAAGTCTTTTGGAATTTGCTGTCCTGATAATCCAGTGATTGCACTTTTATGCTTTAAGTGTTGCTTTTATTAATATGCTGATCTATTTTGATAAATACGGAGATGCAGAGATTTAGTGGTTCTGAACATAGGGTTACAGGTTGCCAATGCTTTACTTGTGCTTGTGTTACAGTGTTGTTCAGAGTTGCATTTCTTGTAATTTCTGTAGCATTTCAAAAGGCATTAGTGCTCATATGTGCTTTTCTGTTGCTGTCTACTGATGCATCAGAAGTTAAATAAAAGTTTGGTGCTTATTACTTGTACCCAGGAGAACAGCAGACAGTTTAATTCCAGAGTTAGCTGTTTTTATTGCCTGATTCTTGGATCTGTTTTCATAAACAGTATGAGAACATGACACTTCAGTTTCAATACCTTATAGTTTTTCTAGTTAAAATTGAGATTGTGTTTGTTTTCATTTAATCAGTGAGTTTACCTTTTCTAACAACAGATCAGTATTTCTACACCAGTATTTACAAACTGTAAAGCATGAATGTGAATTTGAACTAAAGAATCACTTTGATCTCTTATGTAAATGTGCACTTACCTAACTTGGATTCACTGGATATTATTATAAAATTACATTTTCAAGAGTCAGTCTAGTCTACTGATGTTTTAGTTAAACCTCATATTTGTGACAAATACTGGAATGATAGTTCTGGAAGCAATCTGCCTTAACCCACAAAATTAATTATTCTGGGGCGTGCACAGGCACTAAAAAGTTTTATATATCTCCCTCTCAGTACATCATTTCTGATCTAGGGAAAAACATGTTGACCAGAATTCTCATGTACTTCCAATCTGGGGACAACTAATCTGGGGACAGAAGGTGGGATTTTGTGATCCTTAGTCCTCTAGGTACTTGAAGATAGCTGTTCTCTTCACTGAGAGACAACAGCAAGAAAAAATATTTTTACGCTCTTAAACTGGAAAATGGAATGCTGTTCTTTGGAACAAATCCAGATACTTGATTTAACTGAAGAAATAATTTTTATTTTTAATGAAGTAGAAGATATAAAAGCGGTCACTTAGGACCCCATTTAATACTTGTTCATGTTGTTAGCCATCACTTTTTTCACTACTGAAATAAAACTTTTCAAGCTTCAGGAAAAGATTTATTTCACTTCTGATTTCAGTTTTAGTAATTTTAGTACCATGTGCAGTGCTAATGGACACTGATATTAGTCCAGCAAATGTCTAAATCCCATGTAACTGTGCGTTAACTTGGAAACTCTGCCTGTGTGTTAGGGATGCCACCTTTGTAGTGTGTAATAGGAGAAATAGTAGTATGTTCTTGTCTGGAATATTGTGTCCAGAAGGACAGGGAACTGCTTGAAAGAGTCCAGAGCAGAGCAACCAAGATGGTTAAGGTAGTGGAACATCTCCCTTCTGAGGAAAGGCTGAGGGAGCTGGGGCTCTTCAGCTTGGAGCAGGGGGAGTCTGAGGGGTGACCTCATTAATGCTTATAAATATATAAGGGGTGAGTGCTGGGAGGAGGGAGTAAAGCTTTTCTCAGGGGTGACTAACAATAGGACAAGGGACAGTGGTTATAAACTGGAACGTAGGCAGTTCCATATAAATATAAGGAAAACCTTTTTCAGTTTTTTTTCCAGTCTGCCCAGGAAGGTTGTGGAGTTTCCTTCCCTGGAGATATTCAGACCCCATTTGGATGTGTTCCTGTGTGACCTGCTGTAGGTGACCCTGCTCTGGCAGGGGGGTTGGACTTGATCTTTCGGGGTCCCTTTCAACCCCTAACTTTCTGTGATTTTATTATTCTGTTTTACAAGTCAGTTTTGCATTGTTTTGCAGTACTGCAAGAAGCACTTCAAAATAATTCCTTAATTATTCTGGCACTTTTAGAATGACACTTTTGGACTTCACTTTCTGATTACCCTTGATAAAAAGAGGAAAATGGGGCTAGCAAGAAACTTGGTGGGGAAGGAATAAGGAAAATTGAAGTTGCCACCAGGAGGAGCAGTACCAAAATATTCTCATTTATTTACTGGTGTAGTACTCGAGTGCCGTAGCTGTAAGCTGTGTGTTTTTTTTAAGGGTAGGGTACTAAATATAGTGTTTTGAAATGCAGCAAAAATATGCAGAAAGAAGCCAGATGAAGAACCTTAGTATTTTAACAAATTATAATCTGGAAAATAATGATTCATTTGACAACTGAAATTTTAATCACAGATTTCAATCTGTGTCTTGGTTTCAGTATGTTTTGCTGTTAGCCAGACTCTCTGAATCAAAATTAGGTCTGTTTGTGTCTCTCAGTTGAGCCATAATAGTGTAATTTTCAGGAGCTGATGTATTGGTATTACTACTGTCTACAACTCACTGTATCTCCACAGCCCAGATATTTGAGAAACAAACACTCAGGCAATGTAGCCACCTTGTGCATGTATGTCTGGAGGCAAATTGTCTGTGGTGTCAGGGAATATCAGGGAAGGGAAGTAACGAGTTCATTGATAAACAGAAAGTGCCTAATCTAGGATTTTGGGATTTGGGTTTATTTTTCCGGGTTTCATCTGGTCTGTCCTCCCCACACCCTGTCCTTTCATGGTTAAAAAATTAAAATATACAAATGAAAACAAAGATTTGGGGGAAGAGAATTTTTTTTATTGAGTGAAATGTTGTTTTAATGTCGCATGTAGCAATAAGCACGTTATTTTTAAAGGGCACACTAAAAAAATATTGTATGATGGTCTTTCAAGGGGCATAGGTAGAATATTTTGCTAATCAGGGAGAGATTCAAGTGAAGTTTTCATGGAACAGAGGAAGTGTACATGTTTTTTAAAATTGGTGAATGTAACATATTTTATACTTAGAAATTTGACAGAGTGACTTCACAGTGGTGGGTATTTTTTCTTATATAATCAGCAAGAATGCTTTTTTTTTTTCCCTTGGATATAGATTTTACTCATATAGACCATGTGTATAGTCCATCACATTATTCCTGAAATGCTGTGATACTGTGCATGTAATCTAAATCAGACTTTAGAAAGCAGTGTTCCCATTAGTGTTTTCAAAATTGGAATTTCATACAGATTTTATAATTCTTTAACCGGTTGTCAATAGTTCTGTTTCACTTTCCTGGCCCATTATTGTCAGCATTTCAAAATGCTACTGTGTGTCATCATGATATTAGCTCCCCCACCCACTTAGTGATTAAGTATGTGCTCTACAGATACTATTCTACATAATATCAACAGGTTATTTTGCTCAGTCTTGTGACAGAGGTTTGTAAAGAAAACTACTTGAAGTAAGCCAAGCTGGTTTTCTATTTCTGAGCTGGACTTCCAAAACTATTTTGGAGGATTTTTTTAACAGCTAAATTGGTCAAGAGTCAGTCATCTGGCTGCTGTGCATAGTATAATAGGCTGGGCATGATACTTGGTTAGGGGTGATCAGTATACATCCACGGTGATAGTCCATTGCAAAACAACCAAGTCATTTCCCATAAATTGTGGCTCTGGTCTTGGAACCCAGGGAGTTATAGTGGGTCCTGAAAATCGTGTAGATATTCAAAACAGGATGCTGCTGTGAAGTGGGTGTGTGGGCCATGTTTCTTTTATATCTGCAAGAAAAAAGAAATTTTTGGTTCTTCCTTTATATAGAATATTTTTTTTATTTTGTAATTTTTTAAAGATATAAACCTGAAAGCTTACCAGTACAAGTAGGTCAGATGAAAATAGAAAACTAATGAATAAGGATTTAAGTGATTGCTTCTTAACTTTGTTTTTTCTGAATTATCTGCTGCCTTCTGACAAATGTTCTTCTATCCTGTAGGATGAAGATGAGCTGGACTCTCACACCATGGTGAAAACCAGTTCAGAGAGTGCTGGTACCATGAGAGCCACAAGCACAATGAGTGAAGGTGCTCAGACAATGATTGAACACAACAGCACCATGTTGGAGTCAGACTTGGGGACCATGGTAATAAATAGTGATGATGATGAAGAGGAAGACGGGACCATGAAAAGTATGTTGTTAATTTACTTTCCTTTTAGTAATGTAATATTGTTTCTCATGCCTGAGTATGTTGTGTATCATCAGTGGCTTTTCAATGGCAGATTCCAGAGTTAAAATAGGGAGAAGGGTCTTTGTGTCTCTGAGCATTCTCTTTAGTTTGTGGAGAAAAATGTGACTATAGTGGGAAATCCAAAGCAAGCAGAAGCCTGGTTTTGGTGCTTTGCTATGTCTCTGGAGGACTCCAAACTTAGACCTTGGGGAACTGTCCCTTCTACTGCTGATTTCTTGCTTCTTGCATCCTGTCCATGTACATTTGGACCTTGTCCTTGGAGCTAAATTGAAGTGATGTGATTATGTGAGAAGCTGCTACTTCAGATTCAGTGACTCTCCGTGGGGTCATCACACATCTTGCCACAATTTTTTTTTTTTTACTCATGATTTATTAGCAGATTCTTATTTTATAAGTTCTTATTTGGCATTTGTTGGAATGTAATTTAATAATGCTTGATTTAAGGCAATAATTAAAAGATTGTTGAAACCTAAGTAAAAACTTGACTTTGGCATCGTGTTAGGAAGTATGTAACAATGAAATTGCAGAGGTATAAAATTATAACTTACACTGAAATATGCATAAATATGTATTTGTGAAATAGTTAACTTGCATACTTATGTATTGATGTGCTTATTATTTGGCTGAAGACTACAGCAGAATGCAGCCCCCTGAATTTAATGGAATTATTTGCCTGAATGAGCACCTGTAATAAATGAACCTTAACTCAAACTGTAGGTACCTGATTTCATGAGGCATGATGTAATTTTTAACTCCAGGCAATTGTTGGAGGTAAAAAATAAAGCTAATATCTGAAGAGCAGAAATTAGTCCCAAATAAATAATTCTGAACATTTATTTTTGCATATATGCACCTGATAAAACTTGTGCAAGATTAGAAGTGCAGAGCAGAAATATGTTTTCTTTGCAGCTTACTGTACAGCAAATTGGTAAGGAAGGGTTTTGTCACTTTTTTTTCTTTTTGGGGTTTTGTATATTTTATTTTGGTTTTGTAATTTGTGTTCTGTGCATTAAGATAGCAAACATAGCTGATGATTAGTGAAAACACTGTGCTTTAATTTGTTTTCATGCTGTTTTACTAGGCATTGTGAAGCTAGGGGAGGGCTAGTGCAAGCAATCTCCAACTCATCAATTTCAACAAGTTACAGAAAAGATGAATGATTTTAAAAAGTGCTAATTTGCACTTTTTTTGCTACAATATGCAAATTTGTAGTAAAGAATAATAAAGTAATTCTTAGGGTGGAAGTATTATGAAATGTAGGGTTTAATGCACTCCTCTGTGCAGTCTTTCAGATCACTTCAGGTTTCATAACTGCTGTGTAGATTTAATATATGCTGAGAGGAATACATGTTAGTATGCCAAGGAGATCAAAAAGTGTCATTAAGTTTGCACTCCAATCTCTTATCTTTGTCCTATTTGTCTGCTGTGTTGCTGGAGTCATTGTTTTGAAAATGTGATATTATTTTCAGTTTTTAATTTATTCCATAACAGCCTGTAATTAGAAAAGGAATTACCTTGGCATTTAGTCATCAGAATTCCTAACCACATTCTGCCTTCTTGTCAAACAAGAACATATAATATTTGGGACAACAGGTTTCCTATCCCAACAGCTCCCTGTAGGTGACTGTCTTGAGACCTTTAACTCCAGCAAAGGAAAACCTGCAAGCTGAGGGCAGCCTGGTGGCAAGTGGTGGTTTTATCATTCAGCTGGAAGGCAAGTGGTTTGGTTCCAGCACTTACTTGCTGAACTTCTGTTTTGTGTCAGACACCCATTGATTAGAAACCAGAAAGAATTTCAGAATGGGACCTCCACAGGTCTCAGATTAAAGTAGATACAAATCATGTCCACTGTAGCTGGTCCTCCCCTGGTTCTGTGATTCATGGACTGTTAACTGAAACAGGAGTGATTCCAAGTGTCCTAAGTGTCACTAGGAAGGGACATAAAAATCCTTGCTTTCCTTGAGAGGAAATCAAAAGATTTTGTGCTTCTTTGTGCTTTACAAAACCACAAGATTTTGGAGATTGGTTGCTTTTTCCAATATACTTAAGGGGCAAGGTGAGCACCTCCTATATGTTTGTGTAATTTGAATATAGTAAATCCGAACAAGTAGCTTAAAATGGCTCTTTGATGCTTCTATATAATAGAACATTGCAACAAGAAGCTTGTAGAAGTAAACTTAGCTAGGGAAGAGGGATTTAATTTCTTTCCTAGACACAAAATATTTGTGACAAACTTTTTCTTTAATTGCTCTTGTGTTTATTTTCATGTTTTGTTTCCTTGTGCCTTTTGTTTTCCTTCTCAAGGACAAAATAAGAAACAATAATACTTTTTTATTTATAAGTGCTCATGCTTCGAGGCCTCTGGGAGCCATGACAGAAACTAACTACAAACATATTTTTTTCACAAATAGGGAATTATGCCCAGATAAAATTGGGACTTGAAACAAAAAGAGGCCTGTCATCCTACTCCAACATAGAATATACTGCCTAGCAATAAACAACATTAATGCCTTCTTGCTTAGTGTGCCTGTCCATACTCATAGCAGAGACAAGGCAGTATGTACCTAGAAGGAGGGAAGAAAATGCAGAATACAGAGAGGTGAGAGGACAGAGCTTAATTTTAGGAGGTTTAATGTGGATTGGAAGAAAGAGTGGTTTTCATCGGAAGGCAGTACTGCTTTTGTTCAGCTGCCTGGATTGTACTCATTTTCATGTAGGTTTTTTTCATATCTCAGTTCAGAGGCCAGTGTTCAGACTAGCTTCCTGCATTCCCTTTGTGGCTTTTCAGCCACAGGCTTAGTGTTAGGGCTTTCTGGTGCACCAAGAGCATTTCTGAGTATCCTTCTTTCTCTTTTTCCTTAACACTCTTCTCTTCTTCTTTTTGCCATCTCCTTTAGCGATGGTAAACAAGTTCCCTCTTCTTGCCATTTCATCTTAGTCTGGGTTTCTAACTGTTGCTTCAAGACAAAGAACTGAATTTCCTGGATAGTTCATGGCTGGTAATGCATATGTTAAAAGAGGCAATCAGTGTACTGATGAGGTGACATTTGACAGACAAAAGTGGTGAGGTTTCTGTTTTGTTACTTTTTGCCATGTAAGACATGAAATGTTTCAGATTTAGTCAGTATAATTCTTAAACACATTCTTCCTTCTTATCAGAGAAGAACATAATCTGGGACAGCAGGCTTCCTTTCCTGCCTCCCCCCCATAGGTCACTGTCTTGCAAAGGAAAGCCAGCAAACTGGAGACAGCCTGATGGCAAGTGGTGGTTCCATCATTCAGCTGCAGGCAACAAGTTTGGTCCCAACACTTACTAATTATAAAATTAATTGCTAAATTGTCTTTTGTTGTTGTATTATGGGATCTTTGATTACAGGACATCTACTACATCATAGTACCTGCATTTTGAAAGGAGTATTGAAAAGCTGCTTTTACTTAGTTATTACTTTTTAGTCATTTCAGTCCCTACAGTGTAAGAGATTGTGCCATATGGTAGGTCCATCTCCTCTGTGGTAGGACGTGGATGCTTTGGTTGCTCTGGAGTGATGCTTCATAACTCTTAGGCCGAGCTCCCACAGCTTTTTTTTTAAAGTGGCTGTTGAAATGTGTTTTACAACAACCTATGAGCTGGGTCCAGTAGGGGTTTGATAAGAAAGCTTAATTACTGGCTGATTTCAGTGGTGCTGTAGCCTGAACGTTGGTATTTCATTGGTGTAGTTTTGCTGAAGCAGATGTACTGTACCCGTGCTACAATGGTTTGTTTGCCCTGTGCAAGTGTGGTAGTTCTTTACTTCTGTAAAAATAAAAAGAGATGATAGGTGTTTCCAAGCTTCTAGTTTTTGGCTCCTCTTTTCTGATGGGTAATAAAGTTGTTCATTTATGCTACTAGTAGCAGTACCTCTTACAAATAGGGTTTTTTTTTTTTGTCCCGAAGAAAAACATCATGATGGCAGTTCTGCTTCTCTTGGAAAATGCTGGCTCAAAATGGGTTTTCTTTGTTTCACTGAAAGCAGAAATAAAGTGTAACTCAGCTGGAATGAACTAATGATTTTGTAATAGTAGTGTTATTGAGTGTTTTTTCCTTTTCTCCAGAAAGTGGAAAAATAGAACAAAAATTATTAAACCAGTTTTACAACTCTGATCCTCAGAAGCAAAGCAATGCTTTGTGCAGGAAACACCACCCTTCGCCCCCTTAAAAATCCTTCAAAGTTGAGTTCGTAGTACTTGAAAAAGTCTGAAGGCTTCAACTGGTTGAAAATATGTGAATTTTCTTTTAAATGCCAGTTGCAAGTATTTCTTATTAATATGTAAATTGCAAACCCAACAAAATTGTGAATGAGGCCTGACTTTCAATGAAGACTTAGGTATGTAAGTTGCTGTGCTGTGGAAGCTCTGGAGGCAGTAACTTTGTAACACAGCTCACTGGAGGCAAAATTTTTAAAGATACATCCTTTGGTAAACTGCCAGCTGTTCTTACCTAGGGAACTGCTCATCTAATTTAAGCTGTTGCTTCCTCTGGTTCTGTGAGATGGTCACCATAAAACAGAATCACAATTTCTGCTTAAAAATACAGCTGAAGGAGGTGCTTAAATAAGCTGAAGGAGGTGGCTGTGGCACCTTTCTACATGGTAGTTCACTGTTAAGTGTGCTTGCCTGGAGGTTGAGGTAAAAATTCCAGGCTTTCTTCAACTGTGTTTTGTTTAAAACCCCTGCTTCCCATTTCCCAGGAGGATTCCTGATACTGAGTTGTAGACCACCTTGTGTGGTAAGAAAGTAGTGGTAGGAATATATGAAATATAAAGCCTGGGTGGTATATGTTGTTGTATAAGCTCTTGTAGCCTTTGTAGTAGAGGTGATAGTCCAAAGAAGGATGAAAGCTGGTTGCAGTACAGCTTCTCACTCTAATAATGACAATCTGTTTTGAGGGAATAAAGACACTTACAGGCAGAAGATCCTCCCTGGTCCCCAAACTTCACCAGGGAGGCAGCAGCTGGAAATCTTCCTCAATCACAGAATTGTCATGGTTGGAAAAGACCTCTGAATTCACTGTGTCCAACCATCAAATGGCAATCAAGTGGCAGGTGGAGAACCCCCAGGATAGGGAAGGTGGTGGGAAGTTGTGACTATTGGCAAAAGGAGGAAAATTTTCCTCTGTAGATTTGCAAGATCCAGTGCCCCAGTTGTAGCAGAGCAAGAGGAAGACTTCAGGGACTTGCCATTGGAAATAGTAAAAACTCAAAAAAAACCCCCCCAAAAACCACCATCACCGCCACCCACCCCCTTCCAACAAACTGTAGTGTGAAACTCCCTTCTATAGGAGATGGTTGCTCTTATCTGCTGAACATACTTAAAAAGGAAAAATTATTTCTTGCAAAGGGCCCTGCCCTGTGTTGAAAGATTACCAGGGCTTCTCCAGTGTTTAGACTATTGTTTCCTCCTGCCCATCCATGTGGGCATTTGCCAGTGATACTGCCAGAGAAGACCTTCAGAATGATCTCAGGAGTAACTCCAGGGTTGTGAGAATGTTCTTGATCATGATGGTGAAGGGAAAGTCTTGGAGAAATGGATGGATGCTACAGGTCCACACTTGTGTCTCTGTGTTGTTGACAGAGATTTTACTTTTATGATCATGGGGCCTTCTTTGAAGATCAGAGTCTGCTGTGGAGGGATGGCTTCTACATGAAAAAGTAAGGCAAGAGTGGTTTTGGCCAACAAGCTTGCCCTTAGTTAGCTAAACCAAGATGGTGGAATGTATACATGGCTCAGCCCAATAAAGAGTATAAAAACTTAACAACTAACAGCACAATTCTTTACTGGATTTAAATTAAGTTTAATGTTAATACTTTTCAGTTGGAAATTCATCACTACAAAAGCATTTTCCTTTATAGATGACATCAACTGAATTTTGATCAAAACATGCATTAGAATGGCCTATGCATTCCTTTGTATTTTGAAATATGTGTTTACAATTCTTTTTGGTCATGAAGTTTTTTTTTTAAACACTGTAATAGAGTTTAAGTTGTGTTATGTCATTGCTTCATTCATTTTATCCTGCAGATTTTTGGAAGAAATTTTCTTATGTAACTCTCTGGGGACATATACCCTTCAGCTGTATTCCTGTCACAGGTATTGCTGAGGTAGAATCTATGTTCTCCATGTCCATGGTGGTCTCTGTGTTCAGTGCCTGGCCAGCAATTTCTCAGACTGCTGTTTATGTTGGGGTTCTATTCCCCAAACCATCTTGAATTCCTGGAGTGGGCAAGTATAGGTGTGATAAAATAAACTGATAATCTTAATTGTTGAAACTGTGGCAAACATTTTCAAACATGATCATCTGTGGTTGAAGAGCAAAGAAAAATGTGAAGAACTGGAAGATCCAAATCCTCTTAGAATGGAGCAGTCTGTTGCACAATAGGTTTTCAGTGCAAGTCTGGGGTGATACTGATTGTACTGCAGATTTTTTTGTGATTAATACATAACTTGTGTAAAAAGTAACTTACTGGACAGAAAAAGTCCCCGAAGTGTAAAATAAATGTGCTTTGCTCACTGTGGAGTAATTTCATTCCTATTGACCCACTTTGCTTAATATGCATTTGATAGCAAGGAATTTGGAGGAGTTGGTTTGTTTTACCTATGTAGGCAGTCTTCTGTTACATATACAAGGAAGATATTTATAAATAGCTCTAAAATTTAAGAGCAGTCCTTGGAAAATCTTCAGTATTTTCTGTTACTTGAGAGGGAGGGATACTGTCTTACCTGTAATGGGCCAACATTTTGGTACTTTAGAGTTTCTAACAGAGACACTGGTAATCTTCTTGTTTATAAGTCTGTCTCAACATGAAACATAAGAACAGCCATCTCAGCAGGAGAAAAAAAATTGGTTGTGAAAGGCCAACAATGTGGTGTCCTATCTTTTTAGTACAAAAAGCTTCAGGGGTTTTGGGCAGCAATCAGGAAGTAATAAAAGGTTTGTATTAAGAAATGCATTGTATTTCTGTTTTTAATTCCACCCTCTTCATACTACATACCTTTTCTTGGATCCATTTTCTAAATTTATGCTTTGCTAAATTTTAGGTTCTTTAATTTTTTACTTTTAGTGCTTATTTTTGTAGTCATTTGCCATCCCTTCTGTTTACTTCTCATCCCTTCCTCAGTCTCAGACTAAAGAGATCCAGAAGCCTCGTTTAAATGATCTTGAGTTCAGTGGGTGAGGGCTTAGGAGATTCTGGAGTAGAGGTATCTCCTATGTGGTCTGTTAAATCCAACATGGAGTATCGTTAGTTGGATATTTTTAGATTGTTGTAGCTCTCATTACTTAAAGGATGGTGACTCAAGATAATTATGATCTGGGACTAGAAAAGAATATTAGAAAATAGTATGGCAACAACTGAGAGAGAGACTAAAAAATGTGGGGAGAAGAAGGTGTGTAGGGAAAGGTGACAGACTTGGGTCATGGTGGGGCTGAAGAGAAGCAGCTGGAGTCAAGTGCATAAACATCAGCAATATTGGAGCATAAGCAATACCATAGAACACCACATTCAGAAAGCCAGAAGAAATCTTACTAGAAAACACTGATGTGGAAAAAGCAGAAAGAAAAGCACCGCTCAATAGCCTAGGAAAGGTGGCACTACAAAAATAAGCATTAATGAAATAAGCATTAATGAAAGAAACATTAATGAAAGAAACCATGGAGCACGAATTAAAAAAATCATGAGACAGAGGCCAGAATGGTCTACCACAGGAAGAGATGATGAAGTAAAAGGTGAAGGGGAACCAAACAAATTTTAGTGAATCAAAACCAAATGTAAAGCCAGATATGAAGTTCAGCAAGTCCTGGTGATCATGTTGAACACAAGCTCAAAAGATATTTCTAATGGTTTACCTTTTTGCTTTTTAAAGCAAGTAGTTAAAATTAAAAAATCCTAATTATTTTTAGTATGCTTCTAACTAAAAAGTGGAGTTCAGCCTCTGGGTTGGGTATTTTGTTTGTTTCTGAGGTGATAGTTACGTAGAACTACTAAAGCTATGTTTTATACTACTATGTTTTATTTCTTTTTCTATTTACTAATTAACTGTTTTAGAATCTCACAAATTAAAACCAATTTCAGTAATCTGGGTTACAGATAACTTTTTTTACAGTTAGTTTTGTGAAGAGGATAATAAGGAGTTCATGCCAATCTCTGTCTTCTAAAGCTTTTGTAGCTGCAATGATGAGGACAGAAATTCCCCAGGTTTTCTACACCATGGAGATAGGGTGACTTGCAGCCATCTGTAGAGTATGATCCCTCAGTTTGCTGAGAATCCTCATTGGCAATGAATTCAATTAAACACTGTCTAGGCACAGCTCATGGGCTGTTTTTTCCACAGGTTCTGAATAATTATTAGGTTGCACCTTTGGTGGAATTGATGGAACTCCACAGCTTTCCTATAAATTTCTGTGGGCCAGACCTCCTTGAAGTTAGAAACATCCAGAACTCAAAGGGATGTTTTGCACCTTGTGTTATACAGTTTCTGTAACAACAAATAGATGAAAAATCACATAAAGTAGCTTCTAATACCATTTGTGTGTACAATGCTGACAACTCTGAAACATCTTCAGCATTTCTCTGCATTGTATCTTGCTACAAAAATATCATTCTTCAGCTACGAGTTTTTCTGCCAGAGAACAGAACAGGGAACAACCAGAAGCTTGCACCAGATACAGATGGCTCTATTAGTTTTTGTAAAATTGAAGGAAATGAATGCATGGAGTTTATTTTATAGTGCAGTAAATCTTTAATTTTAAAATAGTTTTTTTTTTTTCTTTAAACTAAGGAAATGCTACTTCACCACAAGTTCAAAGACCTTCTTTCATGGACTACTTCGATAAACAAGATTCCAAGAATAAAAGCCCAGAAAACTGTAACCAGAACATGCATGAACCTTACCACATATCCAAAAATGTTTTCCCCGATAACTGGAAAGTCCCTCAAGATGGAGACTTTGATTTCGTAAGTACATTTTTATTGTTTATTTTCTTGCATGCTGTTTGTTTTATAAGTGCCAAAAGTAGTTAATCCCTTTCTATAGCTATGTTAATACAAGTAAAATAAGCAAACTTTAAAGAATGACATCCAGTTATCTAATCAAATGCCTCATCCTCATTGTTTAAATAAATACAGTTGTTTAATGCAACTTTTTAAAGAGGAGTTGTATGAGACATTATGAAACTGCTTTGTAATTACTTTTTCTCTTTTTCAAGTATTTTTGATGCCTCATAATTTGTGTTCTGTAACAATTAAGAGGTGACCAAGTTATATTTAAAAAAATAAATAAATTGCTACAGGCATGGAATGCTGCTGTGATATTTTCTGATCATCAGCAAAATTATAAGCATTTGAAATTGGATTGGAGCCATTTAATCAATCTTCTTAAAGACAGTTAAGATCACCTCCTGCTTTGCACAAGCCAGCTTGTTGTACTATTCCAATAGCACACGTCTCTCTACATGGAAGTATTCTAACACCAGTCTATATCAGAATGGGTCCCCCCTGAAAAAACGTGTTGTTAATTTCTTTTTGCCTGTGTTGCAAATTATAATGGGGCAAAAAGAAAATATTCCTCAGTCATAGGTGAAATAGTTAACTTTTGGAAACTTGTAGATAATACCTGGTTTTCAACTTTGTATGTTTTTTTAGCATGTTTGAATGAAAGAATTTATCTGTTGTGGATGAGATACATTTTTAACTGCAGTGCAGTAGCAAAATATGATCACATAGCACCTTTTTGAAAGTACTCTTGGGATTGCTTGGGAGAAAAATGCTGTGTTTAATTTTAGGTAACAGCTGTAGGTGTGGAATTTTTTCTGCAGTTTTCACTTAGTGCATTTCTAAATAAAGCTGACTCTTAAATACTGGAGTAAAGCCAGTTAAATAGCAGAGTACAAGCTGTTGTTCCTGGAGAGTTTTGATTAACTTGGATTTTGGTTTGGGTGGGATTTTTTTAGGCTTTTTTTTTTCTTTACCATGAAACAAAATAGTCATCATCATGATAATCACCTAACAATACAGAATCATAGAATTGTTTGTGTTGGAGGGGACCTTAAAGATAATCTAGTTACAGCCCCCCTGCCATGGGTAGGGACGCTTTCTAAGAACTAGATGAAGATGCTTCAAGACTAGTTATTTGCATTATTTTCTGGAAAATAGATTGTTATTTAAGGAATATTATTATAGTGGCAATAAAATTAGAACAACCTAAAACTCATCCTGTGTTTTCCATTACTTATCCATTACTTTCCATTACTTTCCATTACTTTACTCCAGTATTTAAGATATGCAGGCTAAAATTATTATTCTTGTAAATACTAAGATCCTGGTTTTGTAAGTGTTAATTCCTGAACAATTTACACATGGATAATCCTGTGGAACTTGTTGATATAGTTTGTACATACAAAGTTGCTGTCTAGAAAAAAGAATTTGTCTTAGAATCAAACCTGAGCAGGTGTGATCTTCAGAAACTTCACTGCTCTCTTTGTTGTGGGCAAACCTTGCTAGTGGTCTTAGTCTGGCAAGTCAATGACTTTGGAATTGTAGAACAGTTTAGGTTGGAATGGACTTTTAAAGACCATCTAATCCCACCCCCCTGCCAGATGGAGGGACATCTTTCACGAGTTGCTCAAAGCTCTGGCCAGCCTGACCTTAAACACATGCAATGATGAGGCCTTCACAGCTTATTTGGGCAACCTGCTCCAATAACTCATGGAAGTTATTTGGTGTAAAGTTTGTCCTTGACTTCCTGAAGTGACTGTTTTAAAACTTGTTGCTACAAAATTATTCTAAGTGGAAAACCAAGTAGGATTTTTAAAAATTAAATGTCTCTTTGCATGGGGAATGTATGTAGTTAGTTGGGAGGCAGGAGGCAGAGACTGGGATTTTGCCTTAAGCATAATGAAGGCCAAATAATTCCATAGATAATAATCTAGTCTAAGAAATAATTTAGGAAAACTTTTCAATAATGTATGTACCACTCAAGAATACATTTCTCTAAAGCATCTGGTACTAGCTGATGGTGTGCAGGATATTGGTTTCAACAGCCTGCTGGCTGAAACCATAGGCAATCATTAGTTATTTACATGTTCTAGAAGCACTTTAAACTTTATTTTAGAGAGTTGCTGTGTTGATAAGTGATGTGGAAGAGATTTATCCTTTTGGAAAGCAGAAATCAATGTCCAGCATGCATAATATATTGTCTGCTCTTTGTGAGATAAATGTAAATGTTTTCAGTTGCTGACATGAAGTCTTTAAATGATTCATTAAAGGGGTGAGTAATGGAATTTTTTGTACTAAATAATTCCATTTTATTTTGTTTAGAATTATCCTTAACGAGATCTAAAAGGTGATCCTAACAGCAAATGCTGTCACCCATAATTTTATATAAAGAGATTGGTACACTAGAATTAAACAATCAAAGTCTAACTTAGTGCTAGTGTATTCTAATAGTACTCCAACTTTCTGTGTAGAAGAGGAGGGACATTGTGTAAATTGGAGGTCACCAAAGTAGTTTGCTGAATGATGCTCTTATTCTTACTTCCCATATGCTCTTGTAAGCTGTATATAGCATGCCAGTACTGGCAGCCAGGAAGTGATTTACTTGTGAGAATGACAGTGCCATGCTTAGAATTGATCCTCAAGTGTATTGAATGGAAAGGCTTAGAAGTTTATTAGTGTATGTGTCTGTTACAGCATAAACTAGAAAAACAGAAATGCCACTGAGGGAGAGCAGAAAAGGAAGAAAAAATTATAAATCTCTGCAATCAGTTGTTTTTCTCATTTCTATGTATAAGGTGACATCTACAGGATTGGGAGCTAATTCTTGTGGCTTTAGGTTGCAGGGATACTTGATCATCTTCCTACTCTATTTTACTTTTTGATAAAACAAGCAGAGTTATTTTATTTTTTTAGATTTACAAATACTTTTTATGAAGATATAGCAGCCTTACACACTTGCTGATGTTTTTAGATAATGTTAAGAAATTACGCAGGCAACTAGTCTCATAAGGTAGATAAATAAAGGTATAAAATGGTGCAAAATGAATTTAACACTAGGTCTGGTTTGAAAGTTTCTGTGTGGGCATAGTTTTCTGCCCTGAGGTAAATGTTTGAAAAATTCCTTGCCAATGAAAATAGGAGACTTTTCCAAGAAAATAGGATTCTTTGGTTGTCAATTTCAGCTTAACAAAAAAAAAAAAAGGAGGCTTTTTTCTTCTGTAAGTACTTATTTATACTTTGTTTTTCACTGTTGAAATACATCTGTTTTGAAATTCAAAAGCTGATCTTATTACTTTATCCCTAATGCCATATGGGAATTTCCATCTCTGAGTGTTGGTCCTGCGGGCTTCATCTTCCATGATCAGTCTGTGCTGCTTCTTGGTGTAATATTCTATGAACTGGAGAGAAAAAAGTGCCTATACAGAGCTTCAAGTTTTGCATTGAATTGAATCAATTATACTGAAAATAACTTTTAACTATTCTTAATTCTTGTACCATATAGTCACCTTGAATATTATTTTAAAAATTTACCATGTGACATATGCTTCAGGACTGAGGTTTTGGTTTTCATGTGTAAGAGATGTTTTGTACAACATTTCTTTTGGTTTTTAAAAAACACAAACAACCCCAGACATTTTTGAACGTTGTGTTTTAATTTGTATAGGATTGCTTGTATAGGATTGCTTTTTTTGATCTTTGTTTTCAGNACATTTTTTTACTGTATCATGACATGTTATGTCTCATTAAGATACGAAATTGTTCTGTTAATTCTTCTGCCCCTTAGTAATGTGTGTTAGTATGGAACATGATGTTAACAAAGGATTCGCATAAATTGCAGTGGATTGTTATCTAATGACTTGTAACCTGTGAATTAACATTGCTAATCTTCATTTGCACTGATTGAATATATTATTTACTTTTAAATGAGTCAGTTATTTTTTATAATGAGATGATAAAATGTAAAAGGCAAATCTATTTATTATAGCAATGCTCGGTTAATGATTTCTGCCTGTAGTAGAATTATTTCCAAACAGAAATGGTATCCAGATTGTTAAATATTAAACAGTGGACATGTAGATCATGTTTTGCAGTAACTGCAGTGTCATGTTTAAGTAGATGCATTTTGGGAGACTTAAAGATTCTGGAATAGCAACAAAAAATTTTAAAGCCATCTGTTACCCTGGGCAGAACGTTGCTCTGGGTTGCAATCAGAACAAATACCTTAGAATAAAATAATTATGAAAGAATAGTATTACAGATACTGAGCACTTCAGTTAACATTTATTAATATATAAAGTGACAGTTTATTTGGCAAAAAAGTAAATAACATTAATGCTACCATATAGAATTTAATTAAAACTTCAATAAAAAAGGTAAGCTGAGTTAGCTTCATTGGAAATACTTTGCCCAAAACCTTGGTTGGGTTTACTCTGGTTTTATTTAAGCATCAGATGTGTTTGATGCAATCTACTTTCTCATTAATGGGAGTGAATGTATTTCCTCTATTTGCAACTATTTTGAGTTCTCCTCTTAAGTCATCTTAAAGTCTTGATCTTAAGATCTAATTTCATGGAATTTAATTATCCTTGAATATCATGAAGCATTTCCAGATGCTGACAGGAAGAATGTTTTCTTAACTAAGCATGTAAGAAACCTTGGTTTCTGGGTTTGCCTGAGCCATATGCCTGAGTTAAACAGAAATGCTGCTGTCAACAGCCTGAATGCAGTCTGAATTCATTGGAGTTGAGACACAAATAACAGGAGACTGTAAAATGAATATAATTAATATAATGTGCTTTAGCTAGTTCAATTTGTGAGGGCAGTGTGAACCTCAGTAATGGAAGTTTTCTGTACCTCTTATAATTGGCAGCTGGTACAGAAGTTGCTTTTGTGTTGTGTGGTTATTTAAAAAAATGGGAGGTGTGTGGGTGAGATTTCTTACGGGTCCACTATAGATGGTTTGCAAGTCATGGCTGTGGTGTGGTAGGCTTGTCCTGCAGCTATTTATGCAGTTAGGCATACTACTTTTGAGAAGTGCTGGTAAAGAGTTTGCATTTTTATATATGCAAATATATAAAGGGGGTTGTGCTGGCATGACATGTAAACTAAATACATATTATTGGTTGTCTTTTGTTTGGAGATTAGAATTTTTTTCCATTCAGCAGTAAGAATGGACCAACCTGTTACAGCTTCTCTCTCTCTCTTTCTTTTTTTTTTTAAAAAAAAAGAAACAAAAAACCACAAGTCAGATACTGAAAACACTGACTGATTTTAACCAAAGCTGTTTGTAACACTAAATAAGGGTTATTTTTCTTGCAGATAGTGGGAATACACTCTGCTCAGGTAGTGTATATTCAACTGGAATGCAGGGTTGAATGTATTTCTCTTTGAATACAAGTATGTCCCTTACCCTATTATAATAGAAGAAAATAATTGAAAATCAAGCCCAGTAATTTGGTCTTCTATATAACTAAATTTTTCAAACTGTAAACAGAATCAATATTTTCTGTTTATTTTAAATTACAGATTTATTTTAAAGCTGTTACTCTAATCACCAAGTCGCTCATGTCAAAGGGCCAGTGCTGTGCTTTTGCAGTTTTGGAACAAGAATCATGCCATCTCACAAAGATTATATAAATTTTCTATCCTAAAGGAGCAAAAAGCTTTCTGCATTCTTACATGTGAAAAACAGAACTAGAGATTTTCACTTATGATTGACATGCCCTGTGAAGGTAAGAACTCAGTGTTGAACTGCAGCAATTGATTTTAAGTTAGATAATAAGAAGAACATCAAATAGGGTAAGAATGAACAGCAGCAGGTCACCTCAGAGGGTTACAGAAGTTGCCATTTCTGTGAATGTTGAAGACCTGGTTAGATAAACACATGAGGAATAGTTTTAGTGGAGCTGATCCAGCTTGGAGCAGAGGATGGTTGCAGGTGACCTCCTCCTCTGAGTGTTTCCAAGGGCCTTATTTCCTATGACTTTTTAAGCTACTGCTGATGGCTGATGTTTGTAATCATAAAAGATGTTGTAAGACATAGGTTTTACAAGCTCCAGCTTTCAAAAATAGTGCTATCTTTAATTTGTTTATTAGGAGTGTCAGCATTTTGGAGGAGCTACACCTTGGGTAACCTTGACAATATTTGCAATTAGCAGTCAACTGTTATTTCCAAACTTGAGCCTGCCTCTGGAAAATTTCAGCCAAGATTCGGTCAATAAAACATAACTATGTTTTCTCTCCTGAAAGTTTTCTGTATCGTTTCAGATAGGATCTATGAGCAATGGGTTTTATTTTTTTTCTCTCCTGAGCTCCAATGGAAAGACTGAAATGTAGCTCTAGTGGAGAAATTGAGTTATACAGCAGGTCTGTAATTTGTGTGTGAGGAGAACAGAGGTAAGAAATGAATGACGTTGAGCTGTGGTACTGCTGCTGGTTTAATGTAACATCTTGTTACCTTAGTAACCAGTTGTCTTGTACACCTCTGAGATCATTATGTAATATCTAAGTAATGTGTGTAGTATGGAAGGAGCTTTGAAACACTTGGAAAAAACAGTTTTGGCAGCACAAGTTTCAAACTATCCTTTTTTGTTTGTCAAACCAGTTTCAGGTCTCTCTATTCTGTTTTCTTTTACACACAAAAAAAAGTGAGGGGGAGATACTTAATCCAAATAGTTTCCATGTTGCATGATTCACTGTTAATGTCAAAACATTGTACCACACCTTTTTGTGTAATGTCTGATCCCCAAACTGATTGTTGACATTAAGGGGTACGTGTTCTATTTCAGGGTTTCAGCAAAATTCTTTCAAATTATCTCCATGACATTATCATGCAAATCTTGCACCGAGAAACAAAATGTCTTCTACTCTTTGCTGTGATGATTAATGATAATGAAAAGAAATAAAAATAAAACTTGCCTCAGTAGAGTGAGTGGAATATTGCAAGGCTGGTTTAAGTTAATGTATGTAACTCCTTGGTTTTGAAGAGGATTTCCTCGTTATCTGGCTTGGTAAAGAATATGGGGTGCTGGTATTTTTTCAGTTTTAACAGAATTCCAATATAGAAAGTTGCAGCTATTGACAAACTCTCCATAGAAGTGTTAATTTCATACTTGCTAAAGTCAGTGGCAGAGCTCCTGCTGACAGCAGTGTTGAGTTTAGCTTTCCAGATTACTAAAGAAACCACTTTCACTCGTCTAAATGTTAAAGTGCATTTAGGTTTAGGGTTAGAAATTTCACAGCTTAGAGTGTTTCTCTTAGGATTCCTTATTTTAGGGCAAGTATGCCTAGCTCCTAGGAAGGAAGTATCTGAAGAATTAATGCTTATTTAGCATCTGCTTAAAGATCTTGTTTGTTTGTATTGATGTAGTTGTACAGGTATCAGAATACCAGTAAGAACACTTAGTTTCATGCAAATAAGACAAACCAGGATAAAACTGATCTTGTAGGAAAGCTCTGAAAGCACTGTAGAAGAGTTAAGAGATTTTTTTAAAAATAAAAGTTCAGCTTAGATGAGTACCCTGACTGCATTTCCCTGGCAATTTTTAGTGTGTCATAGTGAGAACCGAAACTTTTTTGAAGCATTTAATTTATTTTACTTTGCATTGTAGAAGATTGGGCTCATGGATGAGGTTAGGTCTTCAGCTGAGAAGCAGTAACTTTCTGAACTGTGCAACCTTGGTTATATGAATCTGTATGAGATATAAATTGGGTGGAACTTTCTAAAAACACATTTGAATTTTTTTTCCCTCATGGTGTCACTACAGCCTAATGTATTTAGTTCTTTGTTATATTTGAATGGTCTTTCAAGGAAGAATGGAGGAAAAATGTTAAGTCAGACACAGACCAGACTTCACCGTTACTCCAAAAAGTTCTCTAGATCCAAAAAGTTCTCTTAGCCATTTTGGGACAGCTCATTTTTACTGTCTCTTTCATTTTGTTCTCTTTGAATATTGGCCTTTTTGGCATAGGGAATTGTTTAAGAAGTGTGTGAATGGAATAGCTACTTGGGCATTGGGCCCGCTGGAACCTGGAGGAGATGCTTATATTTTTTAAAGGTAGTTCTTCATGTGCTTCTAGTGCAAAATTTTAGGGTTTTTTTCTACAGTGTCAGATGGATTATTACTTTCAAAGAAAAATAATTTATTTTTTGTTGAAATAAATCATATTAAGGTTATGATAAATTACAGTCACATGTTCTAAACGCCATCCACACACAAGTACGTCCACTCTACAGAGATGGACAATCACCTCAAAATGATGCCTATTGTCCTACTAATGTTCACAGAGAGAGAAATGTGATAATTCCCTGGTGCTTGTGATGTTATCAATAGTGTGGAATGGACTTTTTATTTTCCTTTTGCAAAGTTAGAAATTTAACTATCTCTGTCTTTCTAAAACTTTCCATTAACTAATAAAATACCACCGTGAGTCAAGATAGACTGATGTAAGTCTACATTCAGATAGATTCAGTTAGAGTAATGAAAACATTAAATTAAGAAATGAAACTGACACTTGTCCTTGGGGATTTTATCTGTGACTAATGATTCACTGAGATGTGAGCACCTGTGTGCCATCCACCATCAATGCTCCTTCAGAGAAACAAAGGAAGGACTGGTAGCAGCTGACCATAGTGCAGTGTGCTGTGTTTGTGCTCAGCTGTTTCATTTAGTGTCTCTTGAGCTGGTTAACTTTCTTCTCATGGGTTTCAAAGAGACCTGGTTTAGGAATGTAAAGGAATTGTTTTGTCCTACATAGTTTTCTGACAACTGCCATCATGTTTTGGATGGTACTGAAACACAGAGCCTTTTGAAGTAATGTTATGGCCAAATACTCTACCTTTCACCTATGCTCAGTGGTTACAGGATCAAACTCCCAAGTTGTGCACTTCTCTTTTAGTTAAAAAAACAAAACTAAAAAGGGAAATGCAGAAAGTATAAGCCCCAAACAATTTTCAGAGTAAAGGGTACTTGCAGAGAAAATTAGATAAAAAAGAGCTGATGCCTCTGAAGAGGATTTGTGAAGGATTTTTGGGAAGGAGAGTGGTAGGTGGAGAGAGGCCAAACTCAAGTGTTACTTGAGCATCTCCATGGCCTGTGAAACTCAAGAGTCTTGTTTTCTCCTCTCTGCTGGCTGATGACTCTATGGCAACAGCCCACTGATCATCTCAGAGGTGGGCTTATTCAAAACTACATGGGAAAATAGTGACATTGGAAACAGTGGTTAGTTTAAAACTACCTGACCTGTTTTCCATGTTTTAAGAGCTGTTGCTATGGCAACAGCAGCTCACTAAGGACCCAGTGCTGCTAAGTTTCAGAGGTTCGGCAGTCATGTGTGTGTGGAGGGGGTGTACTTCCAACACCAAGCACTTTAGAAAACATATTACCTAAATCCTAATGCAGCAGTTTAGTGATCTAACTTAATTTCAACTCAGTTCATCCTTTGTTCATCTTCTCTCCCTTACTGCAGCTTAGCTCCTCCAAAGAATGGTAGCTACCATATCACATGGACTTCAAGCTGTCCTGTCACCAAACACCATGAATTTTTGTTCTGCAATCCTGTGTTACAGAATTCAAAAAACATGAGCTGTTTGACTATGATTTAGGGAGGAATTCATTCCAGAGCTGAAATGCATTCACTGAAAAATAGCCTGATGTTTGTGATCAGTGAATTACTATCTGAAATGCCTTTCCTGCTGGCAGTTTCCATTGTAACATACAGGGGAGAGAAGATTTTGCCAGGTGGCCAATTCAAGATACTATTTTACAACTTTCAATTGAAACCAGTGAAAGCTTCACATGGCATCTGGAGAGTGATTCTATGAATGTGCACTTGGAGTGAAGTCAGTCGTTTCCTGGGCTGCATGATAAGAAGCAAGGTCAGCAAGTCAAGGGATGTGGTGCTCCCCCTCAACTCTGGTCTTGCAGGACCCCACCTAGAGTACTGCATCCATCTCTGAAGTCTTCAGTACAAGAAAGACAAGGAGCTGTTAGAGCAGGTCCAGAGGAGGGTCACAAGAATGATCAGAGGGGGGGTAGAACTCATCGTCTGTGAGGAAAGGATGAGGGTTGTGGTTTTTTTAGCTTGGAGAAGAGGAGGCTCTGGGGAGACCTTAACTGTGTGCTTTCAATATATGCAGGGGGTTTCTTAGAAAGATAGAAACATGTTTTTTACCAGGGCCTGTAGTGATAGGACAAGGGGCAATGATTTTAAACTGCAAGAGTGTAGGCTTAGACTGGATATAAGGAAGAATTTTTTAAATGAAAAGGTTGAGACACTGGGACTCAAATGAGACAAAATGAGACACTGGAACATGTTGTCTAGAGAAGTTCTGTATGCCCTGTTATTGAAAGTGTTCAAAACTAGGTTGGACAGGGCTTTGAGCAACCTGACATAGTGAAAGATGACCCTGCCCATAAAATGGGTTTGAACTTAGATGATCTTTAAAGATCACTTCCAACCTGAACTATTTTATGATCCTATGAAAAGGATGAGGAGGAAGGAGTGGGAGCAAAAAACTGTTATGGACTGACCATAACTGCTCCATCCCTCTGTGTTGCTTGGGGAGTGTTGTGGTGGGTACTACCCAAATCTATTCTTATTGGCAATAAATTAAGTTTTTCCCCATGTTGAGTGTGTTGTGTCCATGATGGCAGTAAATCCCCCATCCTGATCTTGAGCTTTTTTTGTCATCCTATTTTCTTCCTCTGTCGTGCAAAAGAGAGGGTTGCTCCTCCTCTCTTGGGCAGCTGTGTGGACATTTGGCTGTTTGCCAGGGTTAACCCACCATACCAGGTAAGAGTAACCTGAGCAGGCTTCTATGTCTAGACATTAATGTCCATCTTCGACGTAAGGATAAATGTATCCTTTTGTCTATATCTTAGCCTATATCAATTCTTTATTTTTTCCTGATACAGCACTTCTGTCATGTCACCATAGCTCAGTACTTAAGAGACATCATTGCAGATGCTCCCTTTATTGGAAAGGGTGCCAGCTCTGGTTCCCCCTCAGTGATCTAAAGTAGAAATACCATCTGTCCTACAGTTAAGATCACTTCAGTGAGTTTCTACATAACTGCTCACACTTGCCAGAGACTCTAATCAATCTAGCTGCTTTTTAGTGCCTTTTTGCAGAACTGTCCTCAAATTGCCTCATATCACATGAACAGAGGTACTGCTTCCAAATTCTTGCTCATTAACATCAGCAGCTTTATCCCAGACTTCTCAGAAGAAGGCCTTGTCTGAAGTACAAGGGCTTCAGGGTGGCCTGAATGCATTTCTTGGGGAGTGACTTGCTGTCCTCAGAATCTTGATCAAGTCAGAGCTGTCCTGGTATTTTACATCATCTAGATGATTGGAAAGTAGGTCTACAGCTGATTGTTTTAAGTCTTAGAGCTGGTCAGGTTCAGCAGGCAGACACATGCTATATATAGATAAGCCCCAAAGGGCAGTTGCAGTTAGAGAAATGGATATATCCTACCATGTGCTCCCCTGTGGTAATACAGTATTAGGAACAATTCAAGCCTCTGTATTTCAAGAACGCCAAGAATATAGCAAGATGATAGTTTGTGTAAACAAACAAGAGAGTATGAGATCTTGATGCTTTGCAGAAAATATGATATTTGCAACTGATACACCTAATACGAGACTCACTGACTATTTCTTGAGATCCCAGATAATATTGGGCAATGGAGACTGGAAAACTGCAAGTGAGTAGGCTGCAGCAAGATCCTCAGACCAGTTTTCTGGGACCTGAGATGCTTCAAGAGGCCTCTTTTTCCTGATAAGGAAGAAGTATTTTTGTTTAAGTGGATAAATGTTTTTGGTCTGGGCCAGTTTTATCCACAGAGTTCCATTTGGATACATCTTCAATCCACTACTCAGTCATTTGTTAGTCTTTTTTCTCTCAATTTATCTTTACCAAAGAGCCTCAAAGTTACAATAGTCAAAAGGTGTTACGTTTTCCCTAGTTTTCATGGAAGGCAGTTTTTATTCTACAATCTCTTCCACCTCTTAGGGATAACAATTAATTTTGGGATTTCAAGCTTACTAACACAGGACTTGCATTTCCTGACTCTTTAAGTCCTAGTCCTTTAAGTCCTTTAAGATTGTTGAAAGCCTCCTGATCCTACAGTGATCCTCTTAGGACACCCTTATAAAAAAATTCTTAAGTTTCCCAACTATACATGAACAGCCTAGTGGACCAGTTTCTATGGGTGCTGGCAGGCTTTCTGCTCATCCTCTGCTTTGGAGGGAGGTCTCTTTCTCATTGATAGGGATCATTTTTTGAAAAGAAAAAGAGCTGTTGTTCTTCTGGCACTCTTTAGAAGTCCATCTCACTCCTGGAAATATTTCCATGATATTCTTCTGTGAAATTTCCCAAGAGCTTAATAGGAGTTTTCTGACTGATCTAATGAACCAGTGTATTACTGACACTTTAATGTTATCTACGCATCCCCTTGTGGATCACTTCTATGAGCTTATGGCTACATGTTCACTTCTTCATTTTTCTAATTCTTTTAGTGAAAATAGACTTTTCTAGTGATGACCATGTTCTTGAGAAAATATATCTTGAATCATACTGGCTTTCGTTATGTTGGAAAAAATACACAAGGGTGTGCTTCATGTGGTTTCTGCAGTTTGATTCAAGCCAGGAAATCAACCTGCCTGTTTTCTTAGCAAAGTTGCACACATCCAGAACCATGACTTCAGATTTTTTGTTTGTTTGTTTGTTTCTTCTTTTTTTTTGTCCTTCAGAGATTATTCAGCTTTCCAATATCAAAAATTGATTTCCTGACAAAGAAATAGTGTAGTTGAGAGTAGCACCCTGGGGCAGGTTCTACTGCAGGAAGGCAATAGGTGTGATTCACGTGCAGCAACGGTCTGTGCTTTGAGGTCTGAGAAATGCACCCTGAGACGTGAAGATTTGTCCTGATAACTTCCATTTGTGCTTTTTGTAAGAACACTGCCATCACAGAGGACTTCTGAGTGTGGTTTCTTTGAGAGTGTTTCTTTGTTTATTGTTTCCCTCAAGGCTTTACATTCCATCAGTCAACCTGTAGGTTTAGCTTTTAATGGAACTAACTCTTCAAGAATGCTCACTACAGAAAGGACATTGAGGTGCTATTACATGTCCAAAGAAGGGCAAGAAATCTGATGAAGGGTTTGGAGCATATGTCTTACAAGCAGTGGCTGAGAGAGCTGGGGTTGTTTAGTCCAGGGAAAAGGAGACTGAGGGGAGACCTTATTGCTCTCTACAGCTACCTTAAAGGAGGTTGTAAGGAGGTGAGGATCAGTCTGTTAAATGAAGTTACAAGTGATGGGACACGAGGTAATGGCCTGAAGTTGCACCAGGGGAGGTTTATTTTGATTGGATGTTAGGAAGAATTTCTTCACTGAAAGGCTTTGGGACAGGCTGTCCAGAGCAATGGTGGAGTCACCATCCCTGGGGGCATTTAAAAGCAGTATGTAGTACTCAGAGACATGGCTTAGTTAAGGTCTTGTCAATGTTATGTTAATGCTTGGACTTGATGACTTTGAAGGTCTTTTTTTGCAAGCAAAGTAATTCTGTGAAATTATATTCACATGTATATTCCTAACTCTACATGAAGTCCTATTAAAAGTTAGTTGTGATTTTGGATGTGAGGAACCAAGGATGCACATTTTCCAGTTGGTACTTCACATATGCAACCTTCACTGCATGACCTTCAGTGTATATGCCTATGAATATTGCAAAGGAAAAAAACCAACAACTTTCTAGGATTGTGCACAGAGCAGCACATTTCAGATGTTCTGGTTACTGCTCAGAAACTTACTTTAGGTGGTGGTGTATATTTTTATTTATAAAAAAGAACAAAGTCCTTTGGCAGTTAAACAGAGAATTTCAAAAACTATACTTCACCATACACCAGTTCAATGAAATAGGTGGAATTAAAGGAGACCAAAACATAAGTACAGAAGTTGTTTTGCTTTTTTGTTATGGTCCTTGAAACAACTATTTTAAAATGCAAAAATAGTTAGAAACTGTGCAGAAAACTCTTACCGAGTAGGAAAAAATAATGAAAATGGGAAAGAACTGAGGCAAAATAGTAGCAAAAGCCATTTTGAATGTGACAGTTCTGATCATGAGCATATAGGGAGGGACACAATTGGCAAATGACTTAAGTAAGCAAGGTTGTAGTTCTGTATGCTTATGAGGGGAAAGGGTAAATAACTTTAAGATGAGACAATGGAAGTTTGGTCTGTGCTTATTTAATTTTCTACTTGAAGAATCCTACATCTAAATGTGTGGTTCTTTACATAACAACCACTCAGTTAAGTTCTGGGGTTGTTAACTTCGCTCACTATTGCTAGAAAATGAAAATAAT
The DNA here is from genome assembly GCA_038090715.1 of Florisuga fusca. Lineage (NCBI taxonomy): Eukaryota > Metazoa > Chordata > Aves > Apodiformes > Trochilidae > Florisuga > Florisuga fusca. The sequence continues at coordinate 12,040,307 of JAAWXA010000021.1, read as the reverse complement.
GAAACCACCACGAGGCTGCAAGTCTTCTGGTAACACTGGAAACTATAATGCTTGCTCTCTTTCACTGCCAGGTTTATGGTTTTGATTTCCTATCTAGAGATTTAGAAGAACTGGGAGTAGTAAGGCATTCTGGGACAAAGATGAAGGGAAAAACTTTAGCTGCAATCAAAATTAGAAGAAAGCTTGGACTGTGGTTATTCTGTATGGGGATACAATCTAATTGTAACCATATTAGAGAAGCAGAGTTGTGGAGGTTAACAGTTGGTGTAATATATTTATACTTTATATGCTAATACAGCTATAGAAGACATTCACATTTTCTTTTTTCACCAGTTATTGGTATTTCAGTTAAAGCTGAAATTCTTTGCAGATTGATACAGTATCAAAAGAGCAGAATGAAGTTGGTTCTTAATATTAAGTAAAAGGGTTGTGGGTTGTTTCTTTTTTTGTGGTGTTCATTTTTGCTTGTTTTTTTTCAGCTGCTGCTTTGTTTCTTTTGCAATAGGTGTTGAATCCCAGTCATCTGATTAACTACACAAGTTAAAAACTCTTTTTGTGGAAAACTAATGATGGCATCTGCAACCCTTGTTTTAAATGCTTTTTCTTGTTTTGGGTTTTTTTTTGTTTTTTTTTAAATTCCTTCCCCTCCTTGTATACATACAAACAGATTCACCTCATTTTGTCCCTTCCACCTTTCCCTTTACTTGACTATAAATCTTGAGCACTACACTGTGATAACAATGAATGCATTACTAGATGAATAATTTGTATGAAATTAATTTCAGATGTGACATATCACAAGTTGCACAAGAAGACCTTTTATACCAGTAGATTGTCTGTTAGTTGTTATTTATCTTCTTTTTGGGTATGAGCCAAATCTAATTCTGATTTAGTGTGATTTTCTACCCAGTTATTTATACTTATCAACTACTTAAGCTTTTTTATCTCAGTAGTGTTTCTGCCTATCTCAAGCTTTCCCCCTCTGAGAATTTGTATTGACCTGCTTTGACCCTCTCATCCCTCTTCTTTGCAAATACTGGGTGTCTACCTTTAATACAGCATGGCATTAACTTATTTAAGTTGTAGTTTACAACTTGTGTTTAAAATAGATTTCTGACTGAAGAAATAGTATCTTCAATTATGTGGAATAATCTGCAGGGTCTCAGTAGTAGTTTGCATGGGCCACTAAACTGTGGGTAGACAGGGTTACCTTGAAGACACCTTATGTTTGAGGAAAATTTGCTCCTGCTGTTAATTTGTGGGCAGGGAGAATGTCTTCAAAGACATGAAATCATAGAAATATTTTGGTTGGAAAAGACCCTTAAGGTCATTGAGTCCAACCATTAATCCATCACTTCTAAGTCCACCACTAAGCCATGTTCCAAAGCACCACATCTGCATGTCTCTTAAATACTTCCAGGGATGGTGGCTCAACCACTCTCCTGGACAACCTGTTCCAATGTTTGATAACCATTTCAGTAAAGAAATTTTTCCTAATACCCAATAAAAACAGGTGTACCTGAATACACTGCTACTTGAGGATCATGGATTTCTGACTTTAGCTCTTTGAGGTTTTCCTACATGATCTGGAAATGATGACCCATTAAGTTGTTGGGAAGGCATTGTACAAGTTGTTTTTTTTTTCCTCCTTCAAATCAATTCCAGATAGGTAAAAAACATCGTAAATGGGATGGTTTTCTTGCAAAAACTGTAAAAGCTGACTGATGCAGACGTTTTTTGTGCCCTTTCAAAACTTTTATTCTAGTTAAACTTGAGTTTCACTTTCCCTTTATGTTTAAATTAGCACCTGACTCAGAAGAAAACATTGTCACAAAACTGCACAAGTCCACTGATGATATCCATTACAACTCACACCAGAGCAATGCTGTATTCTTTAAGTGGGTTCTGAACTTCTTTTACATGGAATATGTTGGCATGGTAAATCAACTATGAGTATATGCAGAGTAAAGTAAATTAGCAACTAAATAATTATTCCAATGTTCTTTTCCTGTGTACTACTCTATTTTTAGTTAAGGTAACTCTTGTCCAAACTGTTAATCTAAAAAAGGAGAGATTAGACTTACTTTCTAAATTATCTTTTCTGTATCCCTTCTAAAGTAGATTGTTCCAAGAATGTGCTACCAAATGGTTTTTCCAGACTAGCATAACATGTTTGAATTGAAGGTACTTCTATAGCTTTGCTTGGAGGCCTGTGTCACAGTTTTACACATCTGACAGCTAAACAATACTTCTTTTATCTTCAGTTTAAAATTTTATGATGTTATGCCTAGTAATTCCTCTTTGAATTCCTCTTAATAATTCTCACTCCTCAAAGAAGAAATAACTTAGTCAAGTTAGGTTATTAAATCATCCCTTATATGTCTATCTTATATTGCCCCAGTAAAATGTTATACGGATGAGTGTTTAAATACTAACCCCAGAAATTATGATGAAGATTTGGAGTTTATTTCTACTTTGAAGGTCCCTGGAGTGTAACCATATTGTCAGTAGCTGTCAGGAATGTGATCAGTTTTCCCGTGTGTCAGTTCCGTACTTGCATCATGAGCATCCACATGTGGGAATAGTTGGTTCTCTTGGAATAGGACGTCTGTCATCAGGCTGTTAATTTTAAGTTGTGACAAGCCATCCTTGGTCCTGGAACTTCAGCACAGGAACAAAAATACAGCAACTGCCTTGTAACCAACCCCTTGACAACAGCCAGGGGAGATGAATAGGTCCTTGTGCCACCTTCCCTAAGGAGCTACTTTCTCTCCCTATACATTCAGTGGACTTCAGACAGGCTCAGAGAAGATGTTTTCCAACTCAGAGTCTTTTGGTTGAAACACTGTCAAATTAAAACCCAACCAAACAGAACCCTTCTGTTGTTTCATCTGTGAACTGTTTTAAGATACCATGTAAACAAATTACTGGTTTCACAGGAGGAAGAGGCTAACCACTGCCACTGGCAGACAGCAAGGAATTTATCCTCAAGGATGCTGCCAGGGTTATTAAAATAGTTGTGTAGTGCAGAAAGCATAGATGGAGCCATTATCTTCAGTCTCAGTATTTCATTCATATGTAATCCAATGTTTTGTAGGAAAGTTTTGGGGTTTTTTATAGTGAATAATTTCCTGTTTGGACTACATTGTGATGTCTTCTGGCTGCTGTTAAGGGTCAGAAAGAAGAAAGTATCTTATACTGTAGAGTATAATTAAGAGTAATTAAGTTCATTAATAGAAATATGAATGCCAACTTAAGGAAATGGTCTTTGAAGCTTTTAGGATTGTCTCTCAATTCCAGAACAAAAGGGGGAAAGAAAAAAAATTATTATGTACTGATTTTCAGGCTTGTGCACTTATTTGCATTACAGATTTGCCTTCTTGAAATGTTTCTTACAAGTTATTGTGCTGTAATTCAAGCTATAGAAATTGTTAACTGGGTGCTGTGATGAGACCAAAGACCAAATAATGCCACTTTATTTGGGCCAGATTTAACGGAACAAAAACATTAACTTAATATGCCTGTGTTGCTTGTGATATGGTGGGTTTTGGTTTGTTTTTGTTTTTTTTATGAAAATAATCTTCAGGAAGAACTGTTGTCAATTTGCAGGTAAAAAACCAGCCTTTTCACTCTTTGTGCCCATTCATTTCAGAATTCTGGAATATAGTTCTAATATAGCTTTAATATAGTTCCAGCTATATTAGAGCATTTTAGCCTGCAGCAACTCAAGGCTTTTTCACTAGATCACCTTTTTAACCTCTGTTGCTGACTTTATTCCTCTACGCTAATGTAACACACCTATTTTCTTCCACATTATTTTTATGTCACTAGCATTGTTTGACAGACAGGATTATTTTAGTCTCAAACTAGCAAAGCCATGCCAGGTCTGAAGGGAATGAAGCACTGTTTGAAACTATGATAAATTATTTTCATAACATGAAAATGAGTACAATATTTTTGTGTTTGGTGCAGCCTATGTTGTAAGAATGGTTTTTTCTGGCATAGCTAAAGCAATGTAATTGTGCTGGCAGAGACCTGTTGGTTAAGAGATGACAGTGAGAAGGACTCAGATCTGAGTATTTATTCAAGGACTTTCTTAATTGTTGCCTTGTGTAACAGGAAAATGGATAAATGCTGTTAACAGAAGGAGAATGGTGGCAGAGAAATAGAAAGTGAGTGGTTCAACAGGGAGTTCATAGCAGAACCAGAAAAGGATGCAGGAGTCCTAACATCAGGTCTCATGTGAAACCTAAACTCTGTTCACTCCTCTTTTATCTCATCTTCACTTTCAAATGATCGATTGCATTTTGACAAGTTGATCTCATTTAGATGGTGTCCCCTTCTGGGCAGTTTGCAGTGTGCCAGGCAGTGGAGTGTTGGTTTGGATGCAGTTGCAGTTCACTTAAGTACTAAGTGGTTTATACCTTTATTTAATCAATATCTATTAGATGTATGGTTTAAGTTGTAAAATCTTCTCTCACTATTTCATTTCTTTTAATACATTTATGGAATTCCATCTGTTGGCTATTAGAAGTTTGGGATTCTTTTCTCCTTTAGGCAATCAGTCAGCCTTACTTTGCTAGCCAAGCAAATTAAGTGGTGGATGTTTATCAGCATTCATGATAACCTTGAATATATTTGCTTATCTGTATAGGATACTTTCATGTGCATTTGTTTAACTTAATGATGGGTGAAGAATTATTTTTCTAAAGAATCATCTGCCCATTCAGACCTACTATATATATGCAAAACACTCTTAATTTTCATGTCATCTATGTTCAGAATGTTGTCTGTGTCAGCAGTCATCTGTTCTCGTGCTGAAACCCTTTCAAAATATCCAAAAGGCAGCTTCTCTACCCCTTTGCTTTGGGGTATTCTGTCTTAGAAAAATGCCATGGTCAGCAATACAGAACATAGACAAATACTCTGAGAGTACATCTTTGAAAGCCATCTGTGAATTAGTGGGCAGTTTAATAGATTCCTGCTGAGCATGCTCAAAATTTGAATCCTGTCTTTCCTTAATGCTGCTATTGACATTGTTTACCTCAAATGCACTGTACGTTTGCTGTTCTGGCACGTTGAGGTGGGAAGCTCTAGGGCTGAAATTATGACCAAAGTCACAAGTACAAGAAAATTATCTTTTGAGGAGAATGCACTAAAGTGAATTTGCACTGTCAAAAAAGTACCTAATGTAAAATGATACATGATGTGGTTATATTACAGAAATTTTAGGCTTTATTGAATTTTGTGTAGGCATCACATTCCATTGACTTTAAATCTCTGACAATTTATTAAATATTCTGTGCCTAATTTCGAAGCATTGCTTGGTCACAAATAGTGAATAAACTGTATCAAAGATGTGAGAAGCCTTTACTAATATATTGAAGCATTCTTGTAAAAATAATTTGTTACTGAAACTCTCCAACACAACAGAAAATGGAATTTAAACACATACTCAATTTCAAACAGCAATGTTAGCCATGTTACAGCAGTAGGATAACTAATGTATTTATTTAAGCTTCTTGTGTCAAAGCCCTTTGTCTCTTTTGCAGCATGTCATTGATAAAGCTTTGTTTCCTATTGCTCATAGTTAGAATACTCATGCAAAATCACTAGTTTCTGAAAAACAGTTGCTTCAGTTTCAACAGGGTGCTGCTTGTCAAATCTAGAGTTAGTATAGTCTCACACATTAAAAGTGCCAGTAGTGTGAACTTGGTGTTTACCTATAGAACTGTTTATTGCACTATTGAAATCTAAAAGGGATTTGCATTAATAGTGAGGGAAGCCATAAATAGTGTGTACAGATGTTTCCTAATGCTGTAAGTCTTTTGCTCTAAAGGCATATGATCACATTTGGAAAATTGCTATTGCATGTCTTGGCAGTTCGTTAAAAACTGAAAACTTAAAGTTAACTGGTATTTTCATAGACTTAAGTTCAAGGTCACCTTTTGTTTAAATGATGTTTTGTTTTCTGTAATTAGACCATGCCAGGTGTATTAAGTATGTAATTAAAACCACAAGTTTTGGCTAATTTAGAATACATGAGAATGAAATACAAGGTCATTATTCGTCTCTAGTGAGGCTCCAGATGAACAGCACACATGGAACTATTTATAAAACATTTTGCATGGTCAAAAATTGCTTTAGGTTGCTGTCCATGGCTTTTAAATTAAACTACTCACAGATTTTTATAAAAGTACCTGTAGCGTAGAAATATGTTCCCATGCCTAGTGTTGAATTTGAATGGAAATACAATATATATGATGTACAATTTTATGGCATAGATGTAAAAAAGAAAAGGAAAACAGAAAAGGGAGTAAGTGAGCCTATGAGGCACCCTGCAAAAATGTTATTAAGGTGAACTTCCAGTAACAGCCTTGGTACTGTGCAACTTGTTCAAAGCATCAGAAATAATACCTGTAAGGGAATGGAGTACTTTTATACCAATGGGTTCAATTACAGTGGGTTCAGGTTCTTGCTGTGTAAATACTCTGTGCAGTACACAGAAATCTGCTGCCATTGTGCTACACAGTAATTAAACCTTAATGGAGGCAAAATTAATTAATCAGTGATGATATTCATTGCTACTGCACCTCTATCATAAACTTCTCCTGATGGACCTGAAGAAAATTACTCTAAAGCGTGCTGCTTAGATTTCAGGTATGCAAGTGAAATTCCTTAGATTTGTCTTAAAAAATTAAAACAGCCTAAAGCTGCAGGGACTGTATAAAGTTTAAGCTAGTACTTACAAGAGTGATAAGTGATTGGGTCTTGGGGTTTTTGGTAGAGGTTTGTGTTGAGTTTGATGTGGGTTTTTTTGGTGGTTTTTGTAATTTAAAGAAAATGAATTGCATGTAGCACTAAAGTCTGTCCCTTGGGAATATCATAAATTGGCTTCACTGAATTAAGGTGAAACAAGGAATGTGTATAGTTTGTTTTCATGGGCTTTGGTAATTGGAATATTTCTATGCAGTTGAAATTATAAGAACTAGATTATTTAGAGTTACACGTTTTCTTTAGAACTGCAGCATAGTTGGAAAAATTTTTCATTGAGAGTCCCATATTTGATTCATCTCATGTCAACATCTTCACTGTATTTAAAAGTGACCAGGAACTGAATGAAGGGAGGTGCCTCAGAAGGATTGTCAAGAATAGATAACCGTGTAGAAATGGAGTCACCAGAAGCAAGTTGCTGAGATTTATGCTTATGCCATGTTTCCTTAGGGAGAAATTTCAGAATGCTCCTACAGAATAGCTGGACAGTTCTTTATCATTTGTATTTCTGTAGCAGTTGGACCAGGATTTCAACAAGCCCAGAAACTGTGATAACTGGGTCAGCATGAGGGAATAACTCTTGATCTTCTCTTTATATCCTGTTATTCCCAAATGAGTACTGTCATGGTGCTTCTGGGCTGATTTAGTTGTAATTACAGGAATGTGATAACATTTGAAATTATTTTTATGTCAGATTACTGCTTATTTCTCTAAAGATATCCATATTGCTTTTCATGGTTTTGCCTTCCCATAATTTCTGCAACATAACTAATCCTGTTTCCTACTGTCTGTGGTTTCTTTCCCTAATAATTTCTCCCGTAAAATGAGTACATTACTTTTGTAGTTTATCCTGGCAACCTTGAATCCACAAAAGTACTAGTTTCTTGCAGCCAGCTGCCAAACATTTTCACTGGTTTCTTATTACATGATAATCCTACTCTTTATTTGAAAAGTAAAGAAACTGGTCAAAGCTGTACCTTGTAAAGTCCCTCCCAAAAAGCAAGCAAAGGTTATTGAGTGTACCTGGGCTGTGTGACACTGATGAAGTCTGCAACATCTGCTGGAGCTGTTGGAATTGATGGTAACAGGGGCTACATAGCACTGGACAGTGAAGCTGGCACCTGGCCTCTGTGTCTGCATCTTGAAGCTGATACATGCAGACAGTTCTCTGCTGGAATCTAACAAGGCACTGGAAGAATGAGTGTCTACATCCATACACCTAGAGCTTCCCTTGCAGGGTCTGTAACTTTGCAGCTCCTGCAGCACTCCCTGTCTGAGAATATTCAGTCCCCTTTGCAGAAGTGGGTGTTGGTGCCACTCAGAGCAATGTCCTGCCTATTCCCAGACCATGATTTATGGGATACATACTCGAGTTTTTCAGCTAAAAACTGAAATGAGTGTCTGATGTATGAAGCTACTGACTCAGGAACCTGGTGATCTTACCAGTTGCTTTTGCAGGACTGACTACGTAAAAAACAAAACAAAAGAAAAGAAAACCAAACAAACTCCACAAAAACCCCAAGGAGTTACCAATTTGGAATGCCGTGTCCCAGAGAATGTATGAACACATAGCAGAAATTATATTTTAAGTAAGATCTGGTTATCAGCAATACAAGTTTCTTTAACTGAACAAAGGTAAAAGATTAAAATAAGACACATTCCATTCCTGAAGTTAAATGAAAGCATGTTTGTGCTTGATATGATAGGAAATAGCTTGAAGAATATTTTATTCTTTTAAACAGGGAAAAAAAAAAAAAAGACAAAGAAAGAAAAAAGGTATTTTACAGCTGCCAAGGACTTTGTATGCAGGTGGTTATCAGTTGAGTAAGTGTCAGGTATTTAAGTGAAAGATGGTTGGCTTATCCATATGTGGTGTTTTATTATTAGTTTTTTGGGGGTTTTTTTAGCTAATCGTGCCATCATGGTATTTAGCATGAGGCAGGCCATGATCCCTGCTAACATTTTGTGAAATTTAACTGGAATTGCTGTGTTCATTGCATTCATGAACATGGATTATATATATAAGAGTAAGAGTAATAATGTCTTTCTTACTTGATACATTCTTTAAGGAGTTTTTCTGCTTGCTGTGGTAGTTGCTGTTGAATCTTTGCTACATTTACACATATAAAAAAGCATTATTTATGGGAAAAAAAGTACATAGTACAATTTTTACTTTTTATTACTTCTCTTAATAGCAGCCATGTTTACTTGTGAAGTAGGCAAGAAATAGAATTTTGCAGTAAATACAGCAGGACTTTGTATCAATTAAGGAAGACCTACAAGAAAAACCTCAGAAGGTTAGTAAATGCCTTAAGGTTTTTTTCATTGTAAATGTCAGGTTCATTTTGACACTTGGTGCTTTAGGAAGTTCATCTCTAGATGGACAGTCATAATAATAATTAATAGAGTTTCCTTCTTCTGTTCCTTGCCAAAATTTTCTTTGTACTTCTTTTTTGAGTGCACAGAGTAGACAATTTTATTTTTTGAGTGTAGAGGTACTTTTATTTATTGTTGGTTTTTTTTCTGTTGGAAACGTATGTTAATTATGCCATAATTCACATTCTTTTTGTAATGTCAGAAGATAAATTTATAGAGAGAATAAAAAAAATCTGTGGTGCTAGATACTTGTTCTTATGCTTTCGTTCCCTCTTCATTTTTCTCATGATATTTATAGTTTCCATAAGAAAGAGATGTAGACACTTAGGTATTTACTGTAATAGTTTATTTTGTAAGATGGTGTTACAGAAGTTTTCAAAAGCATGTATTGTGTAACCCACTGATAATGTCTGATGATTGTACCACAGTATTTACTGTGTTTTGCAATTTTTTAACAAAAAAAATTCATAAAGAAAGAGAAATGTTTACAATTGAATTTTTCAAAGTCTGATATTCCCAGATCTACAAGAAATAACTGGTTCAAGAGCTTTGCTTGCTGATACTAAATTTTCACTTCTAGCTTGTTGGATTCCCCTGTCATGTTTACTATAGGTAGGGCAATCTTTTTAATCCACTCTCAAATATAACGTAAATCCTAAAATGTGCTAAAGATACACTGTCTCTGTGTTTCTTGTGAAGTGCTACAAACGCCAGAAAGAGAAAAGCCTCCGTGTTGGTTTACCCCCAGTCCTGCAGAATCCCCCACGCTTGTATTCAAATTACTTATTTACAGTTCTGCTTGGAGACTGAATTTGAGGAAACTACTAATCCTGTTGCCAGAGCTTTGGGGGAAGTATTTTATATGATTAATGCTTTAGTAGATGTAGTGTATAAAATCAATTTTATTCACTTTGTCATAAAAGCATGGCCATCTTTCATAGATTTTTGATTCCCCCTCCAACCTATACTTACCCAAAATGAGATACTAGGTTTTACTGTGTGGTTTTTGTTAACATTTAGTCATATTAGTGTTTCAAATTTTGAATTATCCTGTACAAAGATTTTTCTGCAATCTGGTTGTGTGTTATTTTTGGTCCGTTTCCTGAGGAAACGGGACTTGTGTGATTATGCTTTTTTGTCCTTGTAACTTTTTTGAGTCATATTGTCCAAATTTGGCAAAGGTGGAAGCTTCAAAGGAAGTTAATTTGCTACAAGTTTCAATACTGCTTCTACTAATTTGCCAGAAGAGTCTTCCAGATGGTTGCTCTAAGCTGAGGTGTGGGTTGTGTTCCGAGGCTGCCAGTCAGCTGTGTTCCTTGGCCTGCCTGGTGGGGTGACCTTGGCTCCTGTACCTTGTAACTGGGGAGAGATGGATGGTGTCTTACCCCAGACTTAATCAGTTGGGGGTAATGGAAAGAGGGGGCCCTGGCAGAAGGGGGCACCTGCTCATTCCTGTTGCTCTCCTTGTATTGATCGCAGCAGTTGGGTGGCCAGGGAGCTGAGTCAATCGATCTTGCTAAAAAACAAAAAGCCTCTTGACCACCCCCTTGTCCTCCCCTCCCTCCCAGCTCACCCTCCAGTTACAGAATGGACAGATCTCGTGCAAGGAAGTGGCCAGGAGCAGTCCTGGCATTTCACACAGCAGGACTGACCCTTTTGGCTTCGTCCTGACTGCTTCCACGTTCTACTGCTGTTGTTTTTAGTGACACATCAAGATTTTCTGTTAACATTCTTGTCTTTGGTTAAGTTGCATCTCACCTGAACTAACTTTTTAATGCAAGAATTTCCTTATTTCTGTACATTTCCATATGACTTCTGAATCAAATCTAAGTTTACCATTTTTGTTTTGAGCTCCATTTAAATCCCATCTGCTTTTTTTGTCCTTCTTTGAAACAAGAGATGCAAAAAGTGTTTTCTTTTGATTATGCTCTCAATGAAAGTCAGTGGATAACATCCAAAAAGGAGTTTATTAGACAGGTTCAATTTTTGTCTTTGTTCATTCTTTAAACAAAGATCTGTACATCTAAAACTTCTTCTACTGTGCATACAACTATGATTTTGTCTGGTCTGTGTCTTGGTTCTAGCGCTGATACAGATACCAGTGTAATATTTATTTTTATTTTAGGACAAATAAATGCATTAAAGGTGTTTTGCTCGTAGGTAGGAATGTCATATTATCCAGCCTGTATGATTTCCATGTCAAACAAAATTTAGGCTCCAGGGTGTTTTCTCTGAAAGGTCATTGGAAGGGTGGGGAGCAGAGATGAAGTGATATCATTTCATGTTTACATTTATTATACAGTGAGGTAGTGGGTTGACCTACAGAAAAATGAATCCCAACATTTGAATTCCTTTGTAACTTCCTAAGTTAGTTCCTTCTGCTGGAGGGATTTTTAGAAAACCATGTAAAACTGGCAGCAACTTATCTATTACTGTATTCTGGCTTTGAGGGCTTTTAACCATTTCTGTTGTGCAACACTGCATAAGAATTTGTTATAAGCAAGAGAATTTAAAAAAACCCCAAACCCCCTGAGTTTATATCATAAATTCTGCTGAATTTCCATCTAGTGTGTGTTTCTTTTCTCAAAAGTTTCAACTGATCTGCATGTAATTTCAAATGTAGAACATTGGCAGTATGCCATGTAACTACCTTTTTGATTTCCCCACCCTAACTGCCCTTGTCTAGTTCTCCACCTTTTTATAATTGTATCCATGAACCTGTGCCTAAAATTTTCCTTAAGGCCAGTGGTGAAACAACTAATTCTATTCTTACCTGTTTCTATGGCATTTCATCTGTTATTGCTTGGTATTTCCTTACATAGTTTTCTATGGTTGTTATGACAACAAATTTGTCAATTATTAAGTGATACTGCTTTCAAAATTTCGCATGATATTCAATTGCTGAGCAGGAGGTGAAATATTTTTCATAGTTATGCAAATCAATATGATTAAATTAAACCACCATGTAGTTTTGCAGTGCTGCTGCTTCTAAACAAGGTGTTAAGTGTTATGATACTACTTGGAAGAATATAAATAGAATACAATTGTGAAAGTAGGAAAAATTCTTCAATTGCTGAAACTACTCCTCTTATATTGTTATTTTAATGTCCAGGATCTAGTAAATGTGGTTGGCATTCTACCAATATCATCATCCAGCATGTTGGGAGATATTTATTTTGTACTTACTAGGGCTCCCTATAGAATGCAGACCATCATATGGCATAAATAAAAGCTCCGAGACTGGAAGATGTTTGAAGATACTAGTGTCATAAAGTAGAAAAAGAGAATTTTCTCTAAGATTGTGTTTAAAGCAGGAGGAGATACTGGTGGAAGAAAAAGTAATGTGGCTTGAGACTGAAATGGGTGAGGACTACAAGGAGCCAATACTCCTGTGAATTTGTGTATTTGAAATCAGAATCACTACAGAAAATGGAAACAATCAAAATGACTTATTTAAAAAAATAAACTGATGGACCAAGTCCACATTTTTTTTTTTATTCAACATGGTTATGTTACTGTACCTCTCCGTATATTTGGGATTTTTAAACATTTTTAAGTTATTACTTGCATTCATTGTGCCTTTTAATAGAGCCTTTGGTGAATTTGACATCCATTGTATTTGCTGAAATAAATTATTTTTCGATTACTCTAATGTTGGATTTTACAGCGTTGTGATTCCTTGTAACGTATGCAGTATTTGTAATTTCAACTGTGTGCACACGTGTCTGTGAGATTAAGTAGGAATATTAAAATGAAACCTGACCTTTTCAATGCTGTCAAGAAACCCAACAAAGCATTGGCTTCTTCCTGTCTATAGAATTTTTAAATTGTTACTGTAACTTCTCTGATGCTGGGATGCTGGGATCTCTAGTGTGTGATTTCAGGCCATAAGAATGCAAGGTCTCCAGCTGTGTCAGCAAAGGTGCAAATCTAAAAGGCAGTAAGCAGAATAAAAGGATTTTTTTCCCCAATCCAAACTTGAGCTGGCACCTTGTTTCTTCTGGGAGAAAAGAACTGGATGGTTGGTCCACCATTCAATATGTGTGGTAGTTCAACAAGGCAGTTTGTATTCAAAGCTGTAACAGCTTCTCTGAGGATGGTGGCTTAAAGCCAAAATCCACTTCTCTGTCACCAGTAAAATATACCTGGAAAATCAATTGATTTTCCAAATGAAAATACATCTGGTTTGGGTAAAAAGGGAGAGGAGACCAGTGTTAGGGACACTTTCAATTATTGTATTTCTGTGGTTCTTAGGTTTTGTTGCTGCATGTTAATATCAGGTTTTAAACTGGTTGAAATGGTGCTGTTTTCTACTTGAGGCAGAATGTAAACATTGTAAGTGCTTTTTCCTGCATCCTTTCGCCACAATTTGAATTTCATTAGCATTAATTCAAGAATGTATACTATATTGCTGTGTCTTTCTGACTTCATCTTTTCTTCAACAGTGCCAACAAATGTCCCTCATCCAGACATGTACAATAACTGGATTAAGAAGTAATCTCTGTGTGTTGCTAAATTCATATTTAATACAGAAAGTCCAGGACAAACTGCAGTATTTTTAGCATTAAAATTATGTTTTCCTGCGTTTGTTTGTGCTCATGCAAATGCATCAGATCTGCTGCTGATTAAATTTTTTCATACCCTCTTTATTCTGACAGTCTCTGATCAGTACTTAGAATGTGACCAGTACTTTTACTTCTCTTCAGTGTCATGTCTTTGGATGTATGGTACCATTCGAACTGGGGAATAGATGTTCTGCAGGCAGAAGCCCCAGTGATACATTTTAAATAAACTGCAAGGCCATTTAATAACATTTATATTTTTGTCTTCAGAAAAACACTTTCTGAAGATTGTCTCAACAATTGCACTACTTTTATAAGGCACTGAACTGAAATGAAATTTTCTCTGGCTTTTAATAACTTCTGAAAATGCAGTTGTGGATCATAATTCTGTTTACAGATAAGCCTGTGAGCTCTATAGGAGTGACTGAGCACTGATTTTGTTTGACTACTGACACCTTGCATTTGAGGAATGCATTTCATATTTTCCTTATCCTTTTTATATGGTCTAGGAATGTGCTGGATGGATTGTTTGGCATGAGTTGAAGCTTGATGAGAGCTTTCATTATTTCCTGCTCTGGTAGTTAGGGTTGGAAATAATATAGATGAGGCCCTTGGTTCTACTTCAGTTTCCAAATCATGAATGCTAAATCAATTTTAAAACCTAGATTAAATTCCCAATAGTGTGTTTTAGGAGAAGGATTTAGATTTGAAGTTACAGCCATGTGAACATTGCAGATGTTGAAGTGCAGTACGTGTAGCACTTTCATTGTTGATATACTATGCAACGCAAAAGGTTTTATAACTATTTTCCTTTTCTTTATGGATTTTAAGTTTAGAAAACTGAAACATAATCACAACACAGATAATTACTTAAGAAATTAATTGGAAACCTAGCAGAGAGGCCAGAAAGAGTCTACTGAGACTTGGGTCATGTCATTTATGCCTGGAGGGTGTGCAGAGCTGATGCCGTTCCCTAGCTGTGGGCTGTGTGATTGACATAATTTGCTCTAGAGACACAGAAGTGGAGTCTAAATTAGAACTGAGTTTAATTGACAGCGTTGGCAGAGAAGCTTACACAGTACCTGTTTGCATTTAATAATAAACCATAACAATATCTGCAGATTATCATCTGAAAAACCTAATTAAACTTAAACTAGTGTTGTTCTGTACTCTGTGACAAAGCAACTAGATGAAATGCTTTAGACTTTCCTCTGAGATAATATTGTGAAGATAAGAAAGAGCTATGCTAATTTTTGGTAATTGCATTAATGTCTGAGTCACAGACAAAATATTTATATTTGGCAAGTGATTTTGGCAGTTCCAGGCCCAGTGAATATGCCACTGAATCATTGAATCTTGTTCAATGAATAAGTGGAGTTTCTAGTGAGAGCATCATACTTTTCACAGGCTGGATTGTGTTTTAGAGAATAGAATTAGATTATTGTTACGTGTACAGTTAAGTGTTGAGATTATGAACAAGAAATCCAGCCTCAAACGAGATTAGTCCAAGTTTTTTAATTTAGTTTTGCTTTGAGTTGTATGTTGGTACATGTGCTTGATTAATGCGTTTTGACATGAATGATTATCAATTACTATTTATATTTTCCAACTTCCAGGGTATCTTTTAGTATATTACTTATGGTGAGAGTGGTCTGTTACACGTCTGTAAAGGAAAAGTTACTCTATGGTACTTAAAAGCTACTAGTTAAGCAATGCTATTGGACAGATTATCTAATTCTACCTTTGTTAATTTATTTTGGATATAATTTGGTCTGGATTAGAAGTGAGACAGTATCTGTCTGCTAGATTTAGACCCTCACATGGTGGATTTAATCAGATTCATTAAAGATTGATGTTTATTTAAGCTGTGTTTCACAAATGTGGAGCTGGTGCATTTTGTCAAAAGGAAAACTAAATCCACTTTAATGAACTTGCTGAAACGCTTTATCTGTCTGATTGGTATGATTTGTAGGTAAGACTTCAATAGAAGGCAGCATTAATAAGAGTTAACTATTCTTTAAGGTGTAAAGAGATTTTTAAAAAAATATAACATGCATGATAAGAAGGTTTCAAATTATTTAAATCATCTTCATAATATCAAAGCCATCATAAGCAAATGAAATCTCCTGCCCCCATGGCTTGCAAGCTTCTGAGCACAAAGCAGGAGTGGAACAGAACCCTTCTGTTATCCAGGGTCTCTGTGGGCCATGCCCCAAAAGATTGGGGATCTCAAAACTTTTAGCAAGATGGGTTCTTTCAGTTATTAAGAAAACTGTGAACCACATCAAACTAAATAGGTAGTTGAGCAGTTCTGTGAGGTTAAAAAAAATTATATATATATATAATATAATGATTGAGGAAAGAATAAAGAAAATTGAGGAACTGTATACTGAGGTGCATTCCTTAAAAGGCAGCAGTGCTTCTGTTAGATTCTGAAAGTCATAGAGAAAACATAACTTGCTGCTGTCTAGCAGAGATGCTGGTATTGCTTTTCCTGTCCCAGATCACTGCAGGTCTCTGTCGTGTGCATTTGTTGTGTCCTGGTGTTTAAGCTCAGGTAGGTTTGGTTGTTGTCCTCCCCCTGATCCCTTTAACCCGTGTGCCCTTCTGGAAGCAGGGATCTCTTCTCCCTGCTGTGGCTCACAGCTCAGATAAATGTCTTTGTGTAGCCCTGGCTTTGCTCAGTTGCTTTCAGATTCTGCTCCTTCTGATGGTTTGCAGGCCTCAAGCAACTGATATCTCAGTTTTACTCTCTTTTTGCATTCTTTGCTCTATTTTCTTCCTTCCCTGAGGGACTAAGAAACCTGGAATTTGTTGCCTGTGAATTGCCCTAAACTTCTGGACTACAGGATTTTTCCTGTCCCATTTTATACTGAAAGTGGCTGAAAGCCATCCTCTCTTGTACGTGACTACCAGGATGTCTTATGCATGAAAAAAACCCCAGCAAACAGTGTTTCTATCATTTTTCCATTTATTAAAGATGATCTGTTATTTTCCTAAATCCTTTCAAAATAGATTGTTTGAAACTGAAGTGAATTTTCTTCCTTATAAAGCATATAACTAAGTCAAGGTTGTCCATCAAATAAGATATGAATTTGCATGCGGGTTTTGGGTTGAGGGATACAGCTGTCCTCCAACAGGCTTTTCCTGTTAGGAAAATTTAGTTTTGCTCTATCCATTTGTGGTTTAATTTTGAATATCAACATTTTGTACTTCTAAGAAACTGGAGATTCACTTGTATTGTCCCTCACTAGGACACTGAGATTTGAGGTTTAGGGTATAAAATTCTTCCAGCCTCTTCTATTGCTCCTAAATGTTCTTCTGGATCAGGTTTTAACTTCAAGGGTATCTCTGTATATGTGTGTATCTTCTTGTTGTCATAACTCTTTAATCAGTGGGTTTCCACTCTTCTTTCTGTATTTAAAAGAATCTTACATGGAACTGTTGAAGAAAAATAGCTTTAAATTATATCATTCTGTGTGTCATGTGTATTTGTCGGTCTTCATACAGTTTTCTTTTTAACCTCAGAACTTCTATTTTATGTTACTTAGATCTTTACTTTTCATTATGGATTTGCATTCACAATATATTTTAACAAATAAAAGCATTATTATATTTTAGCAAAACTGGGATCATCTTTCGCTTTTTTTTTAGTTTTATCTTAAGAATGTTTTGAGTCTTGAGTGAATGGTTTTATTTTTAAAGTGGTTCTGATCTCAGTGCTTAATACAGCTTGCATTTACATGTTGATTACCAGAACTTTTAAAATACATAACTGTTATTTCCTGAAGCTTAAAAAATTATCCTCTCATGGAATAGGGTTGTCAAGGAAGCAATGCCTTAACTTGAGAAGACTTTTGAATATGAAAATAACATTTGAGTTCATGTAGCTGTGCGGTAGCTACAGTTTGCTGAGGTGGGATACGCTGAACCCAGGGACACTGACATACCTGCTGGTAGCTGAGCTCCTTTTGAAAGACAGCAAAAACACTTCCCCTGGAGAGCTACAGATTACTGGAGAGAAGAGGCTGACTTTCTGATACTACCTACTGAGTATACTAAGAATTCTAGATAAAGAATTTTTTTAGTTTTAAAACTTTGTACCTTTTCCTGGGCAGTATTTGTAAAGGGGGTGTGGTTGGTTGGTTTTTCTTCCCGTGGTTTTTTTTCCTCCAAAAGCAGAAGGGGCTGGGTGGAAGTCCTATATATTTTTAGATCAGGTGTGGTAGCTTCTTTGCTGCCCATCATCACTGTGTGGGTATATTTGCAATCAAGTTTAAATAGCATAGTGAGTATCCAGATGGAGTGTTTTTCCTGGGCTTTAGATGATTTACTTGGTCGGGAGCTCCAGTAAACATTGATAGTATTCTTCAGGATGAACTGTACCATCAAGCTCAAGATACCTGGTGTAGAACATCAGGCTTCTCCAAGGCATTTCAGACCATGACTATTTGCCTGTAATACTTTCAAAGTATTTTTAAAATATGTCTGTGATGGACTACTTTCAGATGCAAGTCTGAAAGAATGGATGATAGGAAATAAAAGTGTCATGCTTCAGTAGATTTAATTGTGAGTGTGTAATGTAACAATGCATCCTCTGTGAATGACAGAGAAAAGAGAGTGGTAACATTTTTTCCTGCTTCAGTTTAGAAGCTTCAACTTTAGAAGCTTTGTATGCTTCAAAAATTAATTTTTTAAATTAAATTTATACAAGATACTAAAGATTTGATCCCAGGTATTTATTAATGGATGTCTACTAGCTACCAGGTTTTTGAGATAAATCACCATTTTATTTCTACACATTAAGATTCTGTGTTGTTTTATACTTTTTAGTGAAAATTATAAATGCCCCCAGCTACATGAAAACCAGCTGCTACAGTAGGTAACAAAAATGTAAATGATATTTGAACTGCTTAGGACATGGTAAAGCAGTAATACATACTACATGACAGGTTTTGTCAGGAATTGTGTAAAATTGCAGCATGCAAGAGTTAGCAATATTGCTAATTATATACTGTTTCATTATGCTCTGTGCTTTTCCTTAGCTTTCAGTTCCTGTAGTCGGGATTGTTCATTCAAGTTATAGGCTCCTAGAGTTTCTTTCTCTGAACTTTTTATAGCATTTCTAATTGCAGAAATGCTTGAATTCTAGCTGCCTTCTCATGACTCAGAAAAGGAAATTAAAACACCTCCCTCATCCTAAAAACCCCTATTGTAAAGGGCTAGTTTTAAAGGGTAATTTAATGAAGGTGATGGACCCAGCTCATGATTTTTGAATTTTAGGATTGGCAGTACTTTATGTCCTCAAAGGGAAGCCCTGGTTAGTATGCAGCAAAAGAATACAAATAGTAGTACAAACTTATGCTATAGAAAACTTCTCCCCCCCATTGAAATGTTACTCTGTATGAAGCTAAGAAAAGCCTTCTGGAGCTGAAAAATGTTGATATTTATGACAGAGACTTAGCTTTGTGTTGTTCGTAGGACATTTATATAAAACTTAAAATTTTATCCCTAAAAAGACCTTTTTAAAACTATGTGAAATTGTCCATCTTTAATATTCTCTTACTAATACATACTTACAAACTCCAAAAATATTTAATAAAGCTGCAGTCCTGTGGAATGAGCTTTGACCTTTGCAAGTTAGGTTGTTGGTCCTTCTTTCACATAAATTGCCAAAAATAATGATAGCAAATGACATCCTTGTTATAGCTCTCTATAGCTCCATGTTTTGTGTTTTGCAACAAGGAGATTTCCTCCTCAGACATCCTGAAGTAAATGCTCTCACTCCATCTCCTGTCCAGGTTTGTTTTCTCTCATTTGCCCAGTGCAGTGACAACAGGGGTGAGGGTAGCAGCAAGTCAGAGCTCTGATGTGTGGCCAGTGGGTGTCAGGGAGGTCATGGCCTGACACTGCTTGTACAGGTCAGCATCATTTGCTGGATAAGGAAACACAGAGCAGTTTTCCCCCTGGTGCTGCACTGGGTTACCTGAACGTGCTACAGGAACTGGGGAGTGTTGCTGTGCACACAAACCTGAGGCAAGATTCACAGATTTGGGGGGTGAATTTTCAGACCAGAAAAACTGATCACAAAGGCCAACCTTGTACCTTTTGTAGCCTGATTCAAGTTTAACTTTCTATACAGGTAAAAAGGAGATTGAAATCATCCAGTGTTAATTCCATAAGAGAAAAGAGAACTGCTCAGCAGAGAGAACAGCTGGAGAGAAAGAGCTTCTCTTACCTGAGGCCACTGACAACACAAAACAATCCAAGGCATGCATTGGTTAAATCTTAGAAAGTGCTATAGGCAACCCCCTTTTACAATTGCCATAGAAAATTATTGTTGTTAGCCACTCTGTTGATAGTTCACATTGTAGGAATTACTAGCAGATGGGAAAATAGATGACTCAGAATACAGTATTAACAATCCATATTTTTTTAATCAAAGGCCTCTAATAAGGCATGTTGCATCTGTAAGATTCATTTAAGCAGTTGCTAGGAAGAATTTGTTTTTTCAAGTAAACACAACAAACTTGATACAGATTATTTTTTGATTGAATATCTATTTTCTTAACAATTTAAACCCTGAAAATACATTTGTTTGGTTATGTTGCACCAACTTAATGGCAGTGTTCCATAATTTGGTTTGATATACTGGAGGCTTACGATGGTAACACATGCATTATGGAATTACTAATGAAATCTAATTTTATCATATTGAAAACATCACAGGCCTAGAGTTTTTATTTACCTCTGTTAGCTGTCAAGGTTGGATTAAGATTACAGTGTGCTACAACCACCAAAACTTTGGCTTTTGCCCCCAGAAAAGTTTGGATGGCTACAGGTATGTGCTGGCCAAGTGCAGCTAATGAGTTCCAGACTCTTTTCCAGATCCTTTCGCCTAAATCCACTGCAAGCACCACCCAATACCTCAGATCCATGTCCTTCTCCTGACTCCTGTGCTGGACATAAGTGGAAGCCATTTCTCCCTTTTGACTTGAAGACTTTTGAGAGGCAATTTTTGGTGTACTTTATCTCCCTTCTTCTCATCTTATTGCTACAGAACATTTCTGTGGACAGAAATGAGTATATATTTTTTCAGGTTCCCAATTTGGGCTGAATTTTCATCAATATGATTTGACAGGCAGGGTTGTGAACAAAACATGTAAGGTATGGTGTGGGTTTTCCTTCAGACATTAGTATTGCTGCAAGTAATTATTCTTTGGTTTGCTGAAAATACACATCCAAATATATCTTGTCCATCTGGGATGCAAGTAGATTGAAGGACCAATAAAGTATAAATTATTGCACTTCTCTTGCTGAAGTTTGGTTCTGGGAGATGATTGCATCAGTGAGAAAAGAATTTCTTGTGTGTCACTGCTCAAAAGCATTTAAAAAACCCTTTTGACCTGAAACAGTATTGATCAGAGTAAGAATGTTTTCTGCTTAGGAAATATTCCTCCAATTAAATGTTCAACTGCACTGTATTTGACCAGCCTTGCATACTAACACTGGATTATTTTTTCTTTAGCTTCAGAACTTAATTACTGCTTTTTAAAACTCCAGATTGAACAGCAGTGGTTCCTGCCACCTTCACAGAAAGGGAGTGCCCTTATCTCTGGAGTGTTTGCAGATCTCACCTGTGCTCGGATCCCAGTTGGATCAGTTCATGTCTGGAGTGGCTCTAACTTCTGGATTTTTACTGTATTCCATCCTAAAGAGAATGGTCACATGAAGAAAAGTTTGGCAAATATTCTTAATCACTTCTGCTGCTTTTTCACTCTGCAAGTAGTCTTTCCTGGCAAAGTCTCTAGCCCTGTTATGAATAAGTTGAAAAACAAGCTAGGAGGAGGTAAATGATTGGTGTCCCATTTGCTAAAAGTTTTAGATAAGGTGCACTGGGTTTCCAGACTTACCAGTCTCCTAAGTGTGGCTGAGTTGCTTTTTCTGAAGGTTATAACTGAAAATTATAGCTCCATTAAAAAGTGAATTCTGTTTGTATTCTGTGCTGGTTTGTCCCAGCTCAGGTTGGTGCTGCTGAAAGGATTTTTTGCCACATGAAGCTTGGGTTGATGGAGCTCCTTTCTGCATGGGTGCCTTTCTTCCACCAGGATTTTCCTCTGCATTAGGGAGAGAATGCAGAGACAGGAGCTCAGCTTGCAGCACTGGGAGCTTGCCCTGCAAGGGTAACTGTTAGCTGCTCTCTTCATAGGGAAAGGCAATTTTCTTTGCCCTAGCAGAGCAGAGAATTTCAGTGGGACTTCTTCGGATGTGAGTATGTATTGAGAATCCATCGGCTTGGAAATTAAATTATTCAATATTATCTGAGTCTGGAGATGGTTTTGTGGGTTTTTTGTGGTTAATTTTTTTCCCCCTCCCTTATGCATTGTAACTTCCTTTAGTTAGTAGGGTAACATATATCTTTCAGGAGAAAAGTGTTTTTTCTGTAAACACCTAATTTTTCTGCTGGAAAACTCAGTATGCATGCCTACTCTAAAAGACTACATGTGTGTGTGGAACAGGTGCACACACTTTCTGAATCTTATGTGTGATTGATATGTATGTCATTGATAGATTCAGGGCATTAGGAATTGGAATGTGGAGTGTTGTGTTCCCAAGGCCACATGATTGCCTGGTGATACAAAAAGATCCCAGTGAAGGCAAATGCTTTTACCAGAAACTCAAGTCACTGAATACCTCTGCTTGGAGGTGGCCTATCTGGACAATAGTTACTGCCTGTTGTGTGATTGTGGGTGTGTGTTCTCTGAAAGGACACAATTGATTCTGGTATTTGGAGTGGCAGAAATTGAACTATCTATCACTATCAGACAACTACTATCCTGATTACTCAAACTGCTATGGTTTAAAGCTTTTAAAAAGCTATCAAAATATAATCTAAAGCCTTTTTGTATCCCTGTAGCTTGCACAGCTGAAGGCTTTCCTCTCCTTTGCTATTAATGCCAGTAGCCCTAGTAGTTACAACAACAAGCTGGAAAATTATTTACAGCAGCTTAAATGGCATACTGGTTCCAAGTGAAAGTAAATAAATGCTGAGTTCTATTTCTTTAAGGATTTGAATCAAAATATTTATCATGCGGGGGAATAAATTACATAGGAATAGTGAAATACCTTGTGTCAGTTATTTCTGGGCATCTGATTTGTTGTATTTGCTATTGCATTCAGCATTTAGGCTTATAAATGCTTCAGGCTTCATGAGGTAGAATCTATAGCACAGACAGAAGTCAAGAAAAAAGGTTTAAAAATCTATGAAGATGTGTATGCCCATGAAGACATGCACACACGCATCCTAGAGACAGCTGCAGCTTCTAGGTGTGCCTTAGTGGTTTTCTATAGAACGTAGAGCTCTGACTGTCCTTGTCTAATCCAGCATCTGATGTCAGACAAGACTTTAATAACTGTTTTCAGTTTCTTAATGACCCTGTTTCTTGTTACTTCCTTTGAATGTCTCAAGCATCAGCCATTCATACAGATGAGTACTGTGGCTCCCTGAACCCCCTGGGTGATGTGGCTGAGATCATCCTAAATGATTCTTACTCCCTGGGTTTAAAAATTCATTCTCTTTATATTTTTATTCCTAACCCAGCTGTCTGTGATCTTTAAAGAATATTTAATTCAGTTTGCTGCCTCAGCTTCTTGTTTGTGATTTAAATAAATCTCACCCATTACCTTCTTCTTTGACTTTTTTTAATAAAAAATTTTTTTTAGTGCTGAATAATTATGTGATTGCTTGAATTGGAGTTTGTTCTATGCAGCATGAGCCTGATGTCTGTAGTGGTGTCTGAGGGACCAGGCTGCCCCAGAGAGGGTATGAAACTTCATTAGTGGCAGTCCTCACAAAACATGAGTGCACAAGATTATTCATGATGCCATCCTTAGCCCATGGAGCCTTAAATATGTTTCTTCTCTCACATGGGCTAAAAAATGTGGTTTCATTGCTTCTGGGATCACTTAATGGGGGAACTGGCGCTGTTGTCTCCTCTCATCATACTGCAAATCTCTGACACTTCAGTCTGCTAAAAAAGTATCTTCGCTGAGAAGTATTTGTCACATGCCACTTACATTTACCAGTGGGCTAAAAATAAAGATCTTTCTCTGAAAATGAAAAGGTGTTTTTCAGCAAGTCTTGGTGACTGAGGAGTATTATTATTTGCTCCCCCTCCTTTCCTGCATATATCAAATGGGAGTTACACTGTAAAACAGATGATATTTAATTCCTTGGGAGGCAACTCTTTCCATCCTAAGAAACAAAAGGTATTATTTGTCCTTGGCAGAGACAAATGTTACTGATGAGCTACTGAGTTCATCTGTGGTCTCTGAAGCTCATACACATCTAAGTATCTTTGTATTTTTAAAGATATCTAAGATATCTGCAATATCTTTTGGGACCTGCATTTTAATTCTCATCCTCATTAGGAATCTCACTGTTAAAATGTCATTGCATGAAAACGTGCATCTTTTTTCATACATTCTTCTGTGAATTTCTCCTGCTTTATTATGACTTCTGAAGTTATTTACAATGTAGTCTCTCAGTAGAAGTCATAATGCTGGGGTTTGGACTGTGTGTAGCAATATGTATTGCTAATTTATATGCCTCAGATGCTGTTAAAAATAAATATAAAAAGTAGTATTTCGTTCCCCAAGGGAAACAGATTAGACTATATTGATGGAAACCTGCCCTAGATCGATGAACACAGTATTGACTCATTAGTTAGGTTGATTCAGAAAACATGCTCTCCCCTCCAATCCCCCCCCCAAGTTAGTTGGTGTGCTTGTTTGCAGTGTCAGAATATTTGCAAACAAAGTACTGATTATTGGTTTCCTAGGATGAAATTATTTTTGCTGTTTGGAATTTGTTAGTATTTTTCACACTTGGTGAAGATTTATTGGCACGTAAGCAATTCTGACAAGAGAGGAAACGTAGAGATGCACTAGACTTCATCAGGAGAAAAAAATGCTATACAGAGGCCAGCCAAAGGAACATATTTCCAGTGTGGATCCTTACCTGCAAGAGCAGGTGGGGACAGTAGTGCCTGACATGCTCCAATACCTGACAAGACTCCAATCTTTAATTGTAGCAACCATCAAACCAGTGAAGCAATATACTTGTTGTGTCACCAACTGCTCTTAATGAATGCAATGTAATGAACTGTTTAACATTTGGCAGAAAATATTTTTAGAAAGATAAGAGCTTGGTCAGAGGTAACTGCCTCCCATGAATTCAGGAAATTATTTCATGTATTATTTAAACGCCCTGTTGGCAATTTGCTTTGACTAGTTCTGGCAGCCATCTGGTGAGGAGGACAGATGATTTGTCATTCTTATCAGAAAGTGCCTCTAAATATCTGTCTGACTGTTACTTAGAGCAGCTATTTTTCTAGTTTTTATAAGAGACTGAAGTCCAGTAACAAGTATTTGATTAAGCAATATAATTCATATAAATTAATATAGTTGTGTATAGCGTGGCATCCTTTTTTCAGCCTAATGAGTAAAATTCTAGGCATGTATTTATTTGCAGTCTATTTGCAAGTTTTTATTTATTTATTTTTTAAATATGCTCTGTGTATTTGTGTTTTCATATGCTGTTAATCATTTACTGTGGAGCATACTAATGCTTTTGGATTATACAACCGTTGTGTATGTATATACATACTTTCTGGGTGTGTACAGCCCTTCAACTGTAAATTATAGGATGATGAAAGGTGGTGCTTTTCATTTTCATTGTAAATAATTTTTAATATTATTTTGTGATTTTTTTCTTCCTGTTTTTTTGGTTGTTTTACAGTTAAAGAATCTGAGTTTAGAAGAATTACAGATGCGATTAAAGGCTTTGGACCCTATGATGGAACGAGAAATTGAGGAGCTTCGTCAGAGGTACACTGCAAAGAGGCAACCTATCTTAGATGCAATGGATGCAAAGAAACGGAGGCAACAAAACTTCTGAGTTTGTTTTACTTCCAGAGATAATACTATGAGTCAGTGTGGACACTGGTAGCTTTGTAAATTTGAAGGAATTTAATTATGAGAGTTTTCAAAACCCCTATCTTCTCAATTTTCCTTCACAAGAAATGACAATTGGAGGAGTGAAAGAGCATACATATGGTGTTCTGCAAAGGCAGCAAAACACATTACCACTTGTTTGTATTTTCAAATGTTTATTATAATAGAATTTAATCTGTTACTTCCCAGGCTTTTCAGGTGTATAATGGTAACTTGGTGTTGTACATTAAGGAACTGCGTTTTGAAGGACCTGGAACAATTTCTTGATTGTGCACCACTACAGAGCCTTACGTTGCAATATGTTTTCCTCCTACTTAGTAGCATATTTATTATGTAATCTTTTGTTATCCTATTTATTTTTTGCCTGTTTCCTTTTTTGTTAGAAAGTGTTAGGATAATATTGTGGAGAGCAGAGCCAGATTATATAAAATTGCTATTGTAGTAAATAAGCTCACCACTGTATTATCTTTCACAACTCCAATTTTAGTAAGCATCCCAGTTCAGGACAGCACTTGAGCATGTATCTAATTCATATCAGTAGGATGTAACCATAAAATAAGTAATTGGCACATGTTTTTCTGCTCTCCTGAACCAGGGACTATTCCCTAGTTGAGCAATACAGTTGTTATGCTACAGAACATTCTTTTAGAGAGTATTGCTGTCATTTTTGTGCACACCGAATGATCCCTCATCAAACAAGAAAACAAGTGCCTAATCAGTTTTGATTTTTCTTTATCAGGAGAAGCAATACTTGCAGTCACTCCTTCAGTGTAAATTTCCAATTGCTATTGCAGTTCTGACCACTATAAACTTCTATTTTGCACCGTAGTTTTATAATGAAGTAACAGCTATACTTAATGTTTTTTTGTTCATTTAATTTATCACTGTTTGAGGGGAGAGGGAAGTTATTAGTAGTTTGGGATTGGTTTGGTTTCACATTATATATATACGAAGGGATAGTGATTTAAAAGCCAAAGAAAATCAATTGAATACTTACATATAATAAGTACTGAAAAGAAGCAATGTTTTGTAGTCCTCTGAGGGTTTTGTCCTGCAATCAGTAACCTTTCAAAATTCTCATAGTCTTCTGTGGTAGATTTTTGGGAATCAGAAGGGCAGGACCAAATACTTAGTATCTTTTTACAAGTTCTGTCTGGTTTGTGTTGTGGGTTATATCTAGTAGGTAGAATTGACAACATTGCAAAAAATATTTCAGACTTTAATCTGCTTTCTGAACAATCTACTGTGTTCTCTTATTGATATCTTTACTATTGTTGCCTTTTTTGTAAGTACCTTCACTGTGACAGTCATACTTCTTTAAAAAATACAGCTGAAAAGATCTTTACATTCAATCTTCAGCTGTTAAAACTTTCAATGGTGACTACTGTATGGGCATCTTCTGTAAATGTTTTCTGGAAGTTAGTAATCATCTCATACCTCTTAACATTTACTGTCATCATATGTGGACCATTTAGATGGAACAGTGTAGATTTTGGAAACGGTGCATTATATCATAAAGCTTATGCAAAATGAGAACAAAAGTTTTTAAAAGATCAGCATTCTAGAGCCATGCTAGGACCAGTACTTGGGTTTGAGCTGTGTACAACCACTGTTGTCATTGTCATTCTGTCTCTGTGTGCTTGCGTGCATGCCACGCTCTAACATGTAAACCCTAGAGTCAAATAAATTTTACTTGTGATTGTTAGAACATCCTTACCCTCAGCTCTCTTCATATTTCTTTAAGTAATGACTGTCCCGTAGGATAAAGGAAGAACACAGAAGATCCATAAAAATTACTTTAAGCAAGATAAAATGCACCTGGTAGTCTTATGCCCTACATTTGTACCATGAAATGATGTAAAAAATGGTATAATCCTATCACCATGTCATTAGATTGTAGTCATAATGTGGCAAAAAAATAACAGCACCAACTTCCCCCTGTTAGTATTGTTCTTATTTATTTCAAATCATTTTCTAATTCTTGAACTTTTTAGTCTCAAAAACTCCAAGGTGTGTGCCCATACATATATTTGTGTAGGCATACACACACATATATGCAGTATATATATCTGTAAGAAGAAATATAGAACAGATGCAAACCATCAGGAGAGGAACCTAGCTTGCCTTTTCTTGGTGTGCCTTTTAAGCAGTGTCATTGCCCAGATACTTTTGCTCCTGTCATTAGCAGCCTTCTTTTCCCTTACTCTTAAAATTTTCCCACCAAAAACAAGACTTTGATTTTGAATAAAGTGGCTTTACAGTGTAATAGACAATGTAATAAAATGATCACAGTTTCTTATTTTGTATATTCTGAAAACTTTAAGTAATTGCCTATCCAGAAGGACTCCAGTAAAAGGCCAATTTAGACAACAGCTGTTGCAAGCTGACATAGTAAAGGTATCAGAAGATACAGCACATCCTTTCTTCACTCCTGATCTGCCTTCATAAAAACAACTCGAATAAATTTTGTGCACGTGGATGCACACAGGTATGGTTTAGATATGCAGGAGAAAGATCTGAAAGCCATGGAATGAAAATGTATGAAAAAGGGATGAAAAATAACTTCTGAGACACTGTAAACTGGGTATATACAGGGTGGGTGTGACCAAAGAATACTTAGACCAGTTAATATGAAATTGTTAATGTTGCCCTTCCAGTGTGGTGCAATGCTGCAGTCAGTGTAAGTGCTGTCTTTGGCTTCAGAATCCACTGCATCAGGGAGTTAACTATGTGCAAGCATAACATAAAGAAATAGGTTTTATATTGAAAGATGGATACAACTTCTTTTTCTTTCTTTTGCTTATATAAATGAATCAAATCATCCATTTTGGTGACTACACGTCTCTTTTGGAGGATGGGCACATCTGTAGAGGAGAGCCAGTAGTACAATAACATTGTACAAAGACATTTTAAAAGCAAGCCTTGCAAGAAATCTGATAGAACTACTGACAAGTTAAACTTTCAAGTAAGAATATAACCAAGCAATTTCTTGTTTGCTTCTGACTTTGTATGTTTAGGTTTAGTAAGAAAAAAAAATAAATAAATTGAAAAATCATTACTTATTACTAAGCATTTGTAATAAAAGCTAGTTTTTCATGTATAATTGTTGTCTTGTTGTTCATTCTAACTGAAACTGAATTATGTTAATAGTAACCATCAATATTAATTTCCATAGCCATCTCTCATGCTTTTATTTCCTTTCTGTAATACTGTGAGCTCAGCTGTGAGTGCAGAAAATCACATCTTTCAAAGTCAGCTCTGGGAAGGTTTTTCACAGCTCATGACATTGCTGCAAGCTCTGGGATCTCAGTGGAAGAATATCAGGCCAATCCAAGGACAGACATCCTCAGTGCTCAGTGGAAGTCCCTGTCTCTGCAGTTAAAGATTGTGAAAAGCCTCATCCTGAGAGAGCTGAGCACC
Source organism: Florisuga fusca (assembly GCA_038090715.1). NCBI lineage: Eukaryota > Metazoa > Chordata > Aves > Apodiformes > Trochilidae > Florisuga > Florisuga fusca. Next base: position 12,011,160 of record JAAWXA010000021.1, on the reverse strand, counting down.
ACCCCAATATGCTGGAAGTTTTTATAGACATGCTTCAGTTGGAGGTACTTGCAGACATTAACACTTTTAGGTGCTCCTTTGGGTTTATAGTCTAATGACAACAAGAGGCAATGCTTACCTAGGAAATTCAAATACATTTCGTGTCTCAAATTTGATTCCATAGCCCATTTCCTTTCTGATTTAAAAAAAATAAAATTATTCCCTAACAATTTTCCCACAAAGACACTTCAGTAACAGGGACTCGTGAACAAAATTCCGTAGTGAACCACAGTATATTCTGAAGTGACAGAATTAAACTGCTAATTGGAATCTGACAGTCATTGGACATTATAATCAGTTTATTTACAGTAAATAAGTAAGAGCTTGTTTGTATTTGCCCAGGCATGTTCAGGTGAGGATACACAGTGGCTCAGGCTGCATCTTTGTCCAGTGTGTTGAACTTCCAAATATAAATACAGCTCAAGATGAGTAGCTGTGATGGCCTAAGTCACCATTGACAGGCACTGGTGCTTCAAGCAGAATGGAAACTGCACAACATCTGTGAAGCCCTTTGTGTGCACAGTGTTTTATTAATGTGTTCTCATAAGGGCTACGTTCTCTCAAGTGTACATGTGGTTATAAAACTAATTAAAGAGACCTTATGATGTGAGGATGTCTTTCTTTCTTGGCCTTTATAAATATTAAGGGTTCCAGCATTTCTTTCTTTACTTCTGAAGACAATGGTGGATGTTCCAGGGTGTACAGCAGGATGGGAAATTGGGTTGGGGACAATTCTGGACAGGGCTATGGCACAGCAGCATTATGCCCATGATTGCCATTGGAAGTCTTGGAGAAGGTAAGTCCTGGGTAGCACATGCTGTTTCTCACCATTGTGCTGTTCCAGGTGAAGCAATGGCTTAATTGTTTTGGGGAATGCTGAAATTATGTTGATTGGTCAGTGTAAAGTCATGAAGTTGCACCTGGGGACTTGCCCTGTTAAGTTGATTTAAAATGCTTTTTAAAAAAATACATTTTTCCTCTCTGCTGAGTGTATTGATTATGGAAAGGTACTGCCATTTACACAGTGTGCTCCTGTTCTCTTTTTGTTTGATTTTGTTTGGTTTAGTTTTAATTTCTTTGTTAATTTTTTTAAAGAATACTTGAAAATTCCCCACACTTTGCCTTTCTTTTCCCCCTGCTCAGGAATACGAATGTGGGCTCTATGTTTAAGAGCATCTCCTGAGCCAAGTGTTCATGGGACGTTGTACACAAATGTGAATGCCAGCAACAGCTTTTTTTCTCTGAGATCACTAAGGTCTCAGCTGTGCTATTTTCCCTCTGTTTGAAAAGATGGAAAGTTCTGATTCTAACCAAATCTCTCAGAATATTTGTAAGTCCCAGGCAGACTTGATACTAGCTACTTTTCTCCATCGTTTGCTTCACAAATTCCTCAGCCCAGATTCTTAGTTTCACTGGGCCTTAGAGAGACTTCTGGGTTAGAGAAGAGTTACGTTTGCCACAAAAAAAGAAAGAAAGAAAGAATTTTAAAACAACCTTTGGGGAGGAAATAAAATAGCATAAGGCACTTGGTCCTGGCCAGGTCAGTTATGAGGCTAACGATGGATGGGAGAAAAAAAGTGTGTGGGTTGGCAAAAGGAAATCAGGTCGTCATTTACAAAACTTACTGTTCTACATCGCTGTTTTGCATCTGACTTTATTCCATTCATGTTTATTGTCTTTTATGTTTTTGCTTTTTTAAATTCATTAACCACGTCTAAAGATAGAAGATAAAAATTAAAACCAAACCAAAACAAAACAAAAAAACCACAAACAAACAAACACCAATCAAAAACTTTGAAATGGAAACACAACAGCATTGGTAAGTAAATAAACATTGAAAAAGACCCACTGTCACTGAAAGGGGGGTGTTTTCTCCTTAACCCTCACCCCCTCCTTTCTGGGGTTGTGATGGACTACACATGATATTTCTCTTTCTTTGGAAAGACTTTCCATGCTCTAACCCTGGGCAGATGTGGATGGAGATGGTTTCATGAAGAGGACTGAATGAGTTGTACACCTACTCAGGATGTTGTGTAAGTGCTGTGTGTTCTCCTGCTGGGAAACTTTGTTCCACTCCTGTAGTGAAGCACAAGAAACCAAGATAAAGCAGTTTTTCCTCACTTTGCCACTGAGAGTGTGAATCTGGAAGCTGTTGATCAGCATCAAGGTAGCACTATACTCAAAACGAAGCTTGTGTTCTAAGCAGCCTTACAGAGGTCACACCCTGGTGGCAAAAGGCTTTTGTTGCCACTTGGCTTTTTTGGCAGGACTGCAGCATGGCCATGGCCCCACATACAGATGTAGGCATGCCCATGCACAGGTGTTTGAAAATCCCATTTAACCCTTGGAAAGGAATAAGTGCCTTCTTGTGTGCATTTGTATCTGGATGTACAGAAAATGACGGAAATTGTCTTAGTGCAGTGGAAGAGTCTGTGGTACCACATTGGCTAATGATTGCTCCATGTCCTATACCAGGACTTTTCTTAGTCTTGTAGCACTATCTCTTGGTCTTCTGAATTCTTACTGTAGGCACTGGGTTTAGCTTTGGTAGAAGTCGTGGTTGCAAATGGCCAGAGCTCTTGCCTGTTGCTGGTACTTGGTGAGTAGAGTCTTTTTAAAGGCTACAGAAAATTCAGAGGGGCTGCCTGGAGCCAGCCAGCAGGAAAGTGTTAGAAGGAATTAAACCATAGAATCATAAAATCAGCCAGATTGGAAAGGAGCTCTTGCGATCATCAAATCCAACCCTTGATCCACTGCCACTGTGGTTCCCAGACCATGGCACTGAGTGCCACATTCAATCTCTTAAAAACATCTAGGGCTGAAGAATCCACCACCTCCCTGGGCAGCCCATTCCAATGCCTGATCACCCTCTCTGTAAAGAATTTCTTCCTAATATCCAACCTAAACCTCCCCTGGCAGAGCTTAAGTCCATGCCCTCTTGTCTTACTGATAGCTGCCTGGGAGAAGAGACCAACCCCCCCCTGGCTACACCCTCCTTTCAGGGAGTTGTAGAGAGTGATGAGGTCTCCCCTGAGCCTCCTCTTCTCCAGACTGAACACCCCCAGCTCCCTCAGCCCTTACTCACAGGAATTGTGCTGGAGTCCCTTCACNATACACATCTCAACAAGTGCTTTGGCTACATAAACCTGGCACAAACTTAAAGAAAACTACTCTACTAGTGCCTGGTAAGGTTCATCACAGAATCACAGAATCATCTGAGTGGGAAAGGACCACTGAGATCATCAAGTCCAACCCTTGATCCACTACCACTGTGGGTACCAGCCCATGGCACTGAGTGCCACATCAGTCTCTTCTTAAAAACCTCCAAGGATGGAAAATCCACCACCTCCCTGGGCAGCCCATTCCAATGCCTGATCACCCTCTCTGTAAAGAATTTTTTCCTAATATCTAACCTAAACCTCCCCTGGCAGAGCTTAAGTCCATGCCCTCTTGTCTTACTGATAGCTGCCTGGGAGAAGAGACCAACCCCCCCCTGGCTACACCCTCCTTTCAGGGAGTTGTAGAGAGTGATGAGGTCTCCCCTGAGCCTCCTCTTCTCCAGACTGAACACCCCCAGCTCCCTCAGCCCTTACTCACAGGAATTGTGCTGGAGTCCCTTCACAGCCCCCTTGCTCTTCTCTGGACCTGCTCCAGGACCTCAATCTCCTTCCTGAACTGAGGGGCCCAGAACTGGACACAGTACTCGAGGTGTGGCCTCACCAGGGCTGAGTACAGGGGAAGAATCACTTCCTTGGACCTGCTGGCCACGCTGTTCCTGACACAGGCCAGGATGCCATTGGCCTTCTTGGCCACCTGGGCACACTGCTGGCTCATGTTCAGCTTCCTGTCAATCCAAACCCCCAGGTCCCTTTCTGTCTGGCTGCTCTCAGCCACTCTGTGCTCAGTCTGATTCTGGGCTCAAATGCTTGTTTTCTGTCTTGCAACAGGGGGGAAAGTTAATGGTATTTACTCATGCACTGCAAGTCCTAGTGTCCATCAAAGATTTTTTTGTTTAGGTGTCGCAACTTCAGAAGTCAAATTTGTTGATATGCTAATGTATCTGCATGTATTTTATCTGTCAAATTGATTAATCCAAATGTTCTTTACCTGAGACCTGGATTCTACTCCCTGCCTGTATTTCTTCTTAAGGCAAATATTTTATATTATAGTATTCCTAGAGATAGGGATACAACTCCTAGAGAGAAACATAGCCCTCATCCCATTTCTCTCCCCAGAGACAGGTTTTGGAGCTGACTAGTATAATCTTGTTTTCTTTTCACACAGGTGTGTGCAGATGTCACATTAAAATATCCTCCTCTGCCTCTTATTTGTCCTTTTGTTCACTGGGTGTCACTGAAAGAACTGATTCATGAGAAGATGGCCGTGGCCCTCAGAAGTTTATAATGCTTCTTTTTCCCTTCTTCAGATCCTCCTGGTTCTTTGCAATCCTTCTGGGCTTCCAAAGCCGGCATGATTGCTGTTAAGGAAGAGACCACAGCCATTACATCAAAGAGAGAGACCAAAAGCTTTTGATTTGATTTATCTGACACTAAGCCTTTAGTGGGATGCATCAATTGATATTTCATTTTTATTACAGTACAATGGGGTATACAGACTTAACAGCAAGAAGTGTCCTTTTGATCTCTCATCACACATGAAAACAGGTGTCATAGTCCAGAGATCATGGAGGTCAGAGATTATTTGAAGAAGGCTTAAGTAGGGTTACCTTTTTTCTTAGCAACCACATCCCCAAAAGCATGAGATTCTTTAAAAAAAAAAATGCAGTCCTTATTTCCATCTGTAGGGAAGTCATATTTATTTGTCATATACCAGTTTTCCCTGCTGAAACTATGCAAGACTAGAATTTTTCATAGTGTTTTGTAGTAAAAAATGCAGAAACAAATCAAATTTGTAGCTATAAATGCAGTTAATAAAATAACTGCCTCAATCTCCTAAAATCCAGCAAAAGTTTTGTTTTGTTTTTGCCAGTAGCTGATCTTGACAGGATAAAAGTTCATGAGACCACCCAGAAAATAATGGTGTTGACTGTATTAATACTCAGCACTGCACTGATTTATATACACATATCAGTGCTTAATGCAAACCCAATTTACCTTGAAAAAGCAAACAGAAATCTCTAATGCAAGTAAGTATTGGTTCAATATTTCAATAAGGATAGCTGAAATATTGCTCTGACTCATTCCGGGAGGCTTTCTCATCCTGTCAAAAACTCTAGCACAACAAAAAATAATTTGGTAAACCTCTATGTGTGTGCACTAGAAAATGCTGATGAACTACATACCTCTTGTATTTTTCAGCAACCTATCATGCTGAGGAAGCACATGAATCCACCACTGATTGCTCAGCTTTTATAGAAATGCATAAGCTTTTTGGGCTGTTTATATTCCACGATATAACGTGGCTGAAATCAATGGCAATAACGTATGAGATTCAATAAACCTGTTTCTCCTAGTTAGCCTAATTACAACTCTCATGTTGACACTCAGGTGTTTGAACAGCCCCCAAATATGTAATTATCGGGATAAATAAGAAAATTAGGATTTCTAGGATCACAGAGCCAGCAATACAGTAGCTGCACATCCCCAGATTTATAAATTCATAAATGCAGATTTATTCCAAGAGTGGGTATAAGTTTGAAGCCTTTTAAATGTGGTTAACATTAATTTATTCAGCCCATCAACTGACACAGTTTTTATACATCATACAGTACTTATCTGCAGTTACTGCCTTCACAAAAAGCACCACAGTTGGGTCCTATCTTGCAGCTGAAGTAGGAGGAAGTCTTATTGGCAAAATGTCTGACTAATATTTTATTTTGTAGACGGAGTCTGAACTCAGGTGTTCAGCTCAGCTCTTCATTCTAGAACAAGGGATGACGACTCAGTCACACTTGAAAAGAAAACTTCTGCTGTGTGACTGAGCTGCCTTCCAGCTTCTGTCCTGCTCGGTGGAAATGAGTGTGCACTGTTCCCTCAGCTCAGCAAGCAGCAGGAGCTACAGGGCCTTATTTTCCAAAGACTTGCTTCCTTGGCTCCTCCCAAAATTCTGTAAGGCTGCTAAGTTCATGTTTAGAGCTCCCCATTGCTGACTTGGGTGTGGGGAGGGTATGCCTAACACCCCTGGCTGTGTTTATAAATTTGGGAATCTGAGCTCTGGGAAGCTGGCTTCTGTTCCTTGGTCCAGACCTCTAAATAAAACCAGTTAAAGACTTGGCTGTCCCTTGCACTTTGTAAGCAAAGACCGAATGCTCTTCCAGCTGCAGCTTTGCTTTCCATTCAGCTTTTCTTCTTTTCTGGACTGTATAGGTTTAGTGTTTTGTTTTAAAAGCCCAGAACCCAAGCAGACTTATCTTTTATTTACAATGGTTTATTCTTACATCCTCCAGCAGGATGGAGAGATAAATTTTGTTCTTTTTAATTATGCTTTCTCGGGAAGGAAAACTGTCAGATATCCCAGATATCTTGTTTCAGGAAAAACTAAGTGTCTGTCAAAGCATGTAGCCTTTTTCTTCTATATTCTTGGTGTGTCTAGACTGACCTCTCTCTGACTACAATGGGATTCTTAAGAAAATCAAATTCACCTAGAAACATCTGCAATATCCTGTTCCCAGTGTGACTCCCATCTCCTGGCTGGTTAAATGGTTTCAGTGCTTTGAGGCTCCTGCCAAATGTGAGGAAGCACATTTGTATTTTTGTGTACTGGTGGATGGACCAGTGCTGTGCAACCCACTCGCATGAGGAGTTGTTCTTTGAGCTCTCTGGCTCTGCCCTGGTGGCACTGGTGAGACCTCCAGTATGGTTACAGTTCATTGTGTTTGGGGAACACGAGAACCAGGAGTGGGGCTGCCCTTGCTAACAGAAGTGGAGGGAAGGCTCGGTACCAAATTTGCTCTCTATTTATAAAGCATTTCCAGTACCACAGCTGAGAAGTCCCACGGAAAAAACAACTGTCAGACCTGATAGCTCAGCAGTCAGGCTTCACATGAAAGGATGAGTGAAGGATCTGCAGCCTGACTTTGGCAGTTTGAGGTGTTCCTGTCATGGGGGGTTGGTTGCTTTGCCTCCCCACTACTGTTCGAGAGGTGGGGAGACGCGTGAGGGGGAGCTGGATGGGGATGAGCCCCTCCTGCTGCAGCTGCCTCAAAGTGGCAGCAGCCTCTTCCCAGGTATCAGCTGTCCTCTTTGAAGTGGTCTTCCACTGGGGATATGAAGAGACACTTCACTGGAGGGCTTCTTCAGAATGTTAAAAAAAGGATCACACTAACAGCAACCATAGGAAGCTGTGCCTTGGAAAGGAAAAGGAATCAGTGGAACAGTCTGCTCAGAAGTAGACAGTACACAGACTCGTGCATCCTGCAGATTGCCTGTTCGTGTGGTGACCACAAGCAGATGTTGGACCATGGATCTGAAAGTGGGCACCTCTCTTAGGGTGCCTTAGATATATATAAGAAATGGACAGATTTATAGCAGACTTTGTCCATTTCCAAAAAAATGTTGCTGTATTTAATTAGGTTCATTGAGAAGTCAAACCCCATTCATACCCTGAAATAAAACAAATAAGTAAATAAAGATTGGGAGGTGCTGATGTTTCTTCTACAGTTCTGTGAAGCTGAAGCGTTGGATTTGTGCCACTGCCTCCTGTAGCCAGGAACATGCTTTTTTTTTTAGGATAATGATTTTGGGTTGTGTGTAAAGGTCAGGCAAACAAATTTCTGCGGTGTCCAGTGGGAGGTCAGTTTGAGTCTCAGGACCTGTGAGACAATCCTCCATCCTATGTACTAGAAGGAGAAATAAATACCAGAGCTAGACCTTTGCCAATTGTCTTCTGCGATTTTGGAAAACACTTTCTAGACTACAGGGAGATTGCCTCTTCCAGATGACAACCTGTAATTTTATAAATAAGATGTGAAGAGATCCCCAGTCCTTAATGAGAGTGATGTTTCTTAACAACTTCAGCAATTGGTCTCAAGGCACAGATGTTTCAGCTGTCTCTGAATCAAACTAAGCAGAGAATCCTTGCTTTGAATAATTCCTTGCTTTGAATTTGAAATTCCTCTAGCCCTGCCTAGATATTGGGCAACTTGGAAATAACTTACAGGGGATCAAATTAATTTTGGGTGTAACTCTATGGGAAGCCACGTGCATAAATTAAAAAAAAAAAAAAGGAAAAAAGAAGAATAACATTATGAAAAAAGCATAGCTCTGGCACAACCCCTCACTGAGGGATATGAGTGCTGACTGTGGGTTGAATACTGTTTGGAAGTACCTTAAAGGTAGATTAAAGTCAGGAGAAGTGTGAGAGGAAATGGATAACTAGCACAGCAGGAGCAGTTACTCCAGAGGCTTTCTGCTGCTTGTGTGTGCACAGCTGGGGCCTCTGGGGATGGAGGTTGTTTTGGAAGAGATGAAAGGTCATGTCAAGTTGATTTAGCACCTACAAGTGCTATTGGTATGTTGCTTAGTCCCTAATCTGTGAGGCAGAAAACAAGGTGCTTGCAGCATCTACTCAACTGAAAAATGCAGGTTCCCCCACCAAAACCACCAAGTAAAAACATTTCTAAAAATAGTAACCTAGCCTGAGGTACAAGTTTAAAAGAAACCTCTCTTCACAATGAGATCCAGGCTTCTCTTTATTATAATATATACTCAGAATATCCTGACACTTAAATCAGTTCTCAAACCCTGGTGAAACAGACTTTTTTTTTTTTTTTTTTTTTGTAGCACAAAGCTGATTTTTTTAATATTATGTTATATACTACTGGGACAAGAAAGACAGTACAAAGAGCACCAGATACAGCAGTTCCCCGCAGTCTCATAAAGTTTTGTACAAAAAGGTACAAATACTAGAGGTATTAAAGTTGGAAAATTAAATGCAAGATTCTTTGTTTTTAACTTTGCAATGAGAAGTGGCCCATGCTATATATAATACGTGAGGAAAAAACAGTCTGCTTTCCAAATGGATAAAGTAGTCTACAGGGAAAGAGAGAGTTAGCAACTGATGAAAGTAAGTGAATAATAAAGCAGGCAATAATACAAAATCTGAACATACATGAAAAGCTTAATCACAATCTATATATAGATTTTACATCTCAGGAAAATAATGTAACATATTGCTTCTCAAGGACATCCCCAGCTCTCATAATAGCCCAGATTTGTACTAGAAATCAAGATTCTGTAACAGTTTATTCCTGGCAATAAAGTAAGTTGCCATTTTTGAAATATTACCATAATCCTAACTTAAGCAATTCAAAGCTTTTGGCCGTTGGAGAGCAGGAGCAGTGATTTCCCCGGTGCCAGGAAGGTGACCAGCACCAGGCAGGAGGAGCACACACCAAGTGCCATGTTCTTTATTAAACTGCACATCCATAGTAAGCAGATTTCTGACCACAACAGTTTTCAGGTCTCAAACACTGGAGAAAGCAGCTGGGCTAATCTTCTGATCCTTCATTTCTGAGCCGCTGCCCTGTGGCAGTGAAGATGCCCTGCTCTCACAAAACTGATTGAAGAGGTCTGGCCAAAGTACTGACTGCTGAAAAAGTACACCCCCTCTTCTCCTCACTGGGGCTTTGGAAAGGTTGAATTTTTTTCCTTGGGTTGTAAACATTTTTTCTGGAACTTTAATGAGAGATGAGGATTCTCAGCACTTACTGGACTGAGCCCTAGAACAGAGGTTACTTCATAAAGAAGGGTGTGGACTCATTCTTCCTCACCTGGATATTCTGAGGGAGCTAAGACAACGTGGAACAATTGTTATCCTCCTCTGTGAAAAACTCTTGTTTAATCAAATATTAAAACTGCTGTGCACAGCAATGCAACTCAGTACAATGCCAGCTCAAACACTAAATCTAAGAACTAATGCAGAAAAAAAAAAAAAAGGCTATATCCCTTAGGATGGCCATGGGAACACGACTTGTAAAAAGAAAACTAAAAGGAAGCTTGGCAAGTATAATCCTGTGAAAACAAGCATGTGAGGGCATATGGTTGCTGTCTGCACACATGCAGCATGCATGCAAACACTAAGAAGAAAATGGAATATTTCAGCTAAATAACAGTGGTGGCAAAAGAAAAAAAAATTTATCTAAAGTAACCATTAATAAAAGTATGCTAAAAGTTGTGCAAGACTTGGAGAGCAATGCAGCTCTGGAATGCTCTTCCAGAGGAGAGGGGGAAGCAAAATCTGACTACTTTTAACATGGAGTTTGTTAAGCTTATGAAGGGAATTCCTGGGTAGCGTGTAAAGTCACTGTCATTATAATAAGAACATATTACATTTCAGTGCTCTACTTATTTAGTGACTTTGATCCAAAGCACTTATATAAAAAAGCAATAATGAAAATTCCTTTCAACCAGTACAATAAAAGTCATAATTCCTTGGGGTATTTCATTTTCTTTAGTAGCACACGATTTGGACACATTCCATTCAATATTTGCAGAAATGACAGAGCATCAGCCCTTTGAATAATAATAAATCTAGAACACAGGATAGGCTACGGGTTATTGAAACGATGTGTTGCAAAGTTTGGATCCAACCTTTGCAATGCTAAACTAGCAACAGCCGAGGGAATTTGTGACTCTTTGGCAAATATACAGGTCTCTTTAAATAACTGCCCCAAAAGTCATTTGTTTTCAACTCTGTTTTCAACCTACTATTTCTGAAGCTGAGATAAAACCAATGCTTGGAGCTGGATTGTCTGCAGGCCCCCAGGCAACACACCTAGTGAGAACTTGCAGTGTCCTTGTCCTCAGTGGGAGAGTTTGCCACCCTTGTAGCACGTAACTCAACCACAGTGTACGTGCTGCATCAGCCCCTCTCTTCCTTCCCTTGGTCTTTTGTGGCATTTCAATCCAACAGGCAAGTGAGTGCTGTGCCATGTTTTGGGTGAGTGTTTATATGACAGTTTATACACATGCAATATGAATCAGGGACAAGGCTACTGAATTTACGTCCAAGACCCAGCAGAGAACTTCTATCAGACCCCCAGAGTGAAAACCTTAGCAAAACATCTCAAGTGTGGACACCTAAATCAGGGTATCTAGGCCTACCTTCAGGGACACGTATAAAGCTCTTTACACATGACACGCAAGTAACTCTTGCCCACTGACTTTGTAACTTGTGTAGACTACGTTGAAATCTCCAAAAGTTTTATTTGGTAAGTTTAGGAAGGACCTATTTCCCACCTACCTCACACCTCGTGTCCTACATCAACTAACTGTCATGAGGGGAAGGGTGTCCAAAGGAAATGTGTAAGTTATTTCACACTATGTATTCTGTGATAGATCACTGGGCACACAGGAATCTGATCCTGGTTTTCTGGGTTTGGGTGGAGCTTAGAGAACAACAACATCAAAAGATCTAGACCAGACAGAAACCTCTAATAGCTCTGAAAAGGGAATTACATATCTGTACCATATTTGCTTTATTCTGCCTGTTGAGTCACTTTTTGTTGTGATATGTAAACACAGGCTCCCAAACACAACAATTTTTGCTTTAGTATTTTCATTTCTCTTCTAACAAGTTTGAATTTATTTTCTGAGCCTCTCTAGTCTTCACAAGCAAAACAAGCAAACAAAAAAAAATATTCTCAAATTACATACAATAAACGAGACATAAAACCAGCAGGATCTGAAGAGAAATGCTGTTCTGCCCGCTGAGTGCCAGTAGTTTGGTTTATAGCACACATCTCTAGAATTATGAGGAGAGGAAGGCAGTGGCTTCTGCCTGTTGTCTACAAGTGGTTGATGTCTGTACAATTGCATAAGGGAAGAAGCTGAGCACTCAAAAAATGTGTATGCAGATTCATTACTCTTGAAAACCCAGATGATCTGCTCTCTTGCATTTTGATTTTTTTTTTTTTTTTTTTTTTTTAAAGTTCAGGCAAGCCCTTGAAAGGATTTAAATTAATTACATCACAGAAGCAGGTAGGAGGATCTGCCCACAGTGAGTGCAGTATTAAGCTCTTTTTCTTGATCTGCTTCTTTCCTAGGCCCCTATGCTCTTCCCTAGCTGTAAGTTCCTTTCTGAAGGAAAATGTGACTTAGAAGGTTTTTTTTTTCCTTCAGAGTTTCCTTGGCAGAAAGCTTAATGGAATTGTCTGCCATCAACACCTGCTTTCAAGCTTTCCTGATAAAATTAGATTTTGCATCTCACCCTCACATATGGCATCTTTATAATTAGTCTTTTTGCAGTATATGAATGTCAGTTCCTAAAATGCTGCCTGTACTGTTCATGTGGGAATATCTTGCCTCATTAACCAAGTCCAGGTTTTTCATTGGAGCTTCTAATTGTAGAAAACCCACGTTTTTGTGTGTCAAATCTCAGAACCATTTTGATGGACTGAAATACAGTGTATCTTCAGCTTTACTGGAACTGAGCAGCGTGCAGATCACTTCTGGAAGTGGGCCCAAGATCTTCATGGGCCTCCATACCTAAAATCACTTGTGGATTGAATAAGTAGATACCTGAAAATGAGGGATGGGCTTCTTCTGAGGGCTCAGTACCGACCTAATCTTTGAAGCAGAGGTGGGTCTATGCTGCTCAGGAGCTTCTGAAACATATTACCATAGGTGACATTTCAGTACCAGAACACCCAGTATTTAACACGTGCAGTCAAGAGTAACCAAACTTCCATAGAAGTGAAGCTCAAGGGTGTTTCCAGATATATGAGGATCAGAATTAACATTCAGAAAGGTGAGGAAGAGTGGCCCTCTGTCAGTGATTCACAAGTGAGTGTTTTAAACTGTTGTAAAATGCATGGCAAGTCCTAAACTAACACAGATACCAGCATAGGTGATTTTTTCATTACTCGTGTCACAGCTGAGAATTTTTATTCCACTTGGGCACATTCACTTCTCTGCTCAGGTGAGAAAACACAAAGTAACAGATCATCACTATACCCTCTAGCACTGATGTCATGGAGGTGATAACATTCGTATGGAAAAGTCAGCATTTACCAGCAATTCAACAGGATGAAAATGTTCAAACCATCAACTTGGAATAGAAATGAATGTAGCTTCTCAAGTGCAAAGTTAGTGCAGTGTCAGCAACAATATCCTCTAGGAAAAAAAAAAAAAAAACGAAGACAAATAGGAAAACATTTATAAACATAGCTCTTGATAGCTCTCATGCAAAACTGTTGTCAAACTTGTACACTTAATGCAGTGAATCATTCAGGCTCAGCTCACTGGGGGTACTCCTGCTCATATTGGTAAGACTGGCCATAAGGGATTTGACTTTATAAGCATAGTAGTCCCTTAAATTGACTGATGGAACTTCTTTCATGCCATCACCAAAATCACAGCTTCTCATGGCACTCTCTAACTGCTTCTGACGCCTGTAAAAGTGGGAGAATTTGTTGAAGATCAGTGTAATGGGAAGCACTACCACTAGGATACCAGCTAGGATGCATGCAGATGCTGTCAGCTTCCCAGCAGTGCTCCCTGGCACAACATCACCATAGCCAACTGTGGTCATGCTAACTGTAGCCCACCACCAGCAAGCAGGGATGGTAGCTAACCCCTCATTCTCTTCTTTCTCAATGGTGTAAGCCACTACTGAGAAGATGGAGATGCCAACAGAGAGGTAAAGTAAAAGAAGCCCCACCTCTCTGTAGCTATACTTCAGGGTGGCCCCAAGAGACCTGAGACCTGTGGAGTGTCTGGCGAGCTTTAAGATGCGAAAGATCCTCATGAGTCTCAGGACTTGTGCAACCCTGCCTAAATTTGCTAAAGTCGGGCTACTTTCCACCACCAAGTTGACAACTAAGGTAATATAAAATGGAAGGATAGACATCAGGTCAATCAAATTCAGGGCATGCTGGAAAAATTTTAAAAAGTCAGGAGCCACAGCAAATCTGGCCACCAGTTCAAAAGTGAACCATGCAATACCAAAGTGTTCCACAATTTCAAAGCGAGGGTCTTCCTCAGGGTTCCCATCACTATCAAGAATCTGAAAGTCTGGGAGGCTGTTCAGGCACATGGTCACAATGGAGCCCAGCACCACCACTATTGAAAGGACACTGAAGATTCGGCTTAAGACTGAGTACCCAGGATTATCCAAAGCAAGCCAGAGCTGCCTCCTGATGTTTCCAAAGGGCTGTTTGTCAAATTTAGAGGCATCATTGTAGAATGCCAAAATCTCATCAAAAGAAGATGTGGTACTTTCCTGGTCACTTTGTTCCTCCCATTTCTCTTGGTCGGGCTCCATTTTTCTCCCATGGTAGCTGTAACTGCAGCAGGAGTCTATGAAGAATTCATTGATTCCCCAATATTCAATCTCCTGGCTGAAAGAGAACACGCAGAGTTCACCCATCACATGGAGCTTGCCGGTGTTATAGAAATGTAGCACGTAGGGAAAGAGCTCGGGATTTCTGTCAAAATAAAATTCATTCTTGGTGTCATCATAGTCATCACAGAGCTCCAGTATTGACTCCTTCGAGTGGCAGCTCAGCAGTTTGCCCAGCCTGGTCTCAGGGAACCTTAATAATGTGTTAGATCTCATCTTTTTCTTAAAACCTCCAACGTTGATGCTGATCTCATTGTCTTCAAAATTCTCTTCGGATAAAGCCTTCAGACTCTGCCCTGTCATAGTGAGCTCCTTCCAAAGGTGTATAAGGAATGAAAACATAGGATGCAATTGTACACAAAAACAGCACAATGAGCAAATCTATAGCATGTTCATCAACTGATACTTTTCTCTTCTTTCTTTCTTTCTTTCTTTCTTTCTTTCTTTCTTTCTTTCTTTCTTTCTTTCTTTCTTTCTTTCTTTCTTTCTTTCCTTTCCTTTCCTTTCCTTTCCTTTCCTTTCCTTTCCTTTCCTTTCCTTTCCTTTCCTTTCCTCCTCTCCCCTTCTCTCTCCCTCTCACTTTCTCTCATTCCTTTCTTTCTTTTATTTCCTTCTTCCCCCTTTCCTTCTTTTCCTTCCTTATGCGCCTTCCCCCCCTTCCTTCTCCCACCTCCTACTGAAGACATCGAGGGCGGCTCCTTTGTTCCCGCCGCAGGCTCCTGTCCCTCCCCGTACCCTTCACCTGCGCTGCGGCTCTCTCTCCCGCCAACCCCCCTCGCACTCCGCCTTTGTGCCACCGCCTTGGACCGGACCTTCCCCCCCAACCCAACAGCCCGCCGCGCCCCGGTCCCGCTAGACGAGGACCCCCGNGGGTCAGGCCCCGCCGCCCCCAGACACCGCTGGGAGCCTCACCCGGCCCTGCCCGGGCAGCTGAGAGGCTGCACCTGGAGCGGCGGGGCCTGACCCCACCCTGCGCTGCCGCTCTTGGCAGAGCCTTACTGTTGGCGTGTGGAATAATGTCTGATCGTATGGTCACCGGTGGCAGAGCCTCTGCCCACGCTGGAGGTGGTTGTGAGGAATTCTCCCTCTCCTGGCATGAGGCCGAGTTCCCCGGGAAACTACGGAATCGGTGACCCCCCCCTCCCGAGCAGGTAGCTGGCTGTGCAGGGAACGGAGGCTCCGGGAGAGGGGCTTCGTACCGGGCTAACCTGCCTCCTTTCCTCACAGCTAGCTGCCTTGTGACCACCTCTGACTGCTGAACCCCCGCATCTGCAGTGCAGCTCCTGGAACTGAACTGCTGTTGATGATTTGCAGGACTGGGGGGCACAGAGGGGATGAAGCTTTCTTGCTTGCTTTCTCCTGCCCTGTCAGAGCCTCGGGCACTCCAACCCCATGCATCACCCTTGGCTTATTCCTCAAACCCTTGGAGGGAGAGAGCAGTTATATACCCTAACTCCAAGTAGCAAATGAGCCCCATTTACAAGAAATCCCTCAGTATTAAAGGACAGCCCTGTAAGAATGCAACTAACTGAGTCAAGGCATGGGGTGGGGCAAATAAGTGCTGGTGCATGCCAGTGGCAGGGTCTCCTCAGAGTCCTCCAGCAGAAGTCTCCAGCAAAGATCTCCAAGAGCCTTCTCAGCTTTCCTACCCGGGGTGTTGGAATTACTCTGCCATATGCCATCATTACTGGTGCATTGTGTGGCCAGAGTCCCCACATCTCTGGGGACACTTCTACAGCAGTGTGAATGGGCACACAATACCCTCAGCTTCCAGGGGTGCTTCGGAAGATCCATGCTCCAGAGATGGTGCAGGTGCTGCCCTAGCTTGCCTTTTCTTGGGTGGTGCTTGCTCTTGCTTTTCTCTCCTGCTGGTGAGTGCCTCCCTCCTCCTTTTCCCCTAGGGTCCTCCAGCATGTCCCTCCCTTTGCTACAGATCCCCTGAGTCTGGGCTGTAGGTCCCAGCGTGCTTCACTCTGTGTTCAGTGGCATCTCTCAGGATGTTGAATCCACACTGAATTATGCACACCAAGCTGCCCTCCTGGCCAGGGGAAAGGCTACAGCCACTGGCTTTGGTCACTCTGGCTTTTCCCCTCCTGGGAAGGGGTACACAGGAGATGGAGACTACTCATATCAGGGAGTAGGCTTTGCAAATGCAGTGGTGACCTATCAGTTTTCCCCTCCAGAGAGGCAGATCTGCTTCCCAGTGCTAGCACAGTTGTTAGGTTAGTCTGGGACAACCTCCTCCTCCCAGGGTTCTGCTGGCAAACCAGTCCCCCCACAGCTCTAATTCTATTGCTTTTTAGTGCCTGGGGGAGGGGATGAGAGGGCACAGGACTGGGAATCACCACGCTGGGATTTCTAAGTTGGATGCTCCTTCTCTTCCCTCCCCATTTTCCAGGTCTTGGAGAAATCACAAAACTTCTCTACTGTAATTTCCCACTCACTGTTAGGAGAGCAAAAATAACTCACATGCCTCAGTGACGTTGCAATGAGTAGTGATCTGCAGCTGGTAATGCACTCAAGTGATGTCTGTGTGTTCCAACCAGCTCTGTGCTACCCAAGGTATCTAGTGGGGGCATTAAACATATTTAAACATCTTGAGCAACTTTGTAAAAAATAATTAATTTTTTTTTTCTTATTCTTAAATTAGATATTTTTTCCCTAATGCTGCTTTGAAAGAAACTAAGTGGAGATATGTTTAAAGGACTTTCAAGCTTTTACATATTGTTCTTGCCTTCCAAGCTGCTTGGCTAAGATAAGGATTATAGGCAACCTCATACTCATTTTGGGAAGTGTATTTATCCTTCTCTGTTCTTACCCTTAACCTGAAAACATCACTGGTCACTTTTCTAATCTCTATTTTCTCATTAAAAGGCACCATGAAGTTTATGCAGATGTAGTGGGGATAAACAGCAAAGTAATATAGCAGCATAAGGATACAACTCCCCTTAGTTTAATATAACTGCTCCTGTAATTAGGCCTAATTGGCTCAGCCAGAGTGTTTTGCTAATAAGACTAAAATGCTTCCAGCACCCAAGACAGTAATCCTAAATTCATCTAAATGTTTTGTAAGGTGTCCACTCTGCTCCACAGACACACAAACAGGTCTGGTTCTGAGCTAGTGCTTTGCCTTTTCCAATGGTTAGTACAGGACGAATTGCTGTGAACACACTTCCACTGGTGGAATCCAAGACAAAAAATCCACTTTGATATATCAAAAGGATTCAGATACATCTTTTTTTTTTGCACAAGATGAGCTTGTGATGTGTCAGAGAAGAGCAGATTTTGGGATGCACTGATAATGAATCAAGAAAATATGAAACAACATTTTATCCCCAGCACTCTGGGGACACTTCTTGGACTGGGGAGGATGAAAAAGGAGTGCTAAGATGAGAAGAGAAGGAAAAATGAAATAATATCCTGTTGGGGTGGAGAAATAAATGTGTGACTCCTATCACCCTAGGACAATATTAGAAAAACTCAACTAACTTTGTGTCTACTGGTTACACCTGCTGACTCTGAGACTGTGAGAGAGATGGAGTTTGGTTTATTGATGTATGTGCTACCATGTTATTTAAGTGATATGCAGAGGTGCCAGTGCTGTGCAAAGACATGGGATGTGTAGAGGTGCCCACCAGGGCTTGTCTGAGTCTGGAGCCATGCTAACTGCAGCATGTTTGACTGTACACTCTGCTTTGGGCTTGTGGTGACCTGAACTGTGACAACACGAGAGATTATTGCCTTGCTAGTGACTGGCTGAGTGTGGGAAGCTTCTTCCTAAGAAGCCATGTCTTTGGACAATGTCTCCTGTCTGGTCCCTGTTGTCTGTCTCACCACTACAACAGCTGAGATACCCCACAGGGAGCTCAATTCTGATGAGAACGTGTGGCACTCTCTTCCACAGGCATGATGCACCAATGTCTTAGATGCATTGTCAGCTTTGGCAGAAGTGAAACCTCTGATGCTACGACTTGTACAGCAACGATTAAATATTTAATAGGGTCTAAAGGAAGATATGGGACCAAGCCAATGGTTTTGTCAGCACCTCCACTGAGTGAAAGTAGTGAGCACTGAAAGTGAGCACTACCACGGAGTGATAGACTCCCTTTGAAGACACAACCATCTATTAGGCTGAAGGTGGAATTTCTTCCTGAACTGGAAGGCCTCCCTCTGGCCCTGGAGCCAGATTCAAATGTAAATTCTTTTTGACCATTCCCTTTTTCTCCTGGTGGATTGGAAAATCCTGGAGTCTTAATTTGTTACTTTAAAATCAATAGATATGATCTGTCTTTCTTTGCAAAACCTCACAGGCAGTTGGGAGCAAAGCTGACATCCCTTCATGACAGCATTGCTACAACAACTATCCACTGTGGCCGCTTGGTGAATATGTTTAAAAGAAATATAAGTAGTTTTGCACATAATGCTCACTTAAATACTGGAAAAAGACAGCTGCAGAATATTGTCAGTTTAAAAGAATAAATAATTTGAAAATGGATTTAACCAGATTGATAAAGGGTACTTCCCTCTCTGGATATTTATCCAGATGATCTGAGTACAACCTGAGATGGAGAAAACCCATGATAGACTGAAATTGTTGCAGAGGAGGGACCCTTCCAAACATGCTTTTTTTTACCCCCTCCCATCAGCAAGGTAGCTGTTCTCATGATGTTTGATTGCTGGCAATCAGAGCCAGCATTTTCTCACTGGAAGTTTGAAGAAAGCTGAGATGATCATGGCATGATCTTTCCACTGTTTTAGAAAAAGAGATATGTCAAGCCCTCTGTAACCACAGGCAGAAAAGAAGTACCATTTGTTTAGGGATCTGCTTGTCCCACAGGTGCCCTTACTGCCATGCTGGCTTTTCTTCAGAGACAAGGCTTTGCACAGGCTCTTGTGGCATTTGCAGTATAAAACTGGGGAGGGAGACAAGTCAAATGCTTTACTAAGCCAGAAGTTTACAAGGCAGTAATAGTGATGTCCGAAAGCAGAACTCCGCTGTGATGAAGGCCATGTGGAACATAAAGAAACTGAACCACGTATGGAACATGGAATGAACATTTAATTTTGGCTGACACCTCAACAGGATGATAAATACTGATCTTTCCGGTGCGTTGATTGCATGACCAATGAAGCTTTACTGTGATGTCTCTGCAGGAATCTGCCTTTTGTTGTGAGATGGCCTGCTTAGTCACTGCTGTGCCTGCTCCACCTGATTCTTGACTATGAGGGACACAGGATGACATTTGCTTTTGCAAGCCCTATGGGGCCCATTGTCTTTCTTAATTAAATCACCATATCCCAGAATCATGGAGTGCAATGCAATAAAACCATTATTAGTTAATTGTGACTTACTTTTACTATAGACTGTAGAATTTCAACAGTCCATCTTCTACTTAAAACTTGATGTCTGAGACAGCTTGAACGAATCATAGGATGTCAGGTTGGAAGGGACCTCAAAGACCATCTGGTCCAACCTTTCTAATATTATTGTTTATCTGATATGTCTCAGCACCCTGTTGAGCTGAGACTTAAAACTTTCCAAAGTGGGGGAATCCACCACTTCCCCTGGGAGACCATTCCAATGTCTGACTGTCCTCATAGTGAAAAATTTTCCTCTTGTGTTCAAGCAGAATCTCACCAGGAGCACCTTGTGCCCATTGCCCCTTGTCTTGTCCTAGTGACTCCTTGTAAATAGAGGGTCTCCATCTGCTTTGTAGCTGCCTTTTAAGTACTGGAACATGGTAATTAGGTCTCCTCTAAGCCTTCTCTTCTTAAGGCTGAACAAACCCAGTCTTCTCAGCCTCAGACTAAACCTACAGACCCCACTGACATACTGGAGGAGCCTGCAATGAGTATGTTTACATCAGCATATTCCCTGGCCTTGGGATTGTGCTTTTGAAGTGACCCTCCTGATCAGCTCCTCTACCTTGATTTCATTTACATTGAGTCTGAGAACTCTGTTCCTTTTGGAAGATAATAACCCCAAAGCTGAGCTGTATTGCCAGCAGCAATAAGCACTGGGAAGGAAGGATTTTCATGGTTGCAGTTTTGTATGTAAAATGATGACCTAACACAGTTCAGCTGTCACTTTCTCAGTGGAACTGGTGCAGTCAGCAGTGGGCATGAGCTTTTTAATATTTGCCTGAAAGGAAATGAAGAGAAAGAGAGTCTTGCTTGGATCCAAATTGTGGTTATTAGTATTTAATTGTGACAAAAAAGCCTAGTTCAGTTCTGTCAGTCATCTGACTTGGAAAATTTGAAGACTATTTCCGCTACATTTGGAACATGCCTATGTGTTTCTTCCCTTACACTTCTCAAGCTTCTGTCTATCTAGAAAACAAAGCCCTGGGAAATTCATCTACATCTTAGCTCGTCCAGGCAAATCTTCAGATTTGAAATATTTTCAGCTGATTTGCTCTCACTGAGAACATGCTTCACGCTTAGATGGTTCAACAGTTTTTGCCTCTTTTTTTTTTCTATTTTTTTTTCCTCCTCTGTTCTCTTTGTAAACAGGTAATTAGGAGCCTTTATTCAAAAAAGAATAAATGAGATGTTTGCTTTTTTCCATACATATCTGTGCCACAGGAATTTTCATCACTCTTTTAACACTGAGCTCAGCACCACAGTCTGCTCCACATGGTCTGCCTCAGGTGAAACCTAAGAGTGCTCTGCAGAAGGTTCCAACCAGGCAACCTCTCCTCACCTTTTGTTTCCCAGCCTTGTCACTAGGGATATTGGCAAGGAAGAACTGATCTTTTCCTGGCCAGCATCCACAAAGCATGAGACTAGTCTTCAGTGAGCAACGTAGAGCTTTGAATCATCCATACCTTTACTTAACCTTAAAAAAAGATCAGGGGAGCATAAGAGAATGTTACACTTCATGTGTCCAAATGTTTTTATTTTACAACTGAGAATCTTAATGCTCAGCTAGATCAATGAACGAGATAAAACAAATAAGCAAAGAAGTGGAAGGCAAGCATATCAGCAATGTTCCCTGCACCTCCTAAAGGTGTTTCTGCAGGGGCAGAGCAGAAGATGCACTATTTGCTTTCTGTGCTTGAGTTGCCACTTTCACCCCTTGCTGGCTGCCCAAATAGCTTGATGTTGCAATATCTGATGCCAGAAGCCACATTCTTGATTGAGAGAAATCTATCCTGGATCTTTGGCTGAGGTTGTACAGATCTGAATGAAAAGACTGTGGGCAGCTAATGTAAGTATTAAGACCCAGCTCTGAACATAGAGGACCATCGGGACTCCAGCCCTTTATGCCTCCCAGCAGTTGTGCACCATAGTACAGATTCAGCAGCTACTGGTTCCTGCCTCCTAAACATAGGTCTCAGTTTCTTAAATATGAAGTGCCAGCATTGTCTTTTTCTTGTGAAGCCACCCATCATCAGATCCTTTATCTTCATATTGCTTGTGAAGGATTTAGCTGTCACACTGGGGCCTTCAGCGTTCACAGTTCTACAGTCTCCACTTTATTTGCACCAGCTGCTCCACCAAGAGAAGAGCAAAGTTTGCTTCTGAAGTCTGCCCAAATGTGAAGAAGCTTCAGAGTCTGGTGACTGAAGATATAGAAGTACTAGTCTGAAGAGGAAAGGTTCCAAACTGGCAGCACAGGTACATCCTCACTGCCCAGCATTGCCAAAAGGGAGGGAATGAAAAGCACACCACACCCAGCCTGTTTCCTGAAGCTTCCCAAGACAGATGCTGTGAATACTCTCCCAGTTTATGTGGACCATTCACTGTTGCTTTATAATCCACCATGGGCAGAGTTTGCCAGTTGGGAATTGAAGATAAATTTATCTCTCCCTGAGACACTTGAAGCAAATAGTCTGGAAGGGCATCATCTGGGAGATACATGACCATTACATGTGAACAACAAAACATGTTTTTCCAATGGTATCACCTCCAGCAACTTCTTGGGTTTTTTTGGTAAATAACTAAAGCACAAAGGGACTGACTGAGTGTGGGAAGCTTCCTAAGAAGCCATGTCTTTGGACAATGTCTCCTGTCTGGTCCCTATTGTCTGTCTCACCACTACAACAGCTGAGATACCCCACAGTGAGCTTAATTCTGATGAGAATGTGTGGCACTCTCTTCCATAGTTTGTGCCATGCCTACCCTTACCTGTGATTGCTATAGGGGGTCTAAATGTTGTTTTGGATTTTTTTTTTAAATCTGATTAGTGAAAACAGACAGTCGACTTCAACCATTTATTCTTTATTAACTGCCCACATAAAAAAAGGAATTTACAAACTTTTTCATAGCCTGCGTAATGCTTATGGTCCATTTTTCTAATGGGAGAGCACACGCCCTCACATCCCCTTCAAAAATGCTAACAAACTGTTTGCAGTAACAGTCCACCTTTCAATCATTCACTGTACATTGCAGTGGTAGTACCTTTCCTGAGATGGATCTCAAAGGCAGTTTTGGCTGCAATTCATCCTAAAGGTCAGACTTGCCTATCTGAGGGTCTGATAGAGAGCATGGACTTCTTGTACACCTCCAGATATATTCTGGCTGCTCAGAGATCTCTCACTAGTGCATGAGGGCTCAAGAAGCTATTTCTGTTGGATTTGATTCACTTTGGTATTTTTATATTATATTTAAACCAAGAGCAGGCCAATTAAAAAAGAAAAAGGATATAAATAAGATTCTAATTAATGTTTCCTACCTCTATCCTGGAACAAAGGGTTTTAAAGTTTCTGAAACATAGTGGGACATCTGTGCTCAGTTTCTATATACAAAGCTAAGTCCAAAACATCATGAGAAACCTTATTCTGAAGGGATGCCAGGCCAGATCCGTGCTCTAAAGAGTTTCATATGGTTCAGATCAGTTTATAAAAAAAAGGCTCTGAATTGTTTTATCCTTAGCTAGCAGGATTTTACATTTAAATTTTAAAAAAATCAATTCAAAAAAGTACGTAATGATACGCTTAATTATAACTACCTCTGGTTTTTAGAATCATGCTTTTCTTTGCTCTCCCGGAGTTTATTCCTATGGTCAAGAGCAAGAGGAGGTAACAAAGTAATTTTTTCCAAAAGCATGTACTATGGAATTATGAGGGTACAGCAGTAGTTTAAAGTTGACCATTCAGCTCACTGATTTGATTCATTCAGTATAAAGTCGAGTGAGGTTCATTTTGTTGTGAGCCCAGGAAAACCTGAATTCCGGTTTATCTGTTTTTCTTTTCAAACTTCTGCTCTGTAGAGCAATTCTGAACTTTGCTGCAGTCAGAATATTGCACTAACCAGCTGCTGAACAAAGACTTCACTGAATCTAGGTCAGGTCTAATTTGTGAAGCTTGCAGAGTTAGTCACTATGGCAGCTTTCTGAAAGGTACAGATGGAGAATCCATGAGCTGTGGGAACAAGATTATGGGCCTTCTTCTCACCATCAGTTTTAATGCAATTTGGTTTATTTCCTTTTCCAGGAGTTCCTTTTTTCAGAGTTCTTAGTAAAGGAGAGATTAAATGTGACAGCCACATCTGTTTTAGGACGTTCCTATGAAGGTATCAGGTTGGTAGCTGGCTCAAGCGATGTTAAAAGTGAATGCTTCTGGTCTGAGCAGGTGGTCTATGAACTTCATGAAAATCTGTAGCTTTTTATAGTGACTTTCATCTCAGGATCTCATAGTGCTCTATAAATATCAGTCAATCAAGCCTCACACCATCCCTGTGAGGTGATCACTTTGTAAGTGGAGGGAATGGGTTTTATGGCTCACAAGTTTGCTGCTGGCTGGAAAATCCTATTTGCGACTCACGCAATCTGCCACAAGTACAGCAGATGTATTGCTGCTGTGTCTGGAAATGAGGGCTGTTTGAGATGCAGTGGTGCTTGTGCTGCTGGTATATGGGTTCTTCTTCCTTTCTGATCCGTTCCACTGCCCCTTGTTCTCCTGTTCTTGTTTCCTGTCCCCCTCCAAGTGCTCACACTAGTCATGATTTTTTTTGGGTGTCCACCTGGTGCTGTATTTTCAGAGACAGCTTGACAGAGATGTATGTTTTGCAGATTGTTTCTGTGTCATTCCTGGAAATGTGTGCTGCAGTGTACTTCAGCCAGCCTTCCCCCAAGTGCATCAGTGGGAAAACCATCGTTGCAGTTCTGCTCCCTGTTCTCAGTATATTGTTGGGGTTGATTTAAAGGATTAACTTCGCATCACAGAGACCATGTCAATAAACAGAGACAGTCTGACTGAGCAATGTCCTGCATGTAGCAGAAGAAGCTGCCTTGTAAAGCAGTCCTGTCTGATAATATAGACATTTAACATAATTATCATCATACTGATAAAACATGGGAATGTTGTTTCTTCCATTGTTTTGTGGTTTAAAGAAAGATTTTCACTGACGTGTTACTCCTAATCTACGGATACCACTATATTAAAACAATGTGTGAAGATAGTGTCACTGAATTAAAATAGCTGAGGATTATTTCCAAAGGCTGAACCAAAGTGACTCCATTCAGCTTTCAGTCATTTCCATATTGGCTGTCTCACAACATGCTATAGATTTCTCAGCAAGCATTATTGAATAATCAGGTGGAATGGAGAACAACCTGGGAGAAACTGGGGATTTTACTGAGGGAAAGGAAGCAATCACAAGGTTTACTACTGTAAAAGTTTGCTCTGTATCTCAAAGAGGGAAACAAGGAGAACAGTTTATTGGAGATTAAAGTCTGTAATAGCAGGCAAACCTTTGTACACTCAAAGCATCCAGTTCTCAACACAGCAAACAGTAACCTAGAAACATATGTGGTGAGCCATAACACCCATAAATCTTAGGAGATTATGTGTTCCTAGTGTGAGACTTCAGACTGATCTATTTTGTTAAGTTCCAAACTTCAGCATGGTTCAATCGAGTTTTGCTTAATCTGAATTTATTTACTCTTTATGGTGATGATTCATTGAACATGTCTGTAGTCCAGTCTGTTGAACTAATTTATCAGGCATTTTGATGGACTCGTGATTTGTCTTCTCTGACCATTTCACAGTTTATTTATTTATATCATCTGGATTGTGTAGAACAAAAGCTGCAGTTCTGCTAAGAATTAAACATTTCTCAGTGATGCCTTTAGTAACAGGAAACACTCCTCGATAGGTATTCTTGTTGCAACGTAGCCAAACAACTAAGCCAGCAAAACCTCTTATCTACACATCCTGTTCCCCTAGCTTTGTGTTAGCTTTGGTGGATTTGTATCAGAAACACAACCTGGTGAAGACAGAGGGACAACAGTGATGAAGTTTCTCTGTGCAAGACACAGGGCTTTCCTGGATGCTGGCCCAACAGTATAGGTCATCCCAAGAAGAAATAAAACAGGAGGGGTTTACTTACATATCCAAATCAGCACAAAAGTGCTGTGCAGGGAGGCATTCACACACACTGGCTCTGCTCTTGCTCTTATGGAGAATGACAGTATGAGACAGACCAGGCTGGACTTCAGCATAAGTTGGCAACTTATCCAGATTCTCAGAACTACGTTTTAATTGCTGTTCTCATCTGAAATCTCTGTCAGTATAACCACACTGCTGGGGCTACTTGTTAAAGATGACTTCAGAACAGCTTGTAAGCACCTGGTAATCCTGCCTTCAGTGCAGGTATTTTGCTCTGGCCTGCTCTTTTCCAAGAGAATATAGCCCATTGGGTGATTTCCAGAAGCACTTCCAACTCCTCCTGTTAAAGAATTAAAGAACAAACAGGTAGAAGAGGAAAACTATTTCCCAGAACAGAAGGTGCTGATCTTCTGTACACACTGGTGCAGAATAAGGATCTTCTCTCTTCCAAAGAGGTGCAGTTTGCTAAGTCTGGCATCCCCAGTGCAAGAGACATGGACGTAAGTAAAGCAAGGTCAGTGAAGGGCATTCGAGATACTTAAGGATTGGGACATCTGACATATGAGGAAAGGCAATTAGATCTGTTGCTCTTCACCCTGGAGAAGAGAAGGTTCCAGGGGATCCCAGTAATGTGTAAGAATATCTGAAGTAGGTAAAGGGGTGTAAATAAGAGGGAACCAGACTTTTCTCAGTGGTGCCCAGCAACAGGACTAGAGGAAATGGACACAAACTGAAACACAGGAAATTCAGTCCATATCTGAGGACAAAGAAATGCACTTGATTATCCCAAACACATTTGGCATGTTTAAACACATCCTTTCAGCTTGTCTTCCTTCACACAGCTTCTGAGTGATGTTAATAATAATATAATTTATTTTGGATGGCTGATTCTGTGATTCTTGTTTCTACATCCCAAATGTTGTACTTCCAGCCTTGGCTTCTTTTTCTCTGCAGGGAAATGCATTGAACTTCCTCAGTTATTCTAGATATTTTGAGATGGAAGACCAAGACCCATTTATATACAAATCTAAACTTATTAAACAGCCAGATGTACTTCATATCTAATTGTTTTAGTAGTGCCTATGTGTTGAGTTTGATTGAGGTAAGAGATTTACACTGCCAAGAAGAAGAAACAAATTGTGCCTTTATGTATAGATGCATGGAAGTAATTTGAAAATTACTTGGGGAAACCCGCCATGTTCAGATGATAAAATGTGTTTGTATAACACTACTGTTACTTGCTGGTGCTATTTATCTGAAAATAATTCTATAGAAGTCAGTGTAATTGGAATTATATAGAACCCATAGAAAATGGTGATCTGTGCTTTCAATCTTATTTTTGATTCAGAAATCAGCACAGGAACCATTCACAGTTTCAGGAAGAAGGTATTTAGCTTTCCCATGCATTTAGAGCTCCACATTGGGTTATTTGTCCCTAAAATCTATGGAAAAAAATGTAACCAACTGACTATCTTTTAACAACATGTATTTTTATTTTTTTTTTTAATCTGGACCATAGTTGGTATGCTGGTACACCTGCAAAGTCAGTGAAACCTGAGGGAAAGAAGCTGGTGTGAGAGAAGGAGATGTGGATTTGGTTGAGGAGTTTCTTTTTCAAGAAAAAAAGGAAAGTACTGCTGTTTTCCTGTGGAATGCACTAGTCATGTCTGAAGATATGCAAATGCAAAAACCATCTGACGATAGCAGCGCATCAGTATTAGCAGCTCTCCCAGGGTCTCTCCATTCACTCTTTGAACTGTGCTGATACAAAAGTTCCAGTTCTACTGTTTACCCAGCTGTGGATCAGCTGGTTCCATATGAGGAATCTGTCTTTCCAGTTTGGTTTTGTAAAAACCTAAGAAATTACTTGAAACAGAAAAAAACCCAAAACAAATAACCTCATAAGAAAAGATTGTAATAATTGCCAAGCCAGGCTAAGGAATGCCAGAACTAAAGTTGCCATAATTCAAGTAATAATTCAATATGTACATTATCTTCCAATCTCTCATTGCGTGACCACAGACTTGTGGGTTTTTTGTTTTGTTTTTTTTCCCCTCACTGCAGAGGATAAACCTGCTGAAGGATGAATCATGGTTACCTCATTGCAGAAACTGTAGAATTTGGAGGGTGATGGTGGAGAATTTCAAGATAGGAAAGGATTGTACTGTGGTTTGGGAAACTGAGTGTTGTCCCGGTATTGGATTTTGTTGCTATTATGGATTTTGTTGTTATTCTTCTGAACATCATTTCTATGTAATGCTGCACTAGTCACTAAACTCAGAACTTTTTCACAGATGGTAATTGATTTTCTGGAAACCCCGTCAACTGGAATCTCATGTAGGATATGCTGAATACTCACTAATGTGTGATCTATGCTTTGAAGATATGTTTTAGATTCTGAAAAAAACCCGCTCTTAAGCATCTCAAATGAGAAATCAAAGCCTGTGGTTCCTTTTGGCAAATTTGACTCACCGGGCATGAGTTAATGTAGAAGGTAATACTTCCTTCTCATGTTCAGGAGCCCTGGGAAAAGAAATTGTCAGTGTTTGTGGAACATCAGATGCTGCAGAGGAGAAGTCCACAAAACAAATTTAAAAAAATAAATGTATTCGAGTAACTGTGATATAGCACTGTGTCAGATGATAGGTGCAAGACCTAGGGTAAGAGGGCAAGATTTTTCAAATATTTATGCCATTATTTTTCTCTAGTGAATTAGCAGAGAACTATAGCAAAGGCCTTGAAAATTCATTTAATCCACTCCCCTACTTGCAAACAGGATCATCTAGCTAATATATTCCTGTTAGATACATGTCTAAGCTCCAGTGACAGAATTTTCACAATCTCCTTTCATGATTTTCCATTGCTTTACTCTCCTTATAATTAAGAAGTCTTTCCCAATAGCTAGCTGAGGTCTCTTCTTTGCTGCACTGCTCACCTAGTCCTCAGGGAAGAGGGAGAAAGGTTCATCCATGGATTGCATCGAAGTGCACATGCTAAGGGTGCAGAATTGAAATTTTCCCTTTATTTCCAAAGTCATTTAAAAGTTGCCCCAGACCAATGGTCTGAAACAGCATGGACTGGGGGCTGACTGCCTGGAGAGCAGCTTGGCAGAAGAGGTTGTAGTGGACAGTAGGCTGGCCATGAGCCAGCAATTCTCTGCAGCAGAGAAGATCAACAGCCTCCAGGAATGCATTAGGGAGAATGTTGCCAGCAGCTTGGGGGAGGAGATCATTTGTTTCTCCTCAGCACTGCTGAGACTCATCTGGAGTGCTGGGTCCAGTGTTGAACCCCCCAGTACAAAAGAGATATGGATATAATGGAGCTGGTCCAGTGAAGCCCCATTAAAATGTCTAAGGGATGCAAACATCTGAGGTACAAGAACATGCTGTGAGGGATGGGGGTGTTTGACCTGGAGAAGCCTCATCAGTGTGTATAGATATCTGAGAGAGAGGCATATAAAGATGATAGGGCCAAACTCTTCTCCATGGTGCCCACTGACAGGACTAGAGGCAATGGTAATAAACTGAAACACAGGAGACTCCACTAAAACATAAAAAATAATCTTTAGTGTAAGTGTGGTCAAGTACTGGCACAGGCCACACAGAGAGGTTGTGAAGTCTCAGTCCCTGGAGATATTAAAAACTCTAGTAGATACAATCATGGGCAATGTGACCCTGTTTTGGGCAAAGGATTGACCAGACAACCTCCAAGGGCTCCTGCCAGCCCCAGTTGTGTGATTTGATGCCTCGAGGAAACATATGTAGAGTGAGTCTGGCATTTCCCCCTGCACATTAAAGGTATTGTGCTGCTATTCTTTGAAATCAGAGATAGCTTTTTCACTCATGAGCTGTCTGTGTAAAAAGGGGAATCAAAGTAGAAATACTTAATGTTGGAGTATGTTTTATGGTTCTGTGTGGTGAGTTCTCCCTTGCTCGTGAGGATATGAAGTTCAAATGCCTTCTCAACTCTCTGCAGTAAGGCGTAGTTTTGTTTTCTGTTTTTGCTTTTTGTTTGGGTTTTGCTTGTTTGTTATTTAAATTTGTTTACATCCCTGTTGTTTTTCAAAAACATTGAATAGTGTTTAAGTGATACAGCTTGTTGCTAAGTCTAATGCTTCCCTCGACAGTGATGTATTAATATGCTGCTCACTTTCACTTTTGTCCTTATCTTCTGCAGACAGCTTGGAAGCCAGTATCCAGTGTCTTATGCTTGAAAACATGATTTTCAATAGATTGCTTTTCTCCTTCCCTTTAGCTCAGAGCATGAGATCTCATGTTATAATGCATTATAGCTGCTTATCTAGGGAATGAAGTTATCTAAATGAAGGGTAATTTTCCAGTATATTCTGGACATTCTCACAGTGCATGAAAGACATTTACCACCTTAAAACAATGATCCAGTAAGATATTAGTGCTAGATTAATCTACCCCATTACCAGATCTAGACCTGAAAATTCACTTGCCTTCACTTGCCTGAAAATTCACATTCCTTTTTGTCTTCACCCTCAGATTGCCTAAATTCCCAGGCTAGCTGTATGTCTCTCAGCCAGGTTCCTCTTAATCGTCAGCTTCTGGTCCTGCCTCCAGAGCCATCCAAATCCATATTGTGTGCAGCAGTCAGTTTTGAAGTTCACCGTTCTCTTTGCTACCCTGCCTTTTGCCTAATCTGAACCTGTCTCTTTCCTAGGTGGTACCTCCTGGCAGGTCACTCACTTTAATTCCTTGGCAGCTCTCTCATCTTTGTTTTCATTAGCCGTCCCCTGTTTTTGTGGTTTTTCTTCCTTCTCAAGTGTGATGTGAAGGCAGTTTAGGGGAGACCGTGGCTCACCTCTTCTTAGGCTTTTACAACAGATGAGATGCACCATTAGATAAACCCTTTTTTCTTGACTGCACTCACCCAGTTTGCCAATACCTTCTATATCCATTCTCTCAAAGACAAAACCTCGTTTCCTAGAGCCTGTTGTCTCTCAGGTTTTCATTCAATCTAGTTTTAAGAGATTCAATGAAAGAAATGTCAGACCCCTCTATAGGCAGTTGTTTCACAGGGCAATTAAGCTCACCCTGTCACCGAGCCAGCCTATATTTCTTTTAGCTTGCTTCTGACCCTTGTTCCTCCCCACTCCATAAATCAGTCCTCTTCCTCTTTGTGGTGTTTACATTGTCCAAATAGATAAAGATCCCCAGGGTGGTTCCTCACCTCCAGCAGATTGTCTCAGCATTAGTGCCTGAGCACCCTCTGCTCCCTTTGCTCAGCTGCCACGCCGCCAAACTCATCTCATTGACTTCATTCCTCGTAAATCAATAGGTCTAGATACTTACCCTCCTGCTTCCTTTGGGATGAGTTTGCTCCACAAGCTCACAGCCGGTTTGTTGGTCTCTGCTGTTATTAGGACCTGCTGTTGTCCTTCTTTCAGCACATTTCTCCACTTCATGTCTGTGTTTGAGGTTGTGCTTCCTCCTGCAGCCTTGTGCCCATGCACTTGGCTGTCATTTTGTTATTTTCAGCCTGTCTAGGTTTCTTTATGTTTTGTATCTGTCCCCACTAGTTTACACAACACCTCTCTAATTCATAGGAGTTGTTACATCAAATATAAATCGAATTAATGTGGTGTTTACTGCTTCCTTCCAGATCATCAATAGACATAAAATAAAACCAGACTTTGAGCAGATTTCCAGCCCTCCCTTCCTCCCCTCCCCACGTCCAATCCGTGCCCCAGATATTCTCTGATCGGCTCTTTATGTTCATGTTTATCTTTTGTTCTTCTTTGTTTATGGACTCACAGCCTGTGTTCAATCTCTATGACAGTGCTCATTTTCCAGCCAACTTGTATTCGTTTTTCAAGTCATCTTTTGTAGCAGAGGCTTTCCTCAGGACTGGCTGTAGGCTGCTTCTTTATTCTCTTTGTCTGCTGGTTTTGTAGATGAATAAGAAAGGCATGATCATGCTTTTCTAGCAAGACTTAGTCTTTATTGACTCTCTGAGATGACTTTCACACTAGTGCTAAGCAAACACAGTATCACTGGTGTCCTGGTTTGAGCCAGGATAGAACCAATTTTCTTTCCAGTAATTTTACTTTCCAGCTAAGCCACTTCTATGTAACTGCACTTGCTGAAATTAAAAGCATGTTTTTTCAGTCAGAGTGTGCTTCTAGGACTGAATCACAGAATGACAGAGTTGTCATTGTTGGAAAAGACCTTTAAGATCACTGTGCCCAGCCATCAAATAACTGCAACTTATAACACTTATGTTTATAGTTGCTGCTGGAGAATGCTACACAGAACCTGCCAAATATCTTATGCTCAAGAAACAAAAGGGAGGAAAGGAGTCACTCCTGCAACCCTTCTTTGAGGAGGACCTGACCAGACAAGTGGACAAAATTGGCCAAAAAAAGTATCCCATCCCATACATGTCACAGTCAGTATAAATCTGAGGGATCACAAGGGTCAAACTCTCTGTCCATGGCTGGTGTCTGAAGAGGATTCTGTCCATTTGTCTGCCTTTGGTCCCAGTCCATGTGTTCCTGAATCTGTGTGCTCCTACATCCAGCTCCCATCTGCCACTGACTCCAGGAGCCCTGTTCAGAGCTTGCCCAGGGCCTGCCCTGCAGCCTTGGTGGTGATGTGAGCATTACATGGGGGAAGAATGTGGTTTTGTATATATTTGTGTATAGTTAATTATTTTATTTTCCCATCTTTATTGTTGCATCAAAGCTATGTAGTTTAGCTTCCAGTCTCTCCCCCTTATTCTCTTTCTTTTCCCCTTCTGGGAAGGGAGAGGGGTTAATAGAGAGCATCTGCAATTCATTTAATTGTTAGCCCAGTGTTAAATCATGACAATTGGTGATGAGGGATGTGCTCCCTTTAGCACCAGCCGTGAAATTTCCCTGTGCTCTTCACTGCTTATTGTGTTTATTAATCCTATTGTATTTATTAATCCAGCCCCTTAACAATGTAAAATGTGGGTCATAATGGCCAGCTGTTGTTCTTTCATGCTGTCTCTCATCTTCTTCCTACCAGCAAATATTTTATCCATCTGCTTAGGAAGGTCTAAAATTCATAGCAAGGAAAAAGATATTGCCATTTACAAATGCAAACAAATTGTGACTCATCTAGGAAGGTAGAGGCAGACGGGAGATAAACATGGTTAAAATGTCATCTCCAGCAGAGACAGTATCACTCCCACATTACAGTAGGACCTGTAATATTACTTCATCAACCTGCTTTCTGAAGGCAGGATCAGGTAATAGGATCTCTGGCACCCCACCACTTACTGTAGGCATGCCACAACACACTGCTGGGGTGGCTCAGACATAGAGGTTGGCACAGAGAAAGCATCAAGGGGAAAAATCTTTTCTTTCCACGAGAAGTAGCTCTCACTGTTTTGCCAGTCTCTTCCTACCCCTTGCTTTAAGCCTTTGGGCACAAAGAAATAACAAAACAGTCCTGGTCAACCAGACCAGTGGTAGTCACAGTTTATTAGTGGCCTGCCTGCTGGAAGTGTTTGCTGGGTTGGCTTTGGAACAGAAGATTTGTGCAGAGAGCTTTCAAGGTGAGCAAGGTACATGGATGTTTATGAATCTTAAGTAGGAAAACTGATAGGTAGCCCAGACAAAAGCTTGAACTTTGAACTTCGAGACAAATGGAATCAATGGAGGGATTCATGAAAGGCAAACTGAGCAGAGATGTGGGCCGTACCCATTGAGGGAGGGCAGTATGACCTGTTTGATCCAGCATTGATCTGGGTGGGAAGCAGGGCCAGTGACCACAGTCCAGGCAGGCTGGTATCCAGAATTTATCGGTTCAGGCATGCTCAGTGACCAAGTGAAGGGTGCAGGACACAAATAAGGGCTCTGTGCCTACAATTTGGTTAGTAAATTAAGTGTTTGCAGGGTGAATCTCTGGCGCTGAAACTAACTGGCCTTAAGTTCACTTGGCTTCCAAAAAAGGATGACTGCATGCAATCTGACTTGAGCTACATCCCAAATCCTGCCTTCAAACTGTTTAGGAACATTTGCTGGTGCAGACTCAAGACATGACAGGGGTTGTTTTTACAACCTTACAGTTTCTGTGCTTGCATTCAGTACCTGGGAGCAGTTTTTCATAATTTCAATTTACTTACGCCAATCACAGTTTTTACATAGCAAAGGACAAGATAGTGGAGCAAAGGCCAATCTCCAGGTGGTAAGGATTTACAGACACACACATGTGCCTCCCAACCCCCTGTGACACACTCTGGATCCCCCGTAAGATCAGACACCAAGCCTACCCAGGTACTAGCCCTTGCATCCTCTTGTCTCCAGCTGCCTCATTCACAGACACACACACACAAATGGGTGTTATGGTTGACCCTGAGGCCCAGTAGTCTCTTCAGGAGTTTGCCTGGATCTCCTGGTGCCACCGGTAGCAAGTTCCTCCGTAGTTCTCACTCACAGACAAGTACAGACCCAGCCCAGGTTTATGCCCACTCTGATACTCAGCTCTCAGGCCACTTCTGCCAGCAGGCCAGTCCAGCTTGGTAACTGCTCTCAGTGATACACAATGTCATATGAACCCTCATTCCAACTGCTGGAATGTGGGTCCTTATAACTCATGGTGCAAATCAAGTTGCTGGCACTTAGACCTCCATACACACTCATACGTGCAAAAAAGAGTTCCCTCACTCAGGATGGAGTTTAACACAGCCTTGTAATCAGTTCCTTCCCAGCTTTCTTGTAGGCCCCAGGAGTTTCTGGAATGCACATGCATGGAGATGAATGAAAAAATACTGATGCTCTCAGGCACATGGTGTGATTCTTGGTGTGCCCTACACGGGGACAGGAGTTGGACTTGATCATCCTGATGGGTCCCTTCTAAATCGACAGATTCTATGATATTCTATGATATGATTCTATGAAAAGTATTTCCTTACTTTGCCTTACACCACTGAATGCATGGATGGGTTGGTTTATGTTGCTTGAGTCGGGGAACAGAAAGATCACGGACCTCTTGTTGCCATGTTCACAGGTTTCACTGTAATGCTGGTGATAATGATCATTATAAACAAGATCTGGATCTCTTGGCCTTAACAGATTGTAGAACCACATTTTTTTTTTAAAGATGGATCACTTTTGTGACTGAAAGTAACTGGTGATTTTGTCAGCCCTATGTAAAAAACATGTAACCAAAACAGGTATAGCTGTAGACCCACTGATTGAGGAATGAGAAGATCATTAATTTTTGCTCTTTGGCATAGATAGCACATATGTTGCATGGGGATCCTGTTTCTTGGATTACATGTGAATAATAGTGCAGAAAAAATTACATTTCCATTACTTTTAGGGAGCAGATTTTCAGCTCTATTCTCCATCTAAGCCTGTAGCAGGAATAAGCATATTAGGGTAAGGGGATAAGTGGATTGCTCTCTGTTCCAGTGAATCCTTTAAGAGCTAAAAGTGTTAAATGACATTAAGCTCCTCCAACTAATTTTGAAGTCAGAGTACAACAGAAGATGGAAGCTACTAACTAGTCCCTGATCCTCAGTTTTACTAAGTAGTCTCAGCTACTATGGAGAATCTGGACTTTTTATTTTCACAAATGAAAAAGTTTTTCAAGGACTATGCTTCTCAAGTCACAAAGCATCAATTGCACCAAGCCATATAGCCTAAGCACTGTGTTTAAGTGGATAAACCCACCCATGGTTTGAATGACATCTGCAAATGTCATTAAAATGTTACCCTTCAGCCAATGTGGTGATCATTATGGAGGGTCCCCAGTGCAGAGACACAGCATTAGTGAGCTGCCAGTGCAATTCCCAGCCCCACGCACTGTGCTGAGACCACATCTGCAATAATGATACCAGACTTGGACGGCTTGGTGCAGAAAGTTATGGCCAGTTCTGGTCTCCAGGGAGAGGAAAAGGGAAGGGTGTAGAGTGACTTTGCACCTGTGGAACAATGTGCTGGTATTACAATGCCCAGCACCAGCCAGGCTTTGCTCCAGGGAGGCCTGGAGTGCTTTAGAGAGCTTTTTGCAACAGCTATGGTAGCTATAAACACGAACGGGGAAATCAGCTAGTAAAAGATTTTGTAAGGCTCTCTGTTGGTTTCTGCTCTCTCTGGCTGCCTTTGGGATGGTTAAGGATGCAGTGAATGCCATATGATAAGCTTTTCTACTCCCTAGAACTCCTGAGACCTGAAAAAAAATCTGCTGGTAATTGTTTTAAGCTAATGATTCCCTGCAGATTGAATGGTGCTTATGTGCTGAGGGGTGAGAGGCTGTAGTTACAGAAGTTATGAAAACAAATTGCCTCCATGTTAAGGAATGCCAAACCACCTGCTCAGTCTAACCCACTGCTACATTTTTTATTTTGAGGTTTGCAAACTCTGAGCCTGGGCTCTACTGATTAAATAGTCCCCTGCTAAGATTATCTGGAATAAACCTCCCAACTACAATTGTGCACTGATAGCGGGATACTGCCTTTCCTAATGACATTAAGGGGAGCTTTTTTCTCTTGGAAAAATAGAAAAAAATATGATCTTTTCAACAAATGGGAGTTGTGTTTAGTCCCTGTGTGTGACTAATTGACTGCTTCTCAGAAGTATTAGACTTAGCTTGGAGCTGGAAAATAACCTGGTCTTCATAAAAGCCAGCAAAGAGACTGTGTTCTGGGACTGGATTCTCCAAAGGACTTGGATACATGGGTCCTGTCTGTGTTGATCTGTAGGAGCCTGTTTCCCAAACACCTCAGCTCAGTTGCTGGCTAATTCTAGAAATAGCTCATATCCCCAGGGAAAGGTGTAAGAAAGGCAAACTCCTGCTGGAACTTAGCACTAAGTTCCTAAAACCAGAGCGGATGCCCAACTGTTGTGCAGTCTCTTTGCAGAGCACTGACCATGTGTGCCTGGCAGGACATCAGTGCAGGCAGACACTGGAGGCTGCTGGCTTTGAGCTACCAGGCACTGCCAATAGTTGTCCAGTAGAATGAACTGAACCAGGATATTCTGACCCTGAAAATCCTGGGGTTCAGACATCTTGCTTAGGCTGCAGCCCAACGTAGTGTCTTCAAATGAAGGTGGGTGAGATTCCCCTTTGTTGGGCTGCTCTTGACTGCCTTGGGCAGCAAGCCACGCAGTGTACCACCAAAAAGAGTTTTGCCCTTCAGCACCATGGCTCCTGCAGGCTCCTGGATGGTTCACCAGGAAAGCTGTGGCCTGGAGCCCTGCAGCAGCACCAAGCTCCCAGCGGAAGTGCCAGCTGTATGGTTAGCAGACTGTAACCTCCTGGGGCAATCCTGTCATCCAAGGCCAAAAGTTGAGATGGTTTAGAGTTGGTCTTAAAAAGCTTTGTTTGAATAAAAGCAAGGTCTGGAAGAAGACAGGGGCATCCTCTGATAGGGAAGTGTTCCTCAGTCTTGTACAGAGGGTTTGTCTTAGCAGCCCATAAGAGCCATGCAGAGGAGAAGAAAATCGCTCCAGGGCAGGGATTTCTTCACCCCTGTACAGCCTAATGATCAGCAGTGCACCTTTGCCAGAGAGACAAGGTCCTGCCTAAAGGAAGACATTAGGTTGGGAAGTCTAATTCCATGACAAATCCTGTGCTCATGTGGCCACCTGCCCTCAGTTGAGCAGAATGCAGCTTGATGTTAGCAATGGGGATGTATGCAGTAACTCCAGAAGGCAGAGCAGGAGATGGTGGTTCTGCAGGAGACCTAACACCAGAAGATGAGGCAGGCTAGCAAAGGAGAAAGGTGACCTGCACAGAAACTCCACTTGTTCCCAGCCCAAAGACCTGTTGTTGGGTCTGTGAGCCCTGGGGTGAGGACCAGACCTGGGACTGCCAAGCACCTACTGCAGCAGGTGTATAGGGAGATGCTCTCATGACTTCAAAAATGCCTGGAAATTGAGGTCTTATCTCTGACCATGGCTTGTCCTCTTCATAACCTACATCAAAATGAGGCAAACGTGATTTCAGCCTTCAAGGGTCAGTACTGACCATTTTGACCTTTCTGGAGAGCTACCAGGTTAGCAAGCCAGGCAGAAAAGGACAGGTTTGGATTTCTCTCTAACTCTCCCTGAAGAGCTGAGAAGAAAAGTTCCTCACAGATCCTCAGGCCCTGATGCAGGCCAGAGACTGTGACAGGGATTCCCAATGCCCAATGCACATTGTGTCAAACCAGAAGGCCTGGCTGCCTGACATTGGTTATGGGATGCCACTGCAGGGAGTGATGGGGTGAACGTGTCCTAGTGGGCTTCGATCAAGCATTCGTATGCCTGTGCCATCTGCACTATCAAAGACAGAAGCAATCCAAGTGCTCTCCATTGATCACATAAAACTCACACCTGAGAGTGGGCATCATCCTGACCTATCTACATGGCAGGTGATTCAGACCTTAAACACAGGGTTAGGTCCAGGCTTGCAGGCAATACAGACATAACACCCAGGATTCCAGCTTCCTTTAGAAACAAGGATTCATTAAGTCAGTCTTATTTTTGACTGTCCACCAGTAAAAGTGCTATTCCCTTTACTATCTCTAACATGTTTTTCATCATTGCCAACCCATGCATTAGTTCTAAAACAGTAGCACAAGCCCTGAATTTTTTTCCATCACATGCAGGCACTGAAATCATTCCATAAGCGCCTCAGCAAGTAGGACACAGGCTTCTCTGGGAACCTGTGCATTTTAGGTAAGATGAGTATGTGATAATTTTGAACTCAAAGGCTATATTTGTGATATGAGGGAGAAAAGGGCAGTTATAGCTGAGAGCCTGGATAATTTCAGAGGCATGCTGAGCTTTACTAAGAGCGATGAACTTTTCCCCTCTGTGGAGCTTCAGTCTCTCAGTGCAATTGCTGCTATGAAGCCAGCTTTGGAGAAATATTTGTTACTGTTTTCCAAGGGAAGAGACATGCAGAAGATACCTACAGAGAAGAACAAGTTCTTCTGAAAAATTTAAATTGATCAGAGTGGGAAGCAAAGTCTTTAACACAGTATTATTATTCAATCTGTTGACATGAAACCTGCTTTTTCAGAATCAGCAGGACCTTCACAAATCTCGCAATAGGCAGCTGCTGCTGAAAATAATGTAACACAGACCAACAAGCCAATTGAAGGCAAGAACAGTAGATTGCCTACACAGTCAAGGTTTTCTTTAAAAATTACAAGTTGATTACACCCCTCTCTGACAAATATTCCTACCTATAGCAACACTCTGTTCAGCTATATCCAGCTGTAAGCTTCCAAGTCAAATAAGCTAGTAAGTGCATACACATTTATGTTTCTCTTGGTAATCATGACCTTTCCATAGTATTGTGCAGGCAAATGCTCTAGCTGTCAGTGATATAATACAGATGCAAGTTTCTCTGTCAAATAAAGCTGTGCACTAGACATGCAATCTCATTGCTCTTGAAATAAAATCAACATGGAAATATTTTTATTTCTACAGTAACTTAAATTAGCAGAAAAATTGCAACTGACTATAATCCCCAAGCAACTAAATGGTATGCATTTGGAACTTGTTTCTCTAATAAATTGACTACTACAATCAATATGGTTTGCATCATCTACATGAAAAGAGTGCTTTCTTCCCATCTGTACAATAAGGCACATAATCACCTCTGCAGGCCAAGAAATCCTTCGGCAAACCTACAAAGAAATGCTCACAACAGAGGCTCACAACAAATATCTCAACAGTTTCTATCAGTGATGTTTTTGATGGTATCTGTCACCTCATTTTTTATTTCATTAAGTGGTATGCATCACCGACCAGTCAAAACTTAGGGCTATGTATTGCCAAGAACATTTCTCTGTGTATTACACTTGTTAGGAGATGAGGCAATCTTTTTAGCAATGCAGCTCAGAGATGCAGAGGAGTTCTAAGCCTAGAAGGGACTGCCCAACCTCCTGTGTACCTCCAGCTTTTCAATTACTTCCCCTTGCCTCTGAGTCCAGCAAATATTTTTTTACTAAAATTTAGCTTGCAGAAACTCATTCAGACTTGAACTTTCTCACATTATGGGAAAACTACAGAAACTCCATCCCTTCCACTTTTTTTCCCAGCGCTTAATTGTTCTCACTGCTAACGGTCTGTGTTTTGTTTCCAAGGTGAATCCATTTGGCTTTAGCTGCCATTCATACTTCTCTTTATGCTTTTCTCCATGAAAATTAATTACCCCTTCAAATCAGGTATTTTCTCTCATTAATATGCTTGCAGATTACATTTTTGTCTTTTTTAAAACAATGTGACCTCTTTAAGTCTCCCAATATAAGGCATTTTCTGTGACCCTCCTATATTTTGGTGGAACTTTGCATTTCCTCAGTTTCCCAGAAGCCTTCTCAAAAGCCTGAGCTAGAAAATCATGATGATACAGAGTAGGGTGGTTTTGGTATTCATAGTTAGTGGCAGACTTCAGTCAGTTTTGCTCCCCATCTATTCCTCTATAATCTTGCACTGGGAATTTCTGGTCAGATACTTGTTTACTGGGACCTAGTCAGAGTCACTCATCCCTGGCTGTAATCCCTCCTCTCTACGAAGATTTGTTCTCCATTCCTTGTTCAGCAGTATATAACATAGAATTTACCTGAACTAAAGGGCATTTAGATAGCATAAGCACAGAGTCTCAGTCTTGCGTAACTGTCCAACCCACACAATTATTTATTTGTCTTTCTGTTACAAAAATATCTTATTAGCAATGATTTTATGCTTTCAGATCAGCCATGAAGATGGCAAGCAGTGGTAGGCTCATCATCCAGCATGACAGATCCTTAATAAAGCCAGTCTGATTTCATAATGGCTGTCACTATGATATGTTGGTTCTTCATCAACTTCGTGTTCACTTTATTGACATTTTCTAATGCTATCACCAGAATGTTGCATAACACTAGACTGAGTCTGAGTACCTTACCAAGGTGGTGTTATTTATACAGATTGTCTTTACCAAATGAAGTTGTGATGAAAAATAAAGCGTGGTTGTTGGAAAGGGACTGCTCCTTACCTATATATAGCCATTGAATAAACCTTGGCCAGATCTAGACTCTAAAAGCATAAAATCACCTCACTCTATGGAAGAGAATAATTGCTCAGTGTGTATCTTGGTGATGTGGTCCCAACCAAGAGATTGCTTGGGGCTTGGATCCTCCCTCCAGCACCCATCTGTGAGCATCTGCACCCACCATCATGCTCCTCTTGCTTGTACCACTCCAGCAGGCTGAAGATATGGTGCAGCTGGGGAGGAGGCTCTTTTTTAATGTTCATTTCAGCTAAAGAAGAGGAAAAAAAACCGGTGTTTTAGGACAGCCTAGTATTGTGCTATGAGTAGGTGCTTAGCCCTGGGATGTTCCTTTCTCATCTTTGCCTTTTGTGAAAGTCCACTGTGAGTCTCCCCTGTGAAATGCCTTCTCCTCCCCGAGGAGTCAGGGAGCCTTAGATGGGCTATGGTAGCTCCAGATGTGTCCATTTGGTGACTTTCTTTGTCCTCCCACAAAGATCCTCAGCAACTGGAAAAAACACATGTGGCTCCATAAGCCATTTTTAGGTTAACTTTAGACTTCCAAAGCATCTGTTATAGTACCACTGGGGATACAATTTGCTGTGTAGCACTTTGCTGATAGCCACCTTTGAGTGGCTCTCAAAAAATGCCTGTGGGTTGTAAAACATGTGAAGATCCTTTTATTCTCCTTGCTGCTTCTCCAGTTATGATGATTTCTGCTTGATGGCAGGGCTCTGCTCTTTTCCTTTGTAACTGAAGAAACTTATTGGTAGTTTGTGGGTTTCTGAAGAAGTGTCACCCTTTATTGCTCACGTGCAGCAATGATATTAAAAATAAACCAGCCAGTTGGCATACATCAGGAACATGCATATGAATTAGAAACAGACAGTAAGCAATATCTGAGAAAAATCCACATCATCAAAACCTTAGAGTGCTGCAGCCTAGTTCAGTTAGGTCACAGGTGAAGCTTTTTGAAAATAGGATTGATAAATAGGTTTGTATGAACTGTGAGTGTATTTTTAGTGAAACAAAGTTTAATTCAGATTTAACCATTTTCCTGTAGAACCTGCAGTCCAAGCTCTGCCATGCTGAGTTGCTGGGGGAAAAGCAGGAGAGGAAATTGAGCAGAAAAGAGCTATAAACAGAAATGAAGCTAACATGATTAT
The DNA here is from genome assembly GCA_038090715.1 of Florisuga fusca. NCBI lineage: Eukaryota > Metazoa > Chordata > Aves > Apodiformes > Trochilidae > Florisuga > Florisuga fusca. Next base: position 11,969,358 of record JAAWXA010000021.1, on the reverse strand, counting down.
TCTAAGTTCTGAACCTGAACATAAAAAGGGGCGCTATTAAATATGGGTATTTTACAACACGGTCATCTTTCTCTTGGAAAATCTGGGGAATTCAAAATATTCCTCCCCCTGCACAGAACATTTGAAAGTACTGATGCTGACAGTGAATAGTCAGTACTGAATACCATGTTCTGCAGAGGATGAAATACCCTCATGATGACAATACAGGCTATTTATATACTTACAAAGCAGTGTGGTATCTCTTCAGGGAGCTCAGCTCTGAGCAGAATAGCTCTGGTGGTGAGAGCTTTTCTTCAACCAGGAATGTGATGTGGGGGCTGTGGGAGAGCCTTGGAGGGGTTGCAACAGGACCTTACCTGATGTCAATGCATCTTAATGGTTTATCTGCTCAAATGAGTTGTGCAGCCCATGAAATGAAGGTTTGTTTTCCTCATCCATACAACTAGCTTGCCAAGGGAAGGTATCTACTAATGTTATAAAGGCCTAGAATGAAGGGCAATTGGTGACCAGACTGTGATTCTGTGAATAAACTGTGTGTTGCTTCATATTCGGGGTTAGTGGCAAAGTTACTCTCTGCTGTGGAAAAACTCAACATATGAGACAGTGCTGTGACCATAGGTCTCATCGTATTCCTGGTTTCTTTCTTATAGCTTCAGAGAGAAGTAATTGAATGAGAATCTCAACCTTTATTTTAAAAGGAAGGACAGTTCAGGAAAGACTCAGAATGTGTCTGTGTCTCAGATCCCTAATGCCCCAGCAGACAGAGAAAATAAAAAGAAGTTAAGGGATTGATCAATCTGTTAAAAATGTCCAACTTAAACTAACGTAATGATTTCTATTTTATTGCCCTATCTCCTGACACCTTTGGGCAAGTCAGATGTGGCAGCACAAAGCCAAATGGAAAGGAATAGGGGAACGTGAGTTAGTGAGCTATACTGTCATGGGCATTCCTACCAGCTCAGGTAAAAGAGCAGTCTGGCTACGTTTGCAAACTATTTTTAAGCTAGCATCTGTGTTTATGGACACTCAGGGAGAAGTTCCATGCCAGCTGGATGCAGGCCAGGGTGTGGCTGCCTCAGCTGTGGCCCTGTCTGGAGCCAAACCCAGCTCCTCCTTGTGCTGGCCCAGGTGCACGGGTGGTGTTCTGGGGGCTCGCATAAGACCTTGGGGCTGCAAAAATGTGAAATTGAGAAAGGGCTGAAGGGACAGGCTGGGGTTAGAGAGTCTCTTGGAGCTTTCCCTTCATGTAAAAGGCTGGAGACTTCTTGGAGTTTTGCTGGACTCAATGAAACTGCTCCTGCAGGATGACCTTGGGCAGGGGCCACTGGCCCCCTCCACCAGCAGGAAGCCATGGGCTGGAGAGGTGCTTGACCTGTGGGAAATACAAGTTGCTTGATCCACATCTGGTGGCTGTACTGTGGCTCCCTGTGACAGTGAGGTCCTGCCTGCCTCTCAGACATACTGCTACATCTCTAGTGCCCAATCTCCATGGTCCCTGGGCTACATGGTCCTGCAGGGCCCAGAGAGAATGCCTGCCCCTGATAAGGGGAAGGTGGGGCTGCTGGATGAGTGTTTCCCCTTGTCCACTCAGAAGGCACTGGCTGTGGGATTCCTCTTCAGGCATGAAATGTGGTGATGGAAAGGGATTGCTACAAACAGGCCTCAGCTAGTTTGGGTGAGGAAATGAACTCATGGTCAGAAATAATATCAGAAGGACAGTAGAAAAATCACAGCTGTGAGTCTGGAATACAACAAAAACACAAAATAAACCTTAAAAGCCTCCAGAGAGAACTGCAGAGGTGCCTCCACCCTTTTAGGTTGTCAGCAAACATCTCAATGGCCAAGCTAGTGGTAGGCATTGAACTGCACTCAGAGCTCTGCATCCCTCCAGGCTCATAATGTATGCACCTCATAACTCAAGAAATGCAGGCACCAGCTCAATGGGTAGACAACATTTTTTAACCCATTTCAATATTTTTTTTTTCAAGAGGAAAGTAGAGGCTATTGGACTAATATATTACTAGGGTTCATTAACTTGCCTCCTCAAAGGGCAAGATGAATCACAAATTCATTCTCACTTGTTTTCCAAGTTGAAGAATGGATTTAAAATTTTCCTTTCACAAACAAAATTAATGGGTCCAAAATTCAACAGTTGCTGCTGGCAAGTCTCTTCCAATGAAAATAGGTGTCCTTCACATGCTGAAACTATGTGCCAGAGCTTGTAAGCAGAGTGTCTTGTGCTTCTAAAACTTTCTGAGCAGGGGCCACAATCATGAAATCTGTAACACAAGGACTGTGTTCTGAATTACAACACAGTGAATAATTGGCAGTGGCTGACTTGCTTGGTGAATGTTACTGGCCTTCCAAGTAGGTTTTCCCCAACGTTCCTAAATGTGTTCAATGTGAGCTACTCATGCACAGATGCACAGCTTTGCTAGCTCGGTTGGAAGCAATTAATGATGTTAGTGTTTGATGCCCAAAATTCAGACTTTCAGAAGTCTCAGGAGTTCCTCTACTCCTGCAGAGCAAATGAGTTGTTTCAGAGCCCCAGTTAAGGGAAGCATTCAAGCATGTGTTGATCAATGGATAGGGCCAAAAGCAGGGTCCCAGGGTAAATGTGCTTGAAGTGGAGTTCTTTAGTTTTTCCTGTGCCATTTAATGACACTGCCGCATCCTGGCTCACAAGCCTGCAAGTACACTCATCTGCCCAACTCAGTGCTCCAGAAAACTTCCTTACCAATTTCGCCAAAGATTCATGGTCCGAAAATCTTATATTTCAGTTCTGAATAAAGGATATTTAAGGTCCTCATTTACTATGGAATAATATGAAAAATGTATAGAACATATTAGTGCTGACTTCAAGTCTTTCACAAGTGGAGCTCATTTGATACTCTAGATGCTCAGAAGGTCATGAATAGATTCATGACTCTCTGTTCAAACAAGCTTCAGATGAAGATCTGCATATCTTGGACTACACCTCTACTGTCTTGTAATGACAGCCTCAGGACCTGCATCAGGATGATCTGTGACAGCCACCCTTGCCTCCTAACCTCTTTGGCACTGTTGAAGGTACAGCCTGCACACACACTCCAGAGGACATGGAAATACATGTCCAAACACAGCTGCATGATGCCTTGCCAACAGGCAGGGTTGCAGAAGCAACCAGCCACTGGTCACCACAGCAGCCAACTGACTCTGAGATGCACAGGCTGCTGAGTCCATTGTCCTGCAGAGCTACGTAGACATAGACTATGAGGTTAAATGCCAAAATCATGGGGAAGACAGATGAGGATTTGAGCCCACAGTCTCCTGAGAAAGTAGCAAAGCATTTAAGCAAAGCAGGAGTCCAGCAAAGCACTTAGCATGCACTTAACTTTAAGCCTGTAAGCAATTCATTTTTGAGTATTCACAACTATAAGGAATCAAAAGAAGAAAAGCTGTCCTATATTGCATTGGTGAGTAAGGTTCCTAAGCCTGCAGTATAATATGCTGAGGATGGCCATATATTTTCCTTCTGTATTCAGTGAAATGAGAATTTCCAAAGCTTTAAAAATGTCTTGTTGATAACTATTGGATTCATTAGAAGTTACTAAGGAGGAAAGTAAAATGACAATTGGATTTTTATTCCTCAAATCTATCAGGTAAACAGCCACTCTCCTTCCCCAGTGCTCATACCAACACCTCCTTGTAACGCTGCATACCACAAGCCTGTTAATATATAATTCTGAAAGAAACACCAGCACTGTGCAGTGTACCATCTGTCCTTGTACAGTTAAGGTGTATGAGTCACAGTGCATTTAAAGATCTCCTTTCATGTAAGTATCATCTCTTTACAAGAAAATGTAAGTATTCAGAATTTCACAATAGCTGGCAGAAGAGCATAATTTATCTCTTTTTATTCTGGCCTATTTGCTAGTCATATTAGTATAGCTATTTTTTTGGAAAATACAGCAGCTGATTCCAAATTCAAAGTAAAACTTTGATCTTGCTCTTTCTGAAGTGTTGTGTTTGCAAGCAACTTTCTCCTGACAGGCAAATGACATTCAACATTGAGTGTTTTAATGCACAATAAACATGAATTTCATCTTTGTGTTTCTTCTAGAGTACATTCACTGTGCCTATTTCAGAAGTCAAGGACAATCAGGCAAATGAAAGTCACTGGATTGTGCCTAACACAAAGCTGGTACAGAATATAACTTTTATGAGTCTCACAAGATAAAGTTAGACTCAGAAATCTTTATTATTCTCATTCCTTTGTTGAAAGTAATAACTGAAACCACGAAGTACCATCAGAAGAACCACCCAAGCAGTGAGTTGGTCACTGGCAGATCTGTTCTATTAGACCACTGGGGCTAAATTCCATTTGTGTTTCTGTGTCTGATGTTCCTATTGACTAGCTCCAGGCAGCTCCCTGCTTGCTGCCTTATTTAGGCCCAATGAATCACTGTCTGAGGCTCCCCCACTGCCATAAGGAGATAGGTGAAAGTTAAGCTACAGATTTTCCTACACCTCCTGAAAGATGGGGACAATTTCAGTGCAGCTGTGTGTGAGTGTAGGGCTGGATCCACACAGCTGTTGGCTCTCTCTTCACTGACTTTCTTGCACCTACCCTTTCTTGCAGGTTCTTCATCTGTGTCACAGCAGTGATGTTCTCTCAGAAAACAGCAGCAGATAAGGTAGAAACTTACTATTATTTCTACTTCTTCTACTATTTCTACTTCCCCCCCCTTGCCTTTTTCCTTCTGAATCACATCAGACTGTGTAAAGAAATGAGTTGATTTAGGAATACTGAAATTCCAAGGGAATATTAAAATAAAAGGTGTCTGTGTGGCTTTGTGAAACATTTTGAGATGTTTTGTTGGAACATGCTATATATAAGCTAGATGGTATTTATCATCATTATTAAGAACTGGCAGGTCAGTCCAGAAAATAGATCCAACAAATGTAGCACTGTGCAGAAAAGTGAGGATCTCATTTTTGGAGGCTTTGCAGATCACATTTAGTTCACAAGAGGTGCTGCTAGAATATAGGTGCCCCATAGGGTGACAATAGCAACAAATAAAGAGTAACAAAATAAAAATCTGAAATTGAGCATGACCAGTCCTCTCTATTCAGTAGTGGACAGGTTGTGTAGTGCAACTCAGCTATAGTTACTAATTATTCACACTGGACATGCTGGGTTCTGCCTAGATCCCATTTCTCAGTGTATTCCTGGTGTGTGGGAGGACACAGTAATCACTTGTAGGCAGCTCTTGCTCATACAGAAGGGGGACACAGCTTGGGTGTGTACCTGGACCAAGATGCCCAAAAGCACTCACAAGTCCCAGAGTTCACACAGAACCTGTATAATTTTTTTTTAATCCAAAAGAAGGAATTTCTCCCCTGGGTACATACTCACCCCTCATCCTTTGGAATTTGCTCCTTTGGAGTTTGCTCCACTGTGTCAGAAAGCAGAATTTAAAATCTGCACAAATTTGCCAAGTAAAAAACCATAAAGAATCCCTCTCCTAGGGCAGCAATCTCCAAATCCAGTGAAACAGCTCTGTGAAAGTCTCCTGCAGCCAATTTTGCAGATACTCCCTCTTTGTGGTTTCAGGCAAGTAAACTCTATGCAGTTTTCACCCTGTTGAAGTAAATAGCAAATACCTCAATGAATAAGTGCAGCCAAGATTTTACCCAGGAATTTAAGTGCTCTAGTGCTACAGCTTCCTTTTCTGACAGCTGAGAGAGATGAACAACAGCTTGTTTGGGCATACTTAAAAACTAGCTGTTGAAAAGGAGTATCAGAGTCTTGCTAATAGCCTTTGGGCATGTTCCTTATTTTTGCTATAAAAGCTGAGCAAGAGAATTTCTTTCTGAAGGTTAATGCTCTTTCCTCCATACCTGCTTTGCAGGAGCTGCTCCAGGGAGTATCTCAGTCATATTTTGCCAGAAACACTGCTGCTGCTCTTGGAATTGCCCTCTCTCTGCATGCTGTTGAATAACTTATGCTGATGAGGACATATTTTTTAGGGAAGTCTCCTTTTGCACAGAGATGTCTTGCTTTTTGAGAAAGATCATCTGTGTTTACAACCAGGGGTAAAGTAATCCTGAGGCTCCATTCAGGGTCTTCTCCAAACCACCTTTCTAAGCTCTAGGATGAAATCATCCCAGAGTTTGTTTTGCTGATATTTTTCAGGGAGTATCTGTAAACATTTTTGAGACTGAGGATGTTTCTTGGACAGGACAGAGTGTACCTGCACACAGACTTTATAGTTGCTGATACTGCTACATCCTCAGGGTTGTGAAGAACTGATTTTCTTATAGAGTAGGGGGAAGGGAAATTCCTTCTCTTTCTTGTGAGCATGTGACCCTGGGGAGTGAGATTTAGCCATAGGACCTAATAAAGGATTTTCTGGGACTGTCTTGTGAAGCTTAGAGCCTTGTCACTGGGACACCACCACAAATGAGGCTAAGGTACTGGAGTGACTGCACTAAGCACATCATGTTTAAGTGCTGCTGAGCAGAGGAAACATGGGCAAGACTATGGTGTCCTGGGTAAAAAATTTACATACTGCACTCAGTCTTGTAGATATGCAAACACACAGCTGGTTTCTCTGGAGAAATGTAGCCATCAAACATCCTCCTGCCCCAGCTAGGTGAGAACACTGTTATTGAGCAAATATTCATAACATACCTTAAATCTTTTCCTTTTCCACCCTATTTTAAAAGTAGATTTTACCAGGTAGATACATGCAGACACATTTTTTACTACTGAGGAGAATTTAACATTGGAGCAATTTATTTGGGGATGTCTCTCTTGGTCAAGTCTGTATACGGTTGTGTTCAACAGTAACAATGACTTTGAGACATGATGCAGGTATGAGCCTCTGAGATTTTCTGTGTCATAGCTGCATGATTTTCAAGTATCTTTCCATCCTTAGACTCTGCATTCTTGTTTTCCCTGCCTCAAAGAGAAAAAAGGCTCAAATATGCAAAAGAATTTGGCACACACACACTATGGATAAAATAGGTTGGCGCCTAATAGAGACAGAACCCTTTCTATTTCTGTGTCTGTCTTGATTTTCTATATATTTTCATTGTATGTATTTTGTATGAACATGGAAATTTGGGGAAGACTTGGGACATTCTTGCAAAAAGGTAGATCTAGTCCAAATCTACTCATTACTATTCTACTCATAACCATTCAGGTAGCTGAGCATGTAATTCATATGAGTAAGATTCCAGTTCAGCTCATAATGAGACTGCATGTATGCCAGGGAAGGGGATGGTCTCCTTTAGGCGGCCTCTTTAGCTTGGATTGGATTCCCCATTTTAGTACTTCTTTTACATTCAGAGTAATTTTAACATGTGTGTTTTTTTGTGTCACTAGAGGTGGTCTAAAACCAGAGTGTCTGATCTGAGAAAATTTTTTAAAATACTGGCTCGGGCCAAACTGGCCTGAAAACTTTTTTCCTGTCTTTTCTACTTATGTTCAGAAGCTGAAGCAGTCCCACCCTTCTATCTTGCCCTGTAGACACAGACTCTGGGACTTGTTTCAGTCCTCCCAGCACTTGGCTCTGCAGCTGGGAATCAGGCAGCTACACCTGAGGTTCTGTGGGATTCCAGCATCCCTGCCCTGACCCAGGGAGCCAAGACACAGAGTCAGAGCTTGCAAGCTCCTCCCTTTTTAAGTCATCAGGTCTCCAGACTGAGGATGTACTGCCTGGCATCCCTCCCCCACCCCTGCAGACCAACACTGGGTGCCAGAGGCCCTCATGCCAGGGTAACCTTCCTACCAGCAGAAGTCCCAGCTGCCAAGAGCCTACAGCAGACCTGGATGGCTGGGCTGGTATCATGCACACAGAGAGAGGTATGGTTTTGTGTATCCTACCCAGAATTTAGGAAGGTTTGTATTTATTTTAATTTGGTGAAATCTTGAAGAGAAAGAGGTTTTTCAAACAAAAACTTTGCAGGAGTAGAAACCAAAGGCTTTCCCATGAACCATAGTTTTGTCAGGAAAATTCCTTGCCATGTTTCCCATGACTACAGGTAGCCTCTAGAACAAGCAAGATTCTTTGTATCAAAGAATGTGCATAATGTCTAAGATATGAAGCAATGAGTCTTTCTCCCTGGTGAGAAAGACTCTCCTATTAGCCCTATTAGCCCCTACAGCAATTTGCAGTATCTATCTCACCTCCCACATATTTGTGAAAGATAAACTAATCCCATCACAATGGAACCTGACCAGTTCAGACCAGGTGCCCTTAAGAACAAGGAGTAACTCTAAGGATCCCTTCTGATCCAGAAAGGTTTTAATAAAAACTTTTTGTAATTGTGTTACTCTTCAGTGATGTGAAAATTCATGATGAGGACGACAGACCACAAGAGTCGATATTTTAAAAAAATGTATCATTTGCCAGGACTGCCAGCTGCTGGCCAGACACTGAATTAGCTGCCTTCTTCAGAGATGTCCCCCATCTGCTATATAAGTGCTTCTTTTGCACACATTTTCACAGCTGAGGTTTGAAACAAGGGCCTTGTGGTCTGCAGACAGCAGCTCCACAAAGACGGCCAAAAAGTGTCTTGATCTGGACTAGACAGGCAGGAAGCTAAAGCCTTTCTCAGCTGGAAGCCTTCTTTGCCTATCTCACAACATCCCTTCCAATCATATAAAAATCCTTGAAGGAGAACATCTCCCTGCAGTCCTTCACAGAACAAATCCACTCAGGCAAGGCATATTTTTGGGAAGGTGCCAGCTTCGCTTGGTGGTCCTGGCTTTTGGCATCCGCCATGACTCAGTAGGGAAGAGAGAATAAATAAAATACTATTAAGAGGTACAACGATGTTACCAAATGGGTTTATGCCTTTCCCAATTAGAGCTGTTTTTCCTATCTCCATATGTTGCATATTATGGAGCCCTTTTTGTTGGTAAACATATCCATGGCTCCCTGCAGGGATGCCAGGGCCACTCACCAGGAACTGAGAGACTGAAATTGTGCGTGAAGTCCAACATGTTTGAAGGATGGTCTTGTTTCCACGTGTACTCCAGCACAGAGAGGCTCTGGGAAGCTGGAAGCTGCTGGCAGTGGGCACAGTGATTCTTCCCAGGTACCTGTCCCTAAGGAAAAGGAGGAAGGTTGGGGATAAGCTTAGTCATTTTTCTTTCTTTGTATGGTGGATCCACAATAATAATAAAGCAACTAAAACACTTCCATTGCTCTCTTCTGTCTTGGAATCTCTGAGACCTTACCAAGGACTATGATAACATTAAATTTGTGAGTCAGGAATGTTATTGCAGTCTGTATTTGAGACATGTAGAAGCAAAGTGACTTTTCCCAACAACTAGGCACAGAAGCTGGAAACAGGGGCTTAGCAGCTCAACAAATATCAGCCTTGCTGTGTCTGTACTTCTGCTCTCAGCCCATGGCAGGTTCAACTTAGCTGTTTTTCTCTCTAGATCAAGTTAAGTTGTTACCTAGCCTCTAGTGGCAGACTTAAAGGTTATAAACACACGTACAGAGAATTACTGGTGTTTAGCCATTTTGTGATTATTTGCTACATCATGATAACTCACTTTGGTCCCTAAACATTGAAATCAGCTGGCATGTTGTTGGCAGAACAGGCAATAAAATTCACAAATCCTGGACCTCAGGGCTGTGTTTTAAGCACTGTCCTGACACTTTATTTAATGCTGCAGCAAACCAGGCACAACTTTGAGCATGAACTATAGGAGATTGGCTTTTCTAGTGTAGGTACAATATGGGGTTTGAAACAGGATCTGTGTCTGACGCCAGCTGTTATTTTGTTAGCCTTTGCTGGCTAACTGAGTAAAAGCTGGTGGGCACTGGAAAATTTCTTTGTTGTCTTTTTCTCCCTTAATTGCTTCAAATGTGTGTGATTCAGGAGTGATGTAAATCATCTTTGCCACCTCACTCTATTTATCTGTTTCTTCAGCAGGCTCTCATGGTAACCAGCAACTACTGTATTTAAAGAATGCACAGTACCACACCTACTCGATACAGTGCTTTGCTATAGAAAAGTAAGAAAAAGAAAAAAAGTGTTGGAGGCAAAAAAAAAAAAAGAAGATGAAACCTCATGTCCATGATCAGAAGAAGGGAAAGATTAGATTTATTTCTGGTGTGACTATGAATACCAGATCAACTAACTGCAGTTTAGGAGGTCTTTCTATATAGTCTACCCAGTCCCAGTTATTTTAATTCTGTTTTGCCAGCTGGCCTCTGCAGAAATCTATTCAGGGTTCAATTCTAAACAGTAATGTTTGGGAATAGTACAATCTAAAACAGACAGATCTGTATGTGTTTAGGTTTTGCTTTCTTTCCACTTTCAAATATTAAAAATTGACTCCAGCTGTGGGGTAAAGTAACGCCCAACCTATAAAGACACTGACAAATAAATCACAATGCAATTTGCTGTGCATTTTCTGAGGTCTAAACACCAGCTCTTGAAAGGAATTTTCCATGATTACATCTTGGGAAGATATCTTCACTACCAACAACTTGTTTGACTTTTATAATTCTTAAAAGTCATTGCATTCCAGCAGGGCCAGACTCTGCCATTACTTCTCTGGCACATATCTCAGAAGTTAACTGAACTATCTAATATTACTTAGGACATATGCAAAGCCTCATTATCCCTATCCAGGATGTTGTTAGTCAGAATAACTACCTTATGTTTTTATCATCCACCTTTTACAACTGTAAATCAGTGATCAACTGTTCAGCCCTTTCAGCTGATCAGTTCTTCTTAAGTAGAACTTCCTTGCTGTGTCAAGTTTGGGCAGCCTTGCCTGAACTTAAAGCTTTCATTCCTGTTCATCTCAAAATCACCCTCACTTCATCAGGATGGGACCAGGAGGACACAGGTTTAGATCCCAAATTCTGATCCAGCTCACCCTGGTTTATTTTGGGGGCCTGCAGCATTTGGGGCCTCTGTCCTATATTTCCTCCTCAAAAAGGGATAAATATCTGTTGTTTAAGAAAGGAAGAAAATGAGAATTCTGTCCTGAAGGCACCTCACTTATTTTTCTGGGGGGAAACAGCCACTTTTCTATGAAGTGCCCTTCATCTGCACCATCAGAGTAATAGGCTATAAAAATTATATATTAATTTACAATTGAAAAATTCTGGCTTTGAGCCAAAGCCCCTTGAACTAACACATTTCGATTATTTACAAAACATGAGAAAAAGAAAGTCTCTGGCCATTGCCCTGTGCCTGAGAAAAATTGCAATGTAAACTTTTTTGTGGGGAAAAAAAATGAAAGCAAAAATTCCTGACCAGTTCTGCTTTGCATGGCATTTCACTGGCACTTCAGATCTGCAAGTTGATCTCCCCTTCATAGCTAGCATGCAGAAAGCCTGTTCCCATCAGAAGGGGATTTAAGAGGTTCCTGTTGTTCCTTGCCTCCAGCCACACTACTACTGCCTCTGTGGCACTGGTTCAGTGTTAGGTGTAGTTTGTTCTGAACCAAATTGGTGAAAAATAAAAAGAAAAGCCTCTTCTAAAGAAAAGCCTCTTCCAAAATGTTGGGTTTTTTTCCTACCAGATCAGTTCCCTCCTCCAGCTGAAGTTTTCCATTTTCCTAGTTAGAGGACTGGGAAAAAAATTATGGTGGAGATACTTGGAGCCTCCTGTTCATCTGTCTGGTCACCGAAGGAACCCTAAATCATAGAATAGCATCATAGAATCATTAAGGTTGGAGAATATCTCTAAGGTCACAAAGTCCAGCTGTCAACTGAACAGCACCGTGACAACTAAACCAGGTACTGAAGTGCCACATCCACATGTTTTTTGAACGCCTCCTGGGACAGTGATTCCACCACTTCCCTGGACAACCTATTCCTATGCCTGGACAGTATTTCAGTAATTTTTTTTAATAAATATCCAAACCAAACCTCCCCTGGTGCAGCTTGAGGCTGTTTCACTGTCCTATAATTGGTTACATGGGAGAGGAGACCAACCTCCACCTCGCTGCCATCTCCTTTCAGGGAGCTGCAGATCACAACGAGGCCTCCCCTCAGCCTCCTCTTCATCAGGCTAAACAAGCCCTCAGCTGCTCCTTGTAAGACTTGTGCTCCGAACCCTTCAACAGCTTGGTTGCTCTTCTCTGGATACACTCCAGCACCATGATGTCTTTCTTGGGGTGTGGGATCCAAAACTGAACACAATATTCGAGGTCTGGTCTCACCATTGCTGAGTACCGGGGCGCGATCGCTGCCCTTCTCCTGCTGGCCACACGATGTCTGGTGCAGGCCAGGATGCTCTTGGCCTTCTTGGCAACCTGGGCACGATCTTGGCTTATGTTCAGCTAGCTGTCAGCACCCCCAGGTCCTTCACCTCTGGGCAGCTTTCCAGCCATACATCACTGGGCCCACAAACAAGTTGTTCTTATCCCAACACCCTTGCTCTCCCTGCTCAAACACCTGCACATTAGGCTCATTTGTGGGCAGTATCAGACCATTCTTCAGAGCCTCCTCCTCCTGAGGTTCAGTTGAATCTTTTTGTTGGGGTTAGTAGATCTTCCTTCTCTTGGGAGGAGTGCATTCATGATCCTCTTCATCTGGAAATTCAAAAAGGAGAAACAAGGGCATGTTCTTTAGCTGAATAGAAACTACAGCGTAAGAATGAGGTAACTGTGAGAAAGACTGAAATGTCCCAAAGATGTTGCAAACAGTGAGAGTTGCAAAAAAAAAAAAAAAAAAATCCAATCAAGCCAAAAAGGTTTCAGTGGGTGCAGATGATGTAGAAGGTAATGCTATCTCACAAAAAAGGCTGGAAAAAAAGAAATTAACAGAAGCACAATGCAATTAACACGAGCAAGGGGAGTTTTAGGACAAAGAAGGAGGGATATATATGAAGTCTAGTGTGGTGGGTTAAACTTTTCATGCAGGAGACCTTAATAAAACTTGTCCAAAGAATTATCAAAACCATTCTCTAATCAGAAGCAAGGAACATGGCATTGTAAAGAACAGATCCTGTCAAAGCAATTTAATTTCCCTCTTTTAAAAGAAAACGACATCATGGGAAGGGGAAAATAGACGTGATCTATCTTGACTTTTGTAAGATTTTCAACATTTTCTATATGCTGTCATGTAGAAACTTGGCAGCCTGGTCTAGCTGAAACTACTATGGGAAGGATGCACAAACACTTGAAAAATGTAATCTAAAAGGTGCTCAAACAGTAGCTCTCATGAATTTGTTGACAAACAGGAATAATTACATGTATGATGTTTCATAGAAATATGTCCTGGGCTTTATACCATTCCATATTTTCATGAATTACTTGAATGATGGAAGAACAAAAGTGCTTGTGAAATTCACACATGACACCATGCTGGCAGGCTCTTTGGGGGCCAGAAAAAGAATTTTAAATGATCTTGATAAATTTAAGAAATGGTCTGAAAGCAATTAGGTGAAATTCAATAAAGGAAAGTACAAAGTCCTAGACTTGGGAAGGGAAAAGTCTATCACACAGACAAAATAAATGCAGGAATGTCTCTTACTAAAAATAAAGCAATTTTTGAAGCAGAGAGGACTCAAAATTGCAGTCCAGTTTTCGTGCATTGTGAGGGCAAGAAGAATGTCAGGTAATAATGGGCACTCCTCTAAGACTTTAATCTTAAATTTGCACCTACATGAAAGAACACATAAGTTTGCACATTTTCATTTCCTAAAAACCGGGGAAGGGGCAGCAGTCTGGCTTTGCTTTGCCTGGGTGCTGGGGCTCTTCCTTCCTGCACTACTGCTACATTAAGGTACATGTGGAAACCCCTTGAGGAAGGAATGAGAAAAAATATTCACCTTTGTTTTCTTCATAAGTATCAGTACATCAATATCAAGATCCTCTCTGTTTTTCTGGCTGATAATATCCTGCCTGGCCATGTGGAGTTAAATCAAAGCAGGCTGCTAGTGAGAAGCTAGCAGGAAATGAAACAATGTAAAGGCAGAAGTAAGTTTAAACGTGTAAGTTTCCACCATGGAAAATACCAAGAGTCCCTTAGAAAGCAATGGGAATTGATGAAGCAATGGCCCTTCCCATGGCTATGAGCACTCACGATGTTTTTTACCAGAGGAAGATTTTGTTTCCTGGTGAGCAGGCCCAATGACCCCACAAGAAATCTGTGTTAAATAACAGGTTATTTTGTTCTGATCCTAGCACGGGGTCAAAGGAGAGCAACGTGCCAGGAGGATGCTGGTGTGGAAGGCCATGTGGGCAGGGGCACCTGGAAAAGTCTGCTGCAGGACAGGCACCCACCTGGGAAGGGAAGGAAAGGAGCTGCCTGCCCTCTGCCCCCTCAGCAAGGAGGCAGCTGGAGCGCTCTGCAGCCCTGCAAGGGTGAAGAGATGAAGCTTCATTTTAGTGTTCCTGATAATCTCAACTACTTCAGACCTGCTTAGGACAGCATTTTACATATGCTTACTTACCCAGAGCAAGGCTAACTCAGGTTTTAGAGCAGCTGTCACTAATAGGGCTCCTCTGGCCAGCATGGTGGGTTGGTTCCCCAAAGGGTGACACAGGAGTCTTTGCCCACAGAGCAGAACGTGCCACCTGCACCTTCCCCTGTGTGACCTCTGCCTCCATCACTACACGTGGCAGGGCTCTGCATCTGCAGTAATTAAGAAAAAAAACAACAAAAACCCAAACCATCCTAGTGGATGTAAAGGGCATAGGCATTTCAGAGACCTTGGGAGTGAAGTGGGTGTAGAAGAGAGTGTGTACGTCCTACACAAACCAGCTGAAGAAGATGCGGGAACAGAGAAAGGGAGAGATGGTGCAGCACTGGAAAAACTGAGCAAGTGACAAATGTTCTCTCGCTTAATAAATGAGTAAGCAATAAAAGGAAATAAACACAAATTCACTGTTTTAATTCAGAGCCAGTTCTTGCTGTGTTCAGCATGCAGGCTGTTCTGGGCACCACCGCCTTCGGCATCATGCAGATTGAATGATGTCTCTTCAGGCATGCAGACAAACTCTGAAGGCATCAGTGGATTTATATAGGAGGACACATGGGTTGCTACTGTCTTGTTTGTAAGCTTTAAGAAATTGTGGCAATTTTTCAAGCAAGCTAAAGATCTCAATATTAATATGCCACTCAGAGCCACTCAAGTGAAGACCTCTCTGCCAAGGATGGCAAGTGATTAAGGAATAGCTTCCATCAAAAGCCCGAACAACCTTAGCATTAAATTCAACTACTTGGCAAAAAATTGTACTTTTTTTTTAATCCATGTCATTAAGATCTAAAGGCAAAATAGAGACAACATTTTATTTTGTATTAATTTCTCTGGGTTTGGTTACATTATCAGTCCCATAAAGCCTATCAACTCTCACACAGAGAAAACCAAGCTCATTACTACTTACCTGGATGATATAAATGAATTGTGGCTGTACAGTGAGAAGTGACAGTGTTAAAACAGTATTTGCTGTCTGAAAAGAGACATCACTTGCAGAGGAAATTCACTCCTGTGCACTTAGGATTTTGGAGGTGGGTGTTTTTCACTCTGTATTTACCTTCTATCTTGCTGATATCAGTTGAAGGCGATCATTGCTCTCAGCCCTGAAATATCACAGTGCATTTGGGGAGGGAAACATCACCTGTGGCTCCCATGTTTGCTGCCAGCCTCTGTTGGCACTGTGCTCCAGCACAGCAGGTACTGGGGACACCTGCACCTACGTTTGGGCTTTCCTCACTGACCCTGAGCACTGCAGGGGTGGAATTGAGGCTTTTGAGTGAGGGCCACAAGGATGTATTGATGTTCCTAGCCTGGCAAACAGGCACTGTGGATTCACACAACATATAAAGGGAACATATTTTACTTGCAGTTGTGGGTAGAGCAGCACTGCAAAGCAAACACCAGCCTCTCTTTTTATAGCTTCCTTTTCTCTGTACAGCTTTTGTGGGTTTCCACCATAAACACAATTATATTGTCCCTCCTAGCCTCAAAATGTAGGAAACCCAACTGTAGGAGTCAAGTGCAGCCTCTCAGTTGCTATGGGATTTATGTTTTCTGAATTCTTCATCTGAGATCACAGTTGTGTTTGAGAACTGTGCCCTGCCTGGAGATATGACATTTCAGGCTGTTATCTCTTTGCTTGCCAACACTAAAAGAAAAAGAAGGATAAAGTAATTCCTTATGTGCTGAGGATATATTTTGCCATCCATGTAGCTTGGAAGGAGTTTGCAAAAAGGCCCAGTTCTACAGCTGTTTATTGCTACATTACTGTGACATTGTTCTGACAGAAAAGGCTGTCTTCTGTCAATTAACTAGGAAGGAGATAAATGTCCTAAATCAGGCTCTTAACTACTGATTCTCCTCTGTCTTTTGAGGAGCAAGTAATTGCAACAGCTTCTGCTTTTATTTACTCAGGTGTAAATCAGTTGCAGTCAACAGAGTTTTATGTAAGAAAAAATGCCCCGAGTGAGAACAAACAGATCTAATCCCTTGGTCTCCCTGCTGACAGGGTGAGGTCAGCCCTCACTTTAGCCCTTGCATCATACCAACTGGACATTATTATTATTATTAATACCATAGTCTTTTATTTTTCCTTCTGCAAAGTGCATCCACTAGGCCACTGAGTACATTGAAGTAATTTTCGGTGTTTTCCTTTTCTTCTGAATTCTCTGCCCCTCTGCCTCTCATCACACTGTCCTGAGTGCACTTTTTGTCAAATGTAAATGTTGAATTGCAGGTGAAGCTGAGGCTTTGTGATTTTGAAGTACCTGCCTTTGTCTGCAGGAAATCAAGTACCACTGGTTGGTGGAGAGTGAAAGGGAATGTCAGTTTTTCTTGGTGTATACCTTATAAATCATAAAGCGACTCAGAGCTGGGAGACTAGAAGTGCCTACACTATAGAGGCTGCTGGGATCCCTGTTTTCTCTGCTCACCCCTGGAGGTACTTAGTGTAACTTCCCACCCCTCAAAATGGACAGATATCCTATTCAGGATCCAGCTGTGCTGATGGAAGTGGCTGATGGCAGATGTCCACATTCTTCATTCCTGAAGCCTGCTCATGGGGATACAGGTGGAAGAGCTTTGTAGCCTAGTCCCAGCATTGGCTCAGGTCAGTAATTTTAACTGTTTTAAGTCCACAGAGATTATTTGGACTGTAGGAGGTGATTGACTGTTTGGAGGGATGAGAATGCTTATAACAGTGCTAACAGAGGGGAGAACAGCAATTACAGCTGCACTCAAAAAACCAGACTGCAACCTCGAATCTGAACAAGTGCACTGGCTTAATGGGATCCATTTAAAGCTGCCATAATTAACTTGATGCATCTCCATACATAAAAGGTAGGTGAGAAATCTCACCTGGGCTTGTTACATTTGCATTACATTGGATTTGAAGCACAGAAGAATAAACCTGCATCTTCATTGCACTGGCATGTTTGGACACTTTTGCAATACTGGCAGCTGAGCCTGATGTTGATGCTTGCTGGCGTTGCAACTGGAAAGAGACACCAGTGGGATGGTTTACACTGGGAAATTACATCATGTTAGAACACGTTGCTTGGGACTCCCGGTGACTACCACAGTGTAATTTCCCATCACAAACAAGGGCAGTGAGACAGCTGCTGGGAAGCTGAGCACCAGCGGCCTGAGCTGGTCCTGCTCCCGGCTGAGCTCCTCGGGCCCTGGGTGACTCAGCTGCACACTGCAGGCTCTGCCCCAGCCCTCAGCCCTCAGCATCATTCCAATGGCATGGTGCAGGCACACTCTGTGGTTTTGCTGGCTGGCTAGAAGCATCAACAAGTTGTTGGGTTTTTCTGGGTTTGGTTTTTTTTTTTTTTGGTTGGTTGGTTGGTTGGTTTTGGTTTGGTTTTAATGGCATTCAGAGAATCGGATCATGCTTTTTAAAATTATTTTTTATTTTCAGTCTCAAAACAAGCAGAAGCATCCCTCTTCTCTCGATAACTTTGGCAGGATACAACCAAAATCAGAATAGAAAAGTGTCAGTTAACAGGCTGTGTATGCCCAATTCTGCAACTGAATGGGCAGTCAGTGCAAAGATAAATATAGCAAAACATTGTGCAGGATTTGTTTGAATCTCCACTATTTAAGATTCAGTTTCTTTGAAACACAAGGGTTCCTTGGCTCCCTGCTGTTAGGTGACTAAAATGTAAGAAAAAATAGCACCTAAAGGAACTGCCAGATTAAAATGTAAAGGTGAACTTATAGGCTAATTATATATAATAAAAAGTTAGCTATCAAATGACTGTTGGTTGTATTTTGGATTACATTAATTATTTGCAGGTCATGCCAAAGTGTTCAGTACTCTACTCATATCTCTTTGGTCACCTGTGCACATGCTGCATCACTTTATAGAGGGCTTTGGTGAGAGGTGGTCATGGGACTTCTCACACCAGATTCATAAACAAACTTGAAGTAACATGTTATTTTTGCACACTGAAGCGTGTTGATATTTTATAGGGTGAAGTAGGAGATTTTTTCATTGAAGAAAAGGGTAATCATAAGTAGAAAAAACTATCAAAGTAACCTAGGGTGGGGAGGGAAAGTCTTCATCCGGATTTGCTCTTTTCTCTGGTTTTCTGCAAAGGCTGCAGGAATGCAATGAGAGGAGGACAGGATTGTGCAGCCAAGGCAGGAACAAGAGGGATCCAGAAAATCTTGTCCAGTGTCAGTGCCTTTGAGGTTGCTGTAATTCTTCTGTGAAACCTCAGGACCAGTCACATTGTTTAGGATCAACTTTTCTTCAGGACAAAGCTTGGATAATTGAGAGATGAGAAGAGGAAATATGGAAATTTCAGGCACTGGAAGATGGTAAATTGAGGACAGTCCTTTACATCTGAGATGGCAGGAAGACCACTTTGGACAGAAGTCTCTCTCTTGGTTCAGCACAATGCTTGGGCTTTCTTTACATCTTTATTACTTAACTCTACATTGCCGCTCTAAAGTTCCTGTGGAAAGCAGATAGTGATTTCAGAGCCTTCAGTGCCTGCATGGAATGCCTTGAAGTGGTAAGATTTCCAAGATGAGATGTGCAAAGCTCTTACAAAGCCAGGTCCCCATATATCACTGCTGTATGAACCACCCAAAATGCAAGCCTATGAAAGCTCTAGTCACTTAAAAGTCATAGTTTGTTTTTATCTCCACTGGATAAATAGGAAGCATAAGCTCTGGGTAAGAGTTTAGGCCTTGTGAGGGATACAAGACTTGAGCTCCCTAGGGGAGCTTTCTCTTTCCTTTATTTAATTTAAATTTAAATTAATTTTAAAACACCTCCCTTTCAATTCCTGTGTATTTTTCCCTTGTGGTTATTGTTGCACACAATTTAACTGAGAAGCAGCTCCCAATGAACCATTTCAAAGGTGCTGCTTCATTTTCAAAAGAAGGAATTTCTCTCTGACAGTTCAGCAGCACCAGCATGTGCTGGAATATAACCTTACACCACCAGACTGTATGCTGCAGATGGGGAATCCTAAGCAAAAAAACTGCTTATAATGTGACCACACACAGAGATCTAGCAACATTTCAGAGCAGCTGCTTTCAGTACCTGGGAGCACTGAATCAAACTGCACAGAGCAAAGTCAAATTGCTGGTGATATCCATGTGAAAATTGCTCTCTCATCTTTGTACAATGGAGGCTTGGTCTGTGCTGGGCAGTCTTAGGCATTACCAGAATGCAAATTTTTAGCAATAACAGACACCAAATGCACCCTTCTTTGTTGAAAATATGGGGACCAGAGGAACCTTAATTCACATCTTCAAGCAAAATAAAATTGATCTACCAGTACTGAACTAAATAATTACAAGAGCCTGACACTTGAAACCTCTGAGATATCTATACACAGCACACATGCAACCCATACCCAAGGCTAAAGGGTACAAAATCTTAAATGGTGGGCAAATGTGTTTTTCACTGATTTTTTTCAAATTAAATATTTCCTTTTCTTTATTCTTTTTTGTCTTTTCGATGGCAAGATGTTCTCTCCTGGACAGATTTCAAATGTTCATTTACAAACATTTGAGACCTGAGAGCTGAGTTGTGCCAGGTAAGGCAAAAATAGGTAAAGGTTATTATATCCCACTTTTACCTGAATGTCTGTTCAACAAAACCAATTAGAGGTCAACACAACAGCCTGCAGCCCCAATACCCATCCCCTGGACCCTGCAGCTCTGCAGTGTGCCAGGCAGCCTCTCCAGCAGGTTGTAGCAGAAGCTGCCACACAGCAATCCCAGCTGAGAGCTGAAACACAGCCTGTTCCACATCACCCTTCCCTCCTGCCACCAGGGACAGACATGTGTCTCTGGATTGGGAAGGGCAGTGGCGGTGGCATGGTACTCCCCTGTCCATTGGGATATTTTGTCTCCCCAGCTAATCCTGCCGTCCTTTCAGACAGCAGTTTGAGCATTTTTTTTTTATTCTTTTTAGCTGTCTTAGGATTTCCAAAAGTAGAAAACTCAGGATCTGTATAGGTGAAATGAATGTAATCTCAGAAGACCACCACAGGCTTAGTGGCATAATCCCTTCTTTGTCATTCCTGTATCCCAGAGGGGATAAGGGAGGATGTACACATACAAAAGATTCATCCTGAAGGATAACACAAAAATAGAAAATACATGGGAACAAGAAAAGATTTTACATAAATGGCAAACACAGCTTGCAACCAATGTAAAAAGTTAAGGGAAACCTGTTATAGCCTTCAAAGTCCAAAATACCATTTATCACAGAGAATTTAAATCACCCTTGAGGAAAAGGGAAAAAAAAAGCTCCTCAAAATGTCAAAGATCTAAAATCCCCTCTGGCTTTCAGTGTCTATCTGAATCTCAGCTATTTATAAAGCCAGTCTCCACGGTTTCTGTCATACATTTCAGTTACACGTCCTGAGCTAATGGATACAAACCTGCTCTTCATAACCATGGCAATGAGTGAAGATATCTGTGCACACTCTAAACTGTGCTTATTTAAATAATAAGGATTGCCTCATTTGATTTATAAAGAGATGAGTATGTCTCTGCATGAAACTCTGCTAATAGTTGAAAAAACCTGTTCCACTATGGATTAGAAATAGGCTCTCCCCACCCACACAAGCATCTGGGATTTGATCACCGACCTTTAGAAGAAACCCACAAAACCTATTCCACTTAGGAGAGTATATTACAGGGCAAAGGAAAACCCTGCATGATTGAGATTTGGGTGGAATCCATTTATTCCACATGTGCAAAGACTGGATGAGGAACTGGAAGATCCAGAACAACCAAACTGGAACCTCTCCATGTGTTGCACACATAAGCCACTCTTGATTGAAATCCTGTAAATCTTTTCCTTGTATAATATGTTTCCTTGTCTGGTAGAGCTTGATCTCAGTTCATACTGCCCTTTCTTCCTTTCCATCATGTTCAAAACTATCATAAACAGACTGTAAACTCTGTATCATAAATGGCTTTCTAATAATAAAAAGGTAATTTCAGAAGAAAGATCAGTTCCTCATGTCTAAGTTGAAAAAGGGACACTGTCACACAGTCTGTTATAAAAAAAATTTAAAATCTATTAATCTTAAAGTTATTATGATATGGTAAAAAATATACTAGATATAGGAAGGAATGCTCTACAGGCTCTAAATAAGGAACCAAATTTCTGGCAAGAAAAATAAATATTTCCACCAAAGGAACTTAAAGATCACGGAACATCCATGATAGAAGTATTTTCTATATGAATTGTTTCTAAGAACATGAAGGCATATTCTAACAAAATTGTCTAGATTTAGAAAAAAAACAGATCACAGGGAAAAAAAAGTATTTTCTCCACTACTTGCCTGAATACAATGTAATATCCCCCTCCCCCAGCAGATACCCCTGCAAAATCCTGTTTACTTATACAATGCTAGTATTCCTCTCCAAAGCAAACATCTGCACTTCTGCAACAAATTCTTCAGGGATCTCTACTTGCTCTTTCAGGAACAATCTGTGTCAATACACCATAGTGAAGACGTTCTCTGAGAAAGAAATCTTTCATCATGTTCTTCATTTATTATTGTTTGCCATTGTGCTGTGCAAATCATCCTAAGAGTTTATCTCCATGTCCGAAAATCTGTAAAGGCTTTCTTTGTTTGGATGGTTTTACAAGGATGAAACCAGTAGTTGTGAAACAGTGCTGCATGTATCGCTCTAGCTAAAAATAAAAATAAAAATTGGACTCTGATCTTTGGCATTTATAAAATCTAGTTGATAATTGTGATATCTAATCTTAGAAAGTTAAATGGTACATTTATGAAAACAGAACTTCTAAGGAAATAAACCTATTGAATCTTAATTTAAAATGCAACAGCATAAAAAGATTTTGCCCTTTGTTATGTGAAGAAAACCGTTTCCAATTCCCCAACTATTTTAACAGGCAATATTGGGTGTGTACAAGCTTTGTGGTATCAGTTGACTTGTTATTAAACACAACTGAGTTTTTCTTCTACTCCCAGCACAGTCACACAAACATATGTGATGTTCATATTAACAATTTATTTCTTGGAGGAGAGAAACCAGAGCTTTCTCAGTCCAGTTATCCTCAAGGTTGCCACAGGTTATTTTAGGTTTTATGTTTAATATTACAGGGATTTTATGGACTTAGCAAAATACCATAATTTTTATTTTTAAATCATTTTTTTTCCCCAAAAAACAGATCCAGTCCAGATAGGACCTGATCATGCTCTGTTTCAGTTCACTGCCACCATATGTAAGTGTTGTTAAAGCTTTAATACATAAAGTGTCTGGCTCGAGGGCTGATTTCACTGTGGTATTGGAATACAGATTTTATAATATGCAGTTTCCTTCCTCTGAAGTCAATGGGCTATTCAGCGGAATAAGTTTTCTGAGACAAAGGTCAGTTCTTCAAAGGCACCCGAAGCCATTTTCAGGATATTCCACCGATTTGAAGTGAGGTCCCTGCCTTATCCTCTTCAACGGTGAGGTGATTCCCCAGACCACTGCTAGAGCCAAGTGAAACAGGCACTCAGGACCTCCCTAGACCATCTCGTGACCCCCAGCCTGATAGGCCATGTATGGGAGACACAGATGGGACAGGCCCTTCTTTAGACTCAAACTAGCTTCTTCAGATGCAAACACAGCCATCCTCAGGCTGTTCCAGCTCATGCTGTGGATGAAGCTGAAAGACATGATGGACTTTCTGCCCTTGCTTGATTTTCCTTGATGTTACTGCATACACAGATGCAGTGAGCTCACTCACAGATGGTCTGCATACACGTGCCTCTGGTATGGACATCTGATGCTTCTGGGATGCACCAGACTGGCTGAGCAGGAGCAGAGCAGCTGAATAAGCACATAGGCCATGGTGTTGATAGTGTCCAGAAGCACTGTACTTTTTGCATCTTCCCTGTGAACCTGTGATCTCTGAAGCTGTCTCAAAGCAGCAGATTTGCTGCGTTGGTGAGTGGTGACAACAGCACATAGATTCTGCTGCAGCACAGTAGCTGAAGCTGAGAAATCTTGGGGGGTGCCAGGGCACTGGGAGCTATTGTATTGGACCAAATTATATTCAGCCAAAGCTGTTGTGCACCCAGAAACTTAGCCAAGCACACTGTACTA
Source organism: Florisuga fusca (assembly GCA_038090715.1). Lineage (NCBI taxonomy): Eukaryota > Metazoa > Chordata > Aves > Apodiformes > Trochilidae > Florisuga > Florisuga fusca. The sequence continues at coordinate 11,945,805 of JAAWXA010000021.1, read as the reverse complement.
CTCACAATGAAATTAAGTATCCAAGAGAGAAAAAGAGGACATGTGCTGTAAAACTCAGTTGTACAGCATTTTGACTCCCAGCTCCAGAGGAGCATCTCCTCGCTTGGCATCACCTTGGCTCTGGCTATCTTATTTGGAATCATACTTTCTGTGTCCTCTGGCTTCTTGGGATGTGTGTGGACAGGGGCAGATTTAGGTCAAAATTTACAGTGACAATATAATGTATTCAGCTCTGCACATGTTCATTAGAAGAAAGAGTTTTGAAAGGGCCTATCAGGCAAGGGCTACACTACAAAGCTGTGTGGTTTACCTGTTTTAAAAGGCGCATAATGCTGGAGGAAAAGTAAAATGTATAATGTGTGTGCCCAGCTGTAGACAAAATTTAAATTGTTGTGCCTTCAGAATGTAGACTGGGTGTGTTTGGTCATGTTATAGGTTCTACTATACGACAGGGTACAAGAGACAGGGAAGAAGCTCGACTGCAGGTTCCCAAAGGTTTGCCCTTACTCTGAAGAGCTGTGTCACTGATTTCAGTAGGAGAAAATAGAGCCCTCATATGTGTAGATTATAGTCTAAAACTTTTTCTGAGCATATAGTCAACTAGATGATCCAATAAACAGCTTTTTCTTCCTGGTGTTTGCCAGAGTGGGAAAGAGTATGTCAGGGAAAAAAAAAAAATCAAACCACACTTTTCCTGCTACTCCCCCTGTCACTAACCACTCTCTGTGCACACCTCCTTGGTGAGTTCTCATGTTCCCACACAGCCAGAGCAGATACTGCTGCAGTGTGTGGGGCTGAGGTGTCTCTTCCCTAACCACATATAGGAAAAGCAGGTAAAGCAGGTCTCTGTATCCCCAGCAAGTTCCCTCCTCTTTGCCCTTGATCTAAGGAAGATGCAGGTCTTTGGACCAGTTAACAGAAACCATAGGGAGGTTTAAACTGGGGACTGGGAAGACCAAGGCCTCTTACAGGCCTGTGGACAGGGAGAAGGGAAGGCAGATGGACACCTCCAATGATGGAAGAATCGGGCACATATTCAAGCAAAACTTCCAAGGCAATTTCTTCCAGCTAATCCATGCCATAATTCTTCCCACAGCAAGGCTGATCCAATACATCATTTCCATGAGACAGAAAGCAGTTTTATCACTGCTTACTTTTCAGAGGTCTTGAGACACTTTCTTTTAATCATATAGTGTATGCTGACATCTGGTGGCATTCAGTAACCAAATCTTCATTTGACAAATATATTTTGTTTTTAAGAAGTCTGCATTCTTATTTTCCCCTATAAGGGGATCCAGAAACAGGATTCCTCCTAGACCACTTCAGGCTTGAGATCAGTCTAACACAGACGCATGGGACTGGTATGGTCCTGGATCTCTTGCAAGAATCTTACATGGGCCTCCAGGTAAGGAAGTGACCACTAACCAAGGGGCCTGACTGCTTTCTAACACAGTTGTTTCAGCACAAAATGGAGCAAACAGCATCCTACCATTCCCTGTTCTGAACACGGAGAATCACTGCACCAAAAAGGAGTGATGCGAAACTGCTGCAGGCCTTAGCAGCAACAGAGCCACTGTGAAGTCCTACATAGTAACATTTCTCCTGTAATGTATTTTATCTTTGATTCAAACTGGAGAAAGAGAAGCAAAATTGAATGTATGAATGAGTGAGATGTACCAAAAACTTGTTTGATGGCAAGTGAGAATAAGTAGCATGGAGTCAGCTCTCATGCTTGAAATTATATCCATGATGTAGCTGTTCCATTAAAATATGGATTAAAATCATGTTTAAATTTCATTTCCTCCAGTCCTTATCCTGCTTTTGATTAGTTTTAAGAGCAGTTGATGGTCTTGTGACTTGAAGATTTTACATTTTAAATTTTGTGTACATGGTCTGGAATTTCATGTGAAATTGTGGGTTTGATCTTTGACCTCTGTTTACTACAGTTCTGATTTGCCACTAATTTGATAGCAAGCCATAAGGGCCTACTGTAAACAAGCTGCTCACTTTACATAGCTATGTTTGGCTCCTAAATGAAGAAGTATGTATGGAATATACTTTGAGTACTGTAGACTCCTAAAGAAATAATAAAAAACACATAACTGCTTAGCGCTCCAGGTAACGTTTACATTTGGAGAAAATAAGTTGAATGCCTAATATAGAGAAAAAATGCAATTACTATCCATCTTAGGGTTTTGGGGGTTTTTTTTGTTATTTAAAATTGTTCTTTAAAGTATTTGAAAGCTCAGGCTCAGAGCTCTTTTGAAGTCAGTGGGAACTTTGCCATTGATTTTTAAAATATCAGGATTAAAACTAGGGTCTAGGGTCTAAAAGGCAAAAATGAAAATGTCCAAAGTCTACAAATCTCTCACTGATTCACCATCCAGAAAGGAAGGAAAAAATCCTTCTCCAAGGTCTGTAATGTACATCTTCATTTCAGGACTTCTGGTTTTCGTACATTCGTAGACTTCAAGATGGAGAGCAACTTCCAGTCAGAACTGTAATTGATAGCATATGGAGTAGTACATGCTTGTACCATGGACTTTCAAAGCTGCTGGGGGAAGGGAGATGAAAGCTGCTTGTAAAAATCAACAGATTGTCTGTACAAGTCTTCCACAAGTTGTCTGGTGCTAACACTACACCATATACCCTGCCTGCAACCCACCCCAGGCAGATTCCCCAGCTCACAGGCTCAGGCCTTACACACAGGAACTGACCCAGGAGAAGACTGTTTGTAGACATTAAACTCAGAAGCACGTCTAATCATCCTGCACAAGGTTAGCATTTTGCATTAATCTGGCACTGGAAAGCATGTCCTCTGAGTATCAGGCAAAAACAAGGTCTTCAGCTTTCTCCTGTATCACCCAACTAGGATCATTCACCCCACTGGAGACCTGGAGAGCACCAGCTGGTGGGAACACCCAGGTACCCTGGAGGAAGGACTGTTCTGCTATTTGGCAAAGGAGGAAACCATAACCTCTTCCATTTTCTGGCTTAAGAGGTCATGGTAAGTGTGACCAGAACCCAGTGGTCAACAATGTGGACTCTTCTCAAAGTCACCTGTTGTGAGGAATTGTAAGCTCAGAGAAGTGATGGGATGTGGGTAAGATAAGATGAAAGTTCCTCTTGTTTCCTCTTCAGACACCCAAGTGCACTGAGTATCTTAATGGAACTGACCCTGATGCCAGGTCAAGCTATCCATGGATGACTTCAGGAAGCCAAAGTAACTAGTGGTAGGAAACTGTATAATGACTTGGTTGATTTATGTGGTCCCAGTATCAGACCAGAGTTCATGGATCAAGTACCCCTCCAGATCATCTGAACCTAAGGCTGACAAAGCACCAATTGCAGTCTCTAAATCTTTGTGACTCACCAGAGGAACATTATTTACTGTTAGCAGAGAGCCATACTTGACCGAAGAGTATCAAGATAGAAATACAGCATTAAAATAAGGGAATCCATGCAATTAGAACACACAATAGCCTCCTGTATGTCCATTACTCAGAAGGAACCAAAGCTGTTAAGACCCCAATGGGAACCACTAGTGAAGGTGGATGTAATTTTTCAGGCTGTTTAGCTCCTCCTCTTCTGCTCCAAACTGACTGACAATATACGGAGAGGATGCAAAGATTGCCACCTTGCAGATTACTTAGTTCAGTCAACCTTGAGATTTTCTAGCTAATCAACTTAGGGAGCATCTACTTCACTTTCACAGATGGTACCTCCTGCTGTCTGCCACTCAGAGAGAGTGTGATGCTACTCACAGGGACAATCAGTCCTGTCCTGTTTGTGACATGGGACAGGCCACCATACCAAAACACAGCCTATACTTCTGTTTCCTTCACCCAGCTGGGAAGACAGACAGAGATGGTAATTGCAACTCAGGGCACTTTTCTGAAGATACTTTCCTGAGATGTTTCTTGAGTTGTCCCAGATGCCCCACAGCACAACAAAGACAAGAACCAAAACCACACATGCAAGGAATCACACGTGATGCATTCTGAACACATTCCCAGTGACTTTGGTGCCAGAGCTCTGCTGTGCAGTTTTGCTAATGTATTGTGAAAACTCCTTATCTTTTCATCACTTTGAAATTACTCTAGTCAATTATGCTGGCCCACCTGGAAGAGGAAAACCCCGTTTTGTAGGGCCCTCAAACAGAACTCATATTTGAGTAGAAGCTTGCAGAACAGCTGAGTGCCACTGAAATTGGGATGTAATGTTCTCAGTCAAAACAACCTGTAGATCACATCTTCTCTGCAGATCCCATCCTCTCCTCCTGCTTTCCTCAGAATATTTTAAGTGTCAGTCCCAAAGGCTTTAATACCTTTATGCTAGTCACCTCAGCATCACTTTCAGCCTGAAAACAGCAATGCACAAGTATGGGGAAATTCGAAAAAACAGTGTTTTTAAGGGAGGGTGGTAAGTGAGCAGAAATAGTTTCTAAAATTCTGTTTACTTTCTTCATAGTTCTGGCTCACAACAGAAAGAAATGTTAAATTCATCTAAATACCTTTGGGCTCGTATAGATTCAAGACATTCAGAGATTTTTAATAAATAAATAAATGATGCCATAAAGGCCCCTAGGATGTTTAGATGGAGTGGGTATGTCTGGCCCTAGTGATGAACAGAGACCCATCATTGCTAGATCAATTTCCAAAGCAATTCAGCTAGGGCTCCAGGTACACATTACAGAAAACCTGTTCCAACAGCTTTCTTATGCAAGACAAAACCACAGCCACATTTGTATTTTAGGCAGTGAACCCACATGAATTAAGCAAGACAACAAGAACTGTCCTCAAGTGATATTTTAGGCTGCTTCTATCCTCCCATTCCCCTTATACTCCTTTTCAATCTCTTACCAGTTTGTGCATTTTTGGCAGCAGACATCAGCACTGCAGAGGTCAGTGGCAGGCTGGTGGGTACCACTATGGCTTTTGGCTACCAAAGACAACCTGGGGAAGTGTCAACTCTTTGCTTCCCATTTTGAGCTGGAGAAGGGGTGACTGGGCAAAGGAGGCAGAGGAACTGGAGAACTTTCCTCAGCCCAGCAGCCTTTGAAAACCAGTTGCTGCTTTTCCTCTTCTCCCCGGGACCTGCTATCCAGCAAGTGCAAATTGAGGATGACAAACAAGAAAATTAGCCTGGCATTTCTGCTAAAATGATCCTTCTAGAAATAGCTGACGTTGACATTTAGATTGTCTGCAGACTACCAGTTTAGCACTCCAGTTAGAAGAATAAGTCTATTTGTGCTTCCCTCTGAGCTATTGTTTCAGCTCTCTCTAGACTGGGCAAATACCGCTGCAGCAGTTTACACTCCAGTTCAACTTTAAAGGGTTATCTTGCAATCATAACAAAAATTGCCTATAAAACTTTTTTTTTTTTTTTAAAGTGTAATTTTAGACTCTGGACAATAATTACAGAACACTGTAAAATTAGTCTGCAGCAGTTTACATAGCTGTGAAATACTGGAGCTGTTTTTTTCCAGTGCACCTATGTATACAAGGCTGCAGCTAGCTCAAATATTTACAGTGGACTCACTGGAGCTTCCATCACAGAAACTGGTATTTCGAGTTAGGCTACACACATGAACAAAGCATTTCTTGTTAAAAAGAGTGGTTTCATATTTTGGAGTGTTACAGCATCATCTAACTGAAGCACTACCATGGCACCTCTGCCTTTCCTGTATCACCTTCTGTCTGGATTCAAATAAAATACCTGTGGCTAACACAGGCATTGTTTATGAAATAAAGTAGGATAGCATTGATTTAACTGCAGGGGTTTTGCTGTAATTATGCTGCCCTTCAATTTTGGAACAAACGAATCATACTGAGGGGGCTCTACCCTCATTTCTTTCTCTACAGTCAACTTTGCTGCTGGTCATTTCTGTTAGGTATCCTTCCTCCTTGCTTGCTGGAACCTCACTCTTCATCCTGTTCTCCTGCGTGCTGACTTGTCCTCTTCTCTCCTGATACATCTTGCTGATGGTAGGGCCACTAGTCTCACTGATATTAAATGATCAACCTCATTTCTTAAGAGAAGGAGAAAACTGCTGTGGTACATTATAGGAAATTGCCCACTGACCTTCATCTGCTACAGTAATTTTCAAGACTGTGTATTTTCAAGCCCAACTGACCAACAGGATAAACTAATACAATTCAATACTGCCAAGGAACAGCATCACCTCTCTGGATTACAAGAATTTATCCTGTACGGAGCTTGAAGGTGAGTTGGCATAATTTGTCCTTTCTCTGTTTCCCTAGAAGCCTATTTCTGCCTCATATGAAATTCTGCCAAGCTCCTACCTTACTAGCTCCTACTCTCTGTTTCAAGGAGCTTTTTTAGGTGTTGTTTTCCCCAGGAGACTTAAAGTAAACAAGTCAAAACTAGCAGAATGAGTGGATAAAGCCACATCCTGGGGATTGCCTGTAATCGTTGCAAAGAAATTTTTCAGGAAACACTTACAAGCAAATAATACATGACAGAAGTACCTATTTATGAGAGTGACTATACACAACGTAATAACAACTTCCAACACTTTCAACCTAACAGGGATGAATTATTATAACTGACCATTAGCTCTAGGCACTGATTTGAAGGAGTTAAATTCCCAGGTTGCTTTTTCAGAACAGGGTGGGGCATTGGGGAAGTTAGGGAGAGAAGAAAAAAGGCACCTGAGTGCCCTGGGGAGGAGCAGCAAAACCTTCTGGCACACTCCCTGGCACACTCCCCTACCTCCCCTTTGCTTCAAATACTCCCCAGCTGGGGCTGCCTGGGTGCCCTCCGGCAGCTGCACACATCTTGGTGCAGAGGGCTCCGGGCCAGCAGCCCTTCCGAACCAGGAACCGAGTGCCACGTCTCGGTCCTGCTCTCCTCTCCTCTCCTCACTGCCACCCTTCCCCGCTGCTGTGACACTGCATGGCATGGCCAGCGGCCGGGGCCTGAGGGCAGGGACATGGGCATCCTCCCTGTTTCAGAGTGGTCATCCTGGAACTCATCCTTTGGGGGGCCGGGCACCGGGAGCGGGCCCCTCTCCGGCCCCTGGTACAGCACACACAAGGTAAGTGCCTCTGCAGCACCTTGCTGGGGCCCGGGAAGAAGTGTGCTGGGAGGGAGCAGGGTGATCATTTCATCCTCTCCCCACCTCCCTCTGAGGAGCTGCCGTACAGCACAGGCTTGCTGCTGGCACCTGCTGCTCCCTCACCCCCTCTGCAGCCCCCGCCGCCCGGCATCCCCCTCCCTGCAGCCCCCCCTGGGCAGGGCTCTGCTGCTCTGCACTACAGCACCGCCGGTTTCTGCCACTGCTGTTTCTGTGGCTGGCAGTGAATCATAGAATCATAGAATCCTAGGGGTTGGAAGGGACCTCGAAAGATCATCTAGTCCAACCCCCCCTGCCAGAGCAGGGCCACCTAGAGTACATTACACAGGAACGTGTCCAGGCGGGTTTTGAATGTCTCCAGTGAAGGAGACTCCACAACCCCCCTGGGCAGCCTGTTCCAGGGCTCTGTCACCCTTACAGTAAAAAAATTTTTTCAAATATTCAACTTGAACCTCCTATGCTCCAATTTACACCCATTACCCCTTGTCCTATCACTGGTCACCACTGAGAAAAGCCTAACTCCATCTCCCTGACACTCACCCCTTACATATTTGAAAACATTGATGAGGTCACCCCTCAGTCTCCTTTTCTCCAAACTAAAGAGACCCAGCTCCCTCAGCCTTTCCTCATAAGGGAGATGTTCCACTCCCTTAATCATCTTAGTGGCTCTGCGCTGGACTCTTTCAAGCACTTCCCTGTCCTTCTTGAACTGAGGGGCCCAGAACTGGACACAATACTCCAGGTGCGGCCTCACCAATGCAGAACAGAGGGGGAGGAGAACCTCTCTTGACCTACTAACCACACCCGTTCTAATGCACCCCAGGATGCCATTGGCCTTCTTGGCCACAAGGGCACATTGCTGGCTCATGGTCATCCTCTTGTCTACCAGGACCCCCAGGTCTCTTTCACCTACACTGCTCTCCAGCAGGTCAGCCCCCAACCTGTACTGGGACATTGTGTTGTTCTTCCCCAAATGCAAAACTCTACACTTCGCCTTGTTGAATTTCATCAAGTTTCTCCCTGCCCAACTCTCCAGCCTGTCTAAGTCTCTCTGAATGGCAGCACAGCCTTCTGGTGCGTCAGCCACTCCTCCCAGCTTAGTGTCATCAGCAAACTTGCTGAGGGTACATTCTATACCCTCATCCAAGTCGTTGATGAAGATATTGAACAACACCGGTTCCAGTACCGACCCCTGAGGGACTCCACTAGTCACACAATGCTAGTCAAGCAGTGCTTGACAATGTATTTGGGCAACTGCAAAAGGGTGACTGAAGTGGATTCTGAGAACTAGCAAGTTGTAGCATCTGATAACAATAAAAAAAAATTATTTGGAGATCGATTAAACCCCTTACCTTCTTCCTGCTTTCTGCTTCACAAGCTAGGAGACATTAGAGGATACTCAACATTCTCGTTTTTCACTGTGTAAGCAGCAAATAATGTCTTTATGATGCAAAGTAGTGGTATAAATTGTGCCTAAAATGGCTTGCAACTAACTGGTCTCCCCTTTTTCTGTGAGCAGTCTAGTAGTGCCTCATAACTAGGGGAAGGTCCCAAAAACTCTCCCCTCTGGGTTCTACATTTGCTACTGGGTTGCTCTCCAGATGGCAGGGGGCATTCGTCAGCACCATGGGCACAGAGGGAAGGAAAACTGAATTCCTGGGCTTGGGTCCCTAGAGCACCAGGATTTCTGGCTGGTGGCTGTGCTTCCCAGGACCAAAGCTGGGATCTTTTATGGGAGACAAGAGTGTGGAGTCAAGGGTTCCTGCAGATGTGGGAATTTGGGCCCCTGAGCTGAGAGTGGTTTCAGAGCTGCCAGAGGAAGTCATCAATAGGGAACCCCCTTGGCACTGGGACACCCACCTCCTTGTCACTGTGGGTTATCAGCTTGCTTGTAAAAAGTTCCAGCTCTGCTCCTCTGCTTCTTGGGGTGCTTGTGGGAGGGCTGCTCTGTTTTAAAGCTTGATCATTTTCTGGGAAGACTTGAATAATTTTTTAATATTGCTAAGGTATCTGTGGGCAGGACTGATTTTCTGTACTTCCATTTACTTGTAGGGTGGAGGCTTTGGAGCAGGTAATGGGTAACTCTGAGTCACCTGTTGCTGCCAACCTTCATTTTCTCAAGAGTGAAATTCTTCTGTTCATATTTTACATTTTTGGAAACACCAGAAACAATTTCCTCCCTCCATTCCCAGCTATCCTGACTTTGATGCAGTGGATAATTCCAGTTTCAGGTTTTCATGCAGGGAATCTTTCCCTTTCCATTTTCTTGAGGCTGTTCCATCCTCTTGGTTTACTTTGAAGAGATCTTTGGTTTCTGCCTCTACAAGAGACCCTAATACTGCACCAGCTCTCACCTTCCTGAAAACATCCCAGGAAAGTTGAGGTAAATTGCTTTCAGGAGGGGGGATATTTTTCAGCCCTGTGAACCATAAGGAGGTGAAAGAGTGAGGTCCCCTTTCCAGAGCCTTTAGACATGAGGGTCCAGCATAACTTCCAGAGTCACAACTGGCTAGTGCTGCATGGGCATCAGAGATATTCATGTGGGAGCAGCAGATCTGACACATATGTTAAGGAAATCTGTGGCACTGGAGTAAGCCTAAAATGATATCTGTAAAAATATAGCTCCCTGGGAGAAGTTAAAAGTGCCTGCATCTCCATGGCTGTGCAATACAATGTCTCCTTTCTTTGGGGTTTGCTTTGCTTTGTTTTTTTTTAAATTGGGGTTACTCTCCTGCCAGGTCCCTGATAAGGTTAATGGGTGCTAGCTGTTGGAATGAGGGTAGCAGAAGCCATGTGTTGTCATGAGAAAAAGGGGTGGAGGTAGGACTTCTTGTCATCAGCAAGGATGTAGCTTGGTTGATTGAGGAACTGCACCTCTGAAATCTGCAGCACAGTATCCTGTGGTCCCACAGCCTTCCCTGTCTCAGCCCTGTGTTGTGTTATGGGAGTGTTTAATGATGCAGTAAAATCTGATTTAATATGTACTTAATTACCTGAAGTATTTCCTGACAAACTAATATTATTGTAATATTTTTTGGTCTGCTGGGGTAATGACCATAAGAAACCCCCACGTATGGCGGTGGTCTGCTCAATAGAAAATGTGTGCAACTGCTTCACTTTAATCCTTTTTTATTTCCCTCAGCACTTTTTGGAGGTTGGTTACCAATATTGTTGGGAATGGACAACTATATTTTGCAGGATCACTTGAGATTATTAACTGCAATTTTGATCTTTGTACCAGAGAAGGAGAAAAGACTGAGGTGGCAATAGTCAGAGAAAGCTTGGATACTTTTTCCATAACTTGGTAGTTCACACTGTGTAGTCACTGTGTGTTCAAGTGCAGAAGCTGAGCTGGAGATTCATTTCACTTTTGCTTCTTTTTCCTCCTTTGCCTGTCTCTTAAAAACTCAGTGTTATTACTGGCTGCCCAGACATGTACCTTGAGAGATTGTTTTCTTATGTGGGTTGTAGTAATAAATCGTTTCAGCTCTATATTTGAGGTTTAAAATGTTGACAGCTCCTTCAGATGGATCTGTGGCCTTTTGTCCCGTGACAATATATCACAGCTTGTCACAGGCCATAAGTGCAGGTGACAAGTATGTGCAGCCAGGAAACCTGATCCTTCGTGTGCTCTAGTGAGGAGGCTGTGGTGGCCGCTCTCAGGTGTGATGAGAAATCCTTCAGATTAAACAGATTGCTTGAGGTCTTTCTATGCTGCATTCTATCACACACATGAAATCTAGATTTTGTGTGAAATACCACAATTAAGGTTTTTAGCTTATTCTAGCAGAATCTGTAGCAGATTTCCAGTATGTGAAGAGTACAGGAAAGCTGGGGAGGGACTTTTTAGAAAGGCACATAGTGATAGGATGAGCAGTAATGATTTCAAGCTGAAGGACAGTAGATTTAGATTAGATGTCAGGAAGAAATTCCTAAGTGTGAGGGTGATGAGACACTGCAACAGGTCTCCCAGGGAAGCTTTGGATGCCCCCTCCTGGAAGTGTTCAAGGCCAGGTTGGATGGGGCTTTTATCAACCTGGTCTGGTGGGAGGTGTCCCTGCTCATGCAGGAAGGTTGGAACTAGATGATCTTTAAGGTCCCATCCAATCCAAACAATTCTATGATTCCATGATTCTGTGTTCAAGGAGAAAGTTAGTAGTGCTTCAGCTCACCCCACCTTGCTATGGCCTTGATGTCTACTGCCACTAAGCCTCAATAAGCTGAGGAGGGTATGGTTTGATCCTGGTTTCTTCCAGTGGAGCACGGTCCCTGCTGGTGCTTCTGCCACCATGGTAGCTGCTGCCTTTGTGTTGTAGGAGGGCAGGGAGCAGCTGCTGTGGAGAGGAAGGTTATTTTTCCATTTCATTTATCTGAGGAAGAATCCCAGAAACACTGAGGGCCTCTTCATCTGACACTGCCACTGCCACTGGAGAAAAGAGTTGGCATGGCACATCGTACAAACATGCACCAGGATATTTTAGCCACTTAAACAATGAAATTTCCAACTATGGTTTACAGTCAGGGAAAGCTACAGGTGTCTATGCCAAGGTGTCTATGGAAGTATGGGTGGGAGCCAAAAGGTAGCATGGCCACAGCACACATGAGTTTCAAACACAGCAGCTTTCCTCTGCAAGAAGCAACCATCAGATATCAAGTTATTAAAGGTGAAGGCAAACCCTCCTGTTTTTTGTTTTGTTGATTGTTGGTTTTTTTTTTCCCACTCCAAGTGTTTTGTAGGGTTTTTTAGTGCCATTTTCTCAGTCTCTATAGGGCGGGTCCCTTATGCTGCAGTTTGCTCCCTGATGGACTACAGATGTTGACTGTTTTGGGTTAGGCAGTAAACTGCTCCCTGAGCACGTGGAGAGGAGACAACCATGTCCTCACCCAGCTCTCTCTTGCTGTGCTCATTTGTGAACACTATGGTGAAAATTTTTTCTTCTTCCCCCCCAGTTCCTTACTCTAGAACTGTTCGCTGAGTAACAACATGAGTATCATAACACTGACTGTTTTATTGTGTTGTTCTTTACCTGTCAGATTTCAGAGCTCACATGTTTTCCTGTATCTTACTGGGGAAATGTGTAAAGGAGAAAATGTATACTGTTTTCTTTGATGGGAAATGTATTTTATTTTTAGCCCTTATAAATCAGAAGTATGAAGAGGACTTTACTCAGACTTCCAAATATACTGTTATTGGATCAGCCATAGGGAATCCAAAAGTCAAAGCTCATAATGAAGCAGAATTGCAAACAGTTGCTGCCAACATTGATGCATGCTTTTCTGGTGTTGATCTGCTATTGGGAATCCAGCTGCATTTCCATGGCTTAGTCCCCATTTAATTATGCTCTAGTGGAAAAGGATGTGTGAATTTGCTTCATAAATGCATGACTGTCATCTGGGCCAGCTTTGCACCCAAGCCATGGGTCTGATCTGCTGGGGGTTGTGCTCTGATCATCATGAGTGTGAACATGACGTGAGAAAGCAAGACAGAGCACTGGTTAGTAAGGATCACCCTTATATTTTTATAACCTCATACATCCATTCTGCCTTGCCAAGCATCAGCAGTCCCTGCAGATGTAAATATCACAACATGGCTGGTGTGAAATGGGCACACAGCTCATACAAGCTGCAGAGCCTAGATTAAAGAAATATCAGCTGCTGTGTGGGAGCCTACTAATTACTCAGAGGTAAGGGTTATAAGTACAGGAGAGCCCTAGCCCTTGTCTGTCCTCCTGCATGGAACCATAAAAATATTTCTATAAATTTGACTTGAAAATTTCTTAAGGAAACGTGGCTTTTCCCCTTCAATCACTGCAAGAAGAGTGGATGGAAGTCATAGTGCTGCTTATACCTCTGAGTATAAAGAAAGCAGGGGATGGGGCAGCAGGTCAGGATCAGATACCCTGGGTGAGAAAGTAGCCCAAAGACTGGAGTTAGCAAACAGCTTTCAACACCAGCCTGAGGAGTGACCTCTTATCTGGTTTCCACCAGGCACAAGGTCCCAGAACAGCCTGATTTCCTACTGCTGTGTTATTGGTAGGCCTCTATCACCCTTCTTATGTTTCTTTTGTCAAGGCTGGTAGGAGCTGGGTGCCTTTGGAAGCTCCCCCCCAGTGCCCAGCACTGTGCTGGGCAGCAGATACAGCAAACCAACTCAGCCCCATGTTTTGGGGTACTAAGGTTGGGGTACTAAGACCCAAAGCAAATGTTATTGATAGAAGAGAACATTCTCCATTGGTCTGGATACTTTATCTCTTCAGCATCCCTGGCAGAGCCTCTTGAATGAGTGCTTGCTAGACAGGCAGCTAAAAGAAGCTGTTGAGCAAAACCCTTTTATTTGGGCCGATGGCTTGGAGTTCATTTTGACTGAAGCAGTCTTGATGGCTCCTCCTGGACACCTCATTCAGGACACCGGACACAACTGCCCTTGCAGGACTGGAGCCATGTGCTGAGCACCAACTCTAGCTCTGCCTGTTCCCTGGTTCTCTCTGAGCTGTTTTTCCCAAATTTAGACTGTTATCAATGCTTCCTGTTCCAACCTCTACTATAATAAAAAGAATTTTCAGTATTTCTGAGAATATTAAAGAACATATGTATTTGTTTTCTTTTGTTTTTTTAATGATTAAGGTCACAGTGAGTTGATCTTTGTAATTACACTGATCTATTTTGAGAGGATTGAGAATGTTCATGTAGAAATTTCTAGGGAGCAGGGAATATTACAATTCTTGTCAGTTGTCAGAAAGTGGGTGCAGAAAACAAATGCAAGGAAAGTTGAATCACACTTCTACCTATTGTTCCTCTTGCAGAAATTAGTTTTGCTTTGGACTGCTTCAAAATAGTATTTTACAGAAAGACTGGGGGCATAGTGCAAACTCTGTCTGATATACAAATCAGTTGCTATCTACAGGGCTTGAAACATGCACTATTCTTCAGCACAGTGATCTAGAGCAGCAGATTCAGATTTAGGCTGGAGCCAGCAGAGAAGGGCGAGTGCTGCTCTGAGGAGGATTTACCAGGCATGGGGACAAGTGTGAATCCCTACACCCTACTCTGCTTTGGAGGTGTCTAGCTCAGTGAAGTGCTTTGCCCTCCCTGCCTCAATATTCTAGAGTACACTGCAAATAATAGACTTTAAATTTGCCATGGGTACTGTGTTTACTGTGGACTCTCACAGCCTTGCCTGGAAGTTTCAAGGTGGTGTAAGATGAAGGTCTGGCTGCTCAGGGAAACACCTGTCTGCTACTCAGATTTCATGAGATTGCTGTGTGGATCTAGGACATCATTGCTACCCAGAGAGGTAGCGTTGATCCCATCTTGAAGCTGTGCTTCTGTTGCTTCATCTTCCCTAGCACTCATGTGACTCCTTGATGAGGCAGTTTGGCTAAATTCACAGGAAAGTACTCATTGATTTTTTTTAAAGAAAAGTTGCCCTTCTCATAAAACCACCTATGACATTGTGGCTCCTTAGGATTTTGTAACTCAAAGACTTGATTGCTCTTTTAAGCTAAGTATGATCTTTCTCTTCCCGTGGTCTTGAAGTCTTCTTTGGGCATCAAAAAAAGATGTCTGAGTCTTTATTCTTGCATGTCTCCAACAGTCTGCTGGATCTGATTACCTCCTGTTTGAAGGAATCAGAAGAATCTAAATGACTCAAGTAGAAATGTGACCAAACTCAAAAACTAAGGCTTTAGAAAGATGAGCAAACAGCAGGCTGCACGCTCCAGTCATAAGGGTGTTGAGGACCTTTGGCTAACCTAGTAACTGTGATTGTTCCTTTTGGAGTTTTGGTAAAATGTATAAACTGTTCTGCTCTTGTTTATAATGTCACCACAGATTGTCCCAGAAGAATGACAATCATTAATGTGAACAGTTGGGAGATATGCTTTCCATTCTGTGACTAATCTGGACTTTGAAATGTACTGCCAGCAGCTTCAAAAGACAGCCAGTTGGTGTGCAAATCAACACCAGGCCTGGAGCAGAGATCCTAAGAAATGTGGCAGTGATATTTGCAGATTGTGCTCAAAAGTAAATAGTCGCTATCAAACCAACAGATGTGTACTGCTTAAATTGAGGTAATACCATCATAACTGCATTCTCCACCATCATGTCCCTGGTTGATATGGGGTTTTTTGTACATAGCAGACTTGTACCCAGATAGTTAACTACCAGTTAAAACCTACTTCAGTTCTGGAGGGCTCCAGTTTGGTAGTAATGGACTCCATATATTTTGTTTTATGTCTCTAACCTACTCTATCTTTGTATGTCTTTCCTGGGGTTTTTTTGTGTGTGAGTGGTTGGGTTTGGTCATGTTTTTTTTCCCCTGCTTTGGAACTGTCGCAACGTTCATGTATTTTTGACTTCTGATGACATTAATCTTTTTTCTCTTTTTCTCTTTCTTTCTGTGACAACCTTTTACTCCCTGCAGTGACTAAGTCACCATGAACGCTATCATGCAGTCAAACAAGCAGCTTTCATCTGATCCAGGCTGTACCTCCATCTCTTGTCTATTGTGATGATTTTGACTGCAGTTAATTTTCACCATAGCAGTTTGTATGGTGCTATGGTTTGGATTTGTGAAGAAAACAGTGTTGATAGCATGGTGATATTTTATTTATTGGTGAACAGTGCTTGCACAGAAGGGAGACGTTTCTTGTTTCTCATGCTGCCTTGCCAGCGAGTAGGCTGGGAGTGCACAAGAGGTTAGGAGTGCACAAGGCTGGGAAATCTGTCCTGATCTGACCAAAGGGATATCCCGTACTATATGACATCATAATCAGCAATAAAAGCTGAGAGAAGAAGCAGGAAGGGGAAGGGCATTTGGAGTTACGTTATTTGTCTTCCCAAGTAGCTGTTGTGTTTGATGGAGCTCTGCTTTCCTGGTAATGGCTGAACACCAGCCTGCTGATAGGAGAAAGTGTATTAATTCTTCACTGCTTGTGCATGCAGCATTGGCTTTACCTGTGAAACTGTATTTATCTCAGCTCGTGATTTTTTGTGCTTTTACCCTTTGAATTCTCTCCCCCATCTTGCTGGGGAGGACTGAGCAGGGGACAGTGTGTGGCTGAGCTGCTGGCCAGGTCTGCACATAAGAGGCTACTGGAATAAACTAAAAAGAAATGAGTGGTTTACAGAAGTATAGAGATGATAGCATCTGACTCAGGAAAAGGAAAGTTAAGTTCTCCTTAATTTTAAATTTCTGAGAGGTAGTATACACAATTTATCATCATGGCCCCGTCTCTATAGTAATCCCTGTCAGGAAGAAATAATCTGTTTTTCGATTTATTTCTATATATTTCTATTCTTCTTTATGTTTATTCTTCTTTATTCCTATTCTTCTGTTTCTACTATATCTGTACCAAGGCTAAAATACTGGGAAAAAAGACACAAAGTTCTACATAGTGTTCTACATCCACAAGTTCTACATCCACATAAGGTACAGTTGCATTCTTGTGAAACAGGCACTCCTGTCAATACCCACTATGAACTGGAAGATGGTAACCAATACTTTAAACCAGGTTGCAGTCTATAGTAAAAGAGCAAAATGCACAATTGCAATATGTCACAGGGAGACAGTAAGGAACATGTGAGCCCACTGCCTGTATTTTAGTCCTCTGCATGAAATTTGCATACGACATTATTTATTTAAAGAGTTTATTTATTATCCCTGGATTTGCATCATAAAGTTTTGACCAGAAGCATCTGCAAATTAAATGCATCCAGTTGTGTGTTTGTGAGTGACTGCAACCACATACATACATGTGAATATTTCAGAGAGTGCAAGACCTCCTGGTTTTAAATAATCACTGATAATCTAACAGTTGTTTATATTTAAATGAACAATGTTGCCTTGTGGAGTCCAGTCTTTTTGGTTCGGTTTTTTAATATTCACTAGGAACTCTCTGTAAATGATTAACAATCTCTACTCTCTGTGGAGATGAAACTAGGAAAGCCAAGTGTGTGAGGTGCAGGAGGGAAAACGAGGAACTAATGTACAGCACCCCTCCTCTGCAGAACAGCAGACTGGAAGGGCCATTGGGCTGCCCATTCCTCTACTGAAAATTAAATTATTCTTTGACAGGTGGATCAAGTATCATTCTAAATGCAGATACAATCAGATCTTTTCATTTTTCCCCTCCCCTATTGTTACTCCTGTCAGAAAATATTCTGAAATGCCACTTGGCTTGGAAGCATCCTCTTTTCCAGCCTATTTTTTCCAGCCTATTTCCATCCTCTTTTTCCAGCCTATTTACCCCTGGCCCCACAGATGACACTGGAGTTCAATGACTGAGCATGTTCACTTGGGTTGTGATGGGGAGAAGCATTTTCTGCACACATCAAAGGAAGGGTTAGTTAAAACCAAGAGAGGATTAATTGAGACAGGGTGGCAGACAAGCCTGTCTTTGTTGGAGAGTGATGCTGGAGAGGTGCATGCTGGAAAAGACATTCCATTCTCCTCCTCTCATCTGGTAAAGGGAGATTTTTATACAAAACTTCTTTTTAGGATTTGGTAAATAATGTATTAAGCTGCCTGCATTGCTGTCAGGGTTTTGTGTATCTGATTTAAGTGGGATTAGAAATAGCTCATTTTTACTCCAGCAAGACTTGTACATACATAACATGAGGAAATGTGCTAGCTGTGCTTGGCCTGGAGACATCTTTGTGTGCACATGCAGGGCGAGCCGGATCTTCAGCAGTGCTCTCTGTGCCTTGTCCTGCAACCTGATCTAACACTCAACATGACTTTTTACTCAGATGTTTAGATAGCTCTCTTTTTAAGCTTGCCAGACTTTCTGAGCACAGGCAAAGCCATCTCCATCTCACAGGACATGAACAGGCATGCTCCGGCTCCCTGTGATCCTTGTGTCTGCTGCTTGGATTTCCATTCAGGGGTCCAGGGAGCCACATGGAGAGGAAAAGTGCAGACTTTCAGTGTGAGCCAGGCTGTAGCTTCTGTTCCTAACAGAGATAGTGCTAAATGTTTTAATTTTATCCTTCTTGTATATTGAACAATGTCCTTTTTCTTTTATGTCACAACAAACTAAATCAAATGTATTTTCAGTACATGTTCCAGCACTGGTAATTGCCCTTTGACTCTTGCTTCAGATCTCCTTCAGTACTGCATATAGGCCTGAAGCCATATATAAGTATATGAATTGCACTATAAACCATTTAAACAAGGACTTTGTTTTCTTGATACATATGTAAAGCACTGAGTACAGCCAGAGCCCTGTGAATAATAATAGTTATATGATAAGCCTCTCCTACTTCCACATGGGGGCTCTTTGAAAAATGTGTTTTTTGTTAAGGCCTCTGAATTCACGTTGCTTCAGAGTTAACTCAGAGTTGGAAGTTTAGGGTGGCATTTCCCCCCCATTTTTTTAAATACAATCCATTGCGATCTGACAAAATCCTAATTACTGGAAACGATGTGTGGTTTTGGAAGCAATAAATGTCATTACATTTCTTGGGAAAACCTTTAGATCACAAATAATTTCAGAAATAAAGAAAAATAGGAGGAACAGTTTAACTAGCCTTGACTGAGCTGACATTTGAAATGTTTTAGTTTCTGTTCATCAGTTTAATTTATAGCCATGGAAAATTTCCATAAATGGTGGCTGTATACCTTTTAGTCAATGCAAATTAAATTAATCTTTCTAAGTTTTCATTTCATAGGCCCAGCAACTGCAGTTTAATGTCCATTAGGAAAACATACATGTAATATGGGTAAATCATCTCACTGTAATCACTGAGTTTCCAATGCAGATTTTAGTCTGCAAGGGATAAATTTATTAGAATTAGTGCCAAAGATGTGAAATTTTAGCCTGGCTTTCATTTACCATAAACCCTTTACTTTATTTTGACAATAAAAAAAGACCTTGCATGTAAAATTCCCTTTTAAAACCCTGCCAGAAAGAGATGAAAATATGCAAGGGTAAATAAGCATCAGAACATGCATGAGCACCCGAAACAGGAGGTGTATGCAGAAATATGCCACACTGTCTCTCATTTATTTTGTATATCAATACGTTGCTACTTTGCTTGGCAAATGAATGCCTCCTGACTGATCCTTCATACCTCCCTTCTCCACATCTGGGCTTGTGCAAGAGCCTCACGCAGCTGGGATAGGGAATACCAGGGGAGTGCTGCGGATGCCTTGCTCCAGGAGAATTTGGTACTTCTTAAATTCATTCTCCCCCATTGCAGGAGTCCCCTGTATGGGCCACTGTCACCTCTGGCAAACCACACAGGGTCACCATTTTAAAGCCCTGCAGTGGTTTGTGAATTCTGGATCCACCTTTAGTGTTAAACATTGGCAGGTGACTTATTAAGAACATAATGCTAATGGAGTATGTTTTAGGAGGGTTGTTTCAAACCTGAAACAGTGTTTTACCAGCCTCTCAAATAGTTGTTTTAACACTACAGAGACAGTAAAGGAAGGAGGGGCTGAAGGAAGGCATTTTTCAAACCAGCTTTGCCACTAAGGAAAGTGTATGTAGATCCACAGCTTCAGTCCATGGTCTCTGTGCTTGGGGACTATCAACAAAGGACTGCAAAGCCAGCAAGTGACTTTCATGACTTGTTCCAAACCATATGAAGGTGAAGGAAATGAAGTTTCTATGGTGTTTATTTACTTTCTGGAAAATTTAAGGGCTTTGTTTTTCTGCAACAAAGCCTCATGCATTTGGAAGCACTGGAAGAATGTGTCAGCAGTTTGAAATCTGGGGTCCAACAAAGTGGCCTGTGCGTTCAGACAGATGTTTTGGTGTTGAAGGGACTTGCATTTTATTCCAACATTTTGGAATATTTAAGGCTTTTTCCTGTAGAAGTCCTTAGCTGGTCCTTCAGACCATGGCTCTGAAGTTGTGTCTGCAACTGAATTCCCTCATGGCGGTTTGTCTCAAGACTTCTGTGTGGGAAGCCCTGCAGTGCTGCAGATGATATCACAACTGGATATCACAACTGGAAACTCTGTGTTCAGAGAATATCATGTTTATTACTTATAAAACTGGACATTCCACTAGTCCTCTAGCCTCTAAATGAGGCTGAATGGCACACGGCACGAGTAATGAAGCCTTTTATGGGACAAGATGGGAACAGAAGGGTTGTGGTGGTCTTCAGGGTTTGCTCTGATAGGAGGGTGATCTGTCTTCTGTTGGAGGTCACCTCTCATTCATGCATGGTTTTACTGGCCTGTGATAATAGTATCCCATATTTTTCTCTGTTGCTTTGGGCACTGCTGTCTGTGTTAACATGTGCATTAGAAATTGCCTGCTGACTTAATGCACTCTTAATGCAATCATAATGCATTAAGTTTGTGTGTGTGAAGTTTGCAATCTAACTTTCCTCTTTACTGCACTTTTGTCCCCTATTGTTTTCTTTCATATTGACATGTCTGGGTATGAACCTGTACAAGACAGCTTTTCCAAGCCATAGCTGCATGGCGTTACTGTACTTTCATCTCATCTCCCTGAATGAATCCATGTGATAGTTGACCTCCTCAGGGCATCGTACTCTGCTTTTAATCTTCAGGGGTCTGTCCAGCCCTGAGCTTGGAAGTGCAGTGCTACCACCATAATAACCAGAGCTCGTTAACACGTCAGGCTGGAGCAAGCAGAACAGTATATATGCC
This sequence comes from Florisuga fusca, assembly GCA_038090715.1. Lineage (NCBI taxonomy): Eukaryota > Metazoa > Chordata > Aves > Apodiformes > Trochilidae > Florisuga > Florisuga fusca. The sequence goes on along the minus strand of JAAWXA010000021.1, from coordinate 11,925,079 downwards.
AACAGCAATGCTCAGGTGAAACATGTGGTCACTGCAATGAAACGACCCAAGCAGTGAGGTTAAGTTTTGAGCCCAGATTGCCACTATGAATTTGCCTTGATCATACACACACAGCTTTTCCTTTTGTGCAGACACAGGAGGTTGCTTAGGTCAGAATACACGAGGAAGTGCCACCTCTACAGCTTTGCATGTGTTTGTCAGGGTCCTGGAGGCACCCACAGTCCTGCCCATCCCTGCCCCTCCCCGGTGGCTCCCCTGCCCCATGGCCCAGGACCCCATGTCAGTCCCCTGGGCTGTCAGCCTTTGCTCCAGCAATCAGAGAATCATAGAATGCTTTTGGTTGGAAGGAACCTTAAAGGTCATCTCATTCCAACCCCCCTGCATGGGCAGGGACATCTCCCACCAGACCAGGTTGCTCAAAGCCCCATCCAACCTGGCCTTGAACACTTCCAGGGAGGGGGTATCCACAACTTCCCTGGGAGACCTGTTCCAGTGTCTCACCACACTCACAGGAAAGAATTCCTTCCTAATATGTAACCTATATATAAATCTATCATCTTCCAGCATAAAATCATTCCTCCCTTATCTTCTCACTACCTGCCCTTGTAAAAAGTCCCTCCCCAGCTTTCCTGTTGGCCTCTTCAGGTACTGGAGGGTTGCTATAAGGTCTCCCCAGATCCTTCTCTTATCCAGAATGAACAACCCTAACTCTCTCAGACTGTTTTTATGGGAGAGGTTCTCCAGCCCTCTGATCATCTTTGTGGCCCTCCTCTGGGCTCACTCCAAGAGCTCCATGTCCTTCTTACTTTGGGGGCCTCAGAATTGCACACAGTACTCCAGGTGGAGTCCTGTGAGAGCAGAGTAGAGGGGGAGAATCACATCCCTTGCCTGCTGGTCACACTCCTTTTGGTGCAGCTCAGGATACAGTTTGCTTTCTGAGCTGCAGGCACACACTGCAGGATCATGTTGAGCTTCTCTTCAACCAAGGAGATGGCAAAGTAGAGCTGTTCTCCAGTCCTCCCACAGTCCTGCCCTGCCCAAGCATGGTTTCTGCTGAGCCAGGCTCACCTGCAGAACTGTGTCCTAGCCCAGCCTCAGCTGAGGGAAATGCTGATCTCAGTGTTTCACAGGGATGTACTGAGGCAATGGTCACACATGTCTCAGTGTTTCCTGGAAAATAAGGAAAAGACTGAGAAGACCCAAGTTTTTGCCCTGTTTTCTGTTCCTTGCAGTTTCTGGAATCTCTAAGAGAACTGACTTTTGCCAGATAGTTCCTCTTCAAACACGGGGTGGGCATTGTGATAGGAATCTTATGTGTCCAACAGGGCTATCTGAGCCAAGCTTACAGGCACCTGACAAAGCAAGCACTGGTAAAAAAAGCAGTCACTGTCCTGGAGAGGACACCGGGGATGCAGGGCATTGGAAAACTTCCCACTAGAGTCCCTGTCCATGCAGTGTGTAAAACCATGAAAGGGCTGTTTGATTCACAGTTTCTGGAGGCAAGTACTCAGATCATGATTAGTACGCACATGTGGATCTGATTTTGAATGATTTTTTTAGATGACAGATGGAACACACAGTCTCATCCGCTGCTCACCAGCTGTGTGCGTGTTTTACCTCCAGAGCTGGATGGAGAACCTCCTCTGGGCTTGCTCAAGAGGGAATAGTGTTCCCTCTCAGGGATGCCTCCTAAATCCTGCAGAGTGTCTGTGACCTCCAACTGAAAGCTGGAAATAGGGAAATAACTTATCCAGAGATGCAGCCACTGAAACAGAAAGAGCTCCAGAGAGGTTGGGCTCACTGCTGCAAGAAGAGTAGATGTAGCACCATTCCTTATGTGAAGGTAATAAAACTATGGGTTAAGCGTGGTGACAGTTTCTGTTTGCTATTCCCTGCTGTCTCCTTTTTCTTCAACCCTTCATGATGAGACTGACAAGGCCACTTCTCCACCCCCTCACAAGGGAGCATGCTGTCATTGAAAAAGAACAAGTCTTTGGGAGCAAGAAAACAATTTTGATTTAACTGCTGTTTTATTGAAGCAGTGTGTGCAGAGTGATGAAGGGAGTGCAGTAATCCACCTGTAAAGTCGACAGATTTTGTTCAAGATACAGTACCAGCAGCATCAAGTCCTCCAGAAGGAAAATGCATCCCCTCTGCTCCTGTGGAACCCTAGGTGGGGTCCATTTGATAGCATTTCCCAGTGTACAGGGAAGCTGAAAGACTGCTCACGTCCCTGTAGCAGTTAGTGCCTAATCTCAGCAGAGACATCTGTGCCAAGGTGTGCTGGGGCATCTTGTCACACACTGCCCACTGCTTTCAGGGAGCAGTGACATGCTGCTGGAGCATCCACTGGGGATACTGGGATGTGGGGAAATGACATAAGATGGGAAGGACCTCCAGTGCCCAGGACCAGAGGCAAGACTCAAGTAGTATGTCTCAGGGGATTCTTCTTGCCCAGAGACTGTGGCACTGGTGATGTTTTACTGAGTACAGAGGATGTTTGAGCAAAGGGAGCACTCTTACCTCCTGCACCCACTTCTCTGCTTCCCCTTGTACCTGTCAATCAGCCAAAGTGATTGTCTGCATCTCCTTTTGCATCTAAGCCATTACAGAAATACACGGGCTGGGAAGAGCTGGAGTTAGCTGCATCTCTTAAATAAGAGTATTATAATCCATTTGCAATAATGCTGTTTCTTCACACTTTGGGGAATTCTCTTTCTTTGTCTAAAAAAATTCTCTAGCCACAGCAAAAATCCCCCTCTACTGTCATCTCCAAAGGCCACATATTGCCTCTTTATAAATGCTGAGGGGCAAAAGTCTCTGTGGCTGGTAGGCACTGCCTGTTCATAGGTGCCTAGGGACCTCCTTGAAGAAGTCATAATAGCTGAGGCTGTGAGCACTGAGCTGGATGCTGCTTTTCAGCTTGCAAGTAATGGTTAGGCTGGGTTATGAAACCAGGACCTTGTTTATAATAACTCTGTGTGTCTTCTCTACAAGCTAATGGGACTTCTCACAGCACTATAGCTGTTATCTGGAATGGGTCTGGAGTACACTTACAACAATGTAAAAAGTGCTACAACATTCTGAAAGTACACAGGGAGCTCTACTGTGTACCTGTTACTTGAGCTTGCTGAAATGGCATCTCTAACTGGCTGCTTTCCAGATTAATGAATCCTGCTTGAGAGTTTGCCATTTCTCAGTTGCAAATTAATGAAAATTAAACAGGCTGATTAGAAAAGAATTTGATGAAATAGTACAATACATTAAAAAGACTGCCAGGAGACCTATGTTCCTGGCTGCTCTGTCAAATAGTGGATATGTTAACACTTAAGATAATTGTATTCCAATACCAACAGTTTGATTTCTGTTGCTTTTTCTTCCAGGTGATGTAATAAACTGGTCATTTTTTTCAAAAAGAAGAATATAAGTCCTATGCTGAGATGTGTCTAGTGTTTTCTTCCATGAGATTTAAGAAGGTGTTCTACTGAAGGAGAGCAAAACCATCTCCAGCACTGGGATGCCCTTTCCACTCCTAATTGTTCACTTCTTAACCCTTCAACAACTGTGTTTTTATCAGTTTACTCAGTGCAGCATGAACTCAGAGACTCAAAAGTGCCGCAGTTTGGTTTTTATTGGTTTATAATGTGCTATCACAAAACCATTGTTATACTGTTCTTCTTAAATTAATAAATGTTTTTTTTTTTATTTCTCTGGTTTGTGATCTTGCAGACGCAGCTCCTGGGAGTTTTACTTGCTGCTGCTTCAAATTTTTTGATTAGTGTCTCTTTGAATATACAGGTAGGAAATTATTTCTCTTTATTGTGAGTTGCTTATATTTAGCAAGTAATTGAAGTTACAATTTGGTTTTATGGTAAAGCTCAAAATGCAGTTTTTTGCCACATTTAATAAATATTCCCTGTTTTTAACTAGTGTCCTTGTTGGCAGGATGCTAGCTCTCAAGCTGTTCTGTGCTGTGATTCCCACATGGGAACAGAATAAAAATTCATAACTCCTCCTCCTCCTTGTAATATGTCATAAGGAAATACAAGCTGTGAGCCACTTGTGGTCCCACTGGATGTCATGTGAACCTGTCTTGGAGCATCTCAATCTAAAAAAGATTTGATGACAAGGTTTTAGGGATTGCTTAATGGAGTCATTAATGTAATTAAACACATAGAGACAAAGTTTTTTGCAGTATTGGGCCGCAAGACAACTTTGACCAATTGAGTTTTTCTTCTGTAATTAGGATTAAATAATCTGAGTAAATATTTTTTCAAATCATAAAAACAATGGGAGGTGCTGACCTTATAACTATGGCAAAGTAATGTAGGATGAGATTTATAAGATCCTTTCTGTACTTATAATTAGAATACATACTCAGTAAAAAGTTAAATTATGTTATAATCTGCATTCATTATAATCTGCATCTTGTTGACTTCATAGTATTTTTAGGTCTTCTAACAAACACTTTTAAAGCATAGAAGACATTCTGGAAGTTGTCCAGAAAAAGTATTTTTGCTAGTTTGTATTTTGTGGGTTGTGTATGTCTCATATAAAGCTACTTCTTGCTTTTTCTATAAAGGATGAGACAGAAGCTGTGGAATATGAAATTTTCTATTCACTGTAGCCCATTTTATTAGTGCTGGAAGGCTCTTCAATGATTCCCATCTATTTTAAGTATCTCTAGTTGGAGAATCCCATAGAAAGAAATCTGTTTAGCTGGAGATGGCAGGCAGGTTGAGACAACTGCTACCTCTCCAATGTGAGTTCCATTCTGCTGATGGTGACAGCAGTAGGACAGGCTCTGTGTCAGATGAAAAACTCTTTTTGGAGAAGTGGAAATTCAGTCTAGGCCATGACACTGAGATGGTTCAGACTTCATACCTTTGTCTGCAGAGGGCAGTGAGTGCCAAAGTGGATGTTTTGCCAGGAGATGTTCTGAGAGATTTGAGATCTTTAAATACTGTTTAGGAAAGCCCAAAGCTCTACATTGCCATTTGACACTTTAAACTGGAATTTTTATTTATCTTCTAAAAGACATTTTTCTCCATTTAGTAATAGTATCTTATAAGTATGAGTAATTACTTGACCTAGATATCAGTGTTTAATTTCACTCTCCTATTAAATGGACAGGCTAAACTTTATTGTTCTCACACCATACAGTCATGCTTCCTCTCTTCCTTCTGGCTGGTTGTCAGATATAGAATAGCCCACTATTTGCAATTTATTTCAGCTGAATTATAAACAGCATCCACCTAACTGCCACCCATACACATTGCTATGCAAAAAGCAGATATCTGGAGAAAGAAGCTATAGGAAAGCCCCTGAGCTCACACTCCCGTGTTTGTTGCACAACTTTTCAATCACTCCAGAGTTATTCCAAAAAGAATGTGTGGAGGATAATGTGATCAAAGTCAAATTTTCTTGCTAAATACAGGTTGCTGCTGTATATCTAGAGAGAAAACAATTGCAATATGTGTCACTGATGGCTTCCCCATGTCAGAAGTGCTGATGAAGTGTTACTTGTGTATATACTTGACACAGGTATAGCTCATATTCCTCCTGAAAATAATGCTTTACCTGAGATATTCTTCTAAGGTCAAACAGGAGATTATAGCCAAATCCTAAATTCTACCTCATTAATTTAGAGTACAGATGTGATTAAGTGCTGCTCTTTTCATTTTGAAATTGTATTTCTGGGAATAATATTCACAAGGAGATGTTGTCTGGTCCCCTTCTCCCTGTTTGTTACTGATTTTGCCCCATCTCCTGCTTTTGAATATTTCAAGATTCACAGCACAACTGCTGAGCTTTGTATTGAGAGAAGAACAGGTGTGTACAGAAATAGCTAGGAAACACTACCTACTATTCACCTAGTGATTATTCAGTGGTCTAATTTTTCAGTCATTTCCACCACGGCTAACAAAGCACACAGCTGAAGCATCACTAAGTTAACACAAAGCAGTGTGTCTGCAAAAACAAGCTAAAAGTCATGTTTAAAAAGAAACCTTGACACACCTGGAATTGGAAGTTGACAGCCCCCTTAATTATTCCACTTTTGTCAGGCATGAGAACACAATGGGAGTCTTTCTTTTCATGCCTGTTCCTAATAATTAATTTTCTAGAAATGTGCTCATCTCCGACCAGCTTGCCAAACAGAGCTGAAGCCTCACTACAAGATCAAGCTATGGTGGTGTGGAACTGCCCTCCTGGGGCTTGGAGAGGTGGGCAATTTCACAGCCTATGGATTTGCCCCCATTGACCTTATTGCTCCACTGGGATGTGTATCTGTCATAGGTGAGATGGTTTCGTGTTTCTTGCTTGGGTACACACATTAGTCAAACACTTGTTTGTGACTAGAGGAATAATACCACAAGAACCGCAGCAGGAGCACAGGGGGAAAATGTTAATGTTATGGTTTGAAAAGAAATTACTCATACAATTACATGAGCTGCCACTTTAAAGCAAACCCTCTACTTGGAGTCCCTTCTGATATCTTTCTCCTTTTGTATTTTTTTTCTTTGGTGGCTTCTGGTCACTCTGTGCTATCCTAATCCCTGCCAGTCAGTCACCCAGTGCCATGCTAGTGTTGCTGGCTCTGCACAGGTCCCCAAGGCTTATGTCCTGCTTACCACACAGAGCTGTGGTCTTATCCTGAGCACCTACAGTGTTTTTTCTGTCTTACCATCACACCAAGAGGTTTCTGCTGCCTGCCACTTTGATTCCTGCTGGCCAAACCTGCTTGGCTCTCTGCCCTCCATGGCTGGCACCATGGGTGCACCTCAAGGTCTGCGTGGTGACAGGGTTTGGCCTGGCCCACAGACTGGAGTCACCTCTGCAGAATTATTAAAGTCACAGCCATTGTTCTGTCTTTTGATCTTTACCTTCCTATTCACATGGTGGTTTAGGAACCATGCTCTGACCATAGATAGAATCTTTTCTGCTGCTTCTGCCATCTGTGTGTGACCAAAAGGGCCTAGAAATTTCCAGTAATGTTTAGTTTATTCACAGACTTTACTGAAGTTGCTAATTTGTTCCTTCATGTGCAGATCAATTTGACTTTAGCAGAAGTCCTATTCTTAGGAGTCATTTGGTTTGATTTTACTCTTTATTTCACATTGTTTTTTTTGTAATTAAGGTATTTAGAGGACGTTCAGGCGTGAGATTTCTGTTTCTTTGATAGAGAAAACATACATTTAAAAATATGTTATCATGTTGTGCTAATGCAAAGCAGAGCAGGCAGGGATATACTGTACAAGGGCTGTGAGAACATGAATTGAGGGTGCAGATGTATCCCTTAATTATGTCTCTTTGTATCCACAGCTGAAACCTCCAGGACTGAAGGATCAGGACCTCCAGCATATGCTGGACCTCATTGACTTGCTATTGGCAAGCCATAACATTTCAGGGTCTGTCTCTAGCTACCAGTTCCATACTTGTAAGTGACACTGCAGTGAACAGCTCTGCATGGGAAGGTAGAAAAGATGAATTATCTTCTTGGTAGACCCTGCCTGTAGTGGAAGGAGGGAGCCAACCACATATGGGTGCAATTTCGCCAAGAGAGTGGGGGAAGGAAACTGCAGGCAATTTACTGTAACCTCTAACGTTAAACTAATGCAGAATTTGGGAGAATGAGATATAAAAGCACTGTACTTCCCCATCATAGGAAAGATCCCTCAAAGAAAGAGATGTTACCTGAGATGAAAATGTAAATTAACATGACATATCCCAGTGTGATTTTGGTGGCAGTATTTATATTTTTAACAATAGTATATATTCCCAGATGTCTCTGAACATAAAAGGACATTGGCCAATCTAATTCATTCCCAATTGGATAAAATGCAAATGTAGAAAACTGGAAAGAGGAAATGAAAAGCGGTGGAAAGGGAAAGAAGTCCATTGGTTAATAAACTACTACAAAGAAAAGGTTTTATTTAGGGTTTTATTTACCTTGGCACATTCCTTCTTTATCTTTGCAGTATGGTAAGAAATGCTGCATCTGTTTTCTCCATTCTCCATTTCCCCTTACTTATAACAAAGGCCAAGAAACCATTTTCCTAACTGTTATATCTTATCAAAATTCTCATACACATTTTTTTTAAAATTGACCCAAAATGCTCATCCTGCAAAACCTCATAAAGACCCCATAAAGCATTTTAATATCTCATATTCCATTCCCACGTATCAGCTGACAGTATTAATTTCATAGCCGAAACAATAGAGGTATCTGACATTTTATTTAGTCTAGCTAGCATTCCCTTGAGAAAGGGAAAGTCAAAATGGTGTAGACAGCCAATTACAACAATAACTTCCCAGTCACACTTCCTACCGCTAGATATTTTCCCATCTTCTGAAATTAGAGCCAGAGAGCAAGAGCATCCTTTTAATTTTAGAAGAGTTAATAATTAAAGGCAATGACAAACTGACCAAGACATATGCACATCATCTGCTAACAACTGAGAAGAGGATAGTTTATGCAGCAAGACTTCCTTTTTAAATGATCAAGAAATATTTTTCCTGTCAGGTTGTGACCTATTTTAGGTGGTGGAAGATGGACTTTGGACAGTCTAGTCAGCAGTTGCGTTGAGGTATTGTTGAATGTGTGTCTTTTCTTAAGTTAATTTTTAAAATGAAGAAATGAAGCACTTGATAACAAACTCCAGATGTGTATCTGATCCTAGGTCCACCCTTCTTTTTTTCTACATTTGCTGTCAACACATCCCACACAGTCAAAGTAACGCTCTTGTGTCACTTGTGTAAGTGACTCTCACTGACATTGGGTAATCAGTACCTGGTGTACTGAGGGGAAATGTGCTTTGCAATATGTGCAGTCATCTTGGGGACTCCCTGAAGAAATCTGTCACTCTAGGTCTGCATGGAAAATTTCTTTTGCTTGGAAACCAGGCATTTGGAGGAGGATGAGGCAGAATGGAGTCTCCGCCCAGAACAAATTTAGGCTGTACCCATCATATATCTTTCAGACCTCTGAGACAGGAGCCATCCTGGGTCTTAAAATAGATGGAGCCAGCATCTATTGTGCTCTGCCACCACATTTAACTGCATCCAACTGAATTTTGCACTTAACCCGGTACCAATTAAATAGTGAAAATTTTATGCCTCATTCTACTGAGCTGGGTGCTTCTAGTGGCTCTTTTAGAAAGAATCCAGCACCGCAGACCACGACTTGGCGTGACACCAGTAGATTTTAATTTTTTTTCTTGGAATTAAGCTACAAAGGCTATATTTTTCTTCTTACACAGTGGAAGTATTTCTTTGTGTGGTTGCAATGATGCAAGCTCTACATCTGTTCAGGGCTTTAAATAGTTTGAGAAGGCAGCAGTTGTTTTCTTTAAGAAAAGAAGCTGGTAAATTTTTCATTTAAAAATGGAGACCTAATGTATGTTTCATATGATCATTAGAAATATTTTTATACTTAAAAAGTAAGAGATCATGTTTTAGATGTAGTTTGGGTAATTTTAGGCTGCTGTGGTTTTTAGCTCATTGTCTTGTTTTCGTCTGCAGAAATAACATGTGGGGAGGGGATGAGAGGAGAGGGCAGTGCTATCAGAAATAGTTTCTTCTGCAGTTTTCATCATTCCATAGAGAGTTGTTTTACACTTAACTTGCTCAGGCTGACATTGGTGAGAGCCCTTTGCATTTTTTATGCTCCTTCTAAATAGCTGTGGGGCAATAAATTGCTGTAGGCTTTGAAAATTTATATCCCTGATAGTACTTCAGGAAAAAGATTCTCAGATACTCTCATAGAAATGGATTTCTCCCATTCACTGTAATTTAATATCTTTGTAGCCCAAAAACTTAGAACTCAGAGAACTGTTACTTATGAGAACTGGGAAACATTCACTAGGCTATTCTTTAAAACATTTAATTTTTATTTATCTAGAAGATGTGACAAAAGGACTTTTAGGGTTCTTCCTTCTGTCTGCAATGCATGTGGCCTGTTTCTAGAATAAAGCTCACCTAAGTGGTCTTTCTTTAGAGCAATTCCTCTGATATTCAGTGTGCTTGCTTATTTATTAGGATATTGGCATTAAGGATGAGGGAAAATGTTTCATTTTACACACTTACCAGCACTAATATTTAATCATGTTAGAAATGTTACATGTTCAGTGTGCAAGATGACTATCAAGAAGTCATGCACCAGCTGACTAAATTCTGTAATATCTTACTTGTGTTCAGTGCACCATTAATATCTATCACATATACTAGGAATAGGCTGTCAAAGAACTGTGATATATTTGTTGCCAAATGTTTTGGACAGTCTCTTTGTTTAACTGGTTATGCATGCAGGGGTTCTTTAAGTTTCTCCAATTTTTTGTTAATTCTCCCTGACACAGAGCTCTGGCCCTGGAGGACAGACACCCAGGTCCCACCAGGCCTAAATGCATCCATCCTCCTCATGCCTGAATCATCTCCCCTGTCTACCCCAAAATGATCCACAGTAGGTCAGCAGACTGGTTTCCCTTGAGCTCCTGCCCTCCTCTTGAGCAAAACAGAATATCTGAGATGTAGGCAGGATGGGATGGAGGAGGTTCTAAGCTAGCAGTCTTGGCACAGGGAGTTCTTTGTCATGAATTTTCTATATGCAGAGTCTGCCATAGAGATGGTGCTACAGGCACACAAAATCAGGTTTATCTGTTGGTGCCTGCAGAGTGCACATGGACTTGCTTGTCTCTGTGCTTTGTGTATGGGCAGCCTGTGTTGCCCATCCTTCTGTCCCTCCCAGCAGCCCTTTGCATGGCAGAGATACCTTTAACTCTGCTATAGGGCTGTGAGCACAACTCCTTTCTACAGACCAGCTCCTTTCCTTCTGAATGTTCTTAATAGATTTGCTTGGGCACTTTTAAAAATAGTTTTTTCACACTATCCTTCAGCTAAGACACATTCCTCAGCAACCTCATCAGTTCAGCTTTTACACTTGTCCCAGTCTTAATGTGCAGTGTCTGGATCCCCTGTGGAAATACTGTCACTTGCCCAGGAAGAGCTGCTACCTGTTCTCTTCTGCCGTCACCTCCTGTTCACTTGATACCTGCCTCATCATCTCTCCAGATCTTCCCAGGTGTGTGGCAGGCTGCTATCTTAATTTTGAGGTTGGATTAAACCATCTCAAAGTGTTTCTGTGCTGGGAGAACCCAGAATCTCTTCAGCTTGGGAGGCAGACTAAAGGTTTATAAAAAAAACATACTTTAAGGTCACACCTTAAAATGTGAATAGCAGCAACTGCATCCTCACAACTTGAGCACTGCTCAGCAGGTTTAGTGCAAAATCAGCTGGATGAGCTTAAACTGTTTCATTAGATGGAGACAGACCCTTAAGGTGCATAAACCAGAGTTAAGTGCTTGATCTCAAAGTGAAATATTTCTCTTGTTGCACAAAATGGGAAAGGTGAAAACACTAAACAGTATTCTTTGAACCGTGGCTAGTAACCCTCCTTTGGTACTTCATCCAGATCACCAGTGAAATGTGCACAAAAACATTCAGCAGAATGGGCTGTTTTGAATGGTTTTACCTGACTGAATCCATTAAGCTTACAGAACAAACGTTAGAGCCAAATATTAAATTTTGTGTGTTTATTTGAGGACAGTGCTATTTAAAGTAGTACCCAGAGCTCATAGAATAATTGAAAATAGGAAACAGAAGGATATACTAATATTTGAAGTTATGAACATTTATGAAAACAATTATTTAGTGTAAGTACTCACAATCAGAACAGAAGTAAAGAGATGAGAGTCATAAGTAGCCTCAGTACCGGGAAAGCAACATAATGAAATATACTTATTTGTGGAATAGTTTTGAGTAGGAAAAATAGGTTCCGCACACTCTTTCCTTTGGAATTTTTAAGGGTGGATTGGACAAAATAAAGAAAATACACTCTACAGATAAGTATGTATTTTCTGTCTTAAACTTCTCTCGTTGTATACTATCCCTTTCTTAAGGAAACAAACAAGAAACAATCCCAACTGCAGCTTTCGTGTCTAGGAGGCAGAGGAGTTGTTTTGTGGGCTGGGTTCTCACTATTCAGTGTCTATCAGTCACAGGACACACATATCACACTACTCTTTATTTCTATTTGTGCTGGAGAGAACCTACATATGGAGATAATTGCACACAAGCATTCTCCTAGGAGAATCAGCATATGACTAAGCCATGTGTGGTACAGTGACAGCCCTCACTTAAGCCACTTAAATGCATATCATGCAGGAAATGCACATTTTCTACCATTCACTTCAATTAAATTTAAATTCACATGCTGCAGGGATTATATATTCATTCAATAATTAATACAAACCAGCCTGTTTTATGCTGTTGCATGAGAAGTCAAGGGTGTTTCAGCATAACAGCCAGGCTCCTGAACAAACTCTTTTTTCCACATTTTTCTACCCAACAGAGGTTTTTATTATGATGTTGAGGTAGTGTCAAATCGTAATATTTTTCATTTGGAATGTTAACTGTATTTCCAGACTAAAGAGTTTCATGAGCCTTCAGAAAGGCTCTATCACATAGACACAGTTATTTTATAACACCTATTTACTTGTCAGTTTGTGGATATTAATATATGCAGTACACAATCATGGCATGAAACGAAGTCCAGGATTTCAGTAGGATGTGTTGGCTCTATAATGTTCACCTCCTAGATTTTTTGTTCTTCTCCAGTTCTAGCAGGCTCTCTGACACTGCTCTCAGTGGGAGTAGGATCTGTGCCTACTTTTCAAAATTTTACTTTAATAATTAGTTAAAAATCTAAAAATCTTCTGATCCACCCCAAACTATGCAAGTCTTCTCAGATGAGCAGGGTTGAAGTCTCTGTTTCAATTACTCCAATGGCAATTCAGAGTTAGAGCTGTGCAGGTGTCATGTTGCTAAAACCAGTGGTTCAAAACCAGAGGGGCTTCAAAACCATGATAAATTGATTATTTTGCTGCCAAGCTGTTGCCAGCTTGTACCTTGACGCATTTTTTCTGTCTGCATTTCTGTGTTGCTGTATTCTGTTGCTGACCAATTAAAAAAAAAAAAAATCAGAGACTATTCCTTGCCTCTGACAGATCTCAATCTATCTATTCCTTCCCTCTGACAGATCTCAATCTATGTGTCTGTCTATAAGATTTAAAACAAAAAACAAAACAAAACAAAACAAAAACCCACCAAAACAAACAAAACAAAAATGAAAACAAAGAAACCCAGGCAAACAAATGAACAGTTGTAAAGACACATTAATACTTTCCATCATAGCAGTTGCTCAAGTTCCTCTGTCTATTCATCCATAGAGTTGAACATAATGTTCAGGGATTTATTTCCTTCATCACTATAATTGTGTAGGAGGAGTAGGCACACAGCTTCTGTGACAAAGGTGGAACAAGAGGACTCTGGTGTGAGAAAGGGAAAATTGGGTCCTGGATGGTAGGAAGTTAGACTCATGCTGCAGTGATGGGTGAGATCAGGGTGAAGGAGAAGCTGATTAGGAGGAAAGCATGAAGGTGTAACATTCCTGATGTTGAGGAGAAGTGGGAAGAGAAGCCACACCTGACCTAGTGAGGAGGAATGGAGCACAGGAGTTTTGGCAGGGCTGCTTTTGGAAGCTGAATCTGGGATGCAGTAAGGGCTGTCACTCATATATCTGATGGGGTTAGCTAAGCCCTTGTGACCACTTACTCTTCTGCCAAGTGTTTACAGGGTCACAGAATAACTCATTAGAAGAGACCTTAGGAGGTCCCTAACCCCACCTCCTGCTCAGGTCCAGTGTAGCAGCCACCAGGCAGAGAAAGAAATGGTGGGGGAATGTGTTTGCCATCTTGCATATTGTCCTGTACTTCCTTTTCTGGCGGGGCTGCTGTCTTAAGCATCTAAATGTACCTGAGACTGTGAGATGGGGCCAAAACGACTTGAAAAGCAGAGCAGCTGTGAGGGCTGTGTATTTCTTACTGGGCTCCAGGGGTGCATGTTGGTGCCTGCCATTTGTTTTGCTGGCCAGGCAATGCTCCAAAGGCAGCAGAAGACAAAATGAGTAAAGTGTGTCCTGTGCTGCTGGGGCTCACAGACTTCCTTCACAACCCTCCTCCTCTGGCCCATCGTTTCTTGTCTCTATCAAGACTATCTGCTCTTGGTTTCTTTGATTTAACCTGATTCAAACTCACCCTGCAAACTGAAGAACATAAACAACTATTTAAAAGTCAAGCATAAGGATATTAGAACCTCAAAAAGTAAAACAATTAAATAAATAAATATTGTGCTCAGCAATTTCTAATAATAAGGTGCTCTCTTGGCTGTGCTATCCTAACTTGCTTAAGATTTAGCCCTGAAGGTAATAGCTAGAGTTTATCAGGCTGCTGATTGCTCATGTATGTTCTCTAGGATCCGATGAGGTCTGTGTAACAGTTCTCTTCTTCTTTGCTTTGATTTACCCAATTTTCTTTTCTTCTTCTCTGGAAAGCATGTGAAGTTTGAAGTTGGTGGTTTATCCACAGGGGCAGTTGTCATTTTTGTTCAGTCTCTCCTAGATCTCATCCTCCTGACCTTTGTGTTGCACTTCTCTCCTACTTCAGGATTTCCTCCAATCCCAGATGGTCTACTATATGTTCTTAAAATTTCCCCTATTTTTAGATTCCTCTACAAATCACCCATCAGAAAGAACATTAATCATACATACTTTCTGTTCAGCTCTTGTGCATTACCAGTTGTCTCTGGAGAAAGAGTTTGCCACATTTGAATGCATTATTAAAGCAGATGACAGGCTGAGTGACAAGTTTCATCATCTGGATGCATTCCAGTGCCTTCCTGTGCCCACTGCACAGAATCCTCTGAGATTCTGACTCCCCAGGCTACCCTTTTTCATCCCCAGAGGACTAGGCAGTGGAATTTTGGGCATCATCCCAAATTGCATGCCAACACTGGTACTGAACCCTAAGTTGAATTTACTAGATCTCCACTAAATGCAAAAAGCCCAGACAAGGGGGTACTAAAAAAACCAACCAAACAAAAAAACAACCACTGAGACATCAGTTCATTAAGCAACAGGTCTTTGTTGTTATGGTGACTGCCTAAGTGGGTGGGATGAGGTGGGCTTGGGGACAAGTATGACAAGCAGAGAGCCAAAGTGGTAATTAACTCCTGTGCTGTAACGGGCTGCTTGCTGCTTCTGTCCTGGTTTTTGTCCTCTCTCTTTTCTAAACATAGGTAGCTCTGCTTTTAACACTGTTGCCTGGATACCAGTGTCTTTTCTGCACTAAAGTTGTCACTGAAACACTGAATAAAGAAATTCATGTCAGACAGTTTACTTTTCAGTTGAAGATTCTTTTATTGCATTTATTTGTTTGCCCAGCTCTGCATCACTCTTCATACCATTTAAATTTATAACTTCTGCTATATCTGATTTTTTACTGACTGGGTAACAGAGACTTCCAGTTCTCTGATTCCCTCTTCATGCGGACCTCTCTAGATTTGTGTAGAGTACATCTGCGAGCTAACCACAAATTAAATTTCCCATCAGAACAATAGAGATAATGAAGTGAAGATCATCACAAAAAGGCTGAGTTGTTATTCTAAGAATAAACCAAGAACTTCATGCTGTAGGCAAGAACAGATCTCTCATAAAAGCATACCATGATTTAGGTTCAGTGTGTCTCTTCACTGTCCTTCTTAGCTAGACAGTCTGTCTTTGAAGCTTCTGAAGAATTCACATTACCAGTGAAACTCTCCCAAGGGCCTTTCCTCATCTCTTTTGCATAGGAGCTAATCAGTCTCTTTTGCTTCCCCTTAGAGGTAGATACTCTCATGTTGTGTGCTGGAATGGAGCTATCTCTGCCAAGTGCCCAACAGTCTCACCTATCTGAAGTCCAAACCCCTTCTTCCCTCTCTAGCACAGATCCACACTGAGGTCTCTTTACCAGAAACCCTGGGGTGACCATCACTGCCCCTCACCCACCCACTGCTGCCCTGCCAGGAGAAACAGGTTTAAGATCTGGCACAGAGAGCTGGACAAGGGAAAAAGCTGCCCAGGGAACAGAAGGTCATTTCCAGGACTCAGTTCCCTTTTTCTCCTTCCTCATTACAAGTCACTCCAGAAGAACATGGCAGGGATTCTCTGTGGTGCATGTGTTGGCTCTTCCACCTGCTTGTTTGCACACATCATGACTGCTGTCTCAGTTCATACTTTACACTTTTGCAGTGGCTCTCTGTCTCATGACTGTACTGCTGCTATTTTTCTTATAAGCCTCTAAAACAATGTAGTCCAAAGAAGCAGAATTTTATCCCTCTATGAGGCAATTTGCCCTGAGCAAGTCCAAGTGGTGAGCTGGTAGCAAAATGGGGAGTGGAACAGTAAGGCTGAGCAGTGCCCATCTTTCTTGACATTTCCACTTGAATCTGAGCACTTTAAGCAGCATCTGCGTGGGAGATGGTAAGGGTATTGCATCCTTGCATCCCCTCAACCACATAAAAGCCTGCTGAATATATTTAAAATCTGACAAAAATTGCTGAGGGTTGGTTGGTTGTTGGCATGGACTCCTGGCTGGTTATATCAGCATGGTGGAACAACAACACCCATGAGATATATTTATACTTGTACCAGGGCAACTTTTGTTTCTGTAGCACTTGATATTCTACCCAATATTAAAAAATGCCATTATATTTCTGTTCTAGGTAGTGCATTTATTTCTGTCTTATTCCTAAAGAAGACCATGAGGGCTGCTGATATATTGGGTAAGTCAGCATTTGCTAATATGGACACGTGTGTTGCCATATGCTTAGCAAGCTGTAACTCTCACACAGCCCCCCACCTTCACACTCCCACTTCCCTGAGCAAGTGTTTAAGGCAGATACTTTGGAAATTGGGAAGAAGAGGCAAAAAGAGGGAGAATCTTCAGTGTATGTGGAAAAGACTACATTCCCAAATCCTCTGCTTTTCTAAGCGTAACTCATACCTTATGTGTACTTATTGCACAAATTTATTTTCATTGTCTATTTTTGCCTCTGATTTTGTATTTAGGATTATCTTTATGAGTACAATACCATTTTTATAAAAACAATGAAGCTATCGAGTTATTAATTCAAATATAAGATTATTTTTCTTCTAACTGCATAGACATGACACAAAAATTCAAGCTCAATTAAAAGTGACAACTTCCCTTTATCACTTCAATGTACAAATAATCATGTTCTCAATGCTTTGCTGGGAAACCTGGTCTTCATTTTAAAGCACGTCAACATTTTTTCTGTGCCCAAGATTTTTTTGAATATCAGAACTTTCCTGCTTGAAGACAGCAATAGTGAGAGACAAGCATATTCTGGGGCTTGAGCTTTACAGAGTTCATCCCAGTTGGGTGAGTGCACCTGATGTTGCTATAGGGCACCTGGTGTTTCTGTGGGGTTCCTGGTACCTAGGCTTGATTGTCCGTAATATAAGGAGAACATCCCAGCTGTTCTCCTGAATGTTTTGGAGAGATCAGTTCAGTATTGTTCCAGGAATACTATATAATATTTATTTAGGTTTGGAATCCAAGTTTGCCAGCTCAGCTGCTACATTGAGAAACACTCCCTCCCTTGACTGATCATGTTTCCCTTATGGCCTTACACACTGTGTGTTGCTTTAACTAGTGTTCAGCACTGATTTATTTTATTTCTGTGACTTTGACTTTGCAAGAAGGATTTAACAATGTTGCTACATTCCATAGGAATGAGCTGTATGATGGGAAATATGGTGATGTTTTTGCAAGCACATAAATATAGAACAGTTCTGCTTCTCCAAAGGAACCATATGCAATAGTTGTGCCAGCAAAGTCCTCCGGATGTGCTTTGTTTCATGTTCCTGAGTCCACCAATTTATAGGTTTGCCAAGAATTTTAAAGATTACTTGAAAAAAAAAAAACAAACCAACCAAAAACCAACAAACCAAACCTGATTATCTAATATCTTCCTTAATCCAAGACAGTTTATGAGATTAGGATCAGCTTAATTTCTATCTTGATACCTCAATGAACATCTGTGTTTGTCAGCTGGCTGTCCACAAGGCAGAACTTCCAGATTTGTATTAAAAGCACAATAATGCAAGTTCAACTTTGAAAAGGGGCCCTGGCAATCTAGTGGCTCAACAGCCTTTTGCAAATCAACCTTTTATAAAACAGTTTGTAGGTCTGCAACTACAACAGGGGGAGGCCAAAATGTTGGCTTCATGACAGCTTCACATAAGCAATGGGCTGGAACATACCTGTCACACTTGTTATTTCCAGGGCAGGTCCATAGCTGGTGCAGAATCTCTGTGGTTATTCTGACTTTGGGAGTATTGTGTTTATTTACACTGGTTAATGATTTAGTGGTCTGCCTCAGTAAGTAAGTTGTCCATTCAGTTTAGGAGGAGTTTATGTTACATACTTTGTGCCTGTGAAAAATGCAAAGGATCAATTCACCTTTGTCATGCATTTGGTATTAGAATTGAGAATATTTAAAAATTAATTGCTGGGTTAGAAACTGAACGCATGAGGCAGTACTGACAGTTTGGTTGGGGTTTTTAGTTGTAAAATCCTTTCAGTTTTTAACAAAAATTACACTAGATAAGACCACAAATGCAAAGCAATCCAAGTACCTAAGTCCAGATCTGATTAAAGAGACTTAATTTTTCTCCTATAAGCTATTTCCAAGTCAGCTGGAGAGCAAGGATGACTATGTTTAAAAAATATTTTATTACCAAATCATTTTCTTTTTCTTGAAAGGAGGAACACTGACAGTAACAGGGACATGCTTGTTGGTGACATTTGCTCCAAATGTGCCCCAAGAGCTCACAGCAAGACAAATACAGAATTACTTAGTGAGTTGGCCTTTTTTGATATATTCGGTGAGTATCTGGTTCATACTAATCCCTAAATAAGAAAAACTGTGATTCATGGGCTTTTTGCAGCATTATGAATTAGCAGCAGAAAAACTGGTCCTGAGGATAAATTATATGATTTTCTCAAGAGTGCAGGTCACTGGGTTGTCACACCAGCCCCCAAGATGAAAATATGCTGAACCAAAAATATCTTCTGAACTATGTACCAGTCACAGTTGTGCAGGATTAGCAAGAATGGAAATATTTTGGGTTTTAGTGGGCTTGACAGAAAATCTAAATATTGGCACTGCTATATATATGTTCATGTCACACTGTCTGCATATACCTCCAAGTTATCTTTTTCTAGAATGTGATGGACTTGCACTTTAAAAAAACCCAACAGGCTTTGTATGCTCATAGTCCTGCTTTTTGCTGTCATTCTGTTTTATCCTCATGTTGCTGAGCCCAGCCAAAAGGAGCCTTGTATGGAGTTGAGATGTGGAGAGGTGACCTGCTTCACTGCCACCTAGGTTAATCTGAACCTGAGTTTGAATTAAAACACAAAAATATCATTTTGACTGAAGTGTCTGTTTACAAAGTTCAAATACCATAGGTCTCCTTTGATGTGTTTAATTAGCATGAGGAGTGAGTAGGAGGAATTTCTCTCTCCTTTTTCCTCTGGAATGCTGAAAATTTGTTCCTCCAGCTGAATGTAAAAGATGCAATATATGAAATTCAGTAGCAGTTACTTTTTTTCCCAGTAAAGTGACTCACTTGGGTTTGATTATTAGTGCTCAGGCTTTTCTCAAGATGAAGCTCAGCTAGAAGGCAGACAGTTTAAGGACCTTAATTTTTTAGCTGGGCAGCAGATTTTAAATACATCTAACTATCCATGAGACTACTGATGAAGCAGAAAGTACATGATAGCAAAAAAAAATGTTGATCCTCTTGCTCTACATTCTGTGCATTGTACAAGCTCCTGACAGATGGTGATACAGCTCAATGGAAGAAATTAATGTTCATCAAAACATTCACTTTCAATCAGGCAGTAGAGAGGCTTTTGAAGGCAATGTCCAAGAGTTTTGGGGTACTCAGTAAGGGTGGCGTCAGCCTCAGCAAGAGCTTCTGCAAATCCACAAAGCCAGCAGAGGGAGAGTGACTTCTTTAGAAGAGGGTTCAGAACAAGGAGCTTGGTGGTTCCTAGAGAGTCCTCTCTTCCTACTGAATATCCATTTCCAACGTACAGTTCCATATACAGATAGTAAGCCAGCCTGCCCCTATAGGCAATGATTTTAAATTACTACCTCACCCATTTGTGTAGTGTTGGTGAAGAGTGAAAACTCCCCACTAGTGCCCAGTGATACCAGAAATTTCTGTATCATATGCTAGTCATGTTTTCTCAAAACCAGCAAGTTGCTGGAAAAGGGCTTTTTCCCACATGAGGACTTTTTATACTTTGTTTCTGGAAACCTTAATAATATAGTTGAATGCCTAGGAACGCTGCATTTTATTCTTCTTGGAAGATATCACAAGGAGGTCGGTAACCCCTAGACTTTCTTTCCCCTCTTCTTTCTTTTTCCTGCCTCAGCATCCAAATCTACACGTACAACATGAGCTGCAGGGAAGGATGGAACAAATAGACAGCAAATCTTGTTGAGTCAACAATATATCAGTCTTTATTTGTTCCTTCTGCCCCCTGGATTCATCTGTTTTGAACTTCCTCTGTCAAAAGAAGAGGGAGGAGTAAAAGGCTTCACAAGACACTCTGAGATACCAGCCTGATTATCCTGGTATGCTGCTGGAAGTTCAAGCAAACCCTGCTGTAAACATTCTCTTTGGGCAGGGAACTAGCTGTTCAGAGTTGTTTATAAAACGCTCAACACAGGTTGGCTGCCGAGATACGAAAAAGCACAGCAGAAATCACAGAGTTTCCAGTATAAGTATACAGAGGAGACAGCAGAGCAGCACAATGCAATCCAACAATCTTTCTAAAAGTAGCCCCAAAGTGTGGTTTGCTGAGGAAAAAGCCCCAGTGGTACAGAATGTCCTATGTGGGTGATAAACCATCTCCATATGGCACTCCACTGCCATCAGAGGAGTGCTGCAGAAATAGCCTCTCCAGGGAAGTGATTCTGCCCCTGTAGTCAGCGCTGGTGAGACCACACTTTGAGTACTGTGTCCAGTTCTGGGCCCCTCAGTTTAGGAAGGATGTCGAGGTCCTGGAACAGGTCCAAAGAAGGGCAACCAGGCTGGTGAAGGGACTCGAGCACAGATCCTATGAAGAGAGGCTGAGGGAGCTGGGGCTGTTCAGCCTGGAGATGAGGAGGCTCAGGGGAGACCTCATCACTCTCCACAACTCCCTGAAAGGAGGTTGTAGCCGGGTGGGGGTTGATCTCTTTTCCCAGGCAACTTTCAACAAGACAAGAGGACATGGTCTTAAGTTGTGCCAGGGGAGATTTAGGTTGGATATTAGAAAGAATTTCTTTACAGAGAGGGTGATCAGACATTGGAATGATGAGACTGGATGTGGCACTCAGTGCCATGGGCTGGTAACCGCAGCGGTGGGTCAAGGGTTGGACTTGATGATCTCTGAGGTCCCTTCCAACCCGGCTAATTCTATGATTCTATGATTCTATATCCCAGAAAAATAGTTGAGACAGACAATGTGGTATTTTGTCCTGGTGCCTTCTGGTAATGCTTAGAAACATGGAAAACATCATGATTATTAAAAAATGTTGATGAGATGTAGGCTTGAGGACACTTCAGTGAAGATTAGTTATAATAGCAAAAATGATTGTAAGCAGGTCAAGTTCCTTCAATTCCTCAAAACAGAATATGAGAAGCTGATAAAATCTATGCAATTCTCATTCCTGGACTTTATATTTAACACTACCACAGCTATCAGCTATGAGAGCAAGCACTATTTTGGGTATTTCTCAGTAGTTTATGATAGGCAACAGCTGGAGCACCCAAGGAGGGTCCCTGTCTGTCTGAGGTCCTATTAGGAGCCATGGACTCTGCTTGCAGCATGACTCAATGTGATGGCCTCTCTCTTGTCTTGTGATTAAAGGTGACCTGTTGATGGGTTGCCAAGTGGCAGAGAACCATGAGAGAGTAGTTTTGATGTTTGAATTTCATGACAAAGCTGTGTAAACTATTTGTTTGCCCTGAAAAGCAAACATCACCTTTCTCCCCAGGTTCTTAGGGCTTCCCCAGGAGGCAGAAGCAGCTTAGCACACAGATCTTTGCACCCCTTCAGAGCTGCCATCAGGGACTCCTTTATGTCCTTTAGATGGTTTTTCTGGCTGCTTCTTTTCAGAAGTGAGTCTTCTTGATAGTTCTGTTTGCTTTCAAACAGGATCAGAGTAAATTTTATAGTAGCTTTAGAAAAAGAAGGTAAAGAGATAAAGAGGACTTAGAGAGGGCTGATGGACAGAGCCAGCAACAGTGACTTAGAATCATAGAATAGCAAGGGTTGGAATGGAACTTAAAGATCATTTAGTTCCAATGCCCCTGACATGGGCAGGGACACCTACCAGTGGATCAGGTTGCTCAAGGGCCCATCCAACCTGGCCTTCAGCACTTCAAAGGGAGGGGGCATCCTCAGCTTCTCTGGGCATCCTGTTCCAGTGTCTCACCACCCTCACAGGAAAGAATTATTTCCTACTGTATAGCCTAAGTCTTCCCTCTTCAAGTTTGAAGCCATTGCCCTCTTACTACACACCTGTGTAGTAAGCCTTACCTCAGCTTTCTACCACAGACTTGGCTCTGTTGAGGTCGGTGGTGTTTGGCATTACCTCCCACTCTGGGGTGGAATGAGGTGGAGAAGGGAGATGAGCACCAGAGATGAGCACCAGAGCTGGTGTCATGGAACAGTTTGAGTCAGCAACTGCCCCTGGGCTTATTTTTGGAAGGTTGTTCTTGTGTAGTTTGAAATCTAAGTGACTGGGCAGATGATGATGCTTCCCTCTATTGGCATTTGATTAAAGATGTTTAGGATATGTAAAATGAATCAATACCTCAGGTGTAGCTGGCTGCCTACAGTAGGGCTGTCCCATGGGTTTCTGCACACTCTGTGGCAACCAATCCAAGGGTCTGGGAGAGGTGATGGGTGCTCAGGTTTGCACTGGTGGGAAGCAGATCTCACAGTGCTGTGCCATCTGGTGCCTTGGTCCTATCCCAGTCACACCAGTCTGAACTGGTGTGTTGCAGATGAGGATACCTGTTACACCTCTGGAACTTCTTTGTTAGCCTGTGTACATTTCCATGTGGGCAATCTTTAATTAGCACAGCTTTCTTCTGTTGTGTTAGGAGTTGTTCACTGTCAAAATAGCAACTGAAGCTATTTGGAGGCTGTTATAGCTGCAGCCTGGTAATGTGATATTCCTCTCTGGCCCTAAGGTGTGTTTGCCAGTGTCACAAAGAGCAGAGCTGCTACCTTCACTTCTCTCCAGTTCCCTGAAAACCCTGCTGGAGTTTTCCCCAGGGAGGCCAAGATGAACTCACATGTCTGCAGAATTTAACATGACTTCTGCCTTGGTTCCTGATGTAGACATTCAGAGTGTTAAGTTGAATAAAGCTGGAGGGGCTGCCTGAGATACTCACTGTGAGACTGGGGCTCAGGCCTCTTTGCTATCATCTTCTCAGTTCTGGGTGCAAGGGGAGGGATGTCACTGTGGAGGGAGAGGAGATCAGCAATCCACAAGAGATTGCAAAGATTATTTTAAAAGGATTAGTCCAGAAATGCTTTTTTTTTTTTTTTAAACCCAGGGCAAAATGCTTTATTATGCTGACCACACTAAAAAAACAACCACAATAACAACAAAAAACAAAAAACCCCAAACCAAATAAACATAACCAAAAAAACAAAGCCAAAAACCCCCTAAACCCCACAACCAAACCCAACCAACCAAACAAAAACCAAAACAAAACCAACAAAAAAATCCACATGAAAAAAACACCAAACAAAACTCATCCCTTTGCTTTTTTTTTTTCATACTGTGATAAATATTTGACATTTTTTAAAGAAAGGCAGTATAAAATCCAGATTTGTGTTTGTGATACTCTGAGATTCAGTTCTCTCAGCTGTCTTTGAGCAAGGGATCAGTGTGCAGGTAAATAAAAAATTAATTAAGCCATAATTGAGTTCTGTTAAATATTTTGGAACACTCTTAAAGTGGGAGAGGTGTGAGTGTGGTAGAGAATTTAGTAACTGAGTGTAGCTGATGATGGCTTTTCTGCTGCAGTGACTCTCCTAATTGAGAAATCAGCCATTTTATGCTATGTAACCACTGCTAGTGGCTGCTCAGTCACTTCTTTGGAAATTTCATCAGTAAAACACCCAGGTCTTTTTGAGTCTAGTGCTGCCTCAGGGCAACTGTTGGTTTAAGAGTGGACTGTATAAAATAGAATACTGGTGATGAAACCAAGGAGATAGACATGAGGGGTTTTTGTGACTTGTTTTGTTGGTAAACAATGACAATAACCATATGCATTAATGATGGCAATCTCAGTTTCTGTCTTAATTCCCCCTTTTGATTACTTTCCCACATGCACAAATGGACTTCTCTTTCTTCATACTGTTCCTGAGGCTACCAGGCTCCTGAGCATCTCTCAGTGCAGAAGTCCATCATCCTTGTGTTCATAAGTCTTCTGGGCTTCACAGAAGATTTTTGCCTCTTGAACTTGCTCTTTTCTTTATGCACAGAGGGGTATTTGGGCAACATGGGAGAATACAAGGGAGAATACCCACATTTTTAGTATGTCAGAAGGCAAGAGTTACAAGGTGAATCTGCAAAGAGACTCACTAACAGCAAGTGAGTAAATTTAAGTGTCTGTTATTTGGCTGTCAGATGTTATTGAAGGAGCAAGTTTGGACCATGCACAGTGTACATAAAGCTGCTTCAGCAACTGCAGGTGGCCTGTAGGGTCATCCGAAAAGTGTCATTGAGCTTTCCAGGGTAAGCTCTTGACAGATTTTGAGAACCACAAAATGAACTAAGTGTTTTCCTCCTTATGATGTATGTCAGAAAGTTTTAGCATAAAGAAAGTGATTATGGAGGTTTTTTTAGAAGGACTGGGGAGAAGGGTAAAGAGGGCAGAAAATGTAACATGGCATGTCACAAAGAGTGACACTAGGTACCATAGCTAGAAGGAGAGACTGCTCTTCCTCCAGGTAAGTATTTTACTCAGTAGAAATTATAAATAGAGTTTCTGTAAGAATTATTACCAATAAACATAGGTATCTTTGCTATCACATTAAAAAAGTCTTCTAAACACTACCAGTGACAAGACATAGCTAGAAGTGCAAAAAGAAGAAGCAGCAAAGTAAGAAATGCTCAAAGTTTAACTTTTGCTATATTGGGAAAGATAAATGTCAAAACTTATTTGCTAGCTTAGTCAACTGGCAGTAAGGTTAGTTTTTAGCAGAAGATGCTTAATAAAATAATTCTCCTTTGAACTGTTAGAGCAGAGAAATCGAATGTGACATCTCAAAGGCTTTGAATGAAGCATTTATTACCTACTTCCACAGCTCTGACTTTCTTCCCTTTTATTTTCAGATCCTAGAAATTATAATATTCTGCACTCTCCTCTATTTTTACAAAGCAAAGGCTGTGAAGCATATCGTGATTTTGTTAATGATGGTAGCACTACTGGGTAAGAACATATTATTCACTTTATAGTTGCTGTCTGTTACTTGATAATTGTCACTCAGCTTCCCCAGCTAGTTTAGATTAAGGCCATTTCAAAGCAGAGTGCATTGAAACATTTCACATGATTCTTATTGTGGTTCATTTTTGAAGAGAAAAGCTGATTATGAAACATAGTTTCTATGCTTATTGCTGGGACTATTTCTTTTTACAGATTTCCTGAAATTAATATGCTGTGTGCAATGCTATTTCTGAAGCTTTTTAAAAATAACACTTTAGATCCTGGGAAAGTGGACTGTTTGAAACTTTGTTTTGAAGAGTAGGCTAGCTGTGAAAACCAGTTCTTTAAAAGCAAGCCACTTAGGACCTTGCAAGCACTTTGTAAGTAAATGCAGTGATATGCTGGGACTGTATGGGGATTTTTATTTTAATTATCCATGCCTCTTCGCATATGCAACATTTTGTACTCTACCACCTTTCCAGAAGCATAACAAGAACTCAGTTTGTCTTCTGATTAATGTTGATGCACTCAATACACAGGGAATCAAGAGAGATCATTTTAGTAGGCAGCTTTCAGTAAAGTTAAACTTGAATCAGTTTTGAGAAAATGTCAGGAGGCTTTCTCTAAAGCTCTAGTACTTGCCAGCATATATGGAGAATTTGTCACCATCCCATGTCTTCTGTCCTTGTCACTTCTCTATGAAACCTTGGTGGGACACCACATTTCTTTGGCTGCAGTGAAAGGTGCTTGAACTGTGCCACTGAGATCAATGGTTATATTTTTGCTGAGTTCAGTGGGTGCATATATCACCCTGCAAAGACTTATAAAGCATATTGATAATGGAGTTGGTCATGACAGATTGCCAGTTACACAATTCAGATTTAACCAAATGTGAAAAACCCTCACAGATTTATGAACTGCGTTCCCATGGATCTCTGACTGAAAACCTCAGTCTTTCAGATCGACTTTTTGGGGGCAGAATTCCTGTTCAAGTTTCCCACTGCCAAGAACATTAAAACCTTGCTTTGCAAAAACCTTGAAGGATTTCCATTGTCCCTGCATGAGGCAGAGATGGAAGAGGCCCAAAAACCTTAGGTCTTAACAGTTCGACTGCATTGTGGTTTGGAGGAGTAAAGTGTGGATACAACCACATCTCAGCTCCCAGCATGGAGCTTGGGAGCTTTCACAGAGCTCACTTGAGTTGCTCTACAACTTCCATGCCATGAGGAGCATGAATGATGAGCGGGCCTATCCCCCTTTGTTGCATAGCTGAATATTCCCAGATGGGATTCTCCACTTGGCTGCTGCAGTTCTGGGCAGATGCACCATGATGGACACCCCAGGCAAGGTCAGCACATGGCTCCAGGATACTTGAACCATCAGGCTGCATAGCCCCACATGTGAAGTTTGCTTGGCAGCCCTGATGCCACCAGTGCCAAAAGGACATATGGAGCCTGCAAGCCCATGCCCCAGAAGGCACTAACTGCAGTTTGGTGTTCAGGCTGCTATCAGCCAAAAATAGTCATTTCAGCTGGTGGCTGCTGAGGTCTTGGTGAGCATACGCAGCTTCAGGAAAAATGTACCATTATTTCTGCTCTATTAAAAAAGACACAAACAAACAAATCCTGGTTCATGGGAACTTCTGAAATACTGACATTTCCCTCAAGAAAGAAACCCAGAGCCGTGACTGGCTCCAGTTCCTGCAGCCATCCTGGTGCCTGGCAGCCCTCAAAAAAAAGGTACAATTTTTTTTGTACAAAGCTACACTTAAAGCCTTCTGCTTGGTCTCTGACCTTTCTGTTGAGCAAAGTGATGAGGGGCTGAGAGGGGGCCCAGCAGCTCTGCTCCCAGCTGCCTGACACAGGGACTGCAATCGGAGGGGTGCAGGAGGGGTGGGTGAGGCTTGAAGGGTCTCTGGAAAGAAAATTCTGGGGGGCAGTCATGGAAGGGGATCTCTGTCTGTTCTCATATCTGCACAAATACTTTCCTGGTGGAGCATTTGTACAGATGTAAATTAAACAGAGAAAGGTTTCTTTAAAAAGAAGGTAGACATGGTACTTCATTGAGTATGAGAGCTACTTCTATTACGAAGAAAATGCAGAGGTTACCATAAAATCTGCAAAATTTTTGTTTAATACAACTCTGCAAGTTCATTTGGTGAGATTTATCTTACCTCATGTATATACTGGGAGATATACATTTTGGGGGAAGTATTTCAGATTAAAGTGGAATTTCTGAATATCCTGCCCTAGCAGCTGGAAAGTGACATCATTTGTCACACTAGTTTTTGGGGGAAGGGTGGGTGTCATTTTATCCAAAACAGGAAAAAAAATTTCCTAGGTTTTGAAACTTATTTCAGGGCTACTTTAATTTAAAAGATCAAACCAATCAATCAATAAAAAAACAAACAAAACTCTAGATAATTTATTTTCTGGTTTGTTAGGGATAAGGGATGGAAACATCCTTTTCATCAGAAACAATTTTTCAGCAATCTTTACCCTCATCTGGGCAATTCATGTTACTTATTTTTCCTGTAAGTTTACCTTTTATTACTTTTAAAATAATAAGTGCCCACACTGGAGTGCAAATCTCAGTTTTTATGCAGGCTTCTTACTGAGGCTTGGGTGTATTTTTTTCTTTTATCATATTGTTAGCACTGCTGCACACCAGGATTTGACCTCTCCTGCTCACTTTTACTGTTGTGTTCATCAAACCACTCCATCTATTTTCATTACAGAGCAAGAACTGAAGTACTAAGTGAAAAGGTTATGAAGAAAAAGTGAATTTCATGACAGTGAGCAGGATCACCACAAGCTGCATGAACTCCCCCTGCACTTTTGTGTTCACTATAAGAAAAATGTTGCAATGAAAACCACAGACCTGAATTTGTTCCTCCCCCACCTTTTCTCCCAAACTTTGGCCTAAAGTTTTTGCACAGTGCAGTTTCTCTTGCCAACCTGAATTTTTCAGTTACAGGAGGATGAATCAGACCACTGAAATCTAACACTCCTCAGCTCTAAAAGAAGCTGGAACTGGATCCATGCTGGGAGATGATGCTCCTGACAATTAATTACCTTTCTCCAAAGGTCATCTCTACACTCTGAATCTTCTTATAATAGTTTGGTTTGAATTTGTTACTTTTTAGTTGCAGTAATCACAGGCTACTTGGGCTAGTTTCAACAAACCAAGCGCACACTCCAAAAGAAAATCTGAAGTAACTCTTAGCTGAACTTTCAGCCCCTTTTCTAGAAGATGTCTACTGCAAGACTTCTCTGAACTGGAAAGGTCTATCAAAATCAATGCCTGCTGTCTGAGATTTGTTTGTGGTGATGCAATGACAATGACTAATTGGATTGAAAACACACTACTGAAATATTCTATTATGTGGGCTAAATTCAGCAAATGGTCTCAAGAGCCTATCCCCTTCAATGAAATGCAGACCACTGTGTTGGTTGTCTGCTCTCTGTATAAAGGGAAAGTTAGATGCTTCTTGATGAGATCCCAGAAGCAAGCTTTGGCCAACTTTGGCCAGGTCCCATCTCAGCAGAGAAGTCCAGAGGGTGAGGAGTTATTTCAGGCTGCTAGTATAACATACAGGCTTCTATTAGGAAGTGTTCCAGTTCTTTCAAACAGATAATAAGACCTCTCTAACCTCTCCTGAATAATGCAACATGAGTTCCAACTTAGCAGTTGGAGCTAAATAAATTATGTCTGGAAGATATGGAAGCTGTTGTACCACCTCTGACTGGTAGTCCAGTGAGCAGGATATGTGCCTAACCATGGGAAATAATTCTTTCTTCACTGAAGTACAGCTTCTCTCTCACTCTCTCATGCCCACAAAGATTCCTACATGGCAAGATTTTAAGACTCTAACCTCAGCTATCCTTGTGAAAATGGGGAAACTTTTGATAGATGCAGGGCTGCAGACCTCAGTGCTACAACAACTTAAAAAAGCAAACCACAAAGCACACATGGAGTTAATGCCACTCTGAGTTTAAGCAGCAGCTTAGCAAGCATTTGTAAAATCACACACTTGGTTTTAAGTGCCCAAACCCAATGCCTCTTAAGTGACCAGCTTTGTGGCTGTGACCTGGGAATTTGTCCTCCCTCACTGATGCTCTGAGGCCACTGCTGTGAATCCTGCCCTTCTAATCTCTCCCTTTCCCTTTCAGCATCCCTGACTGTCATTGCTGTAAAGGCTGTGGCCAGTATGATAACACTCTCTGCAAAGGGGAAAATGCAGCTAACTTACCCTGTTTTTTATATCATGATTGTTTTAATGGCAACTTCTTGTGCTTTCCAAGTCAAGTAAGTATGTTTTTTTTATCTTCTAACTTTTGTTACCATTTATCTGTCAGTTTTATTTGGTACCAATGCTGACTCCAGATACATTGCACTTAAATGCAACAAATTTCTGAAAGAGCCATGATAGATACCTGAGTAGATTAAAGCTGATTATATTGTTTATTTAAGCTTTATTTCTAACTTTATAACTGATTAATTGCAGAGATGCTTCCTCCTCTAACTATCACCTTATCAAGGGCTTTGGCACAGGTTTTGATCTCATTAAATGGAACTTATGTAAATTTTTTTTGTTACTTTAGAAAACTTCATTATTCAATAAACAAATGGCCCCATTTACCCTCATTAAGCATCTCTTTTCCCTAGTTTATGTCACTTCTCAGACCAAAGAAGAGAGTTTACCCCAACTTTCACCCTGTCTATGAATAATGTGCATGTTGTGTTTTGCTGTCCTGTGTGTCTGTTCCTTTTTAGGAAACAGTTAACATTTAGTGTGTAAGGGACATCAGAGTTTTCCCAGCTGGCCTCTGGCCTGTGAAGTGATTGTTTTATGCTGCCTTCACAGATTGCTAGGAGTGGCAGCATGGTAAAATACGGTTTGCAGCTGAACAGAGAGTCCATTCCCTTCATTCTGGTCCCTCTGCTTCAGGTGCTGATAGCATCATTCAGTAATCTCATCTAGACTGCTCCAGTGTAAGCCTGAGTGTTTATTTGCATGATTATTTTCCGGTAGAAGAGCCAACCCAGCTTTCTCATGGCAGAACATACCATTCCCATGTGGAATCAGAAAGTCCATGCGTTATTATGCAGTGACTCTCCATGGCTGACTCAGGAACTCCCTTGTAACAGATTACAGAGTGATTTACATCCAGCTTGTCTTCACTGGGAAAATAGCCCAGGACATTTTAAATAGGAAATAAAAGCTTGGTAAATAGGAAGCTGCTGAATTAATCTTTCCTTCTTGCCAGTTTTTTCTTTCTTTCATTTGTTGGGTCAAAATTAAAAGAGAAGTGAATTATGCCCATTTTGTTCCCTGGGCTCAGTGTCTCTTTCTCTCTTTTCTACTGGACACATTTTCTGACAGACAGTGTTGTCATGCAAAGATTTTAATTTTTTTTTCTCTTTTACTTTATTTGACTGTGGTGTGTTAGGTCAGAACAGCCTGTGCTGCAACATCTTTCTGGATTCAATGCTGGGCCTTGGTATCACTGTTTTAGACCCCATGACCAAATTTGTTGCAAATGGGGAAAAATAACGAGGTGTTTTCAATGACTTCAAAATCCTAACTATTCTGTGGATACGGAGGATTTCTTTATTTTTAAAGCACCATGGAGACTGTTCAACAGTTGCTAAAATAACCATGCAATTACTTTAATGGCTAAAACAGATCCAAGCTTGTAGTTTTACTGTGCACACATAGTGTACCAGTGAAACATTTTAAGCATGGTTCTTTTTATAGGTTTTGAATACACTCTGCAGCCTCCTGATTTTTCTCTTTTGGTCTGAAGTGCACTGTTCACATAGCAGAGTATCTGCCGGTGCATCTGAGTGCTTGCGCTCATAATTCATCACCCTATGGATAAATGTTGATAGCTCTGGTCTCTGTACAACTGGGTTAATTGCTTTCCCTTTTTCATCTGTTGACACAGACTGTGCAGGCTGTTCCATGGCCAGTATCTTAGTCCTGCAGGTTTGTGTGCAGTGTACACTCCTGTGGTCCTGCACACTCTTGCTCGTGATTCTGAGAAGACTTTCCAAACCAAGCAGCACAGGCTTGGAGCCACCTTCCTGACCTTTGATGACAGGACAGAGTGTGTCAGGGGTATGACTGCAGGGATAAACATATAAATATGTTTCAGCCGAGCTGGATTGAGCAGTAGCAGTAATGTGGACTTCAGCAGAGGGAAACAGCTCCTACCAGGACTTGTGTGTTCATGTTGATGCTGGAAATACACCTTTACACAACCTATTTAAATTAGAGCAGCTTGCCCCTGGCTGCTAGCAGGCAGTGTTGTTTCCAAGAACCAATGCAGACTGTAAGCAGCATTGCCCTAGCATTCCTCCCTTACCTGTGTCAGAGAAAATTTTTCCAACACTGCTACAAAGCACTCTCCAATGCCAGTGATCAAAAGGATCCACACCAACCTTCTTGCTTTCACCTTTTTTTTTTGTACTCTGAAGAGCCAAACCAGAAGGTAAATTCAATACACATCTGTCCAGGGCTACTTGCTATTTTGGTAAGAAATGGTCGCTCTATTTGTTAAGCAAACATAAAATGCCTTAACCTGACCTAGGGTGCAGTGGAACTCCTGCAGGCATGAGATACAATAACATTTGTCTTCCAGGTTCTTGAATCAAGCAATGCATCTGTATGAAGCAACAGCAGTTGTGCCCATTAATTTTGTGTTCTTCACCATCAGTGCCATAATTTCAGGTTTGTTTCTGGCCTTCTGCCTCTACAGAACAATTTTCTAAACATTAAGTTTTCAAGAATTACTGCATGTGAACAGGAACTCAAACCAGTCATGTTTGTCTTCACAAAAAGACAGATATTTAAGTTTGGAAAACTTATTAAGTTCACAACTTTTGAAGCAACATAAAAATGATAAAATTCTAGCATTTCTAGAGTTGATATGTACAGTTCACAGTGCCTTGCTAGCTTGCTAGAAGTACCTGCATTTATGCTAGCCTCATCTTGACATCCAGTAAATGCATTTACCATGTGCACAGCAGCCTCTCCATATCCGAACTGGTAGAATAATTTTAACAGCCTGGCAAACTACTTAAATGACAACCAGCTGTGTTTCATAGTAGTTAGTGTATATTCCATTTCAGAAGGTGGAATTCTAGGTTAAGTGAAGGAAATAAAATGACTCCAAAGACCTTTTAAGCATTTAACTTTTATTTTGGGTGAGAACTTTGAACTCAGTGTTGTTAGAGAGGGACTGCAAATCTTGGAAACAGTGCATGGCGTAAGAACATGAGCAGGGAGGATGACTAAGATGCTGTATCAGCAATGAGCCAAAATGATCATGTTGTTAGAACATTTATGACTCATTTTAACACACACTGGGGGCTTTCCTGTCATTGCTGTGCAGGAGTTTCTCATGCAGAGCTGCCATTAATGAGAAAGGGAGTTAGCTTCGTGCACAGATTGCCTCAGCACCTGTGTTAGAAGAAACCTACACTTTTTGACTGAGAGGAGGCTTGTGCCAAAAGGGGTTTGCATTCTTGTGACCATATGGGAAACTTGGCCTTGTGCCTCCTTAAAAGATCAAGTACCTCTTAAGGAATGGCTTAATAGCTTTGAGACTGGATACAAATGAATTTGCAGCAGGTTAGTTAAATCAGTGTAGCCTTAGAAGAGCACCCTCCGCTGAACCTTGCTGGGGTGCTCATAGAAGATACCTCATCTCCTGATCCCTCATTCCAAGTGACAGCCTTTGAAGGTACAGTCACACTTCAGCTGTGCTAGTTCACACTCTGGCTTTTCTACATAAAACTGTGCTCATCAGTGGTTTAAAGGTAATATATTTGGCTGTGAATTAGGGCAGCTGAGATCCAGATACAGATCTGGTTCTGTCGCCTCCACTGCAGAGGTGCTAATTCCTGTAAGAGGGATGACCAGAAAGAGCTAGTGATCCCTTCAGCCAGCAGGATTTGGCAAACTTGGCTGCTGGAATTCTTAACTTGGTGTAAACTTTAGGGACACAGCTGGTATCAAAAACCTGTTCCAAATTGGAGTTAAGATGTCCACATGGTATGACAGAGTGACCTAACTATATCCACAAAGAACCTGTTAGCTATGTGGGCATGACTGCTTGAGTTAACTTGCATAGAAACTGTTGCTGACAATGAAAAAATAGCTGCATCTGTGCAGTTACTAACACAGCACATGCTCCAGCCTTATAGACTAAATCTTCTCCAGTTCTCCAGTTTCTTGAGAAAACCTAGATAATGGAATGTGGGCACATAAAGTGAAGCCATCACAATGTGTATTAATACCTTATTTGGGATTTTTTGCTCCGTTTAAGCATGACATTGCTCTTGACCCTCCCAGCTGTAATTCATATCACTTGGAAGCCAGTCAAGTCAAGATCTGCAGTTCTTGTTTCTGTCACATTCCAGGGGTCATATTTTATCGGGAATTCCAAAGTGCAACTTTGCTGAACATGTTCATGTTTCTGTTCGGGTAAGTGCATTGGTTTAAAATCTGCACTAACATTTGTACTGAAACATCATTGCCTTGTGAAATCTTTTCTTTTCTCAGTAAGAAGAAACCTGACTTGTTATTAAAGTATTATGGAATAGCCATTATAGCAGGATAAAAAAAAACATTAAAGGAAAGATTAATGTCTGTGCTTAGGGAGCTTGGAGGCCTGGTTTTGAATCCAAATATGTAAAAATGTGAGACGCTTATGAACCACTAATCTCATAGTGGAATGAAAGATCAGCAGCCTGAGTTTCTCCAGCAGGAAGAAGAAATCACTGCTCTCCTCTAAAGATAATGGTATAGGGGATGCTTTTAAAGCAAGAAATCTCTTCCCATGTTACCTTCCACTTGCATGTCCAGCTGGTGTTTGCTGCCATTAGGTGTGGGCAATAAATGAGCTCCTTGCCTACTATCAGTACTATATCTCTCCCTCATTCTCCTGTGCTGAGAAAGACACAGCACACCTGTGGAAATGCTCAGAGCATGCGAAGAAGATGTTAGCGAAGAATGTTTGATGAAGGGCATAAATGTTGCAAGAGCAGAAACCTGCTGGCTACCAGCACCTTAACAATTCTGGGGACAGGTGACAGTTGAAAATGGGTGGGAGATGGCTAAAAGCATCTCCCAGAGCTGCTGGAGGTGTCTTGACACAGCGCTGTCAAATAATGTCCAGGTATCTTCATGCTCTGCAGTCAGATGAAAGCGGGTGCATACTACCACTACCATGTTTGACTGCAGGAAAAGTGACAGAAAATGGAGATGAGCAAATTCAACCCGTGTATTTGGCAGGCAAGAATTTGTGATTGTGTGTCCAGCACAAAGTGGATAAAAGATTTACCCAAGAATAGTAGTTTCTCATTGCTCCTGGCTTCCAGCTTGCCACTGAGACACAGTCAAATGAGAAAAACAGCAGAGATGATTGTCTGCAGCTAAACTGAGCTGTTAATGAAATTGCAAATGCTAGAACACTAGCTTAGCTGCTCCGTGAAGATTTGCTCAGGGACTCAAATCTTGTGGTCTCTCACTCACAGGCATTTGATTAGGGACATATTGCTGGAAGTGTAATTTTGCCTGCAGAGCCTTTGGAACTGAAAATAAAGCTTCAGGAGGCAAAAACTAGATGGAAAGATAGCCCGAGATGAATTTACAGAACTGCTCAGAAGAAAAGTTTCTTTATAAGCTGAGAAGCTTGGGTTTGAAAGTCCTTGAAAAAGAAACTTGGAAAGAATTTCTCATCTCAAATGCAGTCAACTGTTTCTTATGATACTATGCCACTACTATTTTGCAGGTGTCTCCTATCTTTCCTTGGTGTATTTGTAATTGCAAGAAATAAAAAAGAGGAGCATTTACAAATTTCTTTTATTAACTGTGGACATATTCCTGGTAAGTAGGGTGCTTTTTTTTCTGTCTCTCAGTTTAAAAATGAGATATTGGATAATGGGATGACCTAGAAGAGTTGAGTCACAAATGTGCTTCAGTCACATTTAATAAATATACTGTTCCCTTATTTTCTATTCCTGTTCCCAACAGATTTTTCAAATAATTTTTCAGTTTTTCCAAGTTATTGTTACAACCAGTCAAATGAAAACAATGATTACTGGAGCAAAGAATGTTTAAATGATGGATTGGTGGGGGACTTGTTTTATTAAAATTCTTCACAGAGTTGTTGTTTTTCCCTTCTCTCACTCCATTTCCTTAGGACAAAAACTGACAGGCAAAATACAACCAGATTCTCACATTTCACACTATGGCACTTTGAATAGTGAAGATGACTCAGTGAAAAGTCAAAGATGAAAGAAGAAAGCACCTTGCATGCCAATCAAGAGGAGGAATGCCACTGGAACAAGGATCAGCAGCACCTTTTTGTTGGATGTATTCAAGTATATGTTGAACTCCTGTGTGTTGATGAGTCATAGTATTATTTAATTCTACTTAATTCACCCCATTGCTGTCCTAAATATGTTCTCAAGATAAAGGAAACCTCAAGAAAAGATAAGTAATCATTAATGAAATGGAACATTTCCCTAGTATCACTGCCTCTTAGGGATATCTTTAGAATCTTAATTGCTTTGAAGTATAAATAGGCACAGAAAAGGATTATAAAAATTCCTCTTTAAAACCTGCAGGTCTATGTAGATGCTTAAAGACAAAGGTGGCAAATGAGAAGAATTTTCATAAGTGACTTCAAAGTATTCCACAGTATGTATAATACCTTTAAAGTCTGGTCCTTCCTGTTCATGAGTCAAACCAGTGGCCATATATACAGTATAAAAATACGTACGTGTGAGTCACTTGATATTATGTGTAGAGGGAAAATCCTGATTATCTTCTGCCATCAGACTCATTCTCTTATATTCCGAGGAAATAAACACTTGTGTGAGGAGGGGGAAGGAAGAGAGCATTCACTATAAACACGGGCATGTGTGTAGATGCCCACATTTGTGGTGCTCAGCTGAGGCAGAGCTAGGGAACCATGCTTGTCATTTTACACCTTCCCAGAAGAGTCCTATGCACTGAGCTAGACTGGGCTATACTATCTGCTAGTTTAGTCTAGTCTGAGGTTTAGCCTCTGTTTTCAGGAAAACAAGGTTTTAGTGAAGAAATTTCAAAGTTCTCCAGAGAGAACAGGGTAGGCAGGCTCCCTCCCTTGATGTGTCTTGAAAAACTACTCCTAAAAAAAGAAAAGTAGGGCAACACCTGACTCCTGTCCACTGATAATTCCAGATGACAAAAGGCTCTGAAAAATAGGATCACAAAAGGTCATGGTAACAGTACAATTTTTCCTTCATTAAATGATGGGAACCACAGCAATGTAGGGTCTGTGTTTAGATCTGGGATGTCTTCTAGTCTCTCAGTCCCAGCTTCCCAGCAAGAAAGCTTCTTCTGGCCATTCAGCATGGGTCCAGTTACCACTGCCTGGTAGCACCAGGAGTCACACACCTCTGAAAAAACAAGTGAAAGTTCTCTGGAAAAGTGTTTTAGCCTTGGACAAGGTCTTTCAAATTTGAATTAATCCACAGTAACAGATATGGGCCATAGGCAGTGTGTATTTTCTTTCAGTGGGATGTAAGGCAATCAGGTCTCTTTTGTTGTTTTTTTTTCCCCCCAAATAACTCTTCATTTCATTTTAAAATAGGTACAGCTGAAGTTCCATAAGTCAGTTTCATTTCTGACCCTACAAAGCGCACACAGTGCTCCAATTTTTCATCTTCAACAGTGTCCCAAAAGCTAGGGCATGGGGTAAGGAGCTGGGAAGTTTTCCAGTGTGGAACTT
Source organism: Florisuga fusca (assembly GCA_038090715.1). Taxonomy (NCBI): domain Eukaryota; kingdom Metazoa; phylum Chordata; class Aves; order Apodiformes; family Trochilidae; genus Florisuga; species Florisuga fusca. Next base: position 11,887,825 of record JAAWXA010000021.1, on the reverse strand, counting down.
TTCCAACTGGCACAGGGCAAGATTTTATCTGCACCTTACTTATACCAGCTGCCTGTCCATAGCTTCCCTTTTCCCTCTTACAGCTTGAGTTCAAGTTTCTTAAGCTTAAAAAAACAAAACCCAAAACCAACCAACCAACCAAAGCCCAAAATCAGCAAATAAACAACAAAAAAAAGCAAAGCAAACCAAACCAAAACCAAACCAAAAACCAAAAAAAACCCAACAAAAACCCAAACAACAAAATAAACAACAAAAAAAACCCCAACACTAAAAAAACCGCACTTTCTTTATGCATGCTTTCTCCAGAGAATAATATGTCTCTGTATTTCTTTTGCAAGTCAAATTTAAGCCCCTTTCTAAGTCTGAAGAAGAGTGTGTGCTAAAGATGGAAAAGGAGGCCTATGGTTTTTCATTCTGTGACTTGGGTACCAAACAGATGAAGAAATTTTTTTTGTTTTTTCTTTTTAAAATGGTTGTTCTTGGACATCTTTCTGAAATGTTTCCATGACTGAGGAGGGCTGGTGGAGATAATAAGGGTTACCAGGTATAGGGTTTTCTCTTTAGAGAAGGAAAAAAAAGGTAAAAATACATTGCCAAAGTTATTATTTGTTTTAAATTACAGCATTTCTTCTTGAACAACACTTCTTTTCCTCCTACGGGTTTATAGAAAAATTACAAGGGTTAAAATGTTCTCTGTAAACTTGAATATAATTCAAATTAATTTATGGAGCAAAGCACTGGTGGGAATTATGTGCAATTAAAATCTTGTGATTTTACATTATTTTTGAGATGCAAGAACGTTCCAACTAATTAATGTATTACAAGATCGGAAAAACTTTGTGATGAGAATACACTACTGCTCTGCCAAGACAGGGATATGATTTGTTTCAAGAATCAGTTTCTAATCAATGTCATTTTCCAATTCTGTTTGTGATATTTAGGTTGCAAACACAACAGGCAAATGCCTGCTAAAAGAAAAGCCTTTTAACTTGAATAAAAAAAACTCTCTGGAGCTTTTCTCTTTAATAATGAGTTATTTTCTTGCAATGTATTTCCTGACATCAAAATGTGGGCCAGAAATAAGTTTCAAAAATTGCACCTGCAGACTGAACTTACTTGAAGGGATCCTCTACAGGATCTGAGGAACTCAAGCAATGGGTAAGTACAGTGGGCAAGCAGTGGCTCACATGGTCCCTAAGTCTCCAGCCAAGGATTTTTGACAGACCAGAACCAGCAGGACTTGTTCAGCCCTTGTTCCACTGGTGGTCACGCTGCAGTGAGAGATGAAGTATTAACTGGCCATGGGCCTGGAATTGGGAGCTCTGGAGCAAAGAGAGACCGTTTAATTTTTCACAGAATCAAAAAATTGTTCTGTTTGGAAAAGACCTTTAAGATCATCAAGTCCAACCATTAACCTAACTCTACCAAGTCCGTATTCCTAAGCACCACATCTAAATGTCTTCTGAACACCTCCAGGGATGGTGATTCAGCCACCTTCCTGGGCTGCCTATTCCAGTGTTTAATAACCCTTTCAGTGAAGAAGTTTCTAATATCTTATCTAAATCTCTTTCTTGTTGATGGGGGAGAAAAGGACAACCTCCCCCCTTGCTTCAGCCTCATTTCAGGTAGCTGTAGAGCACAATGTCTCTCCTCAGCCTCCTTTCTTCAGACTGAACAACCCCACTTCTTTCAGATGCTCCTCATATAACTTGTTCTCCAGACCCTTCACGAGTTTTTTTCCTCTTTTCTGGACTCACTCCAGCACCTCTATGTCTTTCTTGTAGTAGGGGGCCCAAAACTGAACACACCATTTGAGATGCAGCCTCACCAGCAGATAGTACAGGGGGATAATCACTTCCCTAGTTCTGCTGGCTACACTATTTCTGATGCAGGACAAGGGGCCATAGTCCTTCTTGGCCACCCAGGCACACTGCTGGCTAGCTAGCTGTGGATTAGCCTGCTTTGTCAAGCAAGACCTGCCTTTCAGAAACCCATGCTGACTGTGCCTGATCACCAAGGTGTCCTGTAATTGTTGCATAATTTTGCCATAAAATACAAGGATGCATTTATCAAATGGTTTTAGCTGGGGGGAAAAAAAAAAAAAAATAATTTTGGACTGGATTTGTATTTCTGCCCTTGGTAGGGGCCAGGCATTCAGCTGGCAGGCTTATTGCCTGCTCCTCATCTCAGCCAAGCTTTTGTTGTCCTCATGTATAGTGTGTAAGGGCAGTGGTCACAGTGGTCAAAGGACAAATGTGGGACAACAAAGGGTCTTGAGCTTCTGTGCTTTGAAGCTGGTTTCATGCACCTGGCAAATTGCTTGAAGTGGTTTGGTTCTGCTAGAATACTCATCTTCTTTTTCCTGTCTGTGAGATTCTTCATAGTCTGTGGCCTTCTGTGAGAGTGAGAGAGCTCACTCAACCTGCAAAAATCATCTTCTTTCTTCTCTTTGCCAGGTTATCCCTCTAAGCAGAGCCAACCAAGCTGTCTGGAGTGTTTTGTGGAAAGGAGGGAAAAGGAGGAGTGGAGTGAGACCTCTCTTCTTTAAGGGGAAGTATGATATTACTTCTCTCCTTCTCAGGATCTTCACCATACAGCAAGCATCCTGCTAAGCCCTCTCACCATGTGCCAAATGCAGCAGTTACGAGCTTCTTGAAGCATTTTTTAGTGTCTGACTCTGAAGAAAAACCCTCAGCCAGGCTTTCCAGGCTGTGCATAGTGTGCATTGAGTGGCTCCATATGGGACTAAGATAGACATCTTGTGATACAAGGAGTATCCTAAGATCAGCTAGAAGCCTAGATACATGTTTGACTATACAACTTGTTCTGAGGATTGATTTTTTATTTTCCATCAACTGTTAGCTATAAGGTACATAGACAGCATTAGAAGGATGGACTAGTACCAAAAGTCTTCTGAATTCAAACTGGTCTCCCCTTGTGATTTTCCCTTCTAACCCACTTTATGCATGATCATGGGTTGTTTGCAGAGAAAAATAGTTCTGGTAACACTGGGGTACAGATGATTAGACTGAGCTGACTTTCAGCTTTTCCTTGTTAGTCTCCTCTGGGGTTTGCCCTTTTTCTTCTTAGAATTTGTTCTTTTATTCCATTTGGAGAAATCAGCTGAACTGTGTTAGCAACTGACCCAAAGGAGATAAAGGATAATTACTATAATTATTATTGGAGGGCCAAGCTGGAAGATTTACAACCTGACACCAAGAGAAAAAAGAGAGTTTGAGAAATCCTCTGTATGAAATGTTTCTAGGTTCTGGGATAGAATTAGTGACATGGCAGTGATTAAATTGTGATTTCGTATATTTTGGTGTGTGATTTTAGTTTGGCTTTTTTTTTTTTTAACTATTTAGGACTGAAGGCTGACTATTGACTGCTTAGAGAACCAGAGAGGAAATTAGACATTCCCTTGAAAGATGGCAAATGTTTCAATCATTTAAAGCTGGGAGAAATGCAGGCACCTTCCAAGCACCCTGGCTGAAGTAACCATTGAGTTATAAGAGGAGGCCTTGCTGGCAAATAAATCGCTATGTATTAAGCAGTCATGACCATTTAGATAGGATCCTCCTTATCCTCTTGTCATGTGTTAAATCTGTTCAGAGCATATGAAGCTGATCTGGCCCCTTGGACTGCACATCAGTGTATTTTTGAAACATGCTGAGCCAGTCTCTAGGATCTGGGCTTCCTGAGCAACCTCTTTCGCCCGTACTGTCTCACATGGAGACCCATCCTGTGTGGAAGTCACACTGTGTGGTGGTTACACACAACAGGCTGACTCTGCTAAGAAGACAGAGTACTGCATGGGCATTTCTCTTCACCTGGGAAGTGTTTATATGGAACCACCCTACCAGGAAGTTGCACAAACTTTGCACAAATAGATTATGTGCCTTTCATTTTGTGATTCCCATTGCGGTAAGAAAAGGCAACTTTGGGTATCCACAGAAACAGAATTTTTGGCACCTCAGGGACTTCCAGGCACAAGAGATGGATCCTAAAAAAAGAGGTAGGAGACTGTTGAATAGGTTTTTTTACTTAATCTGAATTCCAGTTTTTCAGTTAGGCCCTTAAAGTTTGTCCAAGCCTTTGAGAGAGGAAGCGCATTTAATAGTATAAATCTGCAGTAGCATTTTGACTGCTGGTGGACTTGGCCATCAGTGCCAGTCACCATTTGTGTCATTTCATGAGGTAATGATGAGGGGGATGGTGTTCAGCAGCAGCACCAGAAATGTGTCATAGAGGCAGGAGAGTTTTGCATGAACACAGAGGAACAACTCCAGAGGACCACTAACATCCAGTGGTCTCCAGGACTCCCTGTTGACAGTGTCAACAAGGCATTTGTTGACAGTTTTCAAACTAGAGCTACTGTAAAGAAATGATTGAACAGGTGTTTCTAACACTGACTGTTTTGCATGAAGTCAATGTATGACTGTAGCCCATGGCACTAACAGCTTAAACATGAAAAGTGGCCTGTGGCCATTGATGAAGGAGCCAATTGCTGTACTTTGCTGGATCACATTGGGAAAATAGAAATGATTGATTTAAGGCTCCAGCACAAACATGTGCTTGCCAGCTCTCCAGCTGGACATTTCCACTCTTGGAATAGGCATTGCCTTGCCTAGATGAAATCTTTGGAGTCTACTGCCAGATCTTTTGCCAGAATCATTAAACTGGTTGAAAGAGCAGCACTGTCATTTGTCTTCTGTTTGATAGCTAGTGGGCATAAATCCAGAGCAGCATGAACACGAGATCAGGATTTTTCTCTCCAATTGAAAATAATTTAAATGTTTTTCTAGAGTTACAACAGAGTGTGTACCAGGACCAGAGCCTTATGCTGCCTAATTGTCCATGATGCCCTCAGCCAAGAGTAAGAGAGAAAGTTTGCATGGCACAGAGGCTGCTAATAAGGCAGTTCTTACCTGTCACTGCAGGTTACTGCTGCTGATAACACACTGTACTGCAATAGAGTACAACAACAAAGCACTGGAGTTTCTATTCAATTTGCCAAGAACAGCTGTTCTGTGTTTTACAAGGCAAAGAACCTCAGGAATATGATTTACTATTACTAAGCATCTCAGTTACCCATGTGCTTATTTTTTTCCAGACAATATTTAGCAGTTAACTAAGAGGCATGTCCTGACAATACTGATGGGATGCTGGGTGTGTGGATGTGCTGCAGGATTCGATGCAGCAGTGTGAGTAAAGTCAGGTTGCTTACACGAGAACGCTGTTCGATGTCATCTGGCCTGGCCTCCTGCACAGCTCCAGTCAGCCAGCCTCCTCCAAACACTTCTGTGTGAACCCTTTGGCCCATCTACAGAAGAAGGCACCCTGTCCTCTCCTACTCAGTCAAAGAACAGGATCCACCAATGCCATTAATAATTTGTATTAGCAGTGAGTCATTGTTTGCTTTTGAACTGTGCCTTATGTCTATTTTAACTTGTCTGGATTTAGTTTGCGGCTGTTTGTCTTTTGCCAGTGATTTAAAGCACTCTGTAAGTCCCTCTAGTAAAATACAGTAAGATGACCTGGGCTTTTCACTAAGCCAAACAGACGGACCTTTTAAGTCTCTCACCATCACACATTTCTGTCAGCCCTCAAGTTGTTTTCTGTGGTTGCTTCCTGCTTTCTCTCCATTTTTCCATTGTCTGCAACTGGCCAAATACAGAGTAAAAATTACATCCTAGCAGGGGTGAAGTAGTACTCCAGAAGTAGACCAGACCCAAGGTGCTGCAGTTGGGTGCCCAGCTTCACCTCTTTCCAAAGCTGCACTCAGCTCAGCTGCCACCTCTCCCTTTCTCCTTTGGCACTAATTTAACAGTGGCTGTCTTGCACATCCAGAGATGGAGCAGCCTTCATTATTTTCAACAATTTGACTTCTGACTCATTGTTGAGTTTGGTGAGAAGAGTAGGTCAGAGTTCCCCAGGAGACCCAGCACAACAGATCATGAAACCCTCTGTCCCAGAGGTGGGCACAGACCTGGTGGGACCTGGTAGGAGCAATAAGCAACCTCACTGAGCTGCTCTTTCTCCAGTGCCAGTGGGACTTGAGAGCTTACCCTGGATTTGAGAGGAAGGTGACTCATTTGGCAACTGTTTAAGGTTCAGTAAGTAAATAGGCTTTGGGAGGGGTGCCTGGCTGTAAGGAGACCCTGACTGGGTCAATCAGTCTCTCCTTGAGGATGATGATGGTGCACTGGAGAGAAAAGATGCTCAGATTTGTCATATAGGACAGGTTTCTGCTCCCTTTACCCCTGGCCACTCACAGCATCATAGAGATGATGCTTTTTGAAAGCAGCAACTTGGGCATCTCCCGTCTGAGAGGATGCAAGGACCTGATAACACTGAACAGGGCATCCAAACCCCAAGGAGCAGTGGGATGCACATGCCAGCCCTGGCATCTTTGGATTGTTCAGGTGACCAGCAGTTTTCTCAGGCTGTGGACATCCCCTTGGACAGCCCAAGGATCTGCATAAGATTCTGCTTCTTAGTGGACTCTGTGCTTCTGGTCCTCCTTCCTATCTCTGCACAGGGGATGAGTCCCCCCCCCAGCCCTTTTGTGGATCTAGATATTGAAGGTGTTTGTGTTGGAGAGAACATTGTGGTGAATTTACAGCTCAAAGTCCCTTGTTACACCACAGAGCAGGCACAGCTATTTTGCTGGCACACTTGCACTGTGAATGGTTTTAATTCAGTGCTTTGAGGTGTTCAGGTTGGGTTTGGGTTTTTTTTTAGGAATTTCAAATTAACAGCTCAGTAATGTCATCTCAATTAGCCTGAGGTAATTTGTGGTAGAATTCTTCCTTTTAAAAGAAAAAAAAAATAAAGAAAAGCTGCTTTTTAATAGTGAGGTCTTTGCAAATAAAAGGCCATGCTGGAGCACTTTGAATGTGATTATAGTGACTCACAGTTTTAATGGCTTTTTTTTTTTATCTCAGAAATGGCTTTTTTCCAAACAAAGTCCTACAAGGCCTCATATAACAAACAAGGGTTACTGCTCTTTTCCACACATAACATGAAAAATATCCTTGAGGGGAGCGCACTGCAGCCCATCTGCTGTAGCTTGGCCTGGCCCTGCGCGGCTCCCCGACCATTCCGCCTGGCTCTTGGAAAAGCAAACCACCTGCTTCCTGCACAGGGTCCCGCCTCAAGCCTCCCCAACACTTCTCTGAGGAGGAAACCCATCCAAACTGCTGACGGGGGATGACAACCTTGGCATTCCCTTTTGCTGCATTTGTTCTTATGCCATTTGTTGTTCACTCAAGTGCTCCATGGACTTTCGTCTTCTTTTCCACCCAGAGCAGAAAAAGGCAGGCTGTGCCAGAGATAAACAGGCTCTTACTTTCCTGTTTATTGCACTCCCTTGCTCTCCAGATGTTGTTGGCAAAGTCTTCCTCTGGGAACCCAAAAGGGCACCCTTGAAATGGATTAAAAAGGAGAGAGAGAAACCTTGGGGAAGTTTTGCCAAGGAGTGATCTGAATGACAGGTCCCCTCATCCCCAATTCAGGGTCTGCTACTGCAAATGCTTTACTGAGATGAGCTTTTCATGAATCCCACTTAATGTCAAACAGGTACTCACAGGAATTCCAGAAGTATCCCAGACACATACTTCCCAGACACTTCACCTGGACACCTGTAGTGCAGACAAACTAATTTTGCAAAGGCTGTGCTAAGTGAAAAATGGCATTTCCCCCCTTGCACTCCAGAGCTCTGCCAGTTGAATGGACTGAAGCCAATGCCACCACAGAGTGCACAATGAGCATCCTCACATTGCCTTCACCCTCAGCTAATCTCTCTGTCACTCTTTGAAGCAGATTAGGGACCATTCCTGTAACTCCATCCAATAGCTACCCTGGGAGTGCCCTGCAGCCCTGGGCTGTGGAAGTGGGCATGTTTTCTAAAGCACTTCACAAAACAAATGGGTTCTTACAGCCTAAGTGAGTTCAGGGAATGTGCTGCTCCAGGGCACCTCTCAGTGGTCAAAACATTAATGTGAAATTTAGAAGTCTTGAGTTGAAATCCTTCCCCAGTCTGAAGGGGACATCTTTAACTACATCTTAAGGAACTGACCTATTGGAAGATGAGGACTACTTCTTAGCCACGACCTTGCTGCTGCAGTCCAGAGGGTGCTTTAGTGACACTTCATATGGTCATGAGGACAAGATGCTTCTTCCCTCCCACTTTAAAAAGAGAACAAATTCAATGTTGTTGTTTCGCTATGAAATAAACAGGTTTCACTGCCTTTTTCTCTGAAGAAGTTAAGCCCTATTGTTAAATCCACTCATTCTAAATAATTATCAGCAGTACTCTGAGGTAAATACCTCATGAAAAATTTCAGCTTAGATGGTAGAAATTTGGCACAGTTTTATGTCCAGCTCAAAACTGGATCTTACAGCAGAGACTGAAGCGTGGTTGCCAGCAGTGCCTGAGACTGGGATGTTTGTCTTCTTGAAATAGTGTTATTTGGAGGAAAAAGTGTTTGTGGATATGTCTGCTTAACTGAGTCCTTGTGTGGCATACATTAATATCTTAACTGGTACCAGCCCTATTATCTGCTTGATAGGGTGCAACATGCTGTGCCACTCAGGACTTGGAGTGCGTGGGTGGTTTTTTATTTCTTTCTTAGAGACTGAAGTTGTGCCCCGTGCAATAAATACCATTAAAACTGAAAAAAAATATTTATTTTCTATGCAAAACTGTCTTATAATGCAAAATAAAATCACGGTTTTTAAACATGTCATTATTAACTTTTTGCTCAAAATGAAATCAGAGCTTAAAAATCTATCATGACTGACTGTCCAAAACTCAAGCCTATGTTAATTTATTATGCTAAATTACTCTAAACTGTCTCTAAATACACCAAGCCACAGGCAGAGGAAAGCTGCAGTTGGGGCTATATGATATAAAAATGTTCAACATTCACTGCAGTAAAGCACTGGTTAAGATGATCTCATCATCAACCTACAAGTATGCAGTTGTGCTAAAAATTATAGGAACAGTCCTAACACATTTCAGCAAATGCTGGTGCTCATTGAAGCATTGCAGAAGTCACAGAATATGATATCAGAATCCCTGTGCTTTCTTTCAGCTGCTTAGTAACTAATACCCAAAATGCTGGTGTGAACTGGGGGTTACTGGGAGGCATTCAGACCCTTGACTTGAACTTGCACTTGTAACAGACTGTGCCCCAGTACAGGTAAGAGAGAATCCCAGTTTCCTGCATGCACATGGATATGGCAATGTTTTAGTTTATTTTTTCAAGGAATTGAATTCAGGTGAAGTAGGTCCAGCTGTAAATCCTGGCCTCCCCCATGTCTGGAACAGCCACTCCTGTTGGCTCTTCCCAGCCACTCCATTTGGCTTTCACAGCTAGACATTGGGTTATTTCTGTGTTTCCATTGATGGAAGAGGCAACAGACCTCTCAGCAGTCAGGACACCAGTTTGACTCTGCACAAATTTTTGTTTTGCATCTTCTGCTTGGAGTCTCATCCAGAATCCTTTTGGGTCAGCTGCACATGCAGAGTTTGCTGGGTCCTCAGCAGTGTCTGGGTAGGGCCCATGGATGTGACTGCAGTACAAATAATTCACTAAAATAACAGGCAGCATGAACATAATAAATAGGCTTATATGTACCATAAAAATGTGTCTGGAATTACAAAGTTTCTACCAAGCTCTGGTGGAACAAGACCCCAACAAGCTTTACAGCAGAAACAGTGGGAGCAAGAAAACAAACTGGATAGAGCCTGTGAAAAGTATGATCTCTTTGTCTGCAATAGCACAGGAGCCTCTGATGTAGAGATCTCTACCTGTCTCATGCTCCACAAACGGATGTAGACCTTACATCTTGGCTTGGATTCCTGCAGCTACAAATCTGCAATGGGAATTGTGCATAGCAGAAACCCCTCCTCCTGTGGAGTGGAGCTGTGAGGAAGGGAAAAGACCTGCATATGAGCAGAGGCTATGCAGTAGCTGAGATATTCCAGGAGCAATGTTTATACTGGAAAAGCCAACCCAGTCTACTGCAACAGTGGAAGTAAGGGCTTCAGCAGCATCTGAGGTGGTGTCCAGGAGACAAAAGGAGTGGAATAAAATAATATGAAACTGCTGGGGCTTATTACTAGGACTGTTCTATCTAGCATGCTTCATTCATGAGTTCTAAGCACCTGCTGGAAGTTGGAATCCTGATGCAGCAACTTGTCAATGACTCTAAAGATTACAGATAATGCGTGAAGCAGGTATTTTGGGCCTTCCCAAACACAAAAAAGAGTGGATGAACTCCTGTAAAGCAGTGTTTGTCCATGCTTTTTAATCCAAAGATCCCTTAACTTTTTGGAGGACTAAGCTACAGGCTACTTGAGAAGTCTTAATGCTGTAATCTTCATGAATAATCCACTAAAAATTATGCTGCTCTCTGAAAGCTGTGATGGGGGCAGGGGATTTGTACAGTTATGGGACGGGGGAAATAGTGGGGAGAGTTGCTTTATTTTGGATTGATCTCACAAACCACTCTCTAAGTCTTTCAGACCACGAGTGGTCCCTAGAGCACAGGTTGAAAAATAATCTCCCACAGACACAGTAATATCTGAGTGCAGAACTGCATTGTTCCCCAAAGCTGCCAAGCTCATGAGGGATTGCTCAGAGAGCACTGGGTGGTTGGACCTCTCTGTTGTTATTCACAGCTCTAATTTGCAGTGAAACAGAAAATAGTGCTCTAATTGTTGTCATAGTGAAGGAAATGTTTAAACCCCAATGCAAATGTAACCCATGCTGTTCCTCTGCAAGCTTGTGTGGAAAGCCTGGAATGTAAGATCTCCTGAGTATTCCCATGAACTAGAGTGTAAAATCAGAGCTGAAACATTCAACACCTCGTATGCTCTGATTTTGCTGGTGATCAAAACATGGAAGGAGTGAGAAGGAGTACAAATTTTTAAAGACAGTGGCATCAGCAGTCCCCAGTGTAAGAGCATCCCAAGGAAGAAATGGGGGTGGGCTCTAGAATGTACAGGCAGCAAATGTACAGAGCCCTGGAAAGAGCCAGTATCCAAATGGGTTTCTTTCCTTTTCTAGGTTGAGACATAGTCTTTTAAGAGTCTGGAAATATTTTCTCAGTGAATGAGAGGTGCCTCAGAAATGAGACATAAATTCATGGTCTGACTAGAATCAGTACTGCCTCCCCATGAAACCTTTTGAATAGTAAAAAACTGTAAATATTGAGGAGTCTCCTTTTGGTACTTACAATGATCTTGCTTTTTTGTTCCTTTTGAGGTGTCCTTAAGAGAGATACTTCTTTTCCCTTTGTCAGCAGGAAAGCAATAAAATTACAGTCATCTGTAAAACAGTGGCGTCAGCTCTGAAAAGCGATAATGCAGAAGTATGTCAATGAAAAAAAAAAAAAAAGGAAAATTATTTTTTTGTTTTAACCTGTTTAAGGTAACTGAATTCCTCTGAGTAGCACATTGATAGTCATGAAATTTCAAAATTTCCAAAGGTAACCTTCATAAAGTCTCTTAAAGTCAACCATCATCACCCACATTGACAATCTGGTTCAGAATCTGCACAGCAAAACCAATGATAAAACCAGTAGGTGTAATAATTGCTGCTGCTTTCTCTCACTATTGCTTCTTTTATTTATATAAGAGTATGTGTGCGTGTGCCTCAGTGTGTTTGTAAAACAAACATAAATCTAGCAATGACCAGGACTTGCATGCCTCTGCACATATCATGCATTGGTGACTCAGAAACGTATCAGTCCGAGAAATAAAGAAGTCCACCTTCTCCAGTATCATCCCCCTACAGAAAGATCTTTCTTTGTCCTTCCCAAATCGTCACTTAAAATATTTCAGGACTAAAACATGAGTAAACCTGAACATTTTCCCTTGGAGCAAGCATTTTCCAGCAGATTTGGATTGTCAGCTGTGGATATCATTTGGCTTCCATCAAGTTATTTGCAAAGAAAGAAAAGGGTTCTTATAAGTGATTTCATTTTCTTTCAAAGATGACTTTTCTGATAATGTTATACAATAAACCCCTAATAGCTGGTTTACAGGCCAGCTCCACAAGACAAACAGACAACTTACACAAGAGAAACAGTGAACAAAATTGGCCTGGCCAAGGAAAGCTTCCCTAAGATAATTAAAAACACCTCATGCCTGCAGTGTGAGAAAGAAGACAGTTTTAAAAATGTTTATCTTAGAGCTAAAATAAAGGTCCCAAGCCTGAGTCTGAACAGCAGATGAAAAATAGTTGGCTCCAGTAAGGAACTGATGCGCAGCTGGGGGTAGGTGGGCCAAGCTCTGAGCACCAAGCAGGAGGAAGCAGGGCCAGCAGGGTCAGGCAGATGGTCCCAGGAGGAGGTGGGCAGGGACCTCCTTCCTCTCATTTCTGCTCAGCTTCACATGGTGGAGAGGCACATCCCCATGGTCTCAGAGGTGCATCTTCTGCCAGCTGTCTCAGAGTCCCTTCTCACATAAGGCTTCCCATGAATTCACCCCAGCACCCCTTTTTTGACAATACGTTCTTCTCCTTTTTTTGCTTCTCTTCATATTGGCTTATTTAGGCAGTAATTTGCATGAAATCCTAGAGTGAAATCCAAAGGCCAACATCACAGTAAAAAGGCTTTTGTTATATCCCCACCTTCAGTACCTAACTTTAGAGAATATCCCACTGTCAGCTCCAGGTTTCCTGATGTCATGGCTGATTCTAACTCAGTGGGTTTGTTCATTTTGAAAGCTTTCCTTCACAAGAAGAAAGGAAGTAAAGTTCAGCCACCAGTGTAGGAAATGAAAAAGAAAACCAAACCTCTCCTTATTATAAAAATATAATCAGACTTTTTCCTTGCCTTTCCCCACAACCCCAGGCAAAACTTTGATGCAACAGGCAGTCTTGGGCAGGGACATTTGCTGTGGAAATACGTTCACAGAGCACAGCACGGGGCTGGGTCCCAGAGGTAATTTTTGTTGTTGACTTGGCAGCTACAAGGATTTGGAAATCACCTAACAAGCATGTGCAGTAGGGTGTTACTGTTTCACACTCTCATTAAATGTGCACCTGGTGTATTTCTGGGTAGCAAACAGCCATGTGCAGAATGAACGTCTCCAGAAATAAATGGCCTGAGGAAGCAAAAGGTCTGGAGAGATGGACAAATCCAAAACCTGGGGCATAGCCTTCAGATTGCAACAACATACAGCAGATCTCTCCACTGTAAACCTCATCCCAGCACATTTGGCGGACCCTTGGCTGTGGATGAAGGCTCTGCTGAACTCTTTGGGCTCACCATGTAAGTTCTTCTGCCTGTGCCTGCACACAATGCAGTGTGCTCCTGAGGAAAATGCAAGTGAGATGGACATATAACTGGAGAATATGGTCACTGCAGAATTATAGTTTTAGAGCCCAATAAACCGACTACAGTAAATGCTGGCCATCCCCTCACAGAAGCCTGCACAGAAGAGTGATGTCTTTGGTCAGGTATAATTTCTTATTTGCGACTCCTACTTTATTTGGGCTAAGAGTGGCATCTCTTCTTAGTTAATACCTGATCTGTCCTCCATGTATCTTGTGCTACTAAATGGCTTTGTTGAGCCAGGAGGCACAGAAGTCCTAATGTCTTGCAGGGCCTCTGGGAGATCACATCAGCTGTATCAGGAGCAGCATGGAGTATTCAAGGGGAATAGATTAGAACACCTGACTTGTGGAAAAGAGATGTTAAGAAAAAGTTTCAGACCCAGCAGGAAGAATTTCAGGGGCTGAAAACCATGTGTTGAATATTCTCCAGCACTGAAGAACTACTAAATTCATAAGAGACATGCAACACCAGATAACACTATTGGTGTATTATACCATCTGCAGCCACAGCCAGGTGGTGCCAGAGCAAAGGGCAGAACACCTAAATCCAGTAATTGCATGTTGGGTGAAAGTGTTGATGGTCTCCTTGTCAAGACTCAAGGCTTCTAGGAACACATCCTTCTGGGATGAACACAGTGTTGCCTCATTGAAACAAACTAAAAAAAAAAAGGGGGGGGGTAGGGGGGAGAATGTGCTACCAAATTGCACAGGTAAACACTAGGGCTATGTTTCCACATGCTTACATGTTTAGTGTAGACAAATTAATGTTCCATTAAAGCCAGATTTAAGCTTTGAGCACACTGGACACATGAGCAACTGTGCACACATCAGAAGTGAAGAGGCTATTTTTTTTTGTTGTAAGATTAGCAGCTCGGGCTCAGGGAGATTTGTTATGGCCCCAGCACTTCTGCAGCACTTACTTGCACAGAGAGAGCAAAACACAAACACGAAGCTGATAATTTTAGCAGTACGTTGAAGGTCTGTAGCAATACGGGAAAGGGCCAAAATGGATGGTGGCAAATAGTGGGGAAAAGGTCATGAGAAAAAAACAATGAGAGAAGTAAATTGTATTAGCAGAAAAACAGGGCATGACCCTGCCATTTGGCAAAGTTACAGAAATGTTAACCTTTGGAAATGCTATTAGTTCATTGCTGTTGGAAAGTTGGCTAGAAAGGCAAGGCTGAGGACTGACTCAGTTCTAGGGTTTCTGCTGTGCTAAGCACAGTAACACACGAACACACCTCCCCGCGCGGAGGAACACTCGTAAGGAACAGCCGCTAAATACTGTGTTGTTCCCAATATTTTGCTGCCCTAGGCAACCAACCACCAATTCTGCTCAGCATGACACAGCCTGGAAGAACTAGATAGTCTAGAATCAATTTGCTACTCCAGTTGAATTTGATTTTATGATCTTAGCACTTGTCATTTTGGGAATGAACAAAACATTCACTGTTCCCAGGGTATGTAATGCTACTGGGAAGCCATAAATTTTAATTCAGTGCTTTGTTTCCCTCATGAAGAGATGTTGTTCATACGTGCTGTCACAGTTGGGGGTTCCTCTTCTTTTTTCCTTTTGGTTGCTTGTCCCTTCATTAAGCTGGAACACACTCAGTAGCACGACAGTTTTTGTTTCAATCAATGATGGATGTTATAGTGAGAGTTTTGGTCTGGTTTCCTTGGATCAGGAATTGTTTCACATGAGTTTTTCTGCTGGATGAGCTGGCATTCCTTTATCCTACTGGCTTCCTCTGCAAGCTTTGCCAATCATTATTTTTCTTCTTTCAGCATCCAGCCTAAATTTGAAGTGGCAAGAAATCGGGATTGATGGTTTTATTCTTCAGAGGAAAGGAATAAATTCAGAATTCATGCTGGTGCCCAAAGAGACTTAGGGGAAAGAAGTGCCCTTCAAGTGTGTCCAACGGTATTTCAGAAGCAGAAAACTATTAAAAATATTTGGGCTTTTAATTTAAATTAATATTTTAACTTACTGGAAAACCATGCTCCCAGAGATCTTTTCTGTAAGATCTATTGCTTCACACTTATGAAAAAAGCACCTGGATACCTAGAGGGTCAAAAAAAAAGTTCTGCTTTTCATTCTTCCCCTGTATATTCTCAATTTGAAAAAAAATTTACCATGACAAAACCTGAAGGTTCATACAGAAAAACGTCCAGTTAATTGAAGGATGAAGCAGTCTCTGAAAGAAGAGAGGTGATACCCTAACGGAAAGAAATTTTAATGATAGCAAGAAAAGTTCAAAAGCTGATCTTTTAAGGATTTTCTATATTTTTGTGTTATGGGATAAAAGTACATCCTGTCTGTGAGGTCAGAAACCTTGTTTAGCTCCCGTTTGAGGAGACTCAAACTTCAGTCAGGAGGTTGGCTGAAGCTTTTCATATTTTTCAATACTCAGTGGTCTTAACATTTTGAGGACTGAAAAGGAAGAAACAGATACTGCAACTTGTATCAAGTCCAGGTCCCCATGGACTAATTCATATTCTTGAAAATATGCAAATTAATTTTACAAATGGATCTGGATAAGAATCAGTTTTTAATGGTCATCAATTTAATGAACTTGGAGAGAGAAGAGGTCACCTCTTTTGCTTCTTAATAAACTCTAAACTTAATAAACTCTAGATAGCTGACATGTGGAGTTCACTGTTTTCAGTGGTGAAAGGGAAGTTATTATTTTTGGTAGGGTTTTTTGTTCCCATCCCTGAAGACCACATGAAACCTGGCTACTGTCCTGGGACTTCCAGTTCACATTATTGTCTCAGTAGTCCCTGGAGTTAACCTAATAGCCTGGGATCTTGTCTGTAGGAAACATTTGGAGAAAAACTGATTTATGTTGTATTTCCTGAATAATTTTGATAGCTCCTTGGCTAAACTAACAACATCCCTCCTTGTACTGTGGGACAGTAATCTTTCAGCCTTTGATGGCCTTTTACAGAAAAAAAATCTGCATTTAAAAAAAAAAAAAAAAAGCCAGCAGAACAAAACACCACAAAACAAAACAGTATTTCAAAATGAAGGCCAAGATTTATTTAGAATAGAACCGAAGCAGAATTTCAAACACAGGGCATAAACATGGCCCTTTCCCTCTTCTGTGGTCTTTACTACACTGGAACAGGAAAGTTGCCAAAAAATAACCCATTCCACTCTAAACAGTGAGGGTACTAGGTACAAACTCATTGAGGGAACCTAGAAGAGAACCTCATGGAAAGATGTGATGTGAACTAGAGTGGGGGCTGTGGATGCAAACTCCAAAGTCACTGGTTGAGTTCTGCTTTGAGGTTCTGCCCAGCTGAATGTTGCTAGGTTGAAATGCTTAGATCATAAAAACAACAACAAAAAAATGAAGTACTAAAAGGGAACTGTCATTTGAGACGCATGCTAATGGTATGGACTTACATACCTGACTCATCATTTGATGGTTTTTAATGTACACATTAAAGTGGATATGCTATAGAGCACTAAAGTGCTCTAAAATCATGAGAAATTAAATACAAAAACCCAACAACAGCAAAAGCAGAACCATTGCTGATACCAGAGTGGGCTCCAACAATCTCACTTAGTGTCCATCCAACAAAACAGCCAAAATACTGTGCTGCTGGTAGCACATGTATACATTTCATCACTGTACCATATAAGAGTACAGGTTCTAGAAAAAATTCCAGATGGCAACTGAATCCACCTTTCTAGCCCTGGAAGGCATACCTGAGGCACTACAGATGGGCCAGAAAACAGGATTTTTACACCTTGTTTAAAACTGTGAATGACAAAACATGTTCTCTAATTTGAATCTCTAATTAGAATCTCTAATCTCTAATCATTATCTTGCTGCAGGATTTCAATGTCTTTATGCTCTGCATTACAGCAAGGCCTTTCCTGGGACTTCTGTTTTTCTGTTATGATCATTTTTCACTCCATCTGCAACATCAACAGGCTGCAAGGGTGCTTTCTATTAAGGAAAAAGAGGTGAACTTAAAGCTTTTTTACAACTTCAGATATAGCATGCTATTCCAGTTACCATTCTAAATAAAGAGAAAATTCAAGTTTCAAACCCTGGTGCTTTCAGCAGGAGGGATTAAAAACATGTCAGGCTTTGGAGGTTTTGATTATAAAGTTGTGTTGAGCCCCTTCTGCTCCTCAGACAATCACAGAAGATAGCACATGATGTGAGAAACCAGCCTTAGTGCAGAGAATTGCCATTTCAAGATAGTTCTAGTTGGATGACTTAAAGTAAGCTGCTGTCACATTGCTCCAGAAGCAATTTTAAGAGGTTGTTGTCTCAGCTGGGGGCTCCTGGACATGCACACCCAGGTTGAGCACTGCCCTGAAAACCTCCTCAATCCCAGCATCAGGTCTGGGGACACTTTGGGAGCTACACAAACCTGTAGTATTGAGGTTGCCATTTTAGAAGTTGCATCACTGTGTGCCACCCTATAGGCAAGTAAGGTCTTAAAGGCACTGACATGAAAGTACAGCTAATTTTTAAAAAATAATTTACTCTGATGTTCATTAATTCCTCAAAACACAGTCACTCAGGGGAAGTCTTAAAATAGATACTACCATTCATTCTCTTTTAAGACTTTCCCCAGACTAGTATTTTATTGATGCACTAATGCTTATTTTCATCTGCTGCTCTTTGAAAAGAGAAGTTTTTAGCAAATTTCACGTATTTTTGTGATTTCATTTCAGACCTTCTTGATTTATTTGTCGACAAACTTACAAGAATTATTGCATGGCAAAACCGTTCAGAAAACTTAGTCCAATTGAGTCCTATAAGACATTTTGTCTTACAGGAAAATAATTATCCACTGTTAACCCTTTAATCCCTGCTGGCTTAAATCAAAACCACTTCCACATACATCTTAAAAAAAAAAAATAATTGAAAATTGCTGCATTAAATGGCAACTGCCAATCCAGAAAGTGCATTTTCAATTGCAGATTTACAGTTTGTTTTTCTATGCACGTACTCTGGATTTTTTTGAGTGCTAAGGAAAAGGACCAGACTCTGACATGTGTGGTCTCCCTCACCCAATCCAAGATGGGTGGCTTTGCACGTGGGTGAAACTGCCTTGGGTGACGCCTGGTACAACTTGGGTAAGGTTTTTCAGAAGTACATAATTCATTAAAACTGTAAACACACAAGATCTGTCACAAGAGCCAGTTAAAACTAATGAGGTGTCACAAGTGGGAGGAAGAGGTGGCTTATTTCTGATGTGGCATTTACACTCATTTTTGAGTGACAAAGCTCTAGATAACTTGGGCTTCGCCTGTCAAAATTTGTTTTCAATTCATCATATTACCCAATCTGAAAAAAAAATAACAAAACCAGAAATTAAAAGAATTGATGTGCAAGAGTGAGCCCTGACAGGCACACAGGTTTACAGAGGCACAAGCCCTCCCATCTATCACAACCACTGTAGTCTTTCAAAATCAGAACAGTTTCTGGGGTAAGAAACAGGATGCTGAGAGGACTGAGCTGAAACAAACAGCTTTTCTCATCCTGGATATTTATTTGCTCTTCTTGAGATGAAATATTGAATTGCCCCATCACATATAGCAAACCCTCACCTGATGAAATCTCAGCTGCACTTTTCCTTCAGACTGCTTTTTTTTTTTTTTTTAATTCTCTGCTTTATTCTTGCTGTGTCCTGGATGGTTTTTTGATTCCTGTTTCTTAAGAATCAGTCTTAGCTGTGCAAAACTGTCAGATTAGGAGCACTGCTGTAAGCCCACGATGGAAAGGCAGCTAAAATGTATCAAGAAAGCTGACACCAGAATGTTTTATGCACATCTTGAAGTGTCTAAAAAAAAGTTCTCCATAGGCATTTTTCCCCACTATAGAAGAAACTGCATTTCTTTTAGTCAGAGATCCAATACAATAAATGAAAGCTGTGCTTTGTCCATTCTGTTGTCACCCCACCTACTTTGCAAATTTCCTTGAACTCATAAATTTTATTTCATCCAGCATCAGGCTCTGACTTTCAAAGCAGCCACAAAATGGTTTCAAGCCTATCTTCTGTCCTGTTCCAGAGTTCTCATTATCCAGTACAAATGTACTTGCTCTTGCAGAGATTTGATTAGACCAGTGTTCACAAAGAAGAATTTTAGTACAGCTGAGTTGAATTTGCAAGAGGTAAACTGTGGGTGCTATTTAGATTGTTGAATGCTGGGAACAGTATTTAAAAGCATTGGAGGGCTTCTTTTTTTTTTTTTTTTTTTTTTTTTTTTTTTTTTTTTGTATGTTGTGTTTTTGGAAAACAAAACAATGCTATTCCTTTTCTGCTCTTCTCAGTCTTGGCCCTTTAGAAACCTGCCTTTGGTAGTTTACTCCCCTGAGCTCCTACCACCTACCTCACATGGACCTGTGAATGGATCAGGTTTGACAGCACTGAAAGAAACCTGTCATGCTGTGTTTGACTACACTGTGTGTGCCATGATCCCCCCAAGGTTTCCACCTTCATCAAGAAATCTGTCATCCTGCCGATTTTTTTTTCCAGATTTGTTTCAACAACCCCAGCTGCTTTTCTTCCAGGTAACTACTTCCATTACTTGCACACTGCTAAACAAACCATTTGCCCTGAACATCTTTAACAAACACACAAACATAGGGCCAGGGTCCCACTTCACCTCCATTCCACAGGGTAATCACCCACCCTCTTCTGCAACCTTAGCTGGATTTGCAATGGTAAAGAATGTGCGTTTCAGAGCCATGAGCCTCTCAGCTAGGTAGGTCTCTTGGTCACTTTGTCTGTCCTAACATAGCAGGCAACTACCATGGAAGTCATGGTTCAGACTTGGAAAAACCCTTCACCATACGAGTCTCAAATGCAGCATTCAGCTGCCCTCAGGGAGCACTGCACAGTGCTACAGATAATACCACAATTGCCTCCTATGCTTTATAACAGCTTCCAAAAGCTCTTGCCAAGCAAGCAATGAGAATTAAAGGTTCATACTGGCATCCATTTTGACAAAGTTATCTGGAGAACAGCACAGGAGCCAGAAGGCTTGTGAGAGTATCATTCAGTGAGCAAGAAGCTTCCTGGGTTCCCAAAAATGGCTCATGTCTCATAGCACACAGGAGGTGATCCAGATATTCTGGCGTAGTTAACCAACAGGTAGTAAGTGTGGTAAGATACAGCCCAAGAAGAGATGTGTGCTACAGACTACACCTGATTCAACACAATGAACAGACATACTGACCAGCTGATGCACAGACAACACAGGTTTAATTATCCACAGTTTGCTTACTTGGTGTTGACATGGTTTTTATGACTAAGTCACCCTTGAGATGCTCACAATCTGGAAAGCCCAACCACTGATAAAAATTTCCTTGCAGCTACATAAAATCACAGTTTTTTCCTGACAAACTTTGGCTGAGAGTTTTGAGCATTCTTAACTTATCAGGCTTGCAGTATATTTTACAAGGAGAGTGAAATCTTCAGGCATAAATCACTGACTTAAAGTAAAACAACTGTGTAACCTTACAAGATATAGAGAAAAGGATGCACTTGGATTCCAGTTTCTGTTCATGGGCTCACCCAAGAGAAGGATCATAAATCAGAAATAGAGAATGGAAATCAAAGTAGCAGGAAGTGTCAAAATGAAAACCTGGCAGAAATTACCAATAGGAGGAAAAGAAAAAAGTCTCCAGATGTTTTATTTTAATAAAATAAAAAAACTGGGATTCAGTGAACAAAAGATCCACAAGCAGAAAAGAAAAAATTACAGCTTGGGTGGGGGCTTCTCCTCTTTCTTTCCCACATACAAGCCAGGTCTAGTGCAGCAAGAAAAGGTGCACTAGAAAAGGTTCTTCTACTAAGAAGATGAGGGAGGCAAACAGAGAAAAAAGCAATAATATAAGTATTACCTCCCCTCCTGTCTTCCCATAAAGCACAGCTCTGAAAACTCTGATCCTAGAAATATTTCAACCAGGCTCACAATTCAAAAGGTTCATTAAATCCAGGGTTATTACTACAAGAGCACTTGATCAGAGCAGCCAGGCTGTAATGTTTAACGGGCTCCTTATCCACACATACCTACAGGCTGCAGCGCTCAGTCACACCGTGAGGAGTGTGAATCCCAGCCCTGACAAACCATCAAGGTTTTTCCTCTGGGGCCATCTGCTGGCTTTTGCGTAGATGCTTCTTAGGACTTTCCTAGGGCAAAGATTGCTTTATCAGGTGCATCAAAAGTGAGTGATGCTGGTGCCATCAGGCATCATTTCTCATGGAGTTGTAGCCCAAGCTGTGGGCTCCCACATGTATCACTCTAACCCTAGCTGGCATGTGATTCTGACACTGGTCTGCTTAAGAATTAGAAAAAAATAAATCCAGCTCCACTTTCCATACTTCTCTTGCAATCAGACATGTTCTTCCTCCTTCCCAATGCATGTGCCATGTTTAATCCACCAACGGTCCTAAATTTTAGTAATTTTGAAGGTACTGTATATCTTTCCTCCAACAAACAACTTCAAACATCAAAATGCTCACTGAAGACTTTTTCAAACAAAACTGTGAATGAAGGAATTAATTTGCAGACTAATACTTAAAAAGACTAAGTCATTGATTGATCCATTTTTAATTGCTTAAAGAAGTTTAGTCAGTACACTGAATCAAGAATAGACTAGATTTTTATTTTTACATGACTGTTTCAGGGTAATTTTACCACTTGTATTTGTACTACCATTACATTATTATGCAAATGTATTCCCAATTTTACCATGTATTTGTATCATGCTGGTACTAAACTACGGTGTACTATTGTAAACTCATTTTGAAGCTGCTTAACTCAAGAACAGCTAGAAGCTTAAGGCTATTGTAAAAAACACCACTACCAAAACCCACCCCATCCAGTCAAACCAAACACCTTTTTCCCCTCACCCCTCCAGCATACTTAAGTTTGATGAATCTGAACAACATTCATCAAGTGTACAGTAAAATTAAGAAACCTTCAATCCTAGCACATTCCATCCAAAAATAGCCTCTTGTGTTAAGGAACCAAAATATCCCCTATTACTAACAGAAAACGTGTGTTGACCCACCAACAGCAATTTGCACCTGAAAGGCTTATTACCTTTCAAAAATAGTTTTGTCCCTCAGACTATAGAGACAGACTGACATACTTTCCAATTCAAGAGTTCCAGTTGCTGTAATTTAAGATTATATAAGTCATTTTTTTTATCCGCATTTAATTTAAGCACAGAGCATTTCCAAACTAATTACCCTCCTGCTTTCTTAATAGATTTGGCTACTTAGCTCTGCTCTGCTGCAGCCACATCTATTCACACACAAAGAATTGGGAAAAGCACTTGCTGCATGCACTGGTCTAGATCACATGCACATACATGCCAACAATGCACTGGAAAGTTACAGTCCCTCTCACCAAAAGATTTCTAAGAGGAAAATAATGATTTTGTGTACTGTTATAGCAACCACAGCTCTGAGTGTAGACATGAACAATATGCTTCCTTAGAGGTGAAGAAGATCATGACAATGGATGCATTACTGCTAAAAATCCTTAGCAATAGGAGTAATACTCAGTCTGTTTATGCATTAAGTTATTTTCATGCATAACGCTACAAAGCTTTTTAATTACTTCATAATCCTCTAAGATTTTGGGGCTCAGAATTACTTCAAATTCCAGACACATTGGAAAGGCCACAGAAGACAAGAGACACTCTTTGGTATTTTTGGCATTCTTCTGCACTGCGATGATACCTAAACCTCAATAGTAAGTCTTGCAAATCTGTACTGGAAAGATGCTGGAGTTCTTAACAAAACAAGTCCTTTTTTATCTGCTGGCTGGTTGTATAACATATAAATTAATCCTGTCAAACTAACAAAACCCAGTGCTTCTCCACAGCCTGTAGCCAATGAAAAATCCCCTCTAGTGACATATCCCAAGAGAGTTCTGGAGCAGTGGGAAGTAACATCTGGGAGAGCACCTGACCAAAGACCAAGAATGAGGTCTTCATGCTCCTCATGCTCCTCAGTTGTTTCTTTATCTGGAATGCTCAAAGGTTCACTGTCTAGAGCCTTCACATTTTTTCTTTTCTTCTTCTTCTTCTTCTCTTCTTTTAGTTTCTGTATCTTCTGCTTGAATATGTCATGATGTTTAGGTTCTTCAGGACCACAGAAGAGTTTGTCTTTGCTTAAATGCAACAAGTCATCTTCTGTTGGGATGCAAATCATGGTATGTAATTCAGGGTTCCCCTTTCTCAAGAGGGACAGGTTCACCCATACGAGAGCCCTTGGATAACTCATCAAGATTGGCAAAAAGACATCTTCAGTCATTTCCTTCTGTCCCAGTCGAGAAATAAGGCGGATTCGCCGATCTTTTCCAGCAGTGGGATAGCACCAGGCTGATAATTGCATAAGTAGTTTTTGACTCCTATTAAAAAAAAAAATTCAAAAGGTAAAGGATAGTTATTACACAGAAACACAACACCCCACATATTTGCACAAGCGTGATTAAAAAATTCCCCAGGGTTTTCTGCAACCTTCCAAACTTGTATCACACCAAGCACAAAAAGACCACGGGCGAGTGGATTTCCTGTGCAAAGCTATTTCTTCAGAAGGAGACATTACTTGTTAAAAAACACAAGACTTGTTATATCACAAATGCTCAAAAACTCTCAGTGACATTAATGCTGTCCAGAACTGTCAATGTTCTCTTCCCTCAGTAACCACACAAAGATGAAAGATCTGCATTCAGGCACTTTCCAAACACTGTTGCTGCCCTCATGTGTTGCATTGGAATGCACAGGATTATCTGTTTTCTTTACAGACCTTATTAAGTAGCAGAAGAACCACCTGTGATGGTATTTTGGAAAAGAGAGTGCAAGGTTATTCACACAGCAACAGTTTTAAAGTCACAAATATGATCCTATAAAGCCTCCATCCACTTGGAAGTATACAGAATATGCCAACTCCAAGAACATGCTAAACTTAAGAGTGCTAGGATAATTTAAGAAATTTACTTTATCTATCACTAGGTTTGCTGAAGAAATACAGAAGGACTTAACAGCAAACTCTGATCCACAACAGAATTACTTAATCTCCTCACTGTATCAGGATCAAATCATATTCTCAACTTAATAACCAAGGCTGAACTCTTTCTTTCCCCAGTTCAGAAAAGTAGTGACATCTCACATGCATGTATTATTTTGACATACCTGAGAACAATAAAGTCACTTGTCATAGTTTCATCTCTCTCACCAGAATCCTGGGTGCCTGCAACATCATCCTTCTTTAAGTCACTTTCAGAGCTTGTTACTTCCATGGTCTCCTCTACCTCAGTCTCAGGGGAAGTTTCTTTGACCTCTTCAGCTTTGGTCCCAGAAAAGCTATGCTCTTCGCTTGCACAGCACTCAGGGTGTGGGGAAGCAGGATGTCCAAATTCTCCTGAAGCTTTCATTCTTCCTTCCCAGTTCTTTGTCAGCTGTCCCCAAGGACAAACAAAAGGGGACAGAGTGCCCAGCTTGACATAATTTGCCCTTTTTGCAGGTGGACGTCTAGATGATAAATCAAGTAGGTAAGAATGTTTGTTTCCTGGGCCCTTACTAAGTACCCAGCACTTCAGAAAGCTGTCTACTTTGTCCTGCTGGTCTAATAATGCTTTCTGTTTTCAAAACAAAGTATTCAGAACAGAGTTACCTGTGCATTCTCTTTGTAATCTCATTAAGCAAAAAATTTAAAGTTATATTTCTAGACAACACTGCTGCATTTCTGACCACCATATCCTGTCAGCCATATCGGATCTCTCTATCTCCTGTGACTGACACCGTGAACTTCTATTTCACCCTCTTAGCTGGAGGGGGAACCAACACCATCTGGTGCAGAAGACACTTTCAGCTACACCATACTCATGGTTAAGAGTTCTGTATTTATTGTGAAAATGAAGGCAAACTAAAGAACAACTGGTATTTACAGAGTAGACACCGAAATACATCTCTTCATTCACTTTATTTTTTAACAGTTAGCACACAGTGTGATACTCTGCCTTCACCTTCTACCTCCTCCCTCATTTCATGCTAAGGGGGCTTGAAATAGCTTTGTTTATTTTGTTATGCAGCCTTGTCACAACCTTATAACTGAGCATATCTCTGGCAACAGAACACTTTATTTAATTTATATATGTAATACATATAGGATTCCTTTCTATTTTATATACTATGATTTAAATCACTAGTGAAAGATCTTATGAAGTCTGAGTCTAAACAAACACAGCAGATAATTAAGGGAGTATTTTAAGCAGTATTATTTTTTTTTCATTCTTGCTATCAATTTTGAAGTTGATATTACCGTTTGAATTTTTCAAGAAGACTGGTTTCCAGTTCTTTGGCAAACTTCATTCCTGCCTGGCAGTCTGGAAAATCATTTGGAGTGTGAGGTGTTCTTTTATATTCAGAATGCTTTAAAGCCTCTTGCAAGCCACCGACTCGTACACCTCGATATATCTGTTAAAAAACCCAAGACAAGCAATGTTTGTATTGATTTCAGGTTCCTGACTTTAAAAAACAATGCTGCAGAAGCTACTGCCTTAGAATGGAACCTACCACTAACTTCCAAAAAAATAAACTTAAGTATGATTTTAGCAGCTCTAGATGCTAATTTCAAAAAAAGATGTTTGTTGTGTTCTTTCAATTTAATTCTGAAAAACTATCAACAAAACTGAAGAAATTTGTCTGATCTTGTACATTTCCAGTAATACCATATTACTTCAATGTCACTGCACAATTTATATTAACAATATGGCTCCAATTAATCCCCCTGCACATTCAAAAGCATAAATTTACCTGCAGAAAGACATTAAAATTGTCATCTAACCATTCAAAGTAGGGTGCTCCAAGGACCATCAAAGAAGTATTCCAGCTCAACTAATACTTTTTTACTTCAGGCTCTCTCCCAAATCAGAGGCAATTTATTGACAGAGTAGTGGAGAGAGCCAAGCTGGAAATGGATTAGCAGCAGGTAATAAATGGTTTCTCTTTAGAGACATACACCCTTAGAAATGCAAGGCATTCTCTTTTTCTGTTTTAGACTGCCATGTGGGCACAGTTATACCCAACAGAAGATGTGGAAAGCTATTGTTTACCTTGAAGATTTTTAAGACCAAGCCTCTGTCATCAACCAGTTCCCTCTTTTGAAGTGGAATTTTGATCAATAGTGAATTGATCAGGCAAATATTAAATATACTCTCTAAAATTGATTGTGTTGAACCAAAGTATATCATTTGTTGTATTTAATTGCAATTTGCAATGAAAATCACTTACAAAAGGAATCCAGAAAGCCATGCCCCAGCCCTTTGGGAGATAGATATCCCAGCCACTACCCCATCCTGGTCGATCTTCTCCAGCCATTTTTCCTGGCTGCTGCACCAACAGTATGGGAATCTTAGACTCAGAAGGGCCCAAATCAAGGTGTGACCCAGGTACCAGTAACTGAGCTCTCATATGGTTTAAATCCTAAGAAAGAGAAGACATTTCCAATAAGTTAATAACCATTTTTCTCTTCTAGATAACCCTTCCAAGATATGGAGAGGTGAGATTATTAAGAAGGAAACATATACTAGATGATATGCACCTGAACTGACCTTCATGGAAAATGTTTTTAGAAAAAGTCTTAAGGGTAGGCACTGAAATTCAGAGCAAAAATGTATAGCACAAATGAAGGAGGAAAAACAAGTATTGTAAGTTGGTATTTATGATTTATGCACAGGACTAGCCTGAACAGGTGCTTTCAGACAGTCTGTCAATACACAGAGCAAATCTGAGCTACATCGAGGGAGATGAGAAGAACAGCTGGTCACAACCCAGTTTCACATAAAGCATGCTGGCACCAAGGCTTTGTCAATCACCTGCTGTTATATTTAATTGTACTACATTAAGAATATGTTTACAAAAACCAGACCACCAGACTGCCTCTTTACACATCGCTTCTATATGAGATATTTTTTAAGGTAAACATTATATCTCATAATAGCATGAAGAATATACAAAAAAATTGTGCTCTTACACAGTAGTGTTGCATTTTGTAAGTACTCTGCTTTTTTTTTTTTTACACTATGGCAGCCAGTGTGGAAGAGCATAAAATTAATTTTCATTAAGAGAATATTTAGATGTTTCTGTCATACAAATATTTTCTTTTTTACTATAACAAACGTTTATTACCTATTGTGACTTAATCACCTTTTTGCTCATGTTTTATGGGTTCCTCCTCCCATGCCAATGGAAATGTCAAGATAGATTTCCAACCAGTAGCAGCAAACTTAAAGTTGTCTACAAATCACAAGCATTGGACAGAATGCCCACAACAGTGTGCTGCAATTCAGAACCAGAGATTTATTTCCTTCCAGATTTCACTATTCTTTTCTCAGCAGAATTGTCCCAAGTGACTATGAAGTGAATGGCCAGTGCCTCTTTGTGCCACTTCATCCCTTTTATCTAGCTGCACACAAATCATTGTGATGCAGGAAAATCCATTTAAAAATCCTTCTGCTAAATAAGCCTACAACTATTTAATCCTATAGATGATACAATAAAGTTTTATTTTAATTCCATCATGAACACCGGTTTTGCAAGAACATCACACAAAAGCTAGAAAATAAACACTTCCAACTCAGCAGCTGGATACTGTGACGTTAGGAAACCACTGCTCTTGGATTTATATTCAAGAGTCTCACTCTATGGATCATCAGCCATTTTCTCCATGGCAATATTCCTTCTTAGTTACCTGCTCAGAGATTTTATTTTCAGTGACGTTCTTACAGATGTCTTGGTCCCAGATAAAGCTGTGAGCACATTCTACAGGTACACCTTCCAGGTACAGCTGCCTAACTTTATCATTATCTACAAAAGAAGAGAACCTTCAAGCAAAATTCAAGCAATTTGCAATTAAAGCATCAAATGACTAAGCCAACTCCACTACCATAAGTACTACATGTAGACAACTAAAGAAACAGACTACTAAAAGCTTAACAAGCACCACTGCTTCTGCAACACCTATCATGTTCTTCCATATACAAAATATGAAATAAACAATTACTTTTGGAAGCATTAATCTGACATTGTCTTACAAACAGGCATTTCTTACTACAAATGGCAGCACCTTTGGCAATCTAAAGTTATGTCTTTAAAATGCCACCTTTAATATTCTGGAATCGAACCTTTCAGGCTGAATGTGAAGCTCAACAGGTTTGGTAGAAATCAGAAGGAGCTACATTACAGAGCCTGAATTAAGTCTGCCTAAGTAAACTGGTAAGAGGAGCAAGGGTGTACAGTTTAAGAACTGTACACACAGGAAATATTTTTATGGATATGACCAGCTTGCAACTATGTATTTAGAACTATCTTCCCACACCAGAGTTTTTCAGGCTCTGCACTTCAAGGGACTATTCTTTGCTTATGACTGCAAACACCAACAGTTGTGTTTATTACTGAAGATAAATATCACTTCTAGCTTTAAAACTAATTGCTGAGGTGTTAAATAACCTTTCTTTTCTTTAGCTGCACAACCTAACCAAAGCAGAGAAAATAGGTATACCTACCTTCAGTGAACTATGGATTCAAAGCCTCCAGTGTACATTATGTAATGCATGCTGATCCATATTTAAAGTGAAATAATTCTTACCAATAAACAACAAACCTATTAATAGTAGTGCAATTAAAACTTAAGAGGGACTGCTGCTAATTTTGTCGTCTACAGGGTCTTACACATTAAGGGGACATAATGTGTTGGATTTTGGTTTTTAAATCACTTCTTTCAAAAGATGATTCAGCCAATTTGTCCAGTTAATGTTGACAAAGACTGCTGAACACAGTAGATGTGGATTATTCAGTGGTACTAACAATAAAAATGTACATTCTGCCTACTTGATCCCCAGTGAACTGGGAGAATTTAATCTCTCTACTCGGAATATTATAGTCCAAATCATAATCACAAATCCTTAGACCAGTTCTCCTTATTTCTTACCTCTCTCCCGTTTTCTTCAGTCCACATTTTAAGATTGCTGGAGAAATAGCCCTAATGATGAATAAGTTGCTGATGAAAGTGGAAGTAAGATACCAGAGCTAGTATAGGAAATAGGGGGTTGTATTACTAAGGACACAAAACTCTGCAACAATCAGCACATTATCTACTTCTGCCAGTATCAATGGCTGGTGCTCAGACAATACAGGCAGACAAAGGTTTTGTTCCATTTCAAGCTGTTGTTCTGATTCATATAACTGATTAACAGTCTTAGAAGATAGGTCTAAGAGTAAGACTACTTCTATTTCAAATTCTTCCTTCCCCTCTGTGAGAAAAGAACAGAAAAAGCAAAAGAAGCAGTTTCAGAGCCATATGCACCTAGGAGTGAGTACCTGGGCAACTGATGCCAGATACCTAAACCTCTGCAAGAGGTGTATTTACATGCAAGGACTCAGGTTCTGTGTTTGCAGAAGGAACTTAAGTTCACTTTTTTTTTCATGATGCATTCTCCTTCTATGCACCTCATTCACTGCTTGTTTAAAAGCCCCACCACACTGCAAACTCAGCAGTTTCTAAGGCAGTGAAACCTGCATTTCTCCATAGAAGGAAAAAGCAGACCAGAATGTCAGAAGCATACTTTAAAATGAAAAAAAGAACAGCACTAATGTGCAGTCATGTAAGCACTGACTGCCCACTGGGAGTCTTGACCTCCAGAAGGCATAAACCTGCTGAGAAGGCACCAAAAGCTGATTTATTCAAAAACTTTCTATCCCCCAGCCAGAAGAAACGAGGACAGTTCTTTTATTAAATCCCATCAGCACGTGACTGTAACACACAGACTGAACACATGCATACGTATTCAGGAGTAAGTGTAAGTGGGAAAGACCAAAATTACCTTAGATTTGTTAGCATGCAACTCATGGGGGAAAAAAACCACACAGGCATATATGAGAACAGAATTTTAAAAAAAAATTGCATGGATAGCTGTGTATCATTTCATAGATTGCATGTATGACAAACCACAAGCAAAGATCATGGCTGTAACTTTTCTAAGCTGTTCACTCATTTGATAAATAATGCCCCTTTATTTTAGAAAAAAATTTCTAAGAAAATCATTTAGCTTTCACACACATAAAGAACAGACAAGCACAGACAGAATCTGCTGTCATGCACAGTGCCATTTCAATCTTCCTAATACTAATCCTAACAGTATTTGAATATCCAGGAAGCAAAAAGGGGGAAAAGTGCTGAACACTTGGAGGTCCCTTTTTATTCCTCAATCAACATGACATGTCAGTAAGGCAAAAGAATTACTACAAACATTTCTTAAGTATCAGGTTGCTATTCTATCACATCTGACTAAAGTTACACCAAAAGCAAGGCTCAGAAAGTTTATGTAGTTATAAAGCTCACAGAAAGGTTTTTCGCTTTTCTTTGGTTGGTTGGTTTTGGTTTTGGTTTGTTTTTACATAAGAGACAAACTAATGCCACCTAAATGGAATTACAGAAGTCTAATGTGTTTTTTTTTCAGGGATTCTTGTGGAAACACTGGTAATACTATTGCTGTAGAGATGTATACTATGGGCCATGATGAAATTCTTTTTTTTGTTTTAAACAAACTGCCCTTCAAAACGGTGGCTTACAGACTTCTCCAGATACAGGTGATGGTTTTACACTGAGAGGTCTTCAGTAGGTTCTCCTTCACATATTTAACTTATTTAATTCATGCAAACCTGCCAGGCAATCTAAGAGGCTTATAGGAAGAAGGAATAAATCAATAAATCTATAGAGGCAGTGAAATATGCAATAAGACACACAATGTTCCAAGGAGACTACAAACTAAGTAGACATAATTCAGGAAGACCTCATAGTGGGTCCTGAAACAGTACACAGTGGCAATAAATACTTTATGTTTGCATATAGATGATATGTAAAAGGCATTCTGCACAGTAACTGATTATGTCCAGGCTTCCTTTTATTTATAGGTATGCAATTTTACTTTTTCTTACACAAACACCAACACCAAACATTCAAGACTGAATGCTTCCCCCTCAGTAGAAAACAGAAGTATCTGATCTTAATAATCTAACATGGATTAATTTTCTGTAAGAATTTAAAAGTATCACTTCTCTGCTTTTAATTCCTTATACAAGGAGGCCCACTAAGGAAGACACAGAGCACAAGTAGTAATTGTCACATAAACAACAAGCAAAATTAAGTCAGGAGCAAGTCTTTTCAGAATAACAATAGTCTCCCTTTCCAACTAACACCAAGTCAACAAGGAGACAGGGGAGTGGCACCTAGACCTCAGCCTTGAGTTTCTCAGCTAGGAGAAATGAACTATACCACAGGTATAGCTCCAACCCCATGCGTGTAATAGGCAGACAGGAGATTGTGAATGATCCTGTAGCTCTTCCCACACAGTGACATGAAATCACACAGGTGGGAAGCATGGAAAACAGCCACCTTCCCTGCTGAACTGTGTCCCCGGTATTGTCCCTTTAACTGCTTCTTGTAGGAGAGCTGACATCTCCTTTTCTACTCCCTGACCACCATGTTCTTTTGATTTTTGACTAGAAGACAGCTGTATTGTCTTTCATGCTTCTGACTACTCCACTTCTTTAGCAGCAACGTGCTGTGCAACATGAAGTCCTTTAGCAGAACCTAAACTAGACAGTACCATGCAGTTTACCTTGCTAGCTAATCAAGGACCTTCTTCCTCTCCTAAGTAACAGTCAGAGAGGCCAGATGAAGGTTTTAGTTTACAGTGAAACAAAAAAACACTCAGAAAGGAATCAAAAAGTAATACTAGATTTTCTGAATATTTGTGATTTAGAAGTTTCTTTGCAAGTGAAGGACAATCCCAAGCAGAAAAATCTTGAAGAAAGTCATTTGTAGTCAGCCAAAAGAAAGAAGACTTATTGTCCTTTCATTACCATATCCCTCCTTCCTGAGGGACAACCAGCTCTGGCAGTGGGAGAGAAACTACTATGAGACTGATGCCCAGATGCCTTCTGCTAAACTTGCCTTCTTGAATGCATCTTCACAGGCATGGCAAGAAGAATGTAGGGTGCCAAATTACTTCCTGTATTTACTAACACTTCTGCTAGTTCAAACCAGTGTTTGTAAACAAGTGCTGTGTTGCTCACCTTACTTCTCAGCAGGAGGGAATCAAAGTAGAGGTCATGTATGCTGCAGCATTTCCAACAGGAACATTAATGAGAAAGTTAGCTGAGCAGAACTAATTAACAGAAGAAAGGCTGTTCTACATACAGAGATTAGATTAGGAGGATGCAAGAAAATACAGAGAGCTGTGCAGAGCTAAAAGACATGAAAATAGGTGTTCAACCTGATTTAAGCGAAAAATAAAGCTAGATTATTCTACTATCTTGCAAACACACTACCAAGGAAATGAAGTATTTTCAAGAACCTTCAATGTGTTCAATCTGTCCTAGCAACTACTGTTTTCTAGCTGGCTACTATTTCTCATATTAGGTAAAGAAGTCTGTGTCCAGGCAACTTCACTGGAAATGCCTACACAGCACTATACACAAACATCACTGTTTTCTGTATAGGCTCTTGCACATTTTCCAAGGACATTCAAATTCAACTGTTTTTGCATTTTGCATGGAAATGTTATATAAGTCAGCATTGAAATGAAAGTTTCATTTCATGCATGAATCTTTGATTTTTCTTTTAACATATACAGTGCTGAGGACATCTGAAATGCTATCCTTGCAAAGGTTATTTTATATTTTTTTCAGTGAAACTGCAATTCCCATCACTGTAGGACTATAAACCAAAACCAGCAGATATCTTCTTGGGAGAGAGAAACAGTACCAGGAAGACACAACACAAGAGAGAAACTTACTAAGCATCTTTTAGCACCTGGTTGGCCTTGCCAGGATTCGAACCTGGATCATCTGTATGGTGAGACAGAGGCTTCCACTGAGCACAAGACCAGCTTTGGTGCATGTCCCTCCCTCACAATTGCTGTTCTAAAACCTGTGCAACTTTCAAGCTGTTTCTGCCAGGGGCTGTAGAAAGGGGAGGGAAACATTCTAAAAACAAATGCTAAAGGAAAACAGCAGGAGGCAATCAGTAGAATATGAAAGGAAATGAAAATGAAAGTGTAAAGAGAAACTGAAGCTCTTGCATTTGGCAGTTTCAGGAGAAGCATAATTATTAGCAAGGCATTTTACCTTGATATTTTTCAAAGTCTGGCATGGCTTTTGTCTTCTTTTTTGGCAAATTGACTCGAGGATCTCCAACAGTGAGGCCCAGTATTGTACCTGGTGGCATTTCTGATGGTGAACTTAAACCTTTGAAAACACACAGATTAACACTGCCATGAAACTGCCAATTAAGTTGTGATTTTTTTTCTGCACTGCTACTTTGTGCCGTTTTGCCTGCAAGGCTGTAACACCACTATAAGTCTGAGAAGCAATCCAGAGTACTGAGTTTAACATGTTTTGAAAACTCATCAATGCTTGTTAAATATCCCATAACAAAAGATAACAATAGCAGCACAAGACTTGGTTTGCAGTTACATTTATGCTTAGCACAGAAGTGAGGTCACTGTCACAATTTAGAGCTAACTGATCCTTTACATTTGGCATATCTCAAAAAAAAAAGCAATTTTTGTTTTATACTGTCTTCCAGAGAAAGAAAATTTAAAACCTTTTTTTATTTAAGTTTTACCTCATCTCTGCTTAACTGCCTCACACTGGCTAGCTTGAGTACAGTGTGATACCAACCAAAGCCAGGTCCTTACCTGCTTCAGTGCAGGGAGGAGAAAGGGAGGAGATCAGTTAACTTTGGGATACTTTACAACTCAGCCAAATATTACAACTGTTCATTATAAACAAAAATATATAAAGCAAGGTATCCTACTTTCACCTTGGGGAGGAGCCTGCCATTTTATCTGTGAAGGCATTGTACAACTTATTGCCTTAACTTGGTGAGAATGAGGGGAGAGAATAAGAGCATACATCAGGCTGTACATCCATCAGCAACCTCAAATCTAAGTTCATGAAGATAAAAAAAAAGATTCAGCTTGCATGTTAAGTATGGACCATGTAGAGGATTAAAATCTCCTTTAAAAAAAAAAAAAGTAACAGAAAATTTCTCAAACCTTTGACATGCCACAATAATTACCTAAGCACATATTCCATGGCAACACTCTCCTGATAAAGCAAAAAATATCCATTTGCAAGTAGAAGTCAACTCATTAGCATGCCAGTTTTGACCACTAGAGTTTAAGAGTTCCCCCTTCCTCCCATAGCATCCACATACCCAAATACCTTCTAATAGCTCAAAGACAGCACTTTGACGTTGATGAAGAGACACTTTTTCAGAATCCTTGCAGTTTTCTACCCACCAGCTATTCCGTTCTGTGTCTGAATCCGCCATCTCCTGGAACACAACATTTGTAATAAAATTCAGTACTTTCAGTTGGCATTAATTCACTCCATTTGTCTTAATCACCATGGTTGCTTTCTTCAAAATTCAAACCAAAAGAATTTTTCTTCATGCAGTCTGTTCCTATATTCTACCTTACAGTAAAGTCCAGGACCTGTGGTCCAAAAACAAAGCAACCCACAATGCCTCCTATTTCCGTTTTTAATTATTTCTTACAGAAAGCCAGATACTTTCTGGCTTCATAATGTACGCTCCAAGAAACAAGAAAACCAAACATTAAAACCACATTGATGCCATGCACCAAGAAGTGGACAAAATACTAAAACCTGGAGAAACTCTGTATTTGATTGAAAATACAGAAGTTTTCTATAACTTACACATCCTTCCCTTTAGTTATAGGAGCTCTAGCTCATTGCTTGAGAAATATGATCCAACGTTTGTCAAAAAGAATATGAATTACTCTGGACCTCTCAGCACAATAATCACTACAGCAGAAACTGGAGAAGAAACTACACAGTCTGCTTGACAGTACCATTGCTTTCATTTTCTTCATACTTCCCCTTAAAATTCAGACAGGATTCTTCCCCATATCAGCATTAATCAAGGGGCTCAATACAGAGAAGCTAACGGAGCAGATATACATACATTAGCTTTTATAATAAGTAAGGCTAGATAATTTACAATTGTTACTATAAAAACCAAGCTTGTACATTCTAGAAAACTTATCAAAATTACAGTAATATCCAAACTGCCTATTTCCTTACCGTTTGGAGAGAAGCAGCTTTCAAGGTCTCTGTAAGAACAGAGTGTGATAAAGGGCCAATGAGCCGGTATCTGAGAATCTCCATAGATCTATCACTGAAACAGAGGTAAATTTCAGGTCAATGTACAATAGTACACTGCAAGATTTTTTTTATTTTCCACAGCACTGTTAAGCCAGAATTCAGCTACATAAACTGTTTAAGGGTCATAGTTTCTGACTCTACTATGAACCAACCTGATCACAATGCCAGTAGCATGCGAGATCCAGGAGTAGGCCTGGAATGGATCTCTTGTGCCATCACCAATTATTTTTTTCACTGGAACAGCTTTTTCTCCTTCATTATCTTCCTTCTTTCTTTTCTTGCCAAGACTTAGGACAACATCCCTTTGTTTTTCCTCTTGAACTGATATTACAGCAGGCTCAGGAATACAGATTTCTTCAGGCTCTGAACACTGAAAAATTGCTTTTAACTCTCTCAATATGTCCTTAAGAAAAAAGAAAAATTTGGATTTAGGATAATAAGCAGCACACTGAAAAGGTTAAGCGCATGATTAAGAATTACACCCTACTATTTTATATATAAAAACATACAGGAAAATAAGTATGTATTGTTATTAGTATTAGTATTAATTTAGTATTGGTATTAATACTTATTATAAAATAAGTATTAAAATACTTATTTTCCTATATGCATTCGAGGGAACCAACTTCATTCTGCTAAAGGCTGGGGCTTACTATCAAGAGCTGAAAGGAATACTGAATATTGCTAATTTATTCTCACTTGAATTAACGTAAGAAAAAATAACTTTTTAAAATTGATTTATTACTGGAACTCATTTATAAGTATCAGATTATGATTGTGATGAGACCAAACAGCCTTTTGGGGGTGCCAGTTGGAAGGATATGAATCAAGCAAATGTATGCTGAAGCTAGTGGTACTAGAACACTTTTTAACAAGCTCAAACATTGAAAAGAAAAAAAAAACCAACCTGAGAGGCATGCACCTTCTGTACACACTTTATAAAAACAAGCAGCAGAACATAAATGTTAGAGTGGAAATGGTCTTCCAACTTTTTAATTCCTGAAGCCATGTATTATTTCCAGCTCTTCTAAACCTTTCAGAATGTATCTTCAGCATTAACAATGCACAATGCAGAAACTAATCAGAGGACAACTATAAAGAAAAAAATACCTGCTTGAGAGCTGGATGCATCCAGATCCACAACTGTCTGTTTTCAGACCCATCCTTGGGTTTCCAGATAAATGTAACAGGACCAAGCACATCCTCAGGATAGCGATCTGCTCGGTAAAGGTTCAGGGAACCCTCAAATCCTCCAGAAAGACAATAGGCTTCTTCAAATGTTAACCCTAAAGAAAAAGATACTTTTAAAGAAACTAAATAGTATATTGTTTAAAAAAAGAAAAAATTGAAATTCAGTCTGGCTACTGGGACAGTATCAAAAGAAGAACTTTTGAACTACATAAAATTTACCTGTGTCAATACTACATATCCGAGCAAGCTGCTGCAGAAGCTCATTTTCTTTACCAGTCAACTCCAGGCAACAATAATATGATAAATCCTGAAACAACAGGATAGTGGTAAAGTGAAAATAACTTTTGAAGGCAAGCCTGGCAAGGAAGGACAAGACAGAGCTTCATTATTCACAATGAAGTAGTAATTTTTATACACTAAAATTTGTGTGAAAGAGAAATTAGGTTTTATTTTTAACCAAAAATTGTTAGCTCTAGGGAGAGGGCTCGGGCATTTCTCATTTGAGGGCAAATCTGCCTCTCAAATCAACAGACCAGAAAGGACACAGAACAAAGCACCTGTCCTCAATAACACCCTGCTCAGAAAGATGATGTAGGGATTCACTGAATCTCTTGGCTCTTGAGAAGACTGAAGAGGGCAGTATTTCATAGTTCCCAGAAGACTTTTCTTAAGGTTCATCTTGCCATGCTTAATTACAATTACAAAATCACTCATTTCATACTTAGCATTTATTAACAGCTGACACGACAATACTTCAAAGAGACAGAAATATTCATTGTAACTGAACAGTTCATTTCTTCATCTTGGCAAAATAACAGAGAAAACAAACACAAAAGATGCAAACGTGGTACCTGAAGAAGGCAGTGTTTTGTCATGGCTCGGTAACAAGCCCTGTAGCTCTTCTCTGTAGGGCTGTCTCCTAAACAGTATCCCCATTTTTTTACCATACGAAATCTCTTTGCATGCCAAATATGTGTTTCCAGCCAAATGTTCTTTCTTTGCCTGCGATTAAACTCTGCTACCAAATTTATGTGGCGCCTTCTAGCTTTGCGGCATTTAGTCTTCGACTGTTCTTTTTTCTGGTGTACAGCTTTCTCTGCCTGTTTTTAAAAGGAAGAAACTGAAGTGAGTATCAAAAGGAAAATTTTGGCAGAAGAAAAAGGCTGATGTATATAAGGATGCAGGAAGCACTAGCATCAAGTGAGTTTGCTTCTTAAGAATCACAGAAACACAGAACGTTAGGGGTTGGAAGGGACCTCCAGAGATCACCTACGTCCTACACTCCTGTCAAAGCAGGATAACCCAGGGCAGGCTACACAGGAACACATCCAGGTGGGTTTTGAAAGCCTTCAGAGGAGGAGACTCCACAACCCCTCTGGGCAGTTCCAGTGCTCCGTCACCCTCACAATAAAGAAGTTTCTCCTCATGTTGAGGTGGAAGTTCTTACACTGTAGCTTAAACCCATTACTCCTTGTCCTATTACTGGGCACCACTGAAAAGAGATTGGCCTCATCCTCTTGACAGACACCCCTCATACATTTATAAACATTAAGAAGATCTCCTCTTGGCCTTTTCTCAATGCTAAACAGCCACAGTTTTCTCAGTTATTCTTCACAGGAGAGATGTTCAAATCCCTTCTTCATCCTTCTTCATCCTCCTTCTCCACTGGATTCTCTCCAGTAGATCCCTGTCTCTCTTGAACTGGGGAGACCAAAACTGGATATAGTATTCCAGGTGTTACCTCACCAGGGCAGAGTGGAGGGGG
This sequence comes from Florisuga fusca, assembly GCA_038090715.1. Taxonomy (NCBI): domain Eukaryota; kingdom Metazoa; phylum Chordata; class Aves; order Apodiformes; family Trochilidae; genus Florisuga; species Florisuga fusca. The sequence continues at coordinate 11,849,273 of JAAWXA010000021.1, read as the reverse complement.
AGGAGAACCTCCCTAGACCTGCTGGACACCCTTTTCCTGATGCACCCTAGGATACCACTGGTACTCTTGGCCACAAGGGCACGTTGTTAACCCATGGAGAATTTACTGTCCACTAAGACTTCAAGGTCTTTTTCCACAGAGCTGCTTTCCAGCAGGATGTCCCCCTAATCTGGACTGATGGTTGGTGTTATTCCTCCCCAGGTGCAGGACTCTACAGTTGTCCTTACTGAACTTCATGAGGTTGAAGTGTCTACAGATGATAAAGTGATCAATGCCAAACGTAAGACAGATTGTTTTGCAATAAAATTCTTTTGAACCCATTTTAAGTATTTTTTTAAAAAACAGAGGAAGGCCACAGTGCTTAAGGAACAAGTCACTCCTCAAGAACATTATGACTAAACGTTGAGATACTGCCACAAAAGCAGAGTTTCATGAGCAACCAGGAACAGTCAATGACTAAGTCTTAAGCTGTGTGCAGCAAACACCTCCCATGTTCTGAGTGGGAGGTACACATCATGCCAGTCATGAACAGCCTATGCTGGCTTGAGGCAACAGAGTAACACCCAACAGCTGTGGTGGGGCGCAGGGCAGGCAGATATTATCAAGGATTCCTGGACCACCTAGGACCAATGCACTGCCTGATCAACTCTTCCTGCAGTGGACCCTTTTATCATCACTACTTAACTTTTCAAGATGTTCAATAATCACAAAGCCAAGTGGTTAGTGAGAACTACCTGAACTACCACCTAAAACTGAAGTCTTCGTGCATGTTGAATCCCATTATCAGTCAAAGTCTGAGAACCTGTTTATGCAGGGAAGTTTTGTAGATAAGCTCTGGTCTAAGCATTATTTAACATACAGCTGAACACTGTGCATTAGCTCTGCCCACTCTATAGTCTAACAAATACTATAAAATGCACTTATACCTCTTTTTTGGCAATCTCTTGGAGTCGTCTGGGTAGGCGTTTGATGTTGTGACTCATAGCTCGCCTTCGCATGTGCCTAGGTAAAGTCTGGAAAACCAGAGAGTTTGAAGACTTCTGAGTAACTGCTTTCAACATGGCACTGATCTCAGCAGCACGAGCTTGAGCAAAGGTAGACACTGGAATGCAAAGAACTGCATTAGAGCTTGACAAATGGCAAAAATCAAAGGAGACGCTGAATGTAAATTACTGAACTGCGGCAGAGCATTACCAGTACATCAGTCTAAGGAATTCTTCAGATAACAGTAAATACTGCATATTATTACTGAAGAAATTTAAGTTATCTAGAAAAACTGAAGCTTACAGATATGGCTAAAGAAATACTTATATATGAATGAATCTTAAAGCCGTGATATAACAAACAAGTCCAATTTGCATTAAGTACTTCTTTAATAAAACAGCAATCTTTTCACAGAGAGATTAAAAAAACCCCACCTAGTTCCAACCCTCCTGCATGGCCAGAGAAACCTCCCACTAGACCAGGTTGCTCAAAGCTTCATCCAGCCTGGCCTTGAACACTTCTAGGGATGGGGAAGCCACAGCTTGCACGGGCAACCTGTTCCAGTGTCTCACCACCCTCACAGTAATGAATTTCTTCCTAATATCTAACCTAAATCTACCCTTTTTAAGTTTGAAGCTGGCCCTATCACTATATGCCCTTGTAAAAAGTCCATCTCCAGCTTTCCTATTGGCCCCTTATTACAGACTTTAAAAATTATTAAATAAAAAAGTCCAGGGCTTGGTCTTGTTTTATGCTTGTGGAAGTACCATCAGAGCATCCTCACATTTTGAAAAGCATTCTGCTCTCCTCAATAGACACTGCTAGATACAAAGGTGCTTTTTACTTACATCATTGGCAAAAACAGTTTCACTGACTATATTACAGGCAGGTGACAGTCAGTACTTACTGTGCTGGCAAACAGAAACCAAACTGCCTATCCCTCATTACAAGTGCAACACTGCAACTCAGCAGTCTGAGAGGACTCACTGACCAACAGCTAGTCAGTCATTCTTTCTAGCACACAACTTCAGAATTTTGGAGAAAATTAGGAAAAACAGAAGAACCATAGCATAAGCTCTAAGCATAAGGGCTCCTGCCCTTAAAACAAAGACAGACAACAAATTTAATCATCAGCAAGTTGGCCTGGACATAGTTATCATGACCTCTTTCTTATATACAAACCTGTTATGTATTTTGGCATTTCCTCAGAAATACTCTGACGTCCTCCTTGCCATCCTCCTCTTCCTCTGCCTCTCTCTCCTTTATTTTGCCCTTTTGGAAAATACTGGTCTTTCCTGTAAGAAGGCCCAGATGACTGATTTGAAAATTTCTGCTGATGATACTGCTGCTCAGAACGAATATCTCCTGGAGAGTTTACAGATGAAAAGTAACAGAAATGCAAAGCAGTCTGAGTAACTGATAACTCTATGCAATCTTTTGTCATAAGATGGTGTTGCACATTCCTCCTATTATTTGTAAAATATGTACCTGAAAAAGCCATCAGGAATTAGAAGTTTTGTTGTTTTTTTTTTTTTACAGAAATAAAATTTTTGCTCTGTCCTGCAGCAGATTAAGTAACTATTACACATTCTGAAAACAGAACCCAATCCAGACTTTGCCTCCAAAAATCTTACTAGTTCCAGTAGGAAAGACTTAACTAAAATTGGTCTATGCAACATCAGTAGTTATTTTTACTATTGTCTATCGAGGGTTTTAGTACCAAACCAGCAAAGCAAATGTTCTTCCCTCTCACTCCTTGATTTTCTTCCCACAAACTAATGTATTCTCGTCTACTGACATGTATTTCTGTTATAGCAATAAATGAGGTAAGCACGATACACATGTTGGTAAGCTACTTTTCCAGTACAGGCATTTAATATTTAATTTCAATACTGAAATTAAAACACTAAAGCCTACAGTAAACTTCCTAAGATATAGAAATACCTTTCAAGAATAAGAACCAAACAGTACTTCAAGAGGGCCTTGAAGACCATATTTAAAGATTAGCTTATATTCAACTTATTCATTTAAGTCTTGGTTAGGATTTCTAGTACAATTTCCCATATATATGGTTCTCAGGCAGCTCATGCTGGACGAGTCTAAAAAGTGCCAAGACAGCCCCACCCACTACACCAAGAGGAATGTCTGAAGGAACAAGAAGCCATACAGTTCAGGGAGCTCCTCTAGTGAAAGTCAACCTGTGCAGGAGAAACGGAGTAAGAGATAAAAAAAAAAAAAAAAAAAGTTTTCAGGTTAATCAAACAAGCCTATCCCATTGTCCCCAAAATGCTATCTCTGGCATGAGGAACAGCCAGGAGCAGATTGCACCTCCAAAAGCCTCAGTTTATATGAGCTGAAGGAAACTCCTTTTTCCATTTCAAAGAATCACGAAGCTGAAGTTTCACGTTCAGCAGTAACGCTGTTACAGCCCCAACACAACTACATATCATGCAGAACTGCAGTAATTCAGATGAAAAAATAATTTGGATGGAAACAGAAGCTAGGATTTTATGTGGAATAACTCCTGATTTGGGTTCTCCCCATGGCTGAGAACAGCACTATCCAGACAGAGAAGTGAAGGTGAGATGTAAATAGTGGTGAGAGACACTGCCTCAGCCAGCAAATCTGTGTAGACCTAAAGCCCAAAACAATTGTGGGAGTGTAACCAGACAGCAATCAACTCCTATCACAAAACCACCCTTTTTCAAGCTGGCATAAGAATGGAGGAACTAACCATTTTAACCAGAAGATGGGAATGTTTCAAAAGATAGCAACTAACTTAATATCTAAAGAAAAAATATTTTAGGTACCATATAGCTTCATGGTTTTAAAATTCATTTTTACTTGCTTTCCTGTTTTTAAAAAACAGGCCTATAAAACCAAGATATCACTAGCACTACAGAAGAATGCTATCAGGATGAATATCAATGTGCTATTCAAGAGGACAGAAAACAGCCATGTACTCTTAGAAGTTAACTGTTACAACTAAAGTTAGAAAAATGCATTTAATCTGGCATTACTTCTGTAACGATATTCCAAATTCTTTGGTCAGGAATGACCATAATTTGCCATGTCATTCTGTCGAATTAGGAATTCCTCAGTCACCTAAATACAAAGTGTCACTTAAGCATCTTTTTGTTCAACCACAAAGATGCAATCTGTCAGCTTCTTGAGGCCTAACAGCAACAGGCCCTGCTCTTATGCATGATTACTTTTATCCCAGAAACAATATAGGTAACAAAATGAAAAAATGAAATGAGGGTTGCATGTGGCAATCAAAGTCCAGATGCAGGTTGAAACATTGATGACAAAAGCATCTGGAATACAGGTTGATGGGACCCTCCAGTCTTCAGCTGCAAAAGTTACCTGGGTAGAAAATGCTCCAGCAATGACCTAGCAACACTGCCATTTCAGGGGAAGCTTTTGCTGCCTCCTGACAATACTCCACAGCTACAGGAGCTACAAGCACCAGAAGGCAAAGCTGCTCTGATGGAAAAAACACTGCTTTCACCGCAGGGCCCGCAGGCCAAGCCAGCTCCTCCTAGGTCTCAGGGAAAGCGAAAGAAGGCCACTAGACAGAATGTAGCAGTCGAATTCATTTTAAGACGAGTAGCACCCCCCTGAGATTTGTTCTGAGACCGAAGGGATGACGCAAAATAACCCCCAAAACCCAGTGTCTGATTGAGAACCACGGCGAATGCGGTCAACAGCAGGGGACGAAGCCCAGCGCTGCTCCCACACCGGGCACGTCTCACCGGCCGCCAGGGCTGAGGAGAGGTGGCACCCGGCACAGACTGGGGAAGCAGACAAGCACAGACAGACACAAACAGACAGAGACAGGCAGACAGACACTTGGCCCTGGCTGTGGCGGGGACACCCTCGCGGTCACCGCCCGCACCCCGGCCCTGGGTAAGGAGCCCCCCGGCCGTACCTGGGGACGGGCAGGCTCTGCTCCCGCCGCCAAGGAAGGGCCCCGGCTCGGCGGGAAGGGTGACGCTGGCCGGCTGGTTCCTCATCTTCTTAGCCCGCTTCTTCTCCCTTGCCCCGGACATCGTCGGCAGGGCCCGGGGAGTGTGCGGAAAGTCACGCACACTCAGGCGGGCATGAGGCTTTCGACTGGGGTTGATAGGCCTCTCCACAGCGGAGGGAGAGGCGAGGAGGGGCTAGCGAGCCGTGGGTGGGCGAGCCGCGCAAGGGCCAGCGATACAACCACTGGGCCGGTCCCAGCACGCAGTTACGGTGCGGCCTCCACCCGCTCCATGCGGCCACCCGAACCGGAGCAGGACGCATGCGCGCCCCTCCCAATCCTATCCCGAAGGACTACATTTCCCAGAAACCCCACGGGGAGGCGGTGGCTGCGTGTGCGCTGAGGCGTTAGGAGTCGATCGGGGGGACGCAGCAGGCGGTGGAGTGGTGGCTGAAATGGCTTCGCTTGTGAAGAAAATAATCAGCACTGCTAAGAGCCCTCAAGCGCTGGGTCCCTACAGGTATGCTTTAGCGAGGGGGTGGCTGAAGCAGAAGTGAGGAGGTTTTGCCGGTCGGGTCTTGAGTAGGTCCCTGCAGCGGGCGGTGTCTGTCAGGCAGCGGTGGTGAGGGGCGCCTCTCCCCCCTCAGGGACCCATCTCCCTCCCCGCTCAGGGACCCATCTCCCTCCCCGCTCAGGGACCCATCTCCCTCCCCCCTCATCCCTTCCTCTCCTAGGGACACCAAGGGGTCTGCAGCGCCAGTGACACCCTTCAGCCTGACTGGGAGGCGGGGATGGGGGGGGTGTCCTGATCGTTTTAGCTGAGGTTTTAAGACATTTTTCGAAAAAGTCAGTTTGGTAAAATAATCCTGAAATTAGTGAATGAATCAGTGAATGAAAACAAACACACAAAAAATACGGCGAAAGAATTATTCGTCTGAGGGAAAAAATAATGCTTGCCTGGAAAACAGCATGTGGAGTGAGGAGATGGACAGGAGGCTGAGCCCGACCCAGGTTGTGAATGTTTTTCAGTCTAAAAACTAACTGCTGTGAAATTTTATAAGATGTTGTTCAACGTTTTTACAAGTAAGTTGTTAATTGCAGCAGTTCTGAATGTAATTTTTAAATATCCCAGCTTTAATTGGAGAAAGGTTTCTGGTTGCTAATTGGATTTGAAAAAATGTTCAGTAACTATAGTAGACCCATATTGCAGGTATCAAGGCATTCTTACCAGGACATTTTCAATTCTGCTTCCAGGCTTTGATTTCCCAATAAAAACACAGATTCCTTTGGTTTAGATCTTTCCACTTTTAGCTTCTTAGTGCCTTCCAGGTGCATTTTTGTTCCATTACTTGGAAGTTGAGCTTTCTGAGCTTCAAACTCTATCTTCTTTACAAGAATTGCACAGATGGAGAAATAGAAAGGGTAGAAGCAGAGAGACATGACATGATGGTTAATTTCTGCAAACAATAAACTGTTGGTGGCGTTACCTGGTGTTAGGAGAACATCTAAGACATGGGAAGGCAACATTTCTTTGCCTGTGCATACACACTCATCAACTGGCCAAGTGTTGAACATAGGTCTCCACTTCTGTTGTGAATTAACTGGACTCCACCATTTTGTGTTTGTTTGTAGTTCTTGATGAAATAATGTTTATTATGCAGCCTGTTAATTCTGTCATAGGTCTAACATCAGTAGGTTTATCACTAACTGAGTTTATCAGGTTTCAGTAAGCTTGTCAAAGTCCAGTGAGCAAAAGTTGCACAAGAAATTACTGCCACATCTTTGCTGTGGATTCTGAGCATGGTAAAAGAGAAATGAGAGCTTAATATATAGAATGAAGAACTGGGAGGTGTAGTTCTGCTACAGCTCTTCCATATGCTTTTTTTGGTGGTCTTTGAATGTATTTTTAAATTTCCTTTACTGCATCCAGTCTCCAGGTCCTTAAGATGGGGAAGTATGTAGATACATGAAAAGACTCCTGTCTGCGAGTGTCTATGTGTATCTATATATGTATATATACACACACCTGATAAATAATATTAAACTATTTAAAAGATGGCATAGATGCTCTTCTTGTATCAATCAATGATCTTTTGTGTAAAGAAGATTTGATTAACTTTACAATGCTTGTTGGGAAGGTGCTTCCTGGCACCATCTCTCAGATGGAACATGTTCTTCTGAGGTCATGTCTGTCCAGTTATGCACTTAGGTATACTGAAATCTGAACGACTTCAGGCACACACTCAGATCTCTGCTAGATTAGAGATTAAAGAATAGCTATGATTTGCCCTAGTTATAGGTTACTTCTGCAGTTAAAGTGTGATTGGGCTTTGTGTAGTTGCACTTTATCTGAGCTGCAGTGATGTGTTTGACTGCAGGAGAAGTGTACCCTTTAGTTGGTAAATCCTTAACAGCCTCAGTGAAGTGAGGATACCATCAGTAAGCATACCTAGAGAAGAAAGTTGAGGATCAAAGAAAGGGATTAAACTGCATCAGTTGTTACCTGGTAGTGGTATCAGAAGGCTTCAGTTTGTTTTTTCCAATTATTCATTATTTAGGACTGTCCAAAGTTGAAAGGCCCTTGTTGGGATATTCTATCGTCGTTTGCTTTCTTGCACCTGGGACATGGTAACCCTGGATATTTATACACCCTGGGGAGTGAGAGGCTGGAGAGCAGCTCCGTGGAAAGGGATCTGGGGGTTCTGGTCAATGGCATGAACCAGCAGTGTTCCCTGGCAGCCAGGAGGGCTACCTGAGCCCTGGGGTGCATCAGGCACAGCATTGCCAGCCAGTCAGGGGAGGTGATTGTCCCACTGTACTCTGCAGTGATGCAGCCCCGTTTTGAGTACTGTGTGCAGCACCACAGTGCAGAGAGGACAGAGCTACTAGAGAGTGTCCAGAGGAGGGCTATGATGTTGGTGAAGGGTTTAGAGGGAAAGCCATATGAGTGGCTAAAGGCACTTGGTCTGTTCAGCCTGGAGGAAAGGAATCATAGAATCATAGAATCATAGAATGGGCTGGGTTGGAAGGGACCTCAGAGATCATCAAGTCCAACCCTTGATCCACTGCTGCTGCGGTTACCAGCCCATGGCACTGAGTGCCACATCCAGGCTCTTTTTAAATATCTCCAGGGACGGAGAATCCACTACTTCCCTGGGCAGCCCATTCCAATGCCTGATCACCCTCTCCATAAAGAAATTCTTTCTAATATCCAACCTAAACCTCCCCTGGCACAACTTAAGACTGTGTCCTCTTGTCTTGCTGGTAGTTGCCTGGGAAAAGAGACCAACCCCCACCTGGCTACAACCTCCTTTCAGGGAGTTGTAGAGAGTGATGAGGTCTCCGCTGAGCCTCCTCTTCTCCAGGCTGAACAGCCCCAGCTCCCTCAGCCTCTCCTCATAGGATCTGTGCTTGAGTCCCTTCCCCAGCCTGGTTCCCCTCCTTTGGACCTGCTCCAGCACCTCAATCTCCTTCCTGAACTGAGGGGCCCAGAACTGGACACAGTACTCGAGGTGTGGCCTCACCAGCGCTGAGTACAGGGGCAGAATCACTTCCTTGGACCTGCTGGCCACACTGTTCCTGATACAGGCCAGGATGCCATTGGCCTTCTTGGCCACCTGGGCACACTGCTGGCTCATGTTCAGCTTCCTGTCCATGCAGACTCCCAGGTCCCTTTCTGCCTGGCTGCTCTCAGCCACTCTGTCCCCAGCCTGTAGCACTGCATGGAGGAGACTGAGGGGAGACCTCATCTCAGCTTACTGCCTCCTCACTAGGGAAGGAGGAGGAGGAGGAGCAAGTGCTGACCTCTTCTCTCTGGCACCCAATGATAGGACCCAAGGGAATGGTGGGAAGATGTGCTTGGGAAGTTTAGGTTGGATAACAAGGAAATTTTTTCACCCAGAGGGTGGCTGAGCAGTGGAACAGGCTCCCCGGGGAAGCAGTTATGGCACCAGGCCTGCCTGAGTTCAAGAAGCGTTTGGATGATGTTCTCAGGCACACAGGGTGATTCTTGCAGTGCCCTGCACAGGGACAGGAGTTGGACTTGATGATCCTAATGGGTCCCTTACAACTGAGCAGATTTTGATTCTCTAGGAAGCTGTACAAGGCAATCTCTTTCTTTAGAGAGCTCATACCTTCTCGTTGCATGGTTTTCTCTGTGTGAAACAGAAACAGAAGCTTGTGGTCTGAGGCCTGTGCCTCAGAAACAGCAGGAATGGTAGGAAAGAAACTAATATTAAAGCAGCATGTCTGTTTGGTTCATAAACACATTTTTTTTTCTATCAGCAAAACTTAATTAGCTAGAAAACTACTTCATATATTAGCTTCTCTTCCTTAAATGGTGTAGTGTTGTGATTTTTTTTTTCTCCAGCTCTCTTAGTTGATATAGAGAAAATAATCACCATGTGAGGTATTATGCTGTGTCCGAAAACTTACTGGTTTGGTTTGGTTTTTTTCTCTCATGAAGTTACAGGGAAGTGGAGGACAGAGTGAAAGGAAAGGTAGGAGTGCTGGCACTGTTGGGATTGTCTAACTAATTTTTCTGAGTTGGTCCCCTGTGAAATTGATGGATCAAGCTGATCCAGTTTGGCCAGTCTCAAATAAGAGAAGAGATGTAATAAAAATGTTCTCTGAGGGTGCCTTCCTGCCTTCATTGACATTAAAGGGAAGCTAACCTCCTCATTTAGATACTTCAGAGAGATGCCTAACTCTAGTCTGTGTAACTTGAGGGTCTTGTTGCAGTGTCAAAACAGTGTATTTTCTTTTGGAATGGGAAGTGATAAGAAAAATGGTATTGACACACTACAAACACTTTAAAAAGGATTTTTCTCTGGTTTCTTTGCACAATGATTATTACCAGCTGAAGAGAAGTAAATTGCATATCTTGCATGATATTTGCTAGATAGCTGAATCCTTTGTTTTAATCTTTTCATCTCTTTGTGGTAATTGAGATGTTAACTACCAATGGCTTCAGCATTTATATAAAAATGTTTTGCAAATAGCTTTAATTCTGCATTCCTCTGAATTAGCCCAGTCAACAGGTCATTCAGGTTATGCTGTTGGAAGAGTATGATTCTTCTGGGAGTGTGGAGTGATCAAAGTATTGTACTGACTGGCCAAATTCATGACTGGAGGAATACTGCCACAGCACTAGCATGCAGGGGGCTTCACCTCACAGCTCTAACTCATTATCAGGGTTCCTGTTTGAGAAGAAAACTGTTACATTTTCTAATCAGCACTCTTTTGCTTTTTTTTTTTTTTGCTGCTTTTTTTTTTTTGTGTGTGTTTGGTTTTTTTTTTTTTTTTCCATTGCTTTGCAGCTGAGATGCAGATGAAAGGTATTATCTACCTCTCAAGCTAGGATGGGATATTTATCTGGGCAGATGTGTGTCCTCTGAGCAGTGTGGAAGGTGTGTAGCTGTGTTTAGCATTGTATTGCTGTGCTCATACAGGGTTTATTACCTTGAAAAAAAAGCTACAGTGATGTAGCTGCGTGCTTCCAGAAGTGATCTAATCCCAGCTCTCCCAAAGCATAAGCAGATTGAGCATGTGACTACATGTACAGACTCGTTGTGCATAACCTAAGCCCTCTGCCTTTTTGAGGTATTATATCTTGGTGAAGTAAAAGTGAAATGTGCTTTCAGATAGCTAAATGTTTCAGTGGGGAAATGTTAAACCTAAAATGTCACTTGTGTTTTCAGCCAAGCAGTGCAGGTAGACCGGACAGTCTACATCGCAGGACAGATAGGTACAGACCCTTCCACTGGGCAGCTCATCTCTGGAGGAGCAAAGGAAGAAGCTAAGCAGGTAAGATGTCTTCTAGCAATAAAGTTGTATGGAATTGACATTTGCTTAGTTAAACAGGGACTTATGAGAAACTGAAGAGACCTAGACAGCACGTTTCACATCCTCCAAGATGAGGGAAGAGCTGGACGAAATCAATCCATCCTTTTCCTGCCATTTTCTACCCAAACAACTTGGAGGTCAGGGGAGGAATATTTTGTAACAAAGGTTTAGATCGCCAGTAAAAGCAGTAGCTTGAGTGGGGGAAAGATTTATTCTTCAAGCAGCAAAGAGGTGGCATTAGGTAATAGGATGTGATGGAGCTGCATCATACATCCATGAAAGGATGGTTTAATGTTTGTAGTTTATTAGAAACTCCCTTTTATTGATTGCTGGTTTTTGCTTATCCACTGAAGACTGTTGAAGATTTGCTGTGTGAACTTATACTGTAACACGGATGTACCCAAGTTACAATTCATATTTATGTACTTACCTAGATACAACCCAGCTGATAAAGATATTTGTCTCATATTTCATTAGGCTCTAAAAAATATGGGAGAAATCCTGAAAGCTGCAGGCTGTGACTATAGCAGTGGTAAGTACTGCTGTAATGGCAGAAAACAACTGGTTGGTTTCACCTGGTTAAAAAAGTTGATTGTAAAAAAAAACCAAAACATTTAATTGTTACCAATAGCTGGAAGAAACTAAAGAAATCACGGGTAAATAAATAAATAATTAGCATGCAAGTCTCTGCAGTCAGTGGAAGTTTTCTGCCCATGGCACTGATATTTTAACTCTTAACTGGGGAAGCTCAGGTACAGACAGAGCTGCAACTTGCTGTAGGCATTTTAAACACCCCGTGCTTTGCTTTAGATAAAAGCAGGTTTGTATCTGTGGTGTTAATACTCTAAGCACTTTCAATATTTTGGGGGAGGAGAAATCTAATAGTGTAGCCAAACCAGGATTAATGCTGTATTGGGCAATCAGGAATACAAAATTGTAGCATAAACTGTATTTTCTCAGGCCTTTTATAGACTTTTTTATTTTTTGGCAGCAGATATTTTGTATGATATAATTTATTGCCAACAGTTGGCTTACCACAGGTTTTTTAGTTGACCTGCTTATGAGTTCTGCACCTCTTGGAAGAATTTCGCTTAGAATGAAATTAAAATGTGTATTTTCAGAGATGGTCAGAAATGTCTAATTCCTTCAAATTTTGTTATGTGCTAGGTATTCAGATTTTTTTAGGTTGTTGCTCTAATGGTCAGTATCTATTTGCAAAACTTGTCAAAATGTTTGAAATAATTGACAGGAATTTATGAAATAAAAGCAAGAAATGTAGTAGATTTTCAACTTTTGTATGTAAGAGGTCTAAAATAACTGCAGCTATGTAATTTCTAGTTGTGAAGACTACAGTTTTGATGGCTGACATGAAGGACTACAATGATATTAATGATATTTACAAACAATGTAAGTAGATCTGTGGATTTATGTCCTACCACCCCACTAACTCACTGTCATCTGAAGATCAGTTTCTGCTATCCCTATAGGTTGATCTTCCATGCCTCTTCACCTTGCTAGGTGTTGTGTTGTCCCTACTATAATTCTGCTGTAGGGAGCCTTCAAATGCTTAATTTCTGATTTTGTTTCTCCATTTTGTTAAATCTGTATCTTTGAATGATTTGTGGGTCATTGTTATGGCACAGAGCTCATTATTTTATACAAGTATGAGCCACAGTTCTCCACTTAAATAAAAAAAAAGCTTCATTTAATGAAACTGAATGTAGACTGAAATAGGTGATTCCAAATGAGCCATATTGTGCAGAAAAATTTGGGAGATCATGCACGTAAGTTCCCTATTTTTATATTTAATAGGATATTAATTAGATAGCAACATTTGGTCATGAATCAAGTCTTTTATTGGTGAGCTATAAAAACAGTCTTCTGCATGTCAGAATTGAATTCTTTGTGTCTTTAAGCAGGGTAAAAACAGACCCACTGGATACTTAGTTACTTGTTGCTTCCTACCTGTAGTTTAGGAAAGCTGTTGTTTGAGTTAATATCCTGTCTTGTCAGTGCAGGACCCAGAATTTACCATTTCTGAGCTTAGTGTTAACTCTTGCTAGTAAAACTTTCATTTAATTATGCACATTCCTTGGAATCTTCAAAGTCAGGTTGGATGGGGCATTGAGCAACCTGATCTAGTGAAAAGTGGTCTTGCCTTTGGCAGGGATGGGGGTTGGATTAGATGGTCTTTAAAGATCCCTTCAAATGAGAAATGTTATGTGATTCTATACATTCAGTTCTTATATCTTGATCAATACTCTTCTCCCACTCATGCTCCCACCCCCAACCCACCCTGATTTTTAAAAATCCTTGAGCATCAGCCTAATTGGGAATGGAGTTCAAAGGCTTATTTTTCCTCTGCCTTCAGTTCATGTGAGGTTGACTTCAGGCAAATCTAGGATCTTTGCTCATGACTCTCTCAGCAGGAGGCTGTTTTTCCCTCTTGCTCTGTCTGTGGAAGAGCCCTCTCCCACTCCATGGTGATTGCAGTTGGATAATCAGCATTTTGATTTACTGTCTGTTTCCAGCCAAGTTGGTGTGAAGGCCACGCAGTGTCAGCAGAGTGCAAGGTATCACTGGCCACTGGGGCACAACTGTACCTGACATCTTGATGAATGGTAACTTGCTGAGGTGTCAGAGCAGTCAGTGACCCAAAAAAAACAACAAGGGAGAAATGATAGCTGGCACAGAAGACTATTTGCTTGTAGCTTTGAACCAGAAACCATTGCTATGACTGCATTTTATGCAGATGACTATGAACTGTGTTTTATCAAGCAAAGTTAAGTGACTGGTGGATGTTTCTGTTTAAATTACAGTTTTCAAGACAAACTTCCCAGCCAGAGCAGCATATCAGGTTGCTGCTTTGCCAAAAGTAAGTGTCACTTTTCTGCCTACAAAAAAAAAAAAAAATCCAAAACTCTTCATTTCTGAAGCATTCTGACAGCTTTTTCTTATTCTAGAGTTGTTTCCATTGCAATAATTTTAATGAAAAAATCTTAATTATTTAGTTTTTCTTTCTAAGTATATCAGTCTTCTTCCTACACATAAGAGCTCTGGCAATGTTTCTGTATGGTGGAAAATGGCTTCAACAGAAGAAATAAGGGGTTATGATACTGAAAGAAGAGTAAAGTGAATTTTCAATATTGTTTAACATTGCTAAATTAGTCATACAACTGTCAGAAGTAAAATCTCACTCAAATTTCACATGGTTCTCACAAGGTTGTGTTATGCATGCAATTTCTTCATAAAATAGATGTAATAAATTGCTAATATGTTTCTTCATTGTTTCCTGACAGGGTGCCCGAGTTGAGATTGAAGCTATTGCAGTTCAAGGACTCCAAGATGCTTCAGCCTGACTATAAATAGAGACTGAATATACTACAACAGCAGTTTTAGATATAACACTTCTCCCTTAATCCTATTTCTAAAATTCACATCCCACAGCTACATTCAGTTGAAATCACTAAACTTAGTGAGGAAGGATGTTTTGTTCTGGATTGTGGCCTTGGATTCTTGAAAAAGTAAGCACAGAGTGAGTTTGTGCAGGCAAACACTGAAACCTCCAGGAGTCCTCAAATCAGCCAAGCTTGGTTGTAGGACAGGGCCCTTTTGTGATGGTAACTGGATATCCAGGTACTAACTACACATCTGGGGGATGACAGACTGTGGGTGATCTGGACATGGGAACTGTAATGATTTATAATAGTTTTTAGTAGCAGTTTTAAATAAGAAAGCATGACAGATGGAACTACAGTCCTAAGACTTTAATTGCTTAGTCTACATTTTGGGAGTTTTGGTATATTTGTTTCTGAACTGTCTTAGACTCTTTCTTTACAGAGTTCTATTTACTCTTTGGGGTGTTCTACTTTTGAAACTTACTTTTTTTTTCATATGGAAGCATTATGTTCAGTAAGAAGAAAATAAGGCTTTTCTGAAATAGTGATAACTTTATAAACCAACTGTAAATTAATCTCTGTAACCTTTTTCATAATCTTTTTCATAGCAATTCAGATTTTACTATCTTTTGATTAAAAATAATGAAAACAAACAAACAAAAAAAAGCCTACCAAAAATATTCCTGTTTAATGAGAATAAGTTGTATTTTCATCTGTAAAACTGTGCTCCTCTGTTCTGGGAACAAACTTTTCCTGGTTAAGCTTTGATATTCCATAATAAAAAAGTCCATCTTGCTTATTCAATAGAAATCCTTCAAACCAAAGGAACATTTTTATTATCTGTCTCCTAATAGCTATGGATGAAAATAATCCTCCAAGAAAGGAAGCTTTCAGCTACCATGGCATTGCACTTCTTGGCATTTTTCTTTCTGCCATTAAGGACAGAAGCATCTGCTTGATGGAGCAATTAAGCAATGCTGAAGTCACACTAGTGATCCCAGTAAGTTATCCCATCCCTCTGCATTTATCTCCTAACCAAGTAGAAATTGATATCATGTTTTTCAGGAAATAGTTTGAAAGTCAGCTACCTCCTGGTAGAGTTGATTCCCTGTCTTCCCCACAGCCATATGATTAAGCACAGTATTGGTTTCATCTGGGGGGAAATGAGCAGTAGTCTGTGCCACCTCAATGCCTTTGTTTTGGTCTCTTCTGTGAAGACGACTGTCCAGATACATATGGGATGCTACTATCATTCTATCTTTACTTTTTCTGTGTAGAAAGTAAAAAGCTAAATATAGCAGTTTGGAGAATGTACCATGAGTGGCAGTAACATGTATCTGTTTTATCAAACATACTGTGAGAGGGAATCCTGTAGGCAGCTCCTTCCAGAGACTCCTGTTCCGGAGTGCCGTGATCAAGCACTTCACAATCTGTTTTAGTCCCATCTCATGTCACCAAACTCGCTGCACTTTGCTAAGTCACAAAACCAGCAACATAGCAATTAAGCTGGTTTGCTGCAGGTCAAGTCATATACTGTGGGATCAACAACTCAAATACAAACTTTGGTTCTCCTGTGTGTATTATTTGTCTTCTGTGTACAATGCCTACGGATCATCTCTCATACTTCTAATCATTTAATGATGTTGACATGGTTGAGCATGCAAGAAAAATCCAGTCTGGCAGCGTGTTGCTGTCTGCCTTTGCATGGTACAGGCAGATTCTGTCTTGTCTGAAAATCCTCTTGCTCTCAGTACCACCGCCACATGGTGTGAATCATCTTCCTTGGATTAGCCATAGGGGTGTCACACTTGGGGTTTCTTACCCTCCTGCTTGTCAGTGATGCTTTCCAGCCACATTGCTTCAGCTGCAGCATTTTGTGTTCTTCATGCATTCCCAGTATCACTGAACAGACACCAAAAGGGCAGTTGGAAAGTTGTAAGAACAGTCAACCCTATTTACCCTTTCTATGTGGTGTGGACGTTTCTGCTTTTTGCTGAGCTTGTAAATTGTATCGTTATAGGAAAAAAAATGAAGTGGTTACAATAAGTATGTACTATTTATAGATTATTTTTTTTACAAAATTATCTTGCTTTCCTTTGACAAAAGGGGAGATACTTGTTTCTATTAAGATAATGCTTTGGTATTTCAAACAGTGAATTCCCAGCCTGTGAAAAGCACCTGACCTTCCTGCACATAAACTTGCATTATAAACACAGGAGTGTTGTTAGTCTTGGCTTCTGCTTTTGTCCTCTCTCTCTTTGCCTATGCTATTAACATCTTTTATGCCTACAGCTCTGACTCAAAAAGCAATCCCACCTAAGAAAACCATGACCAGACTTCTTAGGAAGGAGCCAGTACTAACATGAATATGACTTTCTAGGAAACAGAGAGCACATGTTTCTTCACAGTTGCTTGTCAGTTAAGGATAACACTAGTGAAATGGACTTTAAACATTCCTAGTTTGTGTTTCTATACTGCAGCTTTGCTCAGATAATTGCTTATTAGAATACGTTTCACTTATTTGTAGCAGATCTGGTTAAAGTCCACTTTCAGCAGATTTCAATAGTGTGGAACACAAGCTCAGTTCAGCCTTGTGTATCGTTGTTGTTACCCTTACCTCCTCTGTTACTCTCCCTTGCCCTCTCCCTGCCTTCCCTTGTGCTTTGCTGCCTCTTTGCCAACCTTGAACCTGACACTAGATGGCAGTTTTGATTTTTTTTCCTTTGTGCTGCCTTGTTCGTTTGCTTTATAGAGTCCTTTATAGAGCTCCTTTAAGTGCCATCACTCGTACAGATGCGTGTGAGTGTACCATTGCTTTCCACAGTAAGGAGCAGTCTGAGGCTGAAACCTAAGTGAATCACCCCAAAAAAAGCATGCTGAAAGGCAGTTAACAAGACACAAAACACTACTGCCAATAAAAAAGTTTGTACTATAAGTCTAAATCAAATCCACTTTGCTCTGTGATTCTTTAGCTTTTAGCTGAAGAACAGATACACAGTTTCTTGAATGGCTCAGGCCTTAATCTGTATTCTTCAGGTACTGGAGTTGTAGATGACTGAAAGAAATTCTTACTTGCAGTGATAACATGGCAGCTCTTAACACAAACACTCAGCCTTCCATTAAAATGTTTAGAGCTTTTATTTTTTTTTAAGCAGAGTTATTACATTTATTCTTTAAGACAAAAAGGCTAAACCCCATAATTCTCCAATATGAAAAGTAAGTTCTGTGGGTATCACTTTGGTTTAACAAAGTCCACAGACATTTCAGAAATCCTGTTTAAAGAGGAGCTAAGTTGAACTTAGCTTTTTTGCTTGGTAGACTGAACTGCAAGCATGCAAAATATGATGTTCAAATTCAGCTTGGGTCAAACTAATTTCACCATTTAAAATTTGCTTTAAAACTTTAAAAAAATCCAACAAAACAGGTCCTCTATTTCTGTGAAAGTAAAGCAGTACTTAAACTTGCATGTTCTGTTGTTTCTATTAAGGTTTGTTTTGTTTTGTTTTTTCCAAATGATTGTATTTTCTACAGATTCAACAATGCAAAAATAAAACTCAGTGTCTAATCTTAACAAAACTTTGTTAAAATGTATAGCCAAACTTAAATTGCCCTCATCTCCTGCTACAACCACCTTGGGTGTGCTGCAGTTTTAACCTGGAATCAATCCCATATCGAGTTAAAAAGCCATCCTTGCCAGGCAGAGCTGACAGGGTGCAAATGTAACCTCTTCTAGGGCGGTGCTTATCGGTAATTGAAACAAAGTTTTCCTCAGAACTTTCTTGTTAGCTTGGAAATAGAGTTTATTCTTTCCGGTTTCCTGCCCAGCTCTCCCTGCAGCGTGGAATTATCTCCACCCTGGACATCGTCAAGGGCTGAAAATTGTCTAGCTTTTGATGAAAGTTTCTGAAGCTGGTTTTGTTTTCTGATTACATTTAAAAAGAAAGAAAAACAAAAACCAAAAAAGCTAAAGTAGGTTGCTCTGTCTCTGGAGGTGTATCTTGTAAACACAGACTTTGAAGCATAACCTCTGCCTTTAACATGAAAAAGCTTTTTGAACCAATTTTTGAGCCAATTTTTGCCCTTGGCAGTCACTGTGAAGTCCCAGGTTTGTAGAAACAACCAACCACTCCTATTTTGGCCCTTTACAAATGCTTTGGTACCTTACAGATAGGGATGCTAGGCCCCAGCGTATTTCTCAAGGTAGCAATGCTCAGCAAACATCTACCAGCCAAATTCTTACCTTGTGGTAATTTAAGTGATTAACAATTCATGTTTAGCACAGTGTCAAGCATATCTTTTAGAAAGCAAAAGGAAAAAAGCCATTTGTTATAAACACAAAATACATAAGGACTGAAGATGATTGAGAAGAGTTGATATTCTTCAGACACTGACTGGCTTATATTCTTGTTTCCAGGTAGTGTTGCCTGGTGACTTGAAAACATTGAATCGTGAGGTAAGAACGCATATTGCTGACTCCCTTACAGCTTCATAATTTAATTCTAAATGCAGTCTCCTCTGTTGCTATTATTATTACTGGGAGTCTAGTGGGAGGTGTCCCTGCCCATGCAGGTGGGTTGGAACTAGATGATCTTTAAGGTTCCTTCCAACCCAAACCATTCTATGAATCTGTGATGACTGATCTCTGTCACAGAACTCCTCTTGGTTTATGTTTTTCATTTGTTTGGTCTTGCTGGTCAACCTGCAACTCCTGATCTAACACATAATCTAGAAGTAGTCAGCAGAGCTCCCCAGCTGATTCATCTTCTGTGTTTTGGAGCAGGACAGTGCTGGCACTGGTGCTGGTGGCTAAACCCCAGCTCACAGGAGGAAACCAGACACCAGAAGGAGCTGGTGCTGGAAGTTCCTGAGGTGCCCTGGGCCCTGGCTGTACACTCAGCCCAGTCTTGTATCAACACAGGGAGTCCTCATCCTGCTCAGTACCTGTTCCTCCACTCCTCAGCTCTCCCAAATGTGTGCTATGTTTCTCATGGCTTTTTGTCATAGAATGTAATGGAATGTCCACATGGGCATGTGGACAAAAAGTTTGACTACCTCTATTATAATCAGTAATTTCCACTTTAATTTCAAAAGATTTTTAATAGAACTATATGCTGCTTGATTTAACTTCTCTATTATAGAAGGCTAGCAAAAATAAAATGCTGCAGCATCCACCTATCAAAAAATTCCTAAAAAAAACCCCAAAGTAAGCATTTTGCTTCTAAATGTTTATGGTATGCCTACAGAAAGTTGGTCTTAGATTAAGCTGACAAGTTCATAAGACTGCTGATAAGCAAAAAACCTTAAATTTAGTGATATAGCCAAGGCATATCAGTTTACACAAAGGGCTGATAGGTCAGGGATATAAATTTGATTATTTTATACAAACCAAAGTCAGATGGAGTCAGATGTGCACATGCAGCACAAAATGGAGCTCTTAGAGGAGATTTGTATAATTTGCTAGTGACAGCAAAATTTCTGTAAAGTCCTTTTTTACAAAAAAGCTAATAAAATATCAACATGTGCTTGCCCTTTTTAGGTAACTGACCTTTTCTCCAAATTCTACTTCCTAATGCCAGAAAATCCTGTAAACACAATCTTCAATGAAAACATATAGTCCCTTTGCAACATTCACAATCAGAACAAACTTCTACTCTCTGTCATATCCATAACATCAATCATAGTAAGGGCCCATTTTCACAGGAAACTTTTTTGAAAGCTTTGCCATTCAGCTTCAGCTCCAAAAGGATTATTTAGCTTTTTGAAAAACAACCAAGACAGCCCCTGATAGCATACTTCTAGAGAACAGCACTACAGGGAAATGTAATAGATGACCTGTCCTTTGGGAACAGCCTTCTTTATGTGTCTGGTTAGAAATGTATTTTAGAAGCCACAACTGCCTATGAGGAGCTCTACAGCTAAAGACAGGATATTAATCACTATGAATGTTAACAGCTGTGAAGTTATATTTTAAGTATCCTAGATTTTGTAAGACTAAAACATCCTACTCATAGTTAAAAATGCCCTCTTCACCCTGTTATTGCAGAAGTCATCTCATACATTGTACTACTTGCCTTGCAATAAATTTGTGTTTAAAAATTGAGTGTTAGCAGCAGATACCCACTTGGGTCTTGGACACTGCACACTGTATTTCTACCTTTTCCAAACCAACCTTTGTGTTTAGTTACAGCTTGCTAAATGGGAACTTGGACAAGTTGCCTGCATACTACCATCAGGGGAAAAAAAAAAAAAAGCTTCACTATATTCTTTATCCTATATTACGCTGGTTGAAGGTTTCAAAGGTTTGAAGTTAGTTATCTGAACTTGGAAAAAATCCTAATTGAAAACTGAACAGTTATACTGACATCAGAAAACAATCCCACTGTGCCAGCTGTGTAGAGAAGGCATTCTGTAGCAGGAAGGTGTAAGTTCAGGTATTTCAAACACTTGACATCTTGGCAGCTTGAATTCAAAGAATATATATTATATAAAACTTTTTCTGATGTCTCTTATTCATGTTTGTGGTTCGTGGCTCAATCCATAGATGCTCTTCTATTTTCCCAACCTGATAAAATTTAAATTGTTCACATGGACAGAAGAGCAGGCCCAAGAAGAGGATGTTCATAGAGACAAAACTTCTATTCCTTGTTATTAGCTGACTCTGAAACACACAAAAAAAAAAAAAAAAAAAAAGTAACAATTAATTGAGGTACAACTTGATATTCACTAAATCTTACAGGAATTAAATGTGAAAGTTCCCTGGAAGCACTCCAGCAGGAAGAGGGTATCTGCTCTTCTCCAAGATCTGTAGGGATGTGTGGACCCTGAAACAGGCAAAAGCATCATCTGTCTCTTCTTTCTCTTTCCCCATCCTGTGCCTACAGTCTTACCCTTAGAGACATTAACATCACCTGTGTGAAATCCAGTTATGCTGCAACAGTCTTCTGCTCCTCTCCAACCTGCTGCATTTTCTCTTCACTTTTGAAATCACTGTGTAATTGCAGTCATATGTGATACAAAGGAAAAGATCTCATGGGCTTTGAACCTTAGACAGTAGCATTGAATAAAAATAAGAGGCAAACAGCTTAAATTCTAGCACAGGAAATTACATTTAAATGTCAAAAAACATCTTTAAAAATTTTATTTTATTTTAGTATTTAATTCAAGGGCAAATGACCAATTGGAATAGGCTGCCCATGGAATCTGTAGTCTCCATCCTTAGGAATATCTAAAACCCAGATGGATAACCTCTCCAGTTGACCCTGCTTTGTCTAGGGAGGCTGAACCAGATGATCTCCAGAGGCACCTTGCTACCTCAACTATTCCATGATAACACATGATTGAGGAACTGCTCCCAGTCCCTGGAGGCCATCAGCAGCTGAGAAGTCATGAATCTCACTGGCTTGCATGACAAATAAAAGATGGTGCCCAAGTGAATGATTGTCAGAAATAATAGTGTTGGACCACTCCAGATCAAGGTACTCCTTTTCCAGCCAGAAGACCCTGGAAGGATAGGTTGGGAACACAGGGAGTTTTTCAGGGAATGAAGGTGACAGCAGAGACATCCAACTGCAGTGACTCTCTGTGACAAAAGGTTTCACAGTTAATCTGCAAGAACATTGCTAATGTAAGGTAAAAAACAAACAAAAAAATCCTCTTTAGTGGTATTGAATTCAATGTGCTTAGTGTTCACTGAGCACTCCCTAGTTCAGTTATGGACCTCAGCTACCTCTACACCACTGTGTATTTTGCACTAGGATCAGCTCATATCCTTAGTTTTACCTTCTCAGAGGCAAGACTCTGAATGTTTTTAATCACTCTCTCAGAGTAAG
The DNA here is from genome assembly GCA_038090715.1 of Florisuga fusca. Classification (NCBI taxonomy): domain Eukaryota; kingdom Metazoa; phylum Chordata; class Aves; order Apodiformes; family Trochilidae; genus Florisuga; species Florisuga fusca. The sequence goes on along the minus strand of JAAWXA010000021.1, from coordinate 11,827,251 downwards.
AATTTTTCCATTCCCTCTAGCAATCCTGCTTCTCTGCCCAGAATCTTTAGTTCTTCAATATCCTTTCAAGATGGAAGAATTGCTCCCTTACACAACAGCATCCCAGATTTAGATGGCCACTGTTCCATTCTTAGCATTGTTTCTTCTTCTCACCCACAGCTGTTCTGAAATGTATTATGGAAGTAGGGCTGCTCTTTCTGCTTCCTTACAAAACTGTTGAGGAGAATATTGTAAGGGCAGGTAAATGCAGAAAGTAAGTATTTCAAGAAAGCTGTAAGCTTTACATGATGAGATCTCTGAACCTGTGATTCTTCGGGAGGAAACAGAGGATATGCTTTGAGGTTTCCCAGAAGCAAATTAAGTACTTTGCTGAACTTGGCACAAACATAATTCTTCACAAAAGAAAAGGGACAAAACACTAAAAACAAGCTGAATGAATAAAATTTTTTTGTCACCGCTTATCTAATTCCACTTGTGTAATCCCAAGGTCATACAGGCACATACACCATGACCAAACAGCTTGACCACCACCCTAGTGATCTGCCAGGCTGCAGTGCTCATGCTGCAAACCAATTTTCCTAATCCTGTAGCACAGGTGGAACATGCCAAGACACCATAGCATCAGCATGCATATGGCAAAAGTCACTGAGCATCCCCTTTGACTACAAGTTTTTGTGGACAACCAACACGAAGAAAATGATCTTGGGCACAGTTCAATGTGTTAAAGACTCAGCAGTGCCAGAAGCCATAAGTAGGACAGGGTGCTGCTCTGAACTGCCCTGTATGGCAGTGGCTTTTCATATTTTGTCCTGTAATCCCTCCTGTGCAGGAATTTCTTACATGACTGATCCCTGCAAGTCAAGGCATACTGCAGATACTCAGTATCTCCCCACTTTGAGAAGAACTTGTCTTTCTCCACCAGTCACAGCAGGTGGCTTGCAGAAGTCTTTCCAGTCTTTTTAAATGCATGTTTTTGGACCTACCCAACACTTCAGCCCTGCTGGAACACATGGCTTCAGTGCTTCTCATTTATCTCCTACCAAACAAAAGGCAGCATCCTCCCAGCATACCAGGAAGGATGACAGATGTAATGTTCCTTGCTGGTCTGTTTAAGGGAGTCCTTACCCCTTGTATTCAGCAGCTCAAAGGCCAGAACATATACTAGCACTGGGAATGAACCACAGACAGCAATGACAGCAATGTGCTTTCATCCCTACAGTGCTGATTTCAGCTGATAAGGAAAAGGAGGGAATCTAAAATGACTGTCATGGAATGGAAATCACAAAGCAGCATTAAGGCATTAGCAAATAACAACAAGCATGCAAATAATAATGATCAGAGTCATGGTTTTAACATAGGTTTTAATTTTCCAAGACTGCATGTTACAGTCTAGTCTAAAATTCTTCCCAAAAAGAGGAAATCTATCATTGGTGAGACTTGTGTATTATGAAAAGCTGACCCATGTAAAAAGCATGACTTCCAATCGACTGCTTCAAAATATATCTTTTAATGTGAACAAAAATATTTATGACTCTCTTGTGTTAAAATGCAGAAAGCAGCTGTAAGCAGCCAGGGCATGACAAGATGTGCTCATTAAGGACACCAGTCTTTTCTGTCTTCTAAACAATAACCCATGTGGTCCTTCCCTCCTCTGTCAACATACCTATCTCTGTCATTGCTGCACCATCCACAGCTTCTCACGTTTCTTCTTTTGTTTCAGGCCCTCCACTTCCTCTCTCACTCAGCAGCTCAGCTTCCACCTGTTCTCCCGTCTCACCTGGGAATGGTAACCATGGAGATCAAATTAAGATCCACAGAGAAGAGCACCATGTACCCCAGCTCCTTTCTGCAAACCTGACTCTCCAATGCTCTTTACCAAGGTACTCCTTGAATGAATCCATAGGGAACAAACAGGATGCTCTCAATCACTTTCCATCATCCAGCCACTCACGTGCCTCATGCCTGTAAAGTCCTCCTGATGCCTTCATAAAATCCCTTTGATGCTCTAGTCAATACACATCAAAGTACTATTGATGTTCAAATTATTTCCCCTGGATTTTATTTTCTATATGTGCAATTTAATTGCAATTGGAACAAAAACAAAACAAAAAAACCCACAGTAATGCAACTCTGGCTGAAACTGTGCTTTCCCTAGGAAGCTGCTACCTAATTAATTTACTCAAACAGCTACTGAAGCACAAAGGAAAACAAAACAAGTGTTAAGTATCACATGCACCACAGCAGAAAAATGGAAGCTCCCTCCATCATATGCATCATGGAAAGATAATGCACAATGAGTTAAGATACTACTTCTAGCTTGGAATGAATAGCAGCAGAGGCCCTTTTCCTAAAAGCCTTGTTCACTTGCCCTGCATGCAGCACAAATCACTTGGTGGTCAAAGACCTACAACTTATCTTCAGGCAAATGGTCACAGTGCTCACTCAGGGTGTCCTGCTCTGCCTCCAACACTATGCCCTGAGTCTTAGAAATAGTCATTAATGAAACTGTGAGTTCCCAGGTAGACAATCTGTTCCACAGTCATTTACTGCTTACATAAAATGAGGCTTCATTCCAAAGGGTAGGTTCCTATTTTATGTAGGAGAAACCCCATGTGAAGAGACATGGGAGAAGACAAGCCAGGCCCCTTGTTCAGCTACTGGGATGCAAGGGGTTGGATTTATACAGCCAGTTCAGTGACAAGCACAGCAAATCCACAGGGTTAGTGGTAGTGCATGGTTCTGCCTCTGGGCTTCACACAGATCAGTCCTTCTGCAACTCACACTTCTTCAAGGCAAATATGGAATGAGGAAGGCTGCTGACAACAATGTTTCCCTGCAGATAAATACTTCTCAGGTTTTTCACTGACTTATTCCCTCAAGAAATGCTCCCCCAAGAAGTATCCAGTTCCTCACTGAGCTCCTTTGTACCATTTAGGAGAAATTCAATTCCTCCTGTGAAGTGTTCACCTTCTGTGTGTGCAGGGCCAAGGGACACATCCTCTGGGCACTAACCCAAAGATGAGCACAAACTGCAATCTCTGGCAATGACCATAGCTCCCAGTAAAGGTGCCTTTCTCAACACACTCAGAAACCACTGGTTCCTCATGCAGCCTTCCTCCCCAGTGAGTCAGCTCCAAGCATTTTCGGAAAGCTCATTCCTATGTCCCTTCACTACTACTCCTATTCTCCTTGTATAGTAGCCAAGCTTCTAAGCCAGGCTGGGTAAATCCAAGGGTGCATCAGAGACAATGCATTCTATACTACAACTAGGCATGTACCCTCCAACTTCATGTGCACAGGGACAGCTGCCTTATCATAGAACCATGGAACAGTTTGGGTTGGAAGGGACCTTAAAGATCACCTAGTTCCATCCACCCCTGAATGGGCAGGGACACCTCCCACCATACCAGGTTGCTCAAAGCCCCATCCAACCTGGCCTTGAACACTTCCAGGGAAAGGGCATCCACAACCTCCCTGGGCAACCTGTTCCAGTGTCTCACATTCCTCACAAGAAACAATTTGTTCCTAATACCTCATCCAAATCTGCTCTCTTTCAGTTTGAAACCATTCCCCCTTGTCCTATCACTACATGCCCTTGCAAAAAGTTCCTCCCCAGCTTTTCTGTAGGCCCCTTCAGGTACTGAAATGCCACTACAAGGTCTCCCTGGAGCCTTTTCTTCTCCAGCCTGTTTTCACAGGAGAGGTGCTCCAAATCTCTAATCATCTTTGTGGCTCTCTGGATTCGCTCCAAGAGCTCCATGTCCTTCCTGTGCTGGGGGCCCAGAACTGGACACAGTCCCCCACAGTGGGGTGGAGGTCTCACTACAGGAGATCAGAGGATTAGAGGGCAAGAATCACCTTAATTAGTATATATAACTTAAGTAACAGAGCCTCTGGTCTCTGCAAATATTAAGGAACATGCAAAAACTAAGGAACATGCCTGATCTACACAGAAACACAACATTTTCAATGAAGGGTATGATGGGGCATTGTACCTGCTATGAACATAAAGGCATGCAATGAAGTAACACAGATGATGACTGTAAATGCTTATTAAATTTATTACAGTTTGGACTTGTGAGACTGAGGCTTCCCCAGCCACCATCTTCTTATGGTCCACATTGTATAGAATCCCCAGACCAAATTCTGATTCCAGAAGCTCATGTGAGGCTCTCAGTAAAGTCAAAAGGATCCCCCCCCAGCTCCCTGGAGGCAGAATTTGGTCTCCTGAATTTATGAAAGCACAAACATTACCCTCAGTGAGGTGGTCCTCTTCAGTAATGTGTACATTCTCAATGGTTTCCACTACAGAGCTGCCACTGCCCTCTACCAGTCCACTGTCCTCTGCTGGTCCTGGCGATGGTGACCCAGTGTCTTCTCTGGGTGAAGTCCCAGTGTCTTCTCTGGGTGAAGTCCCAGTGCTTTCCTCTGGCAGAGCAGAGGGCAGCTCCGAGATCTCCTCTACTCCCCCAGGGGAGGGCTCGGTGCCCTCCGGCTCCTCCCTTTTACAGACCGACTCAATCACGGCTGCAGCCTCCTCTTCTGGCAGATGCTCACCGGGGTTTGTCTCCTCAGAGGCAAGACTCACACCTTCTGCTGGGTCCAACTGTGTTTGGTCAGCTATGGTTTCATGATCATCTGCAGTTGGGGTGTTTTTACCTGATGATGCTTTTAGTTACGGCAGAACAAGGAAAGAAAAAAGAGAATTACAGATAATTAGTGAGTAGGCACGTTGTCTAGATGACAACTAGACCCACAGGAGACTTCACAACCACCACCCATCAAAGAGATCCCACCTGGCTATGGACAACACTCCTTCACCAGGTCTGTTGCTCTTACAGGTATCCAGCAGAGGATGGTTCTACTCTCACTTTAAAAAATAAAACCCAAAAATTTTTGGCTTGATGCACACCATATATTTTTATATGGAGAGAGCTGACCTGTTTATAGGTCAATGTCCTATTACATTTTGCCTTGCAGATTAAAAGTGTGCAGAAGGTTTGCCAGTGATCTGCAAAGAAATTTTCTCTGCAAGAAAACACCTTTTCCTGCCCCAAACCAGGCACAGAATCAATGTGCCAAGCGTGACAAATACTTTGCCCTGTGCATGGGAAACCTCTAGTGATGCTTCCAGATGGGCTGAGCAAAAAACACTGAGAAGAACCTGCTCATCCCAGAAGGTGAGCAGTGCCCATTTCTTAAAACAAAAAACAGTTTGTCTGTCTTTTTAATACTAAACTGCCACCCACAGTACACCTTATCTAATAAAACATTCAACACCGGAAGCCTAAAAAATTAAAACTTCTGCTTCTTTCATCTTTCATCAACATATCAGCCAAGTAAAGCAAAGTGTCTTTTTGGCAAAGTGTATGAATAAAGAAACAGCGAAATTACACTGACAGGTATTTAAGGATAAAAGTTGAAGACTCAAAATGAGTTATACCTACCTATCAGATTGAATTTAAAATTTTCTGATTAAATTCAGTTTGACAACAGCTTGTACTTAACCTCCTCAGAAGGAATGCCAAGAAGAAAACCCTGGGAATTCATGCACAAAATCTGTTTATATAACAAGTACAAAATCTGGACATATTATAGTTTCTGAGAAAATGATGATTTTGGTGTCAAAACCAGTGTGCAGAACCGTATGATACTTCACACACACAGTTGAACAGCGAAAAAATGTAATACACCCTGCACTTAAAACAGCTGCTTAAATACCACTGCTTTTAAGACATCTTCATAGTTCTTTTGAGGCATTCAGGCAAAACACTTCCCCAGCATGTGTCACCTGGTTAGCATGTGCCTGCAGTCCCCAGGAAGGACGACTAAGCCAGGCAAGAGCAAGAATAGGGAAGCTGGAGCATCAAGACAGAGGGAAAACAACTTCGACTATGGGACCCATAAAACCTCATTTGCCCCAGGAATTTAAAGATCACCTGAGGTCCATCCAACTCCTTCAAATTATTGTGGCATAGCTATTTATAAAGGAAACTCAAAAAAAGGAGGTAAGCTCAGCGCCATGAGTCAGAGCACAGGGGTGGCACCCCACCTCTCAGAGCAACCAAGGAGCAATGGGAAGGACAGGGACATCTCTCTGCAAACCCACCCAAGATACTTTTCCATCTGTTTATCTTTTACATTTTTGGCCTTCACCATAACCATGGGCAACGCAGTCTACAGCCCACTTACACCCCCTGTAAAACACATTTTTGCTGGTTTTAAGCCTGCTTCTAATTTAATCAAGTGATACAGTTCTTGTGCTACAAGAAACAGCAAATATATTTCCCTATTTACCTTCCCTAGACCTCCCTCACACCTTGTCTTCCAGGCACTTCTTTTCCTAACATGAAGCTCAATGTGATAATCAGAATAACAGCAAATCAGGATAACAGAAAGTATGTCTTACAGTACTCTATGCAGTGACAAAAAAAAAAAAAAAAAGCCGTGTAAACTCAGAGCTCATAGACGTGATCTTTTCACTTTTTTTTTTTTAGTCCTTTAGACATTACCCATGCTTAGTACCAGGTAAACAGGGAGTATTTAAAACCTAGAAATAGAAATAAATGAGCCATGAAAACTAGCATGTTACATGGAGTTTACAATTGGTATTACCAGTAAAAGAAACAATTCAAACCCATTATTACTAGGAATCTCCTGCAGCTTCTATAAGCATCAGCCCTGTAACTTCCAGCTACTCCTCTCTTCATCAAGATGTTTTATATAAATTGGATTATAAAATACTGCCATGCACTGCTGGAAACCCTGGAAGCATTCCTCTGCTCATCTGAAATGCAAAGAATTCTCTAATATGGAAAAAATAAATCCTCCCAGTAATCTGTTCAATACTTTTATCCCCTGGAAGAATGAACATCATGTGGCAGTCAACATTCCTAGGATGCCTTCTAGTTTTACTTATTTTAAATCAATAATTTTTATTTTCCCTTGTGTAGACAATTTCAGCTGGAGAAATAATGAAAAGCACAGTGAATTTAAGTGGGCCATGGCTACAATATTTATACCTTTGCCTTTTTTCTTTCCCTTTGGAAAAGTCTCACATTTTTGTGAATTGCCCATCAGTGGAAGCAAATTAAATATTTTTTTTGCCTGTTAACACATTCAGATAATTTTCTTCCAAAATACTCTCTTATTAAACTAAACAATACCTAAGATATCTGGCTGGTAACTGCCCAGCTAATGGAGATTTCAGCTGTACTTAAAATCTGCACTTCATAATTAGTGTTACATTAGTTTATATATCTAGTACATTTCATAACCTACCTGAACACAAACAGGACTTTAGACAGAATTCCTAAAATACCCAGGATAAATTGCCTCATTTTCCCCCCCCTTCAGTATTCCTGGGCAAATATCTTTCAGTAGAGGATGGAAAGACAGAGGAATCTGGTACATTGCCCCAGTCAGCAGGTGCAGTCTAAAGAGATTTCTGCCCATGATTTTAGCAGAGCTCCTTGGTTTGCAGATGTGGCACAGCCAACACTCACCCCATACATCACAACATCACCAGACAACAAATGGAAAATAAACCCATACAGAAAACACGGATGAAGTACACCAACAGATGATATTTATAACTCAAGCATACAGGAAAGAAAATAAGTAAAATGGAAAACAACTTTTTATGCATCTGTCTTCATGATGTATCTTTCTGGAGAAACCAGGATCTGGACCTGCAGCTTTCACATTTCTTACAAAAGTGTTTCCAAACCTCCCTTGGTTGCCTTAGGGTGAATGTATAGAATGTACAGGGTGAATGTATAGATGTTCATAAGAAAAAGGCAGCGTGGCAGGGGTCAGGTGTTGCTCGCTGGCTACTATTTTAAAGGGGGGAAGGGGAAGGATTGGATTTGAGAGCTATTATGCTAAAGAACCTGTCTGTAAATGAAAATTAGAAGTCTGCGGAGAAGAACGGAAGCAAGTAATTTATTAATCGACAAGAAGCAGCCGTTCACTCGGGCATCATTCACAACCTTCTCCCACCTTCCTCGACAGGGCGGGCAGAACTAGAACCGGGGAGAAGCCCACGGCCCCCTGGCCCCCTCCTGACTCCCACCCGCGGGCCAGCACCGGCAGCCAGCGGCTTCCCACCCCCCGCAGGCTCGGGGGCAGCTCCCCCCTGCTCACCCTCANGGCGGCCCTGTGGCGGCGGCGGGAGGCGGCTCCGGGGGGCGGCTGCGGGCGCTGCTGGAGCAGCCCATGGCGAGGTGAGGAGAGGCGGCCGGCGCGGTGGCCTCGTCCCGACTGCGCGGCCCGGGGCGGGGTGAGATGAGGAGGGGGTGGAGGTGCCGCCGTGCGGTGGGGGTGGCCGCAGGGGTGGCCCTGGCTGCCTTAAAACACCTCCCAGCCCCCTCCCCCGCTGCCCTGCTCACCTCAGGCCACCCGGCTCGGTAATTCCCGCCTTTGGGACAGTTTACTGCGCGACGTGCGGGTACCGCGAAGTCGAGGCTGCAACAGACGAAAAAAGGACTGCAGGTCTGTGTGGCCGCAGCTGGAGACCATGAATTTAACCCTGGGTGCGGGTACGTGTGGGTAAAAGCCGCTAGGAAACTTCAAGCCGGGGTAGCATCGAGTAGAGGGAGACCCACACGCTGGTGAGAGAGTCCAGGGTCTGGGCAGGGAGATGAGACGGACTGGGAGGCTGAGGGTCCATGGATGTGGTTGTGCTTGTGAGCCTGAGGGTTTGGAGTTTCTGTAAGGAACCCCAGTCCGGATCATCCGCAGAGGAGCAGCCGGACCGGGGTATCTGCACTCTGGGTGTTTGTGTAGGTGCAGTGCTGTCTTATCGTCCCCTACTTAGGCACAGACAGGGGCTCAGCCTCCCTCCTGGCTCTCCCTGCAAGCGGGAACAACAGTGAATTCAACAGTGCAACTGGGATGGGGAGATGTCTGGGTTTTGGCAGCTGGGAGGCAGGAAGAAATCTCTGGGTTGCAGAGTCCTCTGGATTCAGCAGCCACCTGTAACACTTTTTCAATCAGCCTTAAAGGTGAAAGAAAAATAATACGATTTTTATATTTGCATACAGGCAGATCAGCAGATGTCCAAGGAAGTTGGTGTGGCTTAGAAACTTTCCAAAGAGTTAGAATGAAGAATGTTTGCCATAGATTTGCTTGAATAAGCAGGTCCAGTGTACTTTATAAATTGCACCCAAGGTGTGTTTCATTATGTCCTTCAAATTTAACCACCCATTCTTCCAAATAAATGCTTTATATCCATCCAGAAACTTGTCCAAACAAATCGTATTGTCTTTGGACTGTTGTCCAGGGTTTGTTGATGTCCTGTAGCCAAGGAGAAGCAGTAGCAGTAAGTCCAGCCAGGCTGCAGGACATACGGAATTCCTGGAAATATGGTTTACCATAGGGTATGTGCACTAACACTGTGGGTAGAACAAGTGTCAAGCTCTGGCACACCTGGGAAAGACTGATACAGATAAGGTATGGATTATTTGGATACCAGGTGTACCCTGAAGCTGTCAGACCCCCTGCATGTTCAATGCACACTGAGTGCACTCATGGCACTCCAGGAAATTTCCTGGCAAACCTACAAGGAGGAACACCACATAAGCCTAAACACATTAACATCTGCTTCCTCAGGTCCTGTTCATATTTAGGACACTTTTAAAAAATAATATAAAAAACTTCAGGCTGCATAAAGTTGTAGCTATATATAAGATTCCTACCAGACACTAGACAGTGAAATGGTGGTAACTTGGAAATGCTTCTGTGCAAGCACAAGAGCAGAAGTGCAACTAAGGTCTAAGTTGCCTTAGTTAACTCGAAGTTAACTTAATTTAACTGCCCTAAACTTAAAAGGTAATTTCAGAAGTATCTTACATTCATCATGTTTGTGTGCAACCCTGACAGCCCTGTGGGAGGGACAGGTTAGTTCCCCACACAGCACCTGTGGGTTCCCTGCACAGCACAGATGGGGGTTCCTCAGGACAACAGTGGGATCTTCATGTGAAAACACCCACACACCCACCTGCTACCTGCCAGCTGGGGTGGGTGACAGTGGCCTTTGCTGCCACAGATAGCAAAGCAGAAGTGTTTGTGCATGCTGAGGAGTCCTGACAACTGAGGGCAACAGACAGGAGTTATGCAAGGGAGGGATGGCAAACATATCTGATATCCCACCTTTCTTCTATGATGTTCTTCCAGAAAACAAAGGAGTCTGGAGCAAAGTGCACCAAGGAAAATAAAAAAGGGAAATCTACACTCAGTTCCTTCTCTTGCCTGCAGGGCTTTGTACCTGCTTCCCTTTGTGTTCAAACCAAAGGGTAAGTTGTGCAGAGCGCACCAACCATCCATCTTACAGAAAGAAGTGGAGAAAGGAATTCAAGATTTATGAGGACAGAGAGGGAACATGTGTGGGCATGTATCAGCAGCCAAGGACGCCTACTGTGGGGGTCAGGGCTGCTCTGTACTTCACATTCTTTAAACAGGCCTTGGATAAAGTACAGAAATAGCAACGAGAACCCAAGGGCCGTTTGGCAGGTGACTCCAGAAACACTAAATAACAATTTCATGGCCTTCCCCCCTCCTACCATGAGTAAGGGAGAAGCTGCATCTTTTCAGTGGGAAGACTGGACACAACAGAGCTGGTGATGGAGATGGACATAGATAGGGCCATGGCAGGAGTAGGCTGCACCTCAGTCTATCAGTGTAGTGCCATGTACCAGGTGAGGCTTGGACATGATCTGCCCTCTGCAGATCATTCAGCACAACCACGTTCCTATGGGGTAACGTGCTACTCCACAGCTGCCTATGCCACTGTCCTGCCTTGCTGGGAGCACCAAGATGATCACCTTTCCACCAAAAGTGGTTAACACTATGGATTTACCACAAGGAGAGGTTACACATCATGATGTATATCAAGAATTCACTGGCAAACACAAAGAGGTGTATGTTCCCTTCTTCAAGCCTCTGTATGTTCAAGCAAACACCACTGAGGCCAAGATAGAGCTGGGGCTGATGCCAGTGAGGCTCCCACTTTTAATTTCTGCTTTGTAGATGGTGTGTATCACCTGGCTCACCTGTGGGCCAGGGTAGGGGGTAGTGAGTACCATGCACCTTCCAGTGATGATGCAGGGTAGGGAGCTTTGGGAGCAGGAGTCTCAGGGCTGGGGAAGTGAGACAAAAGTGTGAGACTGAAAATGAGGGGAGGTTCCTGGGGGTGACAGGCAGAAGCAGAAGGCAGGGGCAGGGAGTGAGAAGGAATGGGAGAAGAGGCTAATGCAGAGCAATTAACCACTGAGTGTTTAGAGCCCCCAAAAATGACTGCACATGATCCAGCAGGGGGACCTCTCCACAGACTCCCCGCCTTCCCTAATCTGAACCACTCTGGTACAACCCCAATTGAAGGCTAAAAATAACCTTTACCAAAAAAACTAAACAATCATCCTGAATTAGGAAAATTATTTTATTCAGGAAAATAAATTGAGAAATTAAAATAGAATGTAAATTGGGAGTGTTCACTGATAGCTCTATCTCCAGAGGTAAAGCAGCAAATACCTCTGTCCAACAAATACACAAGCAGACATACACTTACAAAAAAGCAAACTTTATAAATTTTTTTCTAAGGACCTGGCAATTTTTTAAGTTCCCAAGCCAGTACTACATGATCAAACTTGATTAACTAATTCCAGAGCTTAATAGCTGCTAATAATTTTGAATATTTTTGATGTGATTCCTACTGAAGCTATTAAATTTAAATCTACTTTCTGATAGACCCAAATCTTGGGACTTTCCAAATCACAGTAGACTTTTCAGAATAATATATTAATAATGAGTTTTCTTTTTTAAACTTTGACTCCTTTTCTCAGATCTTCTGTACAGAAAGACCAACACTGACCAGGCAATAAAATATTCTAAGTTGTTTATTGTGGCACACAGTTCAGGCCAAACCTGACACTGATGCAAATTTGCATAGTTCCACTGAAGGCTGCTCTGTGATGCCAGTTTAGGAACCTCAGAGAACTGCCTTCTGAAACAGCTATTTTTGTTTTGCCTGGGATGCCCATGACCTTGAAACTTAGCTCCTAGGACATGCACTGTAATTCCTTGGAAAGGAGGCAATCTGCAGATCTTATCAGACTAATTACTGTCTTTAGAAACTTGCCACTGTCAATTTCTGCACAATTTGGTCCTCAGAAAAATCAAGTATCTTGTATTGGCACTTTATTTAAGCTGGCTACACATGTAAGTATACAAATGCATGTATTTATATGTAGATATATATGTGCATATAGACATACTCCTTAGCATCCTTTTTGTTGGCTGAAAATAAACCCAAGCTGTGCAGCCATAGACAGTATTTAACCTAAAGGTTTTCCCTGTTCCCTAATGAACATTTATGCTTTTGGCAAATTTTCTTCTATAGCTCTTTTCTTTCCTTCCTTCCTTTCTCATAGTAAAGCTGCTGAAAAGGTGCCCAAGGAGAGGTTTGAATCCAGATCCACCAGAGCTGTGCATTACTGAGATTCTAAATTCCCAGCAATCCGAAACAAAGAGCTGCATTTGTATGCCTTACAATACAGGGGATAGTTTGGTGCATGACCCTGTAAAAATCACATAAATGTGTTTGCATTTGCTGTAAATGTGATGATTATCAGAGAACACAGTCTGTCACTTTTAATAGCTCTGACAAGTGCAAAAGGAGAAAATAATGGCTGCAGGTGTTCACAAAATGTTGTGTAATTGTGCAGAGATTTTCACAGAACTTAAAATGTAAGGAAGAACAGGACTGTGTTTATGCATATTTTTATCCCATCAAAATGGTATCCTTTGGTCCTATTGGTAAAATAAAAATGTAGGCCTAGCTTTTGAAAAGGTCAGTCTTCTTTTTTGAATTGAATCTTGTCTTTCAGGATTAATGTGTGGCCTCTGGCAACTGAAGGACAGCTGAAAAGATATTTTGCTTTCCCCTTGCAGTGGCTTCAGCAGAGGTTGCAACTTAAAAGCCCCCCCCTTAATGACATCACACAACACCCCCTGGTTGGTTGCTGGTAGCCGATCAATACCTGTTACCATCTCAGGCACTCAGTGGCTTTGACAAGGAGCAAGTCCTGAGGGATACCCATTGCCTGCTGATACGGACAGAGGGTAAGCAGAGAACAGCTTCAGACTTTGCTCTGTCCCCCTTGCTGTCAGGGTGATCCCCATATTCTTCCCATTTGAATTATAGAATCGGCTGGGCTGGAAGGGACCTCAGAGATCATCAAGTCCAACCCTTGACCCACTACCGCTGCGGTTACCAGACCATGGCACTGAGTGCCACATCCAGGCTCTTTTTAAATATCTCCAGGGATGGAGAATCCACCACTTCCCTGGGCAGCCCATTCCAATGCCTGATCACCCTCTCCGTAAAGAAATTCATTCTAATATCCAACCTAAACCTCCCCTGGCACAACTTAAGACCGTGTCCTCTTGTCTTGCTGAGAGGAGCCTGGGAGAAGAGACCAAATGCTCAGCTGTACCTTGTGAGTTCCTGTTATCTGTTACAAAGACAAATGAGTTGAGTGATAGCGCCTCGCTATCTGGCCTTCTACATTTTAACCCCTTATTTTCTGAATCAAACTAAGCGCTCAGCACCTAACAGCAGAAAAACGTGGTCAGACCAGGACGCACGTCTATCGCTCCAGTGGCTTGTGAAGAGATTTATTTTCCCTGTACCGTAAATTTCCATCTCCGCCCTGTGACAGAAGTGACACTCCCGCAGGGGGTGGGAGGCTTAGGCCCCTCGGACTCCCTACAAGGAGCTTCTAGGAGCCTACCGCAAACCTATGACAGGAAAATCGCATTTAAAATCGCTTTCTCAAACACGGGAGAACGGACAGCAGACGGCGAGAGACCGGAGGCGCCCGGGCACTCAGCCGCGGCACCCCAGCCCCCCACAGGCCCCGCCCCATCCCCAAACA
>JAAWXA010000021.1:11668583-11813307 GCA_038090715.1 Florisuga fusca | reverse complement strand
GGCGTGGGGTCCGCTGCTGGGTGCTAACCCCTCCCCCCCCACCTCGTTCACCCCTCTGTTCCAGTTACCGCCCGACCCGACGCCCGGCAGCAACATGGTGGCCGCGAAGAAAACGGTGAGTCGGAGCAGGCCGCACCGGCCTCACGTGGCGGCGGCCCGGCCTCAGCCAGCGGCGGGTGTTGCGCGGGAATGGGCCGGCGGGTTACGCGGCGGGGAGACAGAGGGGGCTCCGGCATGGTTTGCGTCGAGGTGCTTGGGCATAGCCGGAATCGCCTGTGGCGGCCCTCAAAGCCTCCCGGACTGCCAGCCGCGCCCTGCCGCCTCCTACCAGCGGCTCCTCCGTCCTTAGTTTCCTCCTGTGCCCGGTCCCGGGTTGCTTACAGTGTCCCAGTGGTACTTGGTGGAAGGGGGAGCCGGCACTGAGTTCCTACTGCGGGTGGAGCTCTGCTTTTACGTTTCCTGATATCTTTTTGCCTTTCTCCTAGAGAGACTGGCAAATGTGGGTTTCTTGTTGTATGGTGGCTGTCGGTCTTGCAAATGCACGTGTTGTGTCCTGAGCACCACCACCTCCTGTTGCATGTAATTATTTGTTTCTGCTAACGGATATAACGCTAATATTGTCTGTCCTGGGAAGAGAGATACAGCAAAACTGGCTTAGATTCACAAGGAAGAAATAGTGTTCACTTGAATTTCACTAGTTGAGCTTTGATGCAGACCTGTCAAATACATTCAGATGCTACCATTTAGCATAGATAGCAGCAACAATCCTTTAAGAGATCTTTTCCAGTTGTAAGATAAATGGGTAAGGATTATTTTTATGAAATTAGGAAAACATCAGCTACCCCCCTCATTCATGAGCTTTCTCAAACTCACACAGTAGGCTGTCTTTCCTTATTATGAATTTCAAATTATAGGGAAATGGCTATTGGAATGTCATTTTCTGATGTCCTCTGCAATTTTGCAATATGTAACATACATTAATGCTTTTCTACTTTTTTTTTTTCTTTTCTTTTTAGAAAAAGTCCCTAGAGTCCATAAACTCTAGGCTGCAGCTGGTTATGAAAAGTGGTAAATATGTGCTAGGGTACAAACAGACTCTGAAAATGATTCGGCAGGGCAAAGCCAAGTTGGTCATCCTAGCCAACAACTGTCCTGCTTTGAGGTAAGCAGGTGTATGAGAAAAACAATTCTCTTTAAAACTGAGGCTTATTGCTCCCTTATTCCAAAGTGCTATGTAATAAATGTTGAGGGGTTTTGGTGTGTAATGATCTTGGGTCTGAATGTGTTGAAAGGCTTTCCAGTGTTTTTTGAGCTTTCTACAGCAAAGAGTTCACACTAGTGAGGTGGCTTTTCACACTGTGATTTTTTTCATTAAAAGTATAATGGGCCTGAATTCCTGTGGCATATCCAAGTATATCCAATTTGCAAATATCCAAGTAGCATATTTGGAAATAATATTACAGATAGGAAAACTGGTAATTGACACTTATTTAAAATATTACTGGAAGCACACAAAAATTGCCTTCCAAGTAAGATAGAAATTAAGTTCCTGGTCTGTGAAACTGCTTTTTTTGAGAGTGAAATCCTTTACAAGCTTCCTGACATTTTCTGTGTTGAATTTCTGGGCTCTGTTTGTCATCAGGGGATACTGACAGGCTCAAGAAACTGTAAATGCAGAAAAGCAAGATCAGGTGCTGGAGAGATGGCAGGACTGTGGCAGTTTGTAGTCTGTTAGCATGTGGATCCCAGGAGTGCCCAAGGAACAGTATTGACCACTAGAATATCCTGGTGGAAATTGGAAGAGAGGGGAGCATGGATGGACTTTTTTGAAAAAAGAGAAAAATACAGTTTCTTGATTGATTGGCAGATCTCTGTTCAGCATCTGTCTGTTCGGGATCAGCATTAATCCTCGTCATCATTTATGCACTTTGGGTTAGCTCCTACAACATTCCTGAAGCCTGGAAGACCTCAATCCCTGTCCTTCCTGTAGGAGGAGCAGGAGTAGGAGCAGCCTGAAGATTTGCACTCAGAGTGTGTTTGCTGGTGACACAGCTCCAGCCTGCTGCTGGGCCCCCGGGGGCTCCTGGGCTGAGTGTGTCTGCCAAGGGACAGGTGTACTTTCAGTGTGGGGAGGATGACTTTGTCACATTTAGATGTGATTGGAGTTAGAGCTGCTCTTGCTGTATCACATCAGAGGGAATTGTTTGTCAGTAGTGCTGACACCCAGTTGTTGAATTTCAGAAAATCAGAGATTGAGTACTACGCCATGCTTGCCAAGACCGGCGTCCATCACTATAGCGGCAACAACATCGAGCTGGGCACGGCCTGTGGGAAGTACTACAGGGTCTGCACACTGGCCATCATCGACCCAGGTAAGGGCTGCTGCACCACAGCAGTGCTGTCATCAGTGGTTCCTCCCGACGTGCAGGGCCGATGACACATTTTGCTGCCCATTCCAGTCAGGTTTAACTCTTAACTAAACTTCTCTGAACAAGATCCCGTTGTTCTTTTGTGAGTTCTGCTTTCTTAGAACCTGGAATTACTGCTGCTTGGTTTTGCACATAGCTCCTTTTGCTGCTGAACCCTGGGAGCTTGTGGTTGGTCTATTTGCTGGTCTTAATGCAGTTCAGTGGCTGGGACACAGCTTTATGGTACATGTTTCTGAGCCTGTCAGCTTGAATGTGAGCTTGTGGGAACGTGCTGTTTACATCAGCCTTGTTTGAAATCTAAGACTAGGGATTGTGAGTTCTCCTGCTTCCCAGAATGATGTATAAAAAAAATAACGTATGTACAGGTGGATACTAATCTTAGGTTGAAAATCATACTAAATTTTTAATTTTTAAACTGTAAGTCTGTATGTAGCTACTCTTGTTTGGTAGCATTGCTTTTTCCAGGGAGTTGTTCAAGTTCCTCATGTACACCGGAATTAGGTGACTTATCCTTTTTCCAGAATTTTAAAGAGGAGAATCAATCCTTTGTTCTGTATGTCAAACAAAATGCATACGCACAGAGTTAATGATTTCTGTAATAACTTTCACCAAATGTTCCTCAAGTGACCTCTGGAATTGCTGTTTCTTCTGAAAACTTTATTTACCTTGCATGTACTCCAGTATTTGCTGTAAACTGTTAGTTTTAGGCTTGATTTTTGAGTGGGGAAGGAACTGCAAGTAAATCTTACTGCTGTGTCATGTAACGCGAATATTCTCGCTGTCCTGGTCTGTCTGTGACCAGGGGAGGCTAGACATTCGCTACATCAAAACTCTGCATTGTGTCCTCCAGGACTAGACTGTTGCTCTAGTACTGGCTTTGTAAATGCTAGTGACAGGTACATAAGTACTGTAAAAATGCTGTGTAGGGATTAGCAAAGTGTAAGTATTTTTATCAAGTCATCAAAATATTTTGCTTTCTTTTCTAGAAAACTATCGCTTTCGAGTTCTGTATTTGTAGAATCATTGTATTGGGTTATTTTTACTTTTTGCTTATTCCTATAAACAGATCTATCTGTGGGTCCTCTTGTAACAAGGTATTTTTGTTTTACAGGTGACTCTGACATCATTAGAAGCATGCCAGAACAAACCAGTGAGAAGTAAATGCTGTAAAGGTGTTATTTCTACAATAAAACTGGTTACAAATCTGTTTTAAGAAAAATTTGTATCATACCTTTGCTGGTTTTAGGGAACAAAGTATATAAATGAAGATTCATTACCACTACTGTGTTTCCTGTTCTGTTACAAATAACCTTCATGGGACAAAACTTGCCTGTTTCTTTATCCAGAAGTTGTGAATCTTGAGAGGGAAGCAGAGCAAGACTTGATCATGGCAAGTATGGTGCCAGATGCCAGCATACAAGGGTTTCTTTTGGGTTTGGGGTGCTAATGCAAAAACAAGTAATGTGAGGTTCAGTAGCAAATTTGGGATGTCAGTGGAGGACCCCAGAGGGTTTACTTGCACTAAGAAAATTCATGGTTTTACTAAGTCAGTCATGAAATACTAATGCAAATTATCCCATTTGTCTGATCACATCATACTTTTTATAAGATACGAGTTGTCTTCTCAAAGCTGATTTTAAGTTAGTCCCTTTGTGTAATTTTTTTGAAGATGTTACGTTAGAAACAGATGAGTTGGTGTTACCAAGTCATTGAGGACACTGGTATCTTGGATTGCATGAGTGCAGGATATTCCTTATGACCAGTGATTATTAATTGAGGTGTCAGTACTTGGCTGATGTGGTAAAAAGAAAACCTTAATGAAAATCAGTAGGTATTGGTATTCTTGCAGAACTTGTGTCCTCTTTGACAAAGTATGCCAAAACATCATATTTTTTAAAGCTTGCTGTCATGTATCCATGAGCTTTCATTAGCTCATCTGAGATAATTTAATCTAGTTTTGTTGCAACTGCTTCTTTTTGCTGCTTCTGGTGTAGACTGAAGTGTTACATGTTTGCATTTGGAGATCCTCTTTTCTAAGAGGTAAATCTGTGTGTCAAAGCAAAGGACAGAGTGCTGGTGTCTCTACCTGTTAAATCACAGATCTGTAGCAGTTCAGGAGAGTGTAGATACTGCTGTCACTGTGAAATTAAAGCTACCTGAAGTGTGCCATTGCTGCCATGGGAGAGGAGTAAAACTTCAAGGCACTTCAGCTGGCCTGAATGGCTGGAAACAATTTGCTGTTGTAGTTATGTCTAAGTGACAAGAGGGGGCAGAGCTACTTGTATTGCCCAAATAACAATTTTATAGTGAAATACTGTCTGCATTCAGAAAAGTTGCAGAATCACCACATGCTGACCAGGGAATGGTAGGGAGAAGTTAGATGGTGTGGATGTGGCAAGACAACATACTTGAAACCCTGCATTTGATACCCTGATAATCTGGCAGACTTCTCCCTTTGCACATTCACTTTCATCACAGTTTCAACACAAACATCAATTTGTATTTTTGCTTTGCACTGATTTCAGTAGTTTACTTGTTTGAAAAATTGAAACCTGATTGCTGTAAATGCTGCCCCCCTTGTGTTCTTACATATATGTGTGTGTATAGAACTATATCAACACAACTAGGGTGCTTAAAATACTAGCAGGGTGAAAGAAGGAAATAAAAGCAAACCAAATAAACTTTTACCCTAAAAGGACTTCAAAACACAGAAGTTTCACTTCAAAAAATAACAGCATTTTATTATTTTGCGTAGCTTATTTGTTTAGTTGTGCTTAGAGTTCTTGATAGTTACTGAATTGCTTATATATATATAAAATTTTCAACATATCTTATCAGCAGTCAATGCAAGACAACACGTAATACATAGATGCAGGGATCCAAAATATTCTTTTCAACTTCAGGAACAAGGATTTGTTATTTTTAACCAGTTTACGAAAATAGCTCTGACAGATTCGTATGTATAAATAAACAGTGTAGTATACACTTAAACTTTTCATCAGTGTTTTAGCCTGTTTTCCAAGTCTTCCATTCTCCTTGTCATTTCTTCCAGTAGACAAAAGTTAAGGAAAGAGCTACTGATGATATGCATTAACAGTAAAACAGTGTCAGCTGTTGCTATGGTCCATAAACGTGTTCTTGTTGCTCCTCCTTTTTACCCTCTGATTCTCAGTATATTGTTTCTGATATAATACTCCCCCAGATTTTCTTGTTCTGGTTTCATCAGCTGAGAAAGCTGTGTGAGGCCCCATTCATTAACAGTTGTGTTATACTGCACTGTGTAGTGATCAGACTGCACTTTAAGAACAGTTTTTATCTGTGTGTCTGTTCATGCAAAATTAATCAGACTTCAGTCCTCTGAATTTCTCCATTTGGAGTATTGTTTAAATGACTCGCATCTGGTTCTTCACCAAGAAGTTCAGAAGAGGAACACCTCAGTTTCCTCTGGAGTCCTTCTGACTCCTGTAGCCAGTAAATGCTACTTTGAAGCCATCTGAAGAAATAACCCAAAGCAGTGTTACTCTTGAATTTGAGCAGTCATTTCTTACCTGTCCCTGAAAGTGTTACTGTTAGGGATTATTGAATGTTAAGATCTGTACTAATATTTTGGACCCTTCTATGAAGGGCAGGCAGATTTCAAGTCTGAAAAGCCTTGCTTCTTGAAGATTAATGTCTTTTAAGTACTTCTCATTACACTAATGAGCTATGGAGACAACTTAGACTTGATGCATTATCATTTCTTGATGCATTTCCTTTAGCCTGCCTCTTATATGTAAGAAACAATTATTCTGAAAGGATATATCTCTCTGTGAGTTTTCTTACTTCATTGGTTGCATAGTTCTGGAATGTCACAAGGTTTTCACATTTGCACTGTTCTTTGTCTTTAGAAGATTTTGCTGAAAAAGAGAAACCATCAAGTGTAGGGTAAATGCTGAATAAATTGAATGGGATGGGGGAGGAAATTACAAGGACATATAAATACAGAGCAGGTTTAATACAGTTTCCTGTTCTCAAAACAGGTCAGCATCTAAAGGAATGCTCTTATAAGTGCAGGAAAACAGTACACAACACTTAGGCCTATATATTCAGAGTGGTCTGGATCATTCTAAACTAAGGTAACCTGATTACCTGTTGTTCCTGTTGAGTGAGTGTGACTGTCTTCAAAGAGATACTTGTGGTGTACTGCAAGACTGGGACAGGCAATGACATCTGTGATGGATATTGTGGTTGATTCGGGTCCTGCAGGAAACCACCCCCAAAAGTCTAAAAATCAGACCCACTTGACATAATTATACAGTGATTTTTCTACTCACATGCACTGAGGTCTTCTTAATTAGTGAGTAAGCTTACTGAATGCAGTGAGGATCATTCATAGAGAGGACTGGGATACAGAGGTGTGAAGGGACTGAGCTTTTAGGCTGTATGTACTGTATACATGATTTAAGTTGTGGGTTGCAGAACTGAAAGGGAGTTATGAAGGCTTCTGGGAGAAAAGTGACTGAAAGCTGAACATGCTTCAGCATAGCAAGCACAGTGTTGAGACAGAAGTTTCCCCATCAAGTAATTCATTTGGATGGTGTAAGAAGCGTGCAGCCATGCGTTCGTTAAAAGTATCTTAACTTTTTTCTTGTGCAAAGCAGAGCTGAATTGCAGAAAGGAGGGAGGCTTGGAGGCGGGAAGGAAGGGGCAGGTAATGAACAGTTCTCCCATAGGTGAATTGTAGTTCTTTACAGAGGGTGGCATTAAGAAGCAACTTGGCAAGGATTTGGGGAGACAGCAGGACACTGAGTTCAAGCAGCCAACCTGAGGGCTGTGGACCAGTCTTACGAAGCCTCCCAGAAGATGAATCCTGCTGGTGAGCTGAGTCTTTCAAGGCTGGTAGAAAGAAAGTGCCAAAGGAAATGAGATCACAAGAGAGACAATAAAAATGTTCAATGTTCCCTAGAAATGGAGATGTGTGTTAACAGTAACTTGGGTGTTTGTCTCTTTTAACACATGGAGAATGCTTTGTACCCATGTGGTTAGGAGATGTCCGGTCTTGATGGAAACTCCAGGACTTGCCCTTCAACTCAGACTACCAGAGGAACTCTACCAAAACCAGAGGTGCTTTATGAATACTAGTGAAGCATCTGAAATAACAGCAGCCTCCTTTATGTCCTTAAGAGAATATTGTCATTGCATTGTCATTGCAAATTACTCTTTTGGGGTAAGCTCAATATAAATAAAAACTGCTTGGAGAAGGAAGACATTTCTTACTCTGCAGTCTTCTGCTTTATAATAGGAAATTGATCAGAAGTGTTTAAGTGAGCAGGGTGCAGTAGATTTTATTTGATGCTCTAAACTTAAAAGCAAAAATACAAGCTTGTAATTTATGAAGAATGGCTTAACATGTATGTATACACCTCGAGTCATTCTTTGCACACGTTTGTTGCCGCAAGAGGGTGATGTAGAGGCAGTTTTGGTTCCTTAAGAACTGGTGCTTCTCAGAAAATAAATGCTTCACCTTCGATTAACTGTAGGGCCCAGATGAGCTGAAGAACATACGTTTAACTGCATTAATTGATCAGCTATGCCAGGGGATTGGATGGAGCATCTGTATCTCCCAGTGAATGTATCCAGCATTCCTTCACTGAAAGTGAGTGCATGAGGGTAAAGGGTGATGGTGCAAAGTTTCCTGATGTGCCAGGAAGATGCAGTAGGGAGGTGGAAGATGCTACTGGGCCCCACAGGTTTGCTCTGGCAATCGGGATCTCTGTTGGTCTGGTGAGTTTTGACAGATGCAGGATAATGTGCAGCTGTGCTAAGTTGCACTGGAATGGAGATGAGACCCTCTAAGTGAAGACTGGAATGATTGAGCATGAGATCACAGAATGAACAGAGATCATGGAATCAGCCAGATTGGAAAGATCAAGTCCAACCTTTGACCCACTACTGCTGTGGTTACCAGACCATGGCACTGAGTGCCACATTCAGTCTCCTCTTAAAAACCTCCAGAGATGGAGAGTCCACCACCTCCCTGGGCAGCCCATTCCAATGCCTGATCACCCTCTCTGTAAAGAATTTCTTCCTAATATCCAACCTAAACCTCCCCTGGCAGAGCTTAAGTCCATGCCCTCTTGTCTTACGGATATCTGCCTGGGAGAAGAGACCAACCCCCCCCGGCTACACCCTCCTTTCAGGGAGTTGTAGAGAGTGATGAGGTCTCCCCTGAGCCTCCTCTTCTCCAGGCTGAACAGCCCCAGCTCCCTCAGCCCTTCCTCACAGGACTTGTGCTGGAGTCCCTTCACAGCCTCCTTGCTGTGAGAAGAGTTCAGGGTAGAGAGGTGTCGGATGAGATCACGAGTAAAGAATGAAACTGAGGACTCCATCAGAAGAACACTGAACTGGTAACAAGGATGGTGAGATTTCCAGTGTAAGAGGGAAGAAACAGGAAAGATGAAAACAAACAGAGTGTTTGACTCTGGGTAATGACTTGCTCTAGAAGGCATTTAAGAGCTGTAGACTCATGAGAAGGCTGTCTGGGAAGGGCAGAGGAACTGACCTGAAAAGCTTCAGCTGTAATGGATGGGAAAGGAGACTGATAGGTACACATTGGTAGAAGTGTAGCAGAAGGTCTCCAGTTTGGGACAGTCATCGGGCTTTTCAGAAACTCCTCTTCAGGTTCCAGAAACTAGCTGCGTCTCAAAGATTTCTGATCTTAAGACCTCTGTAAATGCTGTGAATAATCAGACAAGTAGTGGACAGAGGCTTCTAACTCCAAGCCCCTTGGTGAAGTTGTGCAATAAATACAATTAGTAAAATTTCTTGGGGAACAGTGCTAACTTGGGTGTCTGTTTTTAGTGTTCTAAGTATTTCATTAGGAAAAGTGTGTGAGAAATTGTCTTCAAAAAAGTGAGTCTTCAAAAGCAGTGGCTGACTTCACAGCAGCAATAAAGAGCTGCAATTTGGAAGAACAGAATGTTAACCAGCAAGCTGGTGAGTACTGTCATCTGATCAGGGCTGGGGTCTTGTGACAAAAATAGTATGTGACTGTGTAACTAAAGGCTCCCATGATGGACATGCTCAGAACAGGGGTGAAGAGGCAATCATGATGAGTGTATTATGTATGACATTGCTGTAGCCTTGTTAGTGCTTCCAGGCAGATGAGAAATTAACATTAAGCAAGGCAATGTATGGGACCCTGAATTCCTCTTATTAAGAGGAAAACACTTTTTATTTTTTTACCTCGTGGTTATCAAGAATAATCAGCACCTATTCTATAAGGCTGATGTTTTCTTCCAGAATAAAAGGGAAAGCCTTACCCCAAAAGAGATTTGGAGGATTTCTGCTTTGCTTGGAAATATGCAGCCCATCCGCAGCTGAGGTGGGATGAGAGGCTCTGTCAGTGGATGTTTAGAGGGTCCCCACTGCCCTCACAGGCTGGAGCCTCAAAAAGCCTCAGCTGAATAACAAGGCTGGAGTAGAAATGAAATTACTGCTATTGCAAGGGAGGGAAAAATATTAGGTTGTAAACCAAAACAGAAGCAGGAACAAAAAATGAAATTTCAGTTTGTGTAAGAAGCTTGGAGGCAGAATTTCTGGTGGAGTGAACTGATGAGCAATGGCCTGGAGTGTCCAGAAAAACAAGGCTGGGTCAGTCCTCAAGTCACAATTGCCTGTGGGTGAGAGAGCAGAAGTTGGGAGGCACCAGCTCTGCCCAGTTACTGGAGTTGTAGTCTAGAAACAGCCACAAAGGGGCAGGATTTACTTACTTTTCATATGGTAAGTAATGCAGTTTAAACAAACAAACAAACAAAGCATTAAAAAATCGCTGTTCCTAAACACTACTATGGATGCCTGAGGAATGCTGTTACCATCACTGAGCCTGAGTTTGCTAATGAGGGAATTATTACACCAGTTGCCAGATAGTTCTGGCTTTGGCATCTCCCCAGGCTTTTGAGGTGACATGCTGTCATCAGCAAGCTAATCTGTTAATTGAACAGACTTGGTTACATGATATCATAGTACTTTGTATTTCAGAAATATAGAGCTAAGAATTCTTAGGACTGAGAGAAACACAAAAAACATACAAGCTAAAAAACATCCTTTCTTTTCTTTTTTTTTTTTTCCAGATTCTTCTTTGATGTCTGTATGAGGAAGAAATGCATTGCTGCTTGCCAGCCAGATTTACACAGTAACATTAAAGAAGAAAATAAAAACTGGTTGCATTTAACTCCAGCCAAATAAAAGCTAGTGAAAAGGAATTAATCTTGAACAATTCTAGAGCTATCATTAATATTAATCACAGTGATGTTTCTGAGGTTTTTTTCAGGTACCACTTTGAATGTACAAATAGAGTCCTGAAACCGTGGGGATGGGAAAGACTTGCTGTCCTCTTCCTGGCTGAACGGATTCTGCCCCAGCTCACATTCCCCCTCCTCCCTACCCCTTGTAAAACTTCAGCTGGTAATGTTTGTATAGAGGCTACTTGTGCCAGAGTGAGGAAGATAAAACTTTCCACTTAAGAGCTTTTAAATAACTGAGATCCACTCTTTGTTGGTGTGAATGTGTGTTCAATGAACTATTTGTAGTCTTCTATAAATACACACAACTTCTGATGATTTGCTTTGCTGTGGTTTAGGTTTTTGCCCCTGGTCTTAGAGTGATTTTTGCTCTCACTAGGACATTATAAATCCCTGATTATTTTCCCAAACTCCTAATGAAGTAGATCATGCTTCTTTGGTGGGGCAGGGTTCAGCATATGGCTGACTTGACTGTAGAAAAAGAAAGAGAAGGGAGCGGTTAAACCTTCCGTCAGAACTGTGCATTTTATGAAAATGAAGACTATTATTATATGCCTTTACCTGGTGATAGATTAATGGTATATGTTCCTCACATATTAAAGGGCAGGAAAATTACCTTGAGTGACATATGCCTTGGAATGAGTGACAAATGCCTTGCCAGGCATTTCTGACACCAGTGATTTGTGACCTACATACTGTAACACTAGTGGTCTGCTTAGGCCTGCAAATAATCTATAAGCATTCCTTCCTCTTCTACCTCAGTGAAAGTGAAATACCTTCACAGATCTGGGCTCTCAGCTCTTCACTTATGTCTTCCAGAGCTGTAAAATCCTCAGCATAGAAGAGATGTTTGTATGGTGGCTCTGAAGCAATTTCCAGCAGTTCTTCCTCAATTGCTTTTCCTATTCCAATGGCATAGATAATTATACCTACATTCAAAAGAAATTGCAAATAATTATTACATGAGCAGTTCTAAACCCTTGTTCCTCTATGAAAGGAAAATATGAGCATTAGTCAGAGAGAGAATGGGAGAGCACAGCAAATGTATATGCTGTGTAACTTCAAAATTGGTTTTAAGCAAGCTTAATATGCTTTAGTTACTGAGAGATGTGTAGGAACTCACTGCTTTGCTGTAAATTGACAGATAGTCTTTAAGTTAGAGATGACAGTTGTCTGGCCACTACTGATAGTAAAAGAACCCATAAAGGTTACTGCAAAACATCAAAGAGAATCACATCAACCTCACAGTTGAGCTTAAAGTTCCTGGTTTGTGGGTGCCTGTGTATGTAGGTGTGTAGAACAAAGCTAATTACTGGGTTGAAGGGAAGACCTGTTATGTATTAGCAAATGGGGCAGAATCCTGAACGATGGCAGTAATTTTTTTGTGGAAAATATAAAAGCTTAGTGTTTCACCAAAATTCTCAGGGCATGTTGAGGTTAGATACACGCAATCTAAGTAACACTGGTAAGCTGTGAGGCACTACAAGGGCACCCAGACCTGTGAGGGTAAGAACAGGGGAGAAGTGACTTGTGGGGCTAGTAGTGAAATAACCTCACAACAGGGATGCCTGGAACAAGCATTTCCCCACCAAAGGTGCTAGGCAGAAAGTAAATGCATACTTGTAGTTTTCTTCACTCTGAAAGGAGGGAAGGAGGAAGTGGTTCCTCCTTTTTTTAAAACAAGATTTTAAACAAGTCATTAATAGATAGAATAGTAAACTCCAGTATTGCCTTCTTAAGCAGTTATTTCTTTATTCTCATGAACATTTGATCTGATGCACTTCACTAGAAAGTGTCCACAACAAGTACTGATTTTGTAATTCATATACAACTATTAGCTTCATTGTATTTCAAGCTTTTTCATAAGATTCACCTGCCTTCTTAGCTGATTGTTTTCATGGAAAATTTAAGATAAGGTTTTATATATCTTTATTATCATGGGGTAGTAACAGCTACACACTCACTGAATTGCAACTCTACCCCTTTTGCTGAAGAACCCTGGGCCTGATAACATCATAAAATAGGCATCTTCCAACTCCTCAGCTTTTAATGTAGGCATCTCCTTACTTTTTGTCATGAATCTGCCTACCATTGCACTTTAGCCAGGAAAGTAAAACACCAGCAGCTGATTCAGCTTAATGAATGGACCAGTCATGCTGAGGTCTGTTGCTTTTTACAGACTTGGAGATATCAGTGATAAAGCATTCAAGGCCAATTTCATATTCAGCATTACTACACTGCCTACACACCAATTACACAGGGGATGGATTTGGCTTGTAGCATTACAAATATCAGTGTAAGCAGTCCAGAGCTGAGGTTTCATTCAGCAAGTACCAAGGCTGGCTTGTACTTCTTTCCTCCTTCAGTCCTGTAAATCTTCTATGCACTTTCCCAGATCTTACTAGTTAGCATATAAATATTTGGTTGTGTTTTAAAATATTATAAATATTTTTTAAACTACTTTGTTACTTGTAATACCCCCCCTGCCTTAGCGCATGCTTTTCTCATATCCTTGGGCATTTTTCCCTTCTTACAGAGAGGTATCAGACCTGACCAAAGCTATGCTAATCATGTATCAAGTTATGATTGATATCGAGCCAACAAAACAAGAACAGAAAAAAAGATGTGCAGCATCTTCTGAAGTCTGGCTATTTTCTCTGTTGGAAAGAAAAAGGGAATCCTTCATTTTCTTGAAAAGTTTGTAAGATTTTCAGTTGACTCTGCAGAACAGCTGAAAAGTTCCTGATTTGTGGTACAAGTGTTCTAGAGGACAGATTTCTGCCCAGACATATTCTAAATTAAAAATCACCAGTTTTCAGCAACATTTCAGCCTATGATAAGGAACAGATGAGGATAACATGATAAGGAAGAGAAAGACAAGCACTGAAGCTATATCCTTTTCTAAGAGGACCCATCTTCCTTCCTGAACAATATGAGTGCTGTAGATTTGGTTAAAAATAGAGAACATATGAAATTAACCAGTTATTATAATAGTTTTTCTCAGGAGCACAGACTTCTCTTATTTGAAGGGACACGTTCTCAGTGTTGCAAAATGTCCCCCCCCTTATTGGGTGTGTTCAGGGCACTGCATGCCATGCCAGGGGGTAGTACCACTACCTGTGGATGGAACAGAACCCCAGTGTGTGACACTCCTCATGGCTCCTGCACTAGGGTTGACATGGGTGCCTTGTAGCAAAGCCTCCTGTGAACACCAAAGATCCAATGTCCTGCTACAGTGGCCAATAGCTGGACTGCTCTGGCAGATGTTCTCTTGATCAGGACACTCTGCAGCATATCCATAGTATTATCATATCTTATTTCTAACAATGTTGGCCTTTTAGAATGAGTCAAAAACATCTTCACTTACCACCTCGCTTTGCTCTAGCAGCCCACATGGAGACTTCATCTTGGGCTCGTCCATCCGTAAACACAATGGCGATCCGAGGGACATTTGCTGAAAATGGTCTTGCTCCCTCTGGTTCTGTGAAGCTTCTCTCAAACATTTCCTTCAGTGCCAGTCCTGTCATGGAGCCTCGCCCCATGTATTTCATTTGTGACACAGCTTTCTTCATGTCTTTGACTGAGCTGAACTGCTTTAATGTAAACTCTGTGCGAACTTCAGTGGAATACTGAAGCAAACCAACTCGAGCAGCTTTGGGTGAAATCTCAAGTGTATCCAAGATTCCTGAGACAAATTGTTTTACAGTTTCAAAATTATCCTCTCCGAGACTTTTTGAGCCATCGATGACAAACACCAGGTCAAGTGGGCCTTCAGTGCAACCTGTGAAACAGCAGCACAGTGTTCAGATGATGAAAACACTCCACAGATCTGAAAGGGACCTAGATAGCCAGGGACTGCATAAACTCAGAGATCATTTACAGCACCTTGTTCCTACTTCATCCAACCTTACCAGTGTGTCTAATACGTTGTGTACAATCTATATCAAAAGCTAAGAGGGTGCCCATGGCTGAGAGTTTAACAAAAATATAATCACAGTGAATACTTACTGAGGCATACTGCTTTGTAGAATTACTGCAACTCTTAAAAATACAGCAACAAGCAGCAAATTTTATGAATTATTGTTAAGTGAAGAGAACTGCATAACTAAAGAATATAGCTAGAATATAGAAACAGTTTCCATCTCTTTTTCCAGGGATAGGCCAATATGCTAACTTTACATTTGTGTATTTGATCAGCACTGAAAGACATTGAAGAGTGTCATTAACATCTGTGCTACAGATGTAGCAAAAAGGTAAAAGTGGTACAAAGAAATGAGGCAGTGAAGCCACACATATATCAGATTAAAATCTAGTTCCATTGGGAGTGGCAGGGAACAGTGAGGCAGAAGCCTAAGAGCTGAGTGAGAAGGGTGAGGTAGCCTGCCCTAAAGGTTCAAGCCTGGGGACCAAACTCAGACAACAGAGTTTTTATAGCACAAATTTAAACCACTAGTGGCAGAAAAACAGTACAAAAAATATAGATGAGAGAGTAAATATCAGAACTGTGCCTAGATGCTAAACATGGATCAGAATTGTCTGCAATTTTTTTTGTTGTTTTTAATTGTAAGTCTTGTAATTAGAAGGCTTATGTATTTCTGAAATTAACCTTTCCTGGTCTAACCTTTAAAGCTGGGAGTTGGTCAGGAGACTGACAAATAGTCAGTTCTCACACTTTTTGGCAAGTGAGCATGTAAAAATCAAGGCAGTTTGTAGGCACCATGCATCCCTGACAAGATTGGGGAGTATGGGGACTGGAGAATGTCTTTGAACTTGCAGTCTGGTTCCGCTATGTGTTTTTTCCAGCAGGCATCAGCTTGAGTGCTTAGTGCAAGGGGTTGGCTTGATAGATAGATCCTCCTATTTGATCAATATGACTCTCAGGAAGAATTTGCCATGTTAAGGAATGTAAGATGTAAATCTTAGTCTGGACCAAATTAACTTTGAGCTCCACTCATTTCTGATGTTTGTAAAATGAGAACTGTGCAGCAGAAGTTACTTTGACTCCAGAAATTGCTGAATATGTCTGTTATCAAGTCAGTGTAGGAGTAAGGAACTTTCAGCTTTAAAACTTGGCCTTTTTTCTTAGACAATATCTCTGTTCTAAAACTACTGTTCAA
The DNA here is from genome assembly GCA_038090715.1 of Florisuga fusca. Classification (NCBI taxonomy): domain Eukaryota; kingdom Metazoa; phylum Chordata; class Aves; order Apodiformes; family Trochilidae; genus Florisuga; species Florisuga fusca. Next base: position 11,797,479 of record JAAWXA010000021.1, on the reverse strand, counting down.
AAATTCCTTTCTGTAGTCATCTGGGGACAAGATGTGTCATGTACTAAGGCAATGGAAATGCAATGAATATGAATATCAAAACCACCTCAATATCATTATGTAAGTCAGGACAGGGCAGCAGTTCATGGTGAATGGTTTTAGTTAGGATTGAGATCAGCCATGAATATGCTGCCATTATTTTGGCAATAGCAGTCTCCTCAGCTAAGGCATCCATGTTTTCACTGATTTTCAGTAGAAGAATTTCTCCTCCAAGTATTAAGAGGTGATGAGATAAAACACCTCATACTCTAAGCATGTCCTATTAGAAGATGAGTGAATAGAATTAATGATATTTTAAAATGCAGTATGTAAAGATTAAAGCTCCACAGTATATTAATCAGATTAAAGTGCACATTCCTTGATAACAAGATTTGACTTCGACTTTTTTTCCTGATATTTAGTAAGAATTATTATCATACTTGCTGCTATGCCAAAACAACTGTCCTGGTTTGTTAGGTTTTTTGCTTAGAAGAGTATACACTTTGTTGTTCAAGACATTTTCCATCACATTCACATAGGCTTTGAGCTTTCAAATAATAGATCATTTTTGAAGTGAGGCATTTTTTGAAGAATGAGCAAGTAGCTTTAGAAATTGAAGAAACAAATGTTTTTAAAATAAAATGCACCTACTTCTGCATGTTTTCTCATCCTCTTTTAGTACATATCCCTCATGGCATTTGCAGATGTATGAATCTTCATTATTCACACAAATATGTTCACAATTATGAGCAACTGATTTGCAGACATCTTTATCTAGGAAAAATTGAAATATTTGTATGTATTCTATTTAACATATTTATAAATTCAAGGACTCCAGACATGATATTTGAAGAATGTATGACAAAGGAGTGTAACATCTTTGTTCATTGATGTGGCAATGTGAGGGAAAAGTTGCTGACAGACATCCTGAGTTACTTACTTCGACACGTTTTCCCATCTTGTCTCAGGACAAAGCCCTCATGGCACTGACAGCTGTAGGAACTGTTGTTGTTAATGCACATATGCTCACACCCATGGTCAACAGATTTACACAGGTCTTTACCTGAGAATTGTTAAGAGAAATGCAAATTCTCAAATGCAAAGCAGGCATGAAGATGCTTTAGTGAAATTCTGTTATTTCTTTTGTGCATGAAAAAATATGTTCCCCATATAAGTTTCAGCTACTCCTGCATGCTTTCCCATCTCGCCTCGATATAAATCCCTTGTGACACTGACGTGTATGAATCACCAGTTGGAACACAGACATGCTCACTACTATGGTTGAATGTTTTGCTTATATTTTTACCTTGGAATAATGAAAATTTTATTTAGCACAGTTAGCTAGGTAGATAACTTCTACAAAATGTAAAAAACTAAGGCAATAATCTTCCATGAAGCAGCTCACTTCCATTAAGTTGATTCTAAAGACACAAATAACTCACTGCCATTGGATAGTGTATTCCATTAACAGATGAGGAAGTGCCAAACAAAGATTAAAGAACTTACTTCTGCAAGTTTTTCCATCTTCCCTCAGTATGAAGTCCTCATGACACTTGCAGATATAGGAGTCATCAGTATTAACACAAGTATGTTCACATCCATGGTCAACTGAGTTGCAAACATCTTTATCTGAGTGGATGGATTTGGTGAGGTGAGGTTTGTTAGGGAGAGATAGTATCTCTTATTAACCAGCTCAAATAGTTGGAAATCACAAACATACACACGTAGAAATGCCTACAGCCACAACAGCTTAAAAGCCTCAAGTAAAAGTTTGAGCCTCATACTTTTACAGATCAAGCTACTCACATCTACATGTCTTTGCATCTGCCTTCAGTATGAATTTTTCATGACACTTGCAGATGTAGGAATCTTCAGTATTCACACAAAGTTGCTCACAGCCATGGTTGACTGAATTGCAAACATCCTTGTCTGCAAACAGAAGACTTGGTAGTTAACATACATCAGCAGAGACCTTGGTTATTTGTGTAATTCATCAAGTTAAGTTCTCATGCTACTTACTCCTGCAGGTTTTCCCATCTTCTCTCAGTAGGAACCCATCATGGCATTTGCAGATATATGAATCATCAGTATTAAGACAAACATGTTCACAGCCATGGTTGAGCGATTTGCAAAGATCTTTATCTGAAAACAGGTGGCAGCTCTTGCTGGTTAATGCATTTCTATACATGCATAAGTGCAGGAGAAAAGTATGCTAATAAATATCAGACTACTTACTTTTGCATGTTTTCCCATCTTCTCTTAGCAGGAATCCCTCCTGACACTTACAAACAAATGAATCACCAGCATTAACACAAGTGTGTTCACAGCCATGGTTGACAGATTTGCAAATATCCTTTCCTGGGAATATTTACATAATAATAAGTTTAGTTTTCTAGTTAAGCTCTTTTTATAAATACGAAGACTGGGGGGGGTAAACCCATGAGCAAAGAAAGATGGAAACCTGCACACTGAAAGCAAATCCCTGGCTAGTTAAATGATAGGCAGCTTACAAGCAGCCTGAGTTCCTTAACATCTGAGCAGAAAGAATTTCATAGTTTGGAGGCCTCCCACTGGCAATAAATAATTCTAGAATTAATCTGACTAGATTAAGGAGAAGGACTTTACATTGAGAGCGGCAAGAGCGAAAGGAGGGAATACTTTAGTAGAGTCTTCAGCACCAATTCATGTTGCTAAAAACAAAATCAAACAAAACACCCCAGGGAATGAAGCAAAATAGTTCTTTAGCAACTTTACATCAGTTCTAAGAGTCTGCAGAAGCAAACTCCAGAAGAATAGGAACTACTTATTTAAAAGGATAAACGTATTCTAGCTGGTATTGCTGAAAATTGATGGAAGGATTTGTGTGACTGCAATGTTAAAACCAGTTGTTTAAATCCTCTTCAAGAAGGATAAATGGGGAGAAAGTACCGAAGGAAATTGAGCCATCTATCAGAATTCCCTATTTCTTTTTCATTGCAACCCACACACACAAAAAATACCTCGATTGCTAATGGAGAACTACCTTCACATAGAAAGCAGGTACTGACAGACAAGTTCAGACTGACTTTTCATCAAAATACTTTGGTTCAATACGTAGGGAAGAAAAACATATCTTTACAAGACTGTCAGTCTGAGCCAAATTACCTGGAGGCCTCATGCTCTCAGTAAAAAAATTCTCAAGACAGCTACAGAGGACAATCTTCTAACTCAACAAGTGTTACATTTAAGAGTTGGAAATCTAAACCAGATCCCATTATAGAAGATAAAGAAGAAATTCTCATTTAGGTAAAAGTTAGCAGTTAAAGAACAGGTTAAGTCATGATCTGCATGCATATACACAGAACAACACAGTGGCAATTAGAACTTCAACCCATGAAAGTAAAATGAGGCATTTTAAAATAACCCTGTGCTAAAGATTAAAGCTCAACATCCTCAATCTAGAAATTAAATTCACATTTTAAAAGCTACATGCAAACCTTAAAATTGCCTGATTTTCCGAAATTTACCTTTAGTTTAAACAATAATTAATTCATAGAATTCTTATGATTTAAATAGCACAATATTACATTCTGACCGCAATGAATCAGTGAATTATCTACTAAAGGGAAGATGAAATTTCTTCTTTTACTGATAAGCTACTTACTTCGGCACGTTTTCCTATCTTGCCTTAGTACAAATCCATCACGGCACTGGCAAGTGTATGAATCATCATTATTAACACAGAGATGTTCACAGCCATGACTGACTGACTTGCAGATGTCCTTATCTAGGAATAATTTAGATTTTATTTACTACAGTTTGATGAATGAGAGCATCCGCAAACCTTTAAAGACTAAAAGTAATAAGCTCCTAGTACATAAAGAATTTATCCTCCTTTTTGGCAGGGAAAATGCCCCACTAGAAGACCTACCTCTCACAAAATATGTTTCTTCAGTAGACCTGTGAGTGCAAACAATACAGTAACATAAAATAACTTACGTTTACAGGTTTTCTTATCTTCCCTCAATACAAAATCCTCATAGCACTGACAAATGTATGAACTATCAGTATTCACACAAACATGCTCACAGCCATGGTCAACAGAACTGCAAACATCTTTATCTGGAAAAAAAAAATAAGGTTGCCAGTACTTAAAACACGTCTACAAATGCATCAGCTGCAATGAAAATCTTCTATTAAATATAAGGATACCTACTTCTACATGTTTTTCCATCTCCTCTCAGTACAAATCCCTCATAGCACTGGCAGATGTATGACTCCTCAGCATTAACACAAACATGTTCACAGCCATGGTCAACTGAACTGCAAATGTCTTGATCTGAGAATAGGTGATAAGTGGTTAAAACACATCTACAGCAAATGTATCAAACAGGGAGAAGTAATAGCTTTTATAATAGTAATAGGCCTGCTGATAGCACTGGAAGAAACAGGGAAAAAAATTTAGGCAACAAACACCTCTATATCTTCACACCTGGAAACTTTTCAGTCTTTTTTGTCTCCAGTCAAGGCAGTCTGGTTAATAAATATACTACTTCTGTCCACAGAGTCTCTTACAAGCTTCTAGAAAGTACAATACTACTCCTATACTGTAACAGTATACTGGTGGTGGTATACCACTGGTGGTGGTATTTTTTACAACACTTCCACAAATCTACATAGTGTAGATTAAAGACTATGTATAATTATCAGGGTACTTACTTCTGCATGTTTTCCCATCTTCTCTCAGGAGAAAACCCTCATGGCACTTGCAAACATAAGAGTCACCTTCATTAACACATACATGCTCACAGCCATGGCTGACCCATTTGCAGATGTCTCGTCCTGGGAATGATTGATACAAATATAGATTTCAAATGAAAACACATTAAAAAAATGTGTCTCAAAAGGGGAGGGAACTGGGTTATTTTCCAATCAGAGCTGAAAAAAGCCTTTCTTTCCTTGCCTGATGTATATGCAAAAATGTTCAATAGATACCAGTCACTCACTTCTGCACGTCTTGCCATCTTCTCTCAAAACGAATCCCTCACGACACTTGCAGATGTAGGAATTGTCAGTGCTAATGCAAATATGTTCACAGCCATGGTTGACTGATTTGCAGACATTTTTACCTGGGAACAATTTAACAGGTAAAAAATTGTGTTAGTTAAGGACAAGATGTTCAAAGTCTTACGGTTCCCAGCTACTGAATGGTTTTGTCCTTGCCAGTATACCAGACTCAGTCCTGCAAACCGTTTACAGTACCTTCTGTCTTTTTGTTGTTGTACCAAAAGCATACAGCTTTGTCCTACTAATTTTACAGCCTTACTTCTAAGGAAAACTGCACTGTTCCAGTTCTACAGTTTGTAGAATTTTATTTGTGCATAATACGCAGATTCTTGATCCACAGGCACTTAAATCCTACATCCATATTTTAAGTAAACTTTCTGGTGAGAAACAGATCTTTCTATCATTATATTTTTATCTTCAGTAATGAACCTGCTCAAGCCTGAAATAGTTATGCTTTTTTTTCCCCTCTCTGCTTAAGCTGAGAAAGTGTTTGTCATTTTGTATAAAGCAGAATTACAAAAGTTTGGTGTATGTAACATTTAAAGGAAGTAAGAAAGACAAATTATGTGATCCTGCTGTGAAATTCTGGAAAATTGTCAGGTCAGCTATAACTTGTAAGGCAGATGTTCAGTGGGGTTTTTTGATGTAAAATTTAAATATAATTCCTATTTCACAATTAAAAAAAAATATTAATCACATATAAAATAATATCTTGCTTTCACTTCTGTCCCCAGACCTGTTATTTTCCCTCAAGGACTTGGAATGAATTACAATATTTCAGTTGGAAGGGCCCTATAATGATCATCTAGTGCAATTGCCTGACCACCTCAGGGCTGAACAAAAGTTGAATGATGTTATTAGGCACTGGCCAAGTGCCTCCTCAACACTGGCACGCTTGGGGTGTCAATCACCTCTCTAGGAAGCCTGTTCCAGTGTTTGACCACCCCCTCCATAACAAGATACTTCCCAATACCCAGTCTAAACCTCCCCTGGAGCAGCTTTCAACCATTCCCACACATCCTGCCACTGGATACCAGGGAGAAGAGATCAGCACCTCCCTCTCCACATCCCCTCCTCAGGAAGCTGTAGAGAGCAATGAGGTTTCCCCTCAGCCTCCTTGTCTCCAAACTAGACAAGCCCAAAATCCTCTGCCACTCCTCACAGGACATTCCTTTCAGCCCTTTCACCAGCCTTATTGTCCTTCTCTGGATGCAACCAAGGACCTTCCCATCCTTCTTCAATAATGGGGCCCAGAACTGCACACAATGCTCAAGGTGAGGCTGCCCCAACACTGAATACAGTGGGGTAATAACTTCTTTTGACTGGCTGGATGTGCTGTGTTTGTTGCAGCACAGGATGACTGACACTGAGCCTGCTGCCAGCCAGCACCCCCAGATCCTGCTCTGCAGGGCTGCCCTCCAGCCTCTCCTCTCCCACTTCATACTCACACCTGGTGTTACTCTGTCCCAGGTGCAGAATCTGGCATTTGGACTTGTTCAGTTCCATCCTATTAATTATTGCCCAGTGCTCCAATCTATCTAGATCCCTCTGGACTTATACAGGGACAGAACATTTAACTTGCTTTTAGAGTGTCAGTACTTTCTGAGACAAGCACAATTTGTCTCTGTTTGCATGGAATAACAAAGCAGGGTGTTGCTGTGATACACAAACTGAGAATTAAGTGCTTTTAATTTGTCATGGAATATCTGGATTACTTTAATTTTTTTTCTGTACATATTTTTTAACAGCAAATGTTAATGAGATCTATGGATATTATTAGGATTACAGTTACAAAATACTCAGTGCCTATGCATTTTTTCAGACTTATCCTTGATTCTTCTGATAATTTTGTGATCAAAAATATAAAAATGGAGAAAAAATTGAAATGAATTTTTTTTAATATCTGCCACTCATCAAAACTGCGTAATATAGTCAAATGTGTAATACAACTGTGATATCTCTTTTGCAATCATACTCAATCTATGCTGGATAAAAGGAACTTCCCATTAATAATATCACAAGCTTCATGCTATATAAGATTTTAGAAACATTATATCTTTTTGCCTTGATTTGAGAAGAAAATGAGAGTTGTAATCAGACATGCATATATACATATAAATAAACATCCATATAAGGATGTAAGTGAGAATAAAATAGCTTTGGATCCATAACATTCCAATTTCAGGACTACTTTTTAAATGGTACTGACATTTGGGTCTGATTCAGGTGTCTAAATGTATGCACTAAATACCACTTTAGATGCCTTAGGATATCCAAAGATACTGACATACTGCTGTCAAACAAGACACCAAAGGAAAAGCTATGAAGTTTTGCAGCCCTTGAGAATTTAGAATTACACTGGTCAGCAACACTTAGGCAATCAAATCCTACCTTACAGATTTCTTCTATTTGTGTAATAAAGATGTAGCTCTGAGTTGCAGAATAGTAACTTACGTTTACATGTTTTCCCATCATTACGGAGCCTGTATCCTTCGAAACACTGGCAAGTATAGGATCTGTCACCACTTACACACAAATGTTCACAGCCATGATCACTCAAAGCACAATAGTCAACTCCTGTAGGAGAAATTGATGTTATTAAAAAATGTAACAAATAATAAAACTGTGTATTTGCACCATACAAGCAAATAAATATAAAGAATTGAACTGCTTAAACAATAATCCAGTACCCTACCCGACAATACACTTGTAGCTTCAACAAAAGCTGAGGGCCTTGGGTTGTACTTTCCAGTATTTTTTCAAGCAGAGTTGACAGGAAGCTGAACATGAGCCAGCAGTGTGCCCAGGTGGCCAAAAAGGCCAATGGCATCCTGGCCTGTATCAGGAACAGCGTGGCCAGCAGGTCCAAGGAAGTGATTCTTCCCCTGTACTCAGCCCTGGTGAGGCCACACCTCGAGTACTGTGTCCAGTTCTGGGCCCCTCAGTTCAGGAAGGAGATTGAGGTGCTGGAGCAGGTCCAAAGGAGGGCAACCAGGCTGGGGAAGGGACTCGAGCACAGATCCTATGAGGAGAGGCTGAGGGAGCTGGGGCTGTTCAGCCTGGAGAAGAGGAGGCTCAGGGGTGACCTCATCACTCTCTACAACTCCCTGAAAGGAGGTTGTAGCCAGGTGGGGGTTGGTCTCTTTTCCCAGGCAACTACCAGCAAGACAAGAGGACACAGTCTTAAGTTGTGCCAGGGGAGGTTTAGGTTGGATATTAGAAAGAATTTCTTTACTGAGAGGGTGATCAGACGTTGCAAAGGGCTGCCCCAGGATGTAGTGGATTCTGGGGTGAATTCTGGAGATATTTAAGAAGAGCCTGGATGTGGCACTCAGTGCCATGGTCTAGTAACTGCAGTGGTAGTGGGTCAAGGGTTGGACTTGATGATCTCTGAGGTCCCTTCCAACCCAGCCGATTCTATGATTCTATGAAATTACACTTTGTCGTCCTTAACGCAGCTCAACAGGGTCCACACCCCAGTATTTACAAATTGCATTTTAAAATGAACCCAACCCAAAACACTTTAGCAATGATTTTATAGAAGACAGTGGCAAGGACAGAAAAGCTACCTTGTGAACATTCTTCTTCAAACACAGTCTTGAAAGGGCCCAGTGTGGAGGTGGCAGTCCCCAGAACTCACATGTGTGCCTGACCTGGCTGCAGGAAGCACAAAACCTCTCAGGGACCTCAGTGGGCTTTGGCTGAGACCATTCCCACTTTTGCAAAGAATTGCAAAAGACAAGTACTGTCAAATAGTCTCCATTTTTCATCTCATATTTTGTGTTTTTTCTCTGTAATACAAAGACATTGAACCCCTGGGATCCTTCAGGCAGCTCTTGCTACTGTCTATCATTGGCTACACACACAGTATCACTCATCTTTTTGTAATTAGTTGCCAAAACAGAAATCTATTTACCATTCAGGTGTTTCCACAGCTGCCTTAAGACACTTGTGCCTTTGTATATGACACCAAAACTATAGTTTCCAAAATTTTCCCATTAGGAGTGGTATATATTAAATTCTAATCCCTTCCACTCAACTGCCCATTCAGGAAACTCCAAAGTGCCAAAACTCTTTTCATTATAGGCTAAAAATGTCCACAAGGTTTCAACAACTCATTTGGAGCTCAGGAATAGGACAAATATCTTTTTTAAACATATAAGAAGAGAGGGATATGCTGGCAAGAAGAGGAGCTATTCAAAAGGGTTGCTTGATTGCAGAGAGGGATTTCAGAAGCTACAGCACTGGTTTAATGCTGCTGATAGGTCTTCCAGCACATCCTGGAGGAAAATAACTAAAGGGAAAAAAACACCTCTTCCTACTACAAAAGTAAAGGGATTTTCCATTTGCAAGTCGATACAGCTCCGTATTTCGGTTGTTTCTAAATTCCAGTGGTTCTTTTAGATAAATATCTAGATAAGTTGTTTTAATAGACCCTATCACTGTTAGATTTACACTAATTCTGCTTTTCCATGAGACACTGCACTCTTCTAGACAGCAGCAGAGGCAGAAGCAAAGTCTGCCAAGCTATTGGATGGGGCCAAAAAGGTTAGTTTGGAGGGAAAGACAAGGTTAAAGACAAAGACAAATTGCCATTTCTGATTTGCTTCATTTCTCCCTAGATCATTTTTGTGACTGAGCACTTGCAGTTTGGCTTCTTTTAAAACTGTGTTGCTTGAGTGCAAGAAAAGGAGCAAACTCTAGAGCTCCTCCAACACTTAATAAGCTTGAAAAATAACGTACCTCCAAAACCTGTATAAAAAATAGCCAAAAAGCCTTCATCAAAGAGATCCAGGAAAAACAGGCCCACAGTGTGTTCACATTCCCTTTTTCTTGACCCTTTCTTAAGCTATTTGTGAAACTGAATGATCCTCAGTTATCATTCAATTTATAAAAAGTGGGGTGCTGTCAGGACAGTTTTAGTTCACTTATTAAGGGTTCCCAAGCAAAACGTAAATCTCAGTCTGGGACTGTCACTTCTCCTGCCCCTGGTAAGTGATGCAGCTTGCCTGAGGTACACTGCTGTCAAGATGACCTGTCAGTCAGACACACCACTCATGAGACTGAAAAACTGTCAACAGCTGGGGATCAAACAGATCTTCCAAAACTTTTCTGAGTACATGAGGATTTCATTATCTTTACACGTATCCCTTCCAAAATCCTTTTTCTGTTTGCTTCTGCTTTCAAATAATTTTTAAACTACTATCAAGATGCAGACTGGAAGAATAAACTGAAGGTGTGTTCTCTTCCCTGGATGAAGACAGTAACCATTCCCAGGTGAGCTGAGATCAAGGAGCTTCTCACAAGACTTACGTGTGCATGTTTTCAGGTCCTCATTGATGACATACCCTTCAGAGCACTGACAGACATAGGAAACACCAGTATTTAGGCACAGATGCTCACAGCCATGGTTGCTTCCAGCACAGTGGTCCACACCTATGATTTGTGTTAATAATTGAAGAAATCACACTCAAAGCTTAGATGCATACACTATGACACTATAGTTAGTTTATGATACCTCTGCAGAGCAAAGAAAAAAGATCAGTACAGCCTTTTATTTACCCAGTCTCCTCACTTATTTGTGTAACCTGAGTGAATTAACAACACCAAAGTGTTGCTAATGCAACTGCCCCACTTGGCAGATGACAAACTTGAGGAAGTTCAGATCTCCCTTGCCAAAAATCATGAAGGGAAACCAACCCAAAGTGGAGTGAAGGGAGAATCCTAAAGTCCTGCTTGGCCTTACCCACAGATTCCTGCTTACTTTCTTTAAACAGCAAGACTTTTGTTCACCATAAAATTTTCTCAGAAAGAAAGTATGAATATTAGTAACTCTTGAAATGATGGCTTTCAGATTATTTCATAAACAGTAAATTCTTTATCAACAGGATGAGAAATCACAGATTTAAAACTTCCAACAGGTTCAAGCAGTTAAAGCCTAGCGGGGGACAAATCAACACTGTGAGTGTGCAAGTGTCTTAATATGATCCTTTTTCTTTGATTTTCCTCTTGCTATTCCAAGTAAAATAAAATGGAATAATTTTTAGTCTTGTATGTAACTGCTTGTGTGAAAGATGAATGGTGAGGGAAGGGAGAGAGAGGTGTGAATTTCATTTAAAAATTACACAGTTTCATAGTATGGACAGCAGAGTAGTTGGGTGAGACACATGAACTTACAGGTGTACTTTGTAATCTGCTGATTCTGTAAGTACAGAAAAAGCACATTTTAGGCAAAAGGCTTTACATTGAACTTCTTTATAGCATTTTATTGCCAACTTGTTCATGGCTATTTTTAGTTATATAGGCCCAGATGACTTTAGCTGAACTTGATCAGAAGTAGTGGAGTTCCATCAGACACAAGCACAGTCTCCTATGTCTTTTTTTGCAAATCAATTACAGATGTGAACAGGCATGTCTGAAGCTATTTGTTTACATTTTAAAAAATCTGTCCTTAATGTAAAATTACTCAGTTCAAAATATTGCTTTTATTAGTTTATTTAACTAAGCAATGAGTTTGCATAATTTTGCATAATTTGTTCAGATTTACCATTATACATAGATAGAGATATCATTGGCTTGAACAAATGGAGGGGAGGTGTCAGTTTTTACTAGCTAAAGCAAGTTCCAGCTGGAACATTCTCCTTTTTCCAAGTGTTTACCTCACTACGAAGAGGCTTATGTAACCTCTCAGAGCACACAAAAAATGTGGAAAAAAAAGAAATTACCTCCTCCCCCTCCATAGTCTGTGAAGAATTACATCTGTTTGGCACCACCTTTTACAATACAAACCCACACTAACTAGAGTTTTAGCATTTAAATAAATTGGGTTTTAAGTCAGAATTTTTCAACACACTTTTTCAAAGAGTGGACTGATTACAAAGCTGCTAATCAGCAGGCTTTAGAAATTAGCATAATTGTAAATTTGGTCATCATGTGTGCTTCATTACATGTGTAAAGAAAAAAAATGTAAAAAGGGAAAGGGACAGGAGAAAGTTCAGTCATCTTGAAGAGAATGAGTGTCTTGAGATACTAACTTCTAGATATTCAACTTGCAATAGCCTAAAACCATAATTGTTAAAAATTTCTGAGCTCTTGCATCACATCCAAGTTTCCCTAAATATGGCTTTGTAACAAAACATTTATTTAAAAATAATTACTCCTTGGCCTATCAACTTCTTTATAATTTCAGTGACTGAGTGTTCCTTTGGAACAATATGTCATGAGTACATTATGAAAAAAATGCTTCCAATATTTTAGATTATGTGCAAAATGGCTCTTTGCAATAGAAGTATCTTCTAATAACTGGGTTACATCAAGTGGGCAATGTTACTGCATTTTTCTGGTGCAACACTGATCCTTTGCTTACTAACATACTTGCTAAAAGAGAAGATTTTATCAAACAGATCACTGAAAGTACAGACATATAGGAGGGAGGTGCCTACATATCCCCACAGAGCAGCATCCATCAGTATCTGTTGTGCTGCCCATAGCATTGATAGAGATGTTAAACAGTAAGCAATGCCCCTGTGCTAGCCTAGACACCTTGGCTGAACACATTTTTCCAGTTATTTGGGTTGGAGAAGATGATGCTTTAGTTCTCTATAGGATCAGGCATCTCACAATAGCATTACTTCACTAGACTGGGCTTGTGGTGGACTTCACATTAACATAGATTTGCATAGCTCAGAGAGTTCTCAAAAGGGACCCAGGAGCATTTTCTCATTCTGTTGACACCTCGCCCCCCTCCAGCAGTTACTTGCTGTTTGCTGCACTCGATGAGACAGACTCAGTTGTGCATGCATTGCCTCTTGTTGTTGGGCGTATCCAGGATGACATTTGCACACAAATGACTCTTCCACATTAACACAGTTAAATTCAGAGTTATGCTGAAGTTTACTTCTGTTGAGGGAAATCCAGTAACAGATTCAAGCCAACCATAAAGGTTTCTTAAGTAAAATGGCTTTAAAAAGCTTGCTTTACTTAAATCATACTGGATTCTGTGCTTTGGTCACCTGTTGAAACCAACAGTGAGCTGAGGATCTAAGAACACATTGCAAATACTTGGCTGCACAAGACTTTCTTTTGAATCCCATAGACCTGCTCCTGTAGTCATCAGAAGTCATACTTAGTGGTGAAGAAGGAATGCCTGGTGCTAGTTCCTAGGGATGCATGATCCTGATATATAAAGAGGGCATATATGCAAATGTTCTGCATTATTTTATAAGATTATCTGTCATGAGCCTTATTATAACAAGATTTGGAAAAGGAACTTAATCCTAGAAACATCACCAGGTTTACAGCCAAATCCAAAGCCCTCTAAGGTTAAAGAAAAATAACCCACATGGGAATTACAATTTGCCTTTAATTAGCAATTACATCTTTTGCAATAAATATTCAACACAGTGCTTTTCTTTTGTTCCTGTGCTCACCAAGGCACATCCAATCAATAAAAACCTGAATTAAAATATCATATAGATAACAAAAAACAGAATAGCACGGACTGCTGCTAAAGTGGCACTGCGTAGACAAAGATGTGCATCTTTGCCTGAAAGAGAATGCATCTTTAAGACTGAAAGACAATAGTTCCAAAACCAGATCAATTCTATGAGGGTCTATAAAAATAACTATGTTGCTCCAGGCAAGCTTCTTATTCATAAAATATCAGCAGTACTATTCTCCCTCCCAAGAACTGAGTCAGGCAAGTTTATTTTTCTGAATATAACCTCCTTAAATTTTAACAACACAATGGTGAAAATGTGCTGTGATTCCAGGCCCCCACTCAAGAAGAGCTGTGACACAAAAAAGTCTGTTTAAAGTAAACAGCATGTGTGATTGGTTTAGAACCTTGAAGTTGCTGATTCTGTTTTTACATATTTTGTAGGAAAATGTTTTTTGTGTGACTTAGATTTAATAGCTATGTTACCTATCCAAAACTTTCCCAAGCTAATGAAATACATCTGTCTTTGCCTAAACTAGTTGGAGAAAGCAAGATTATTTTTTTTTTTAAATTTTTTTTAATAAAAGCTGTTTGTGTCCCTAAAAGACAAAGTCAGAAAGTTTCAAATAAGCAATGAACTTACTGGTTTTAACCACTCTAGTTCCTATATTACTTCTCAGGTTTCCAAACATGTCTTCTGAAAACCTCTATTATAGTTTAAAAAACAGCTAACAGTATATTTTTTCATATATATTTCTTCTTGGCCTATCAACTTCTTTATAATTTCAGTGACTGAGTGTTCCTTTGGAACAATATGTCATGAGTACATTATGAAAAAAATGCTTCCAGTATTTTAGATTATTAAAAAGTTAAATTTTTTTACAGTTTAAACAGTTAAAATTCAAATTTCTAAATAAACATTTGTTCCAACCTTAATTATAGAGAAAACTTTTATACTTTCAGTAGGAAAACCATTCACAGCAGTTGTAAGAAATAAAAGCAGATGAACTTTATTATGTCCAGAGGATTACTCACTTTTACATGTTTTCTTATCTGGATTAAGTGTAAACCCCTCTTGGCATCGACAGAAGTAGGAATCATTTGTATTAACACATTCCTGTTCACAGCCATGGTCCTGAAGAGCACAATAGTCTGGCCCTAAGTGGAAAAAAATTGTGACAGTGAAGAATATAATTTCTCAGAAATAAGCTAGGTAAAAAACAGTTATTTTGTTTTCTATCTTTAGCCTTTTTTCCCCCAGGCACTATTCTGACTTTTTGCCATACTGTTTAAAATTCTGAAAATAAAATTTTAATTTATTTTCCAAATTTCTGTTATCTTAAGGCATACCTGAGGGATACCATCTGTTATCTTAGGTATACCCTATATACTTGAATAAATTCTTCAGGAACACATGTACTACATGCAGTAGGAAAGTTAGAATCTTAAATATTTCTTAACATTTTGCAGATAAGTCCTACACACTGCCATATCAAAATTGCCTCTTTATTTTACTCAGCATGTTAGGCATGATCTGTATGAAATGCACAACCATGCTTTTGAATGCTGTGCATTAGGTGGAAGCAGGACAATCAGGTCATCAGGAGCACTGGGGTTTTAACAGCTCTGGGGGCTTACTATATAGTTCTGTTTAAAATGCTCATGAAAGAGAAGATAAGCAAAGTCTAGAGATAGCTACTTCTTGTGTATAAAGTACCCTCAAAAGGAAAGCAATTCTGCAAGGAGCACTGGGATTTTATTGTCACTGATGAAGTCAAAAAGCCTGACATTCCCTTAGATGCAGTGTAATTAATTAGTTTATACTAGTGCAAGAATGCTCCTAACCCCTCAGCATTGCAAAGAATAGATAAACAGGTCACAAATCAAGTAAGGGAGACTTTTAAAGACATTCACACACTTTTGAACACCTCATTACACAACCTGTAAACTGACAGAGGTCAATTGTTATTCCCAGAGGTAATTGGCCTCCTGAGGTAGGAACTGTTCTTCCTTGTATGTGTGGCAGGTTAATGTAATTGAGCCTTTATATATAATGAAAGCCCCTAGAAATAATAAACCAGCTATATTTTGGGGATAAAAAAAGTAGAATGTGACTTTCTAAGAAAACCTAAGAGGAGTATCTTATCGATTTATGAACTCTACTCCATATATTTAGACATTTTTTTTCTACATCTTTTTGTGACAGCAGATGCACATACACACATACGTAACACAGGGATAGTCTGTCTGTTTACTAAAAAAAATAATTTGAAAATATGCTTTGTTTAGGAGTACACTGAGAAAAAGAATCCATAAAGACATTTTTGTGCACAAGAGGAATACAGCTGCATGCCTTCTGGACCTGGTCAGTGCTGTGTTGCATTTACCTGCTCAAATCCTTGCTAACACAAGTGTGCAGGACAGACTTTTCCTGGGTAACTGATTCTAAAGATGACCACAAGAGTTGAAAAACATATATTATTATCTTTGTTGAAACCTTGAGGCTATTACATTGGGAACTAAAACAGATTTCAGAGGGCTTCATTAACACAGCCCAGATTAAGGATGCTAACAGAAGGCCTCTACCCAGATACAGCTCACGTGAACCCACCCACAACTCAAACAGGAGCCTTCCTAAAGAACAACAGTTGAGGCTCAGCACCCCAAAGCAGAAGCACAAGCTACTGTCTGTCCTCTTGAGAGGAGCAGCCAGAGTGGCAAAAGTCCTCTTAATAGTTCACATCGTAGCTAGGGATAACCTCTACCTTCCTGGCTGATAATATGAATTTGCTGCTCTCTTCCAGCCACGAGTAGTCTGCTGGTGTTGGTGTGGCTGCTCTCATGAGCCATGTTCCTTTTTATTTCATCCTAAGAAGTTTGGAGGAAATCCCGCATGAAGCGTTTGTCAGATATCCTTGACAGTACTGATAACATTTACATTTTCAAGCTTTTCCTTGCAGCCACAAGAATAAAAGCTTGCTTTCTATTTTTGAAAGGAAAGCCAGGATTCTGAGATAATCAGGAAACCTTGGGAGCTGTTGTCCCAGGCCCAGGCCTGCTTGCTGATGCAGTGAACTGGTCTGGCATGGGTCTGAGTCTTGACTATCTGGCAGTCATCCTTGAGATTCAGCACATAAGCCAAATACATAGAGATTTATGTTAAAGGTTTTAAATTTACAAACATTTCAAATCCGGTGATCTAAATCTCTTTCTTCATGATGTTTATGCTGACTCAAAGCCAGCATGATTCATAACATATGGGAGCTAGGGGACACTTTTGCTCTGAAAAGCTCTCATGCTGTCTTGACTTTCGCAGCATAATGAGCTAGACAGCTCTTTAACTCATGCTTTATTTCATCAACAAGGCTCAGAAGACAGCAAGTATAAGGGAAAGTGCTCCATAAGTTTTATTCATGCTTAGATTTAGGGCATACAACTTGAAAGAGATAGATTTGCCATAGTATTTGCTCCTGACTGCTCCTTCTGAATCAATCTCTATGGCTGACCATGTTCAGTCTCTTTGATTTTTCCTTAATTGCAACCTGATGGAATTTTCTCTCTTAATTTTAAACTAATTTAAAGCATCTGCAACAAAACAGAATGCAGATAAACATGGCAAAGATGCACAGAGCTGTGAGAAGCCTTGTCTGTGTCCTCTGCCCCTTGGCTTGGGAGCTGCATTTAATGTTAGGCTCTCACCCTTGGTTCCTGCCTGGGCTATGTTTTAGGTACTCCTGTGCCTAGCCTTGTTTTGTTGATCCTGACCTGCTGACTGGCTGACTTGATTTCCTGAATTTACCTGACATATCTCTTGATGCTATAGACTTGACTGGTGATGACTGAACTGTTGGCAGAGCCTGGTTACTATCCTAGGGCCTATTATGTTCTTTTTATTTAGGTGCTGTGGGACCAAAACCTTGTAGCAATCCTTGGCTCCCAGCTTGCACTCCTTTGTGGAGCAGTGTACTTTTGTGTTATATGTTAAAAATCTTCTCCATTCCACAGAGATCCAACATGAAACCATAGCTGTGCCTGCTGAGGTTTTCTGGTCAAAATCAGAGGGGAAATCACACTAGGAATGTAGTGGTGGAGTCTGTTACCCACCTTGACCCAAAGGATATAGTGAATCAGTCTTTCTACAAACAGATAGCAGAAGTCTCCAACTCACAGGCTTTTATTCATGTTGGAAATTTCAACCATCCAAACACCTAATGGGAGAATAAGACATCACTGTGCAGGCAACTCATTAGGTTTTTGCACAGACTTGGTGACAACTCCCTCATTCTTGAAGGGTGATGTTCTTCCTGACTTGCTATGACCAGGAGACGATTGAGTTCCCAATCCAGAAGGCTGCAAGAGGAAACAGCAGAATTCTGACTCCCTATTTTACAAGCTCAGATTTCAGCTTATTCAGGGAATTGCTAGGAAGAATCCCCTGGGAAAAAGCCAAGGAGAGAAAGGATGTCCAGGAGAGCTAGATTATTTTTAAAGAAAACTTGCTAAGGGCTCAGGAAAAAATGATCCCATTGTACTGGAAAATCTGCTTAGAAGATCAAAGAGCTTCTCAGTGAACACAAACACAAAGATGGAAAATAGTAGAAGGAGAAAGGACTGAGAGAAAAAGAGTAGTATAAAAGCATTGCTTAGGTACTTTGGGACTGAAACAAAGCCCAGATGGACCTATTACTGCTGAGGTACACTAAGGGTAGTAAGACTGCAAATATGTTGGTAGCAAAATGAAAATCACAGAAAATTTAGTTCTTTTGGCTGGAGAAACAACCTAGTGATGAACAGTACAGAAATGTCTGAAAAAATAATGCCCTTTTCATTCCTGGTTCCCACAGCCAAGGCCTGCTCCCAGATTTCCATGTGTACCAGCACATTTTGGGAAGGAGAGGATCTACCAACATCAGTTAGAGACTTCTTAGAGAAACTGGATATACACAGATCCATGTGACCACTGGTATTCACCTATGGGTGCTAAGAGAGGTAGGTGGTGTGACAACACAGCCTATCATTTATGAAAGTTCACAAGGACTGAGAGGTGTCTGATAACTGAAAAATACCAATGGTACACTCATCTTTTAAAAAAGCCTAGAAGGAAGTATAGGCTGGAAGAAAGAAAATGCGAGGTACAGTGAAAACTTTCCAGGCTCAAAGGATAGTGATCAATGGCTTCACATCAGGCTGGTTGCTAATAATGACCAGAGTACCACAGGGTACAGGGAACAGTACAGGGGATCACATAGCTAAACATCTTCATCAGTGACAGAGATGATGGCACAAAGTGCACTCTGAGCAAATCTGTGGCTCACACTAAACTAAGGACAGTGACTGAAAGCAAACAGCAGAACTTCAAGACAGAGAACCTTGATAAGCTTGATGACTGGGCCAGAAAACGTCGTTATGAAGTTCAGCAAAGAACTGCAAAGTTCTACACCTTCCACCTTGGTTGGAAACACCCCATAGTTGTTCAGACTTGAAAGTAACTTGCTGTCACAGGCAGCAGCATGGGCCAGCTGCTCTCTAAGGGAAGGAGAGCCAAGATACAAGGAGCTGAGTAGTGATGTGGCCTTTCCAGACAGGCACCACCTTGCACTACCCAAGCAAAGTGAGCTAGGCAGGCCTGGAAATGACAGTCAGGTTTAACCAGGAGTCCAGAAGATCAGACAAGTACATGCTGCTGAGGCAGGTCAGAGGTGAAGCCAGAAGACAGCCTGCATGAATGGATTGAAAAAAACCTCGAGGAGAAGGACTTCAGGGCGTTGGCTGATGAGTAACTCAACATGTGCCAGCAATGTTCACTTGCACTACAGAAAGCCAACTCTGTCCTGGGCTGCATCAAAAAAAGTGTGGCCAGCAAGTTGAGTAAGGTGATTCTCCCCCTCTACTCTGCTCTTGTGAGAGCTCATCTGGAGAACTATGTCCAGTTCTGGAGCCCCCAACACAGGAGGGACATGGAGCTGTTGGAGCAAGTCCAGAGGAGGGTCACAAAGATGATCAGAGCACTGGAGCACCTCTCCTGTGAAGCCAGGCTGAGAGAGTTGGGGTTGTTCAGGCGAAGAAGTCTCTGGAGAGACCTTATAGCCTCCAAGAAAGCTGGGGAGCGACGTTTTACAAGGCCATGTAGTGATAAGACAAGGGGTAATGATTTTAAGCTGCAAGAGGCTAAATTTAGGTTAGACATTAGGAAGAAATTCTTTCCTGTGAGAATGGTGAGACGCTGGATCAGGTTGCCCAAGGAAGTTGTGGCTGCCCCCTCCCTGGAAGTGTTCAGGGCCAGGTTGGATGGGGCCTTGAGCAAGCTGGTCTGGTGGGAGGTGTCCCTGCCCATGCAGGGGGTTTGGAACTATGTGATCTTTAAGGTCCTTTCCAATTGAAGCCATAGTATGAGACTATGAGGTAAGGCCACTCCTGGTGAAGACAGACGAGGTCTGGCACAGCCCAGTGATCACTGGGCAGATTCGTAATGGCAAGGCAAGGCCATGGTCAAGCTGGGAAATCAGTCTGCAGGTCAGGTTCAGGATCAACAAGGGCTATTGCAAGGCCCAGATGTATTTGACATACATAGTCCAATTCTGGAACAATCCCTTCTCTTCTCCCAGTTAAAGGGAATAAACTGAAGAGGGCTCAACAGAGACCTTAGCTGACAGATACTTGACAAATGAGTGAGTCCATACAATCTACAAGCAATGTGAACCAGTACAAGCTGGACTCTGGCCCTTGAGGAGTCAGAAAATTAATCTCCCTTGACTCTGACTATCTAAAAATTAGGTGTCTCCTCTGGCAAGTTATCCAGGCTCTCTGCACAATCAAGGAAAATAAAGGCACTTCCATAAATTTGTGTCAGAGCTGTAAGCAATTGCCTCCTAGAAGTGTGTGTCTGTTTCCCTTGATAAGGTCAGATGTACATCCTGGATTAGATGCTTTCTTTCTAAATGTTAATTTTAATTGAAATAGATACAAAGCATAATACACAATAGAGGCTGTAGGCTAACACAGTCTCTTGTCACGCAGACTGAAATGCACCCAAAGCTGTAAAAACACAGAAATGTGGTGCTATATTGATGCATATTTTTTAGAAAGTTTGGACACATTTTTCAGTAATATTGCCTGAATTCATCATTGGCATCGGCAGTTCCACTCACCCAAAACTAATGGAGAAAACTGTCTTTATCAAGGCCCATATTTATGAACGTAGCTAGGAAGGTATGTTAAGGTTTTCCCTTAACATTTCCTAAAGGTGAATGACAACATTAAACCCTGTGGAGGTTTTAGCTTGTTTTCCCAATTATGGGAAGCCTTGGCCAGAGTATCATCTGGTCTCTAAGTTTCCCTCCACTTCATATCCACTCCTAATTCTGATTCCACTCCTAATTTTTGAGTTTGTCAGCCTGTTATCAATCAAATTTGACAAATATAAAGTAAACAGCCATAAATTTATTATAACTTGGTGGAAACCTGAACACTTTGGAGAAGATAGTGGTGCTGCTACAGCTTTGACACACTATCAAAGAACTCATCCAAGAAAAATCCATGAAAAAAAAGGCTGCAATGTTTCCTCTGATTATGGAATTACTCTATTTAATTTTAGCTTGTCTTATAAACCAAGCTGATTATAAATTTTCTCATACAGAATTTTTGGTTTATCCAAAAAGATGGAGGAGATGATATTCAAACTGAAAAATCTGGATAATCGAGAAGACTATGCAAGACAAAGTTTGGGTTTGGGTGAACTCTTGAACAGGAACCAAGTTTCATATTAAAAGCTTCCTGTTCATGGGAGGGACCCCTCCCCTTACACTCTCCCCGATATAGCAAAACTACCCTAACAAAACAACTTCCATTGTTTTCAAAACCTTTGGCTTCTGTGGCACTATCACATTTTCTACATCTGATGCATTATTCAGTGTTCCCAGGACCAGTAGGAATATTATGCTGAGAACTGAAAGAAAGAAGAATAACAAACTCTTCATAACCAAATCTTAACACAACTTACTTGTGCAAGTTCTTTTGTCTGGATTTAAAATGAACCCTGGGTGGCATCTACAGTAATAGGAGTCCTTGGTGTTAACACACTCATGTTGGCAACCTTGGTTATCCAAAGCACAGTAGTCTACAACTGAAAGAGAACAAGACCAACATGCACAATTAGAATAACACAATTGGATTGGTTATGCATCAATATTTTGGCACTAGTTACACATGGTAGCTATATAAAAAAGGAAAAGATGAAATAATTTCTGCCCTGAAGAGACTTTCTGCAAAAAGTAGTGCATTTTCAATACCGGTGGGTTAATCAGATTTGATATGAGTGCTGGCTAATTTCTCCTGCCCTTCCAACATTAATAATTTCTCAGATTGCCAGGAGCCTCCTCCATATGTTTTCTCAGACCTGGAAACCATACATCAGTCAGTAACTCTGTCCAGATGTTCTCAACTGTAGACCAGTGTGTAGCAAAATTCGGTCAATTTAGTTGTCTTCTGTCTCTCTGCTCCCAGTTCTGGAATTGCTCTACTTCTCCTTCATTTCCTCTCAGCTGTATCAGTTCTAAAGAGCTGTTCTTGCAGCCTGAGAATATAGGAGACCCGTGGCAATACCTTTTACGCTGAGGACTGTCACAGTACATTCATTCCCTCTAATGTGTTCCAGATTCATCCTGTACAAAGCAGCTGCAGCTATGAAACTGAGAGCTTTAGGCTGATATTATCCACTGACATTTTGTTTATATCATGCCTTTCGTATGAGAGAAATAACAGATCACAGCTAGTCCAGTCACTTATTGCAAAAGTCCAGTCATTTATTATACAAACCCATCTTTACAATATAGATCACCAAAGAGTAATATTGAAGAATTCACTCAGTCAAGCCCCTTCAAAAGTGCTAAAGAAACTAAATTATTCATGTTTTTTAATTTCTTTGCAGGTTAAGCTGTTTCTTCACAAAGAAAGTCTTAGAAGCAATTAAAGGCAAGTCAGAAAGCAGGTGTTCTGTTGACAAAAAGCTGCTAGGACCATATTAAGCAAGTTTACCTGAGTCTTTCAACAGAAGACAGTATTGTGCTCGGCTTCACACAGACATCTAATGAGACAGATTCCCCTTCTTTGTCTATGAAGTATTTTTTTCATTACCTTATACTGCTGAGCCTCCAGAATTCTTTTAAGAGGCAGTAATTCATCTTAATGAAATCAGTTCCCATACAATAGCTGTACCTATGCAAATCATGTATACTGAGGTGTGCTAAGTTATTTATCGATCTAGTAAGGAAAGAATATGATAATTTTTTTTACTTTGAAGGAACTTTATTTAACCCTTTGGAATATTTTTGTTGAATGAAGTCAAATTAGACTTACGGGTTACTATGTGAGACTTTTTTCCTGGCAAGCACCTTCCTCTTTCCAGACTAAATAGCGTCATATAAAAACATAGTTACTGAACATATATTTCAAGGGTATAATGTATCATACAACTAGACAGGTTTCCTCTTAAATTAATTTAAGTACATTTAAAATACATGCAAGTGGTTTAAAATGCACATTAAGAAATATTTTTTTTTTCAATTTTTTTTTGTTTATCTAGCATCATGCCTGGGAAATAACACCAGCCTCATGGATTGCTCTATAAAGTTACCTCCTCTGCATTTAAACCCCAAAAAATGCATTTCTACCACAATACCCATAACTGGCTGACTAATGATTATAAAGGTGAGAATGGAATAGATTAGAATAGTTCCAGTTGTAAAGGACAGCCATCATCTTGTCCAATTGCCTGACCAACTCAGTCCTGACCAAAAGTTAAAGCGTGTTGTAAGAGCATTGTCCAACCGTCTCTTCAAGACTGACAGGTCTGGGGCATTGACAGACTCTCTAGAAAGCCTGTTTCAGTGTTTGACCACTTCCTAATGTCCGGACCAAACCTCCTCCAGAGCAACTTTGAACCATTCCCGTGTGTCCTGTCACTGGATACCAGGGAGAAGACATCAGGACCTCTGTCTCCATGTCTCAGCAAGCTGTAGAGAGCAGTGAGGACACCCCTCACCTTCCTTCAGAGTTCTTCAGACTACAGAAAAACTAAGTCCTCAGCCACTTCTCATAGGACATTTCTTCCACGTCTTTCACCAGGTTTGGTGTTTGAGAGACAACGGACAGGTCTCAGAATGCTTTATTATCAACATCTGAGCAACTGTGACCACAAGCACTTTCAAATGACACTCTCTTGAGGGAGGACCTGTGCCTTCTTACAGATATGCAGCTGCTAATGTGCTGTGAACAGAAAGTAAAAAAATATCCAACAAAATAAATAAGTAATTTTTCCAGGCTTGGTTTCCTACATTTATAGTCATCCTTGGAGCCTGTTACTTACAGAAGTATGTCTGATGGCCTGTTAGAATAATGAGCATATCAGTTTGAATAATGCCTTTCCACTACCACAGTTAAGAAGTAAGAACATTCTCTTAACAGTTGCTTTTGGAGATAAGTATTATTACCTTTTTTCAATAGTATTTGTATACAAATTGCCCTAATTCTAGGCAGACTCAACCTTGCAAACTGACACGAGTAACTGACCTACAAAGTCATTTCACTTTTAGCTTACTGTTTAATTTTGGGGCTACTTCCTCAGAAGGGAAACTTGACAACAGCATTCCAGTCAGCAAATAGGTAAGTTGTCCGTGGAGTTAAATCTTCCTAAAAAGACTGAGAAAAACTATACATCTATATTTCTTACATTGAAGTACTGTAATCCTGTAGCTGGTAAGCAGGAAATATACAGTTTGTAGAAGAGCAAAGCAGAATAATTTATCTTCTTAAAAGTTTTATTATATTCATATTTCTGCATTGAGTCATGAGATACACATTAGAATTAGAACACTCAGAGATCTCACTGCTTTTAATATTAGCCCACGCCTATTTCAATAAGAAACTTTTCTCAAGCATGAATAAATGGATTTTTCAGTGAGCAAGGAATTAATTATCATCTCCCCATGTTTGTTTCTCCCAGATCTTCTGTCTTCAAATTAGCTGGTAAGTGATAAGAGCCATCTTTTACTTCCAGTTACCAGTTCTGCAGTGAGTGCTCACCTTGCCCTCCCTGAACTGCTGACAGCATCAGTCACCTTTCTCTTGTATCGTTTTGCTGCTATCATGTTTATATAGATTATTCAGAGTTAGGAGAATGAAGTACATTAAGGAGAAGGGTAGAAGAAAACGGTAGGAAGGAAAGGTGACAGAATAAGTAAAGGCATAAAGAGGATGAAAAAGAAGACAGCGAAGAGTAGAGCACATGCATAGAAAGCTCATAAGAAACTATAAAGCAGCCAAAAAAATGTAGCGGTGCCAGGACTGCAGAGAGGTGCCAGCAGCCAAACCACGGCCAGGAGGAGAGGTCCAAAGCCCAACAGCTGCAGTAACACAGTCAGTCTAGCACCAGTGCCAGGAAAGAGAGGACAGTGTGCCCGACAGCACCAAGAAGGAGGAGAGACTCAGTGTCCAGCAGCATGATGGAGAAAGAACAGCTCGTTACCACCAAACAGGAACCAACAGGATTTTGTTCACATGAATGGAGGGTATTTAACATAAGAAGATGCTTAAAGAGGCAAAGTGACAGTGCTCTGCCAGCCATACTTACAAATGAGCAGAGAGTTTCAAATATTGTTTAGCCTACAAGTTTGTTTATAAACAGACAGAGTGGTTGGCCATGCAGTGGTGACTCTGAAGGGGTAAGTTGCAAGCTGCTGACTGTGCAATTTTATTTAGTTATTGCCAGTCAGGTAATTGGCTGACACCTGTGTCCATAAAGCAGTTAGCATTGCCTTTGATCCTTAACCAGAGCAATTAGCCCACCAGAAAGTAAGTAAAGAACTCAATAAACCTGCTTGAGTTTCCTGCACTTTCTCATTTACTTTTGCTTGACTTAAAATGTTAGAAGTCTCAAGATATCTTAGAAAGAAACCTTTGGCCTTTTGAGAGAATCATGATGTGTATGTTCTATTGAAATTCTCTTCCTTCTCTGGAAGAAGAGGCAAGGAGACAGTGGTCTTAATGAAGTCACTGCTTTTTGTAAAACTGTTATACTCAGTGGTCTCTGGAATATATGGCCATCAGGATATAGGCAAATCAACAGCAGAGAAATACATGCTTTATCCTAACACAGATAAAGGTCACGATGATTAGCTACAGATGAAATTCCACAGAGTGTTAGATGTAGAAATTTCGGCCAGAATATCTAGCAGACCTTCTTGCCTAAAGACCTATTTGTAGCTGCATTTTCAATACTTATTTTGGAAAGTGGGTTCTTAAAACTGGTATATTAGCAGCCAAATTATTCTGAGGATAAACTGAGAAATTGTTGGAGAATTTAAACACTTCTATACTGAAACCCTGAAGTCATTAGCCAGAGAGACTTTTCTGAAGAGTAAGTAGAGAATGAATATTCTTCAAAATTGCATGTACTATCCTGGAGTCTAACAAGCCTCAATACCTCATTTGTGCATCCCATGTGAAACTACATGCAGGGAGTTCAATTCCATAAGCTGTCATCTACTTTGCACCCAAAAATAGGCTTATTCTATAAGTTGAGAGCTCTTTGAGAGCAATAAGAGACAGATTATAGAAAGTTAGAGTTCTTTAACAACAGAAGAAAGAATAAGCTGTTGGACAAAAGCATTGTGGTGGTCTGCGAAAGATCTGGGGAAAAGGATTCACTTGGATTCACTTCCATGGGATTTCAGCATATGTTTGAAACTAAGTATGCATTTATGTGCTTCCCTGAGGAGAATACTTAACAAATAACATTTTGGGGTTTTTTTCAAGGACTGTCAAGGAGTTGTTGTTCTGTTTGGGTTTATTGTGGTGGATACCAGAAGACATTGTTTTTCCAAAATATAGGAAGGGATGAAAAGTTTACAAGGCAGCTAACAGGCTAATGAAAAAGATTATGCTAAAAGTAATTACTGTGTAAAAATGTGGAAGGAGAGTCAACTACTTATATGGTGATAGAAAAGGAAGCATATTTTGTGTTAAAAAGTTATTATACTGTATTTCCACACTCCCTCTTTTGACCTGTAACGCTTAGAGCTGATGTTTGCTTCTTCACTGCTCACAGCAAAAATTAAAGGCACAGTGTATGGGCTTCCCTTAAGACTTTAATCTTCCCAGAAGGACTTTGAAATCTCCCCTGGCAAGTGAGAAATGGCAAGAAATTGTCCACTTTCAAGTTTTTCCATGTGTAAATTCTGTCTGAAGAGAGCCACTGATTTTGTCTGGCTTTGTTTGTTTTTAATGGTCACATACATCATGCGAGGGCATTGCTGGCCACCTACATGGATCTAGATTAAAACATCTGCTGTGTTGTTTCATAATAGCCATGCTACTTTCTGTGTGAACTTAGTTGGAACAATATTCCCAAGTCACCACTCATTATCAGTAAGGGCCTATGAACATGCCAATATGTATTCTTCCTTATCTACCACTCATCCAGGAGGAGACAGCTTCCCATAATTTTCTATGGCTAAACCGGATATTAGTTTACACTGAATTTCCCTTTGGTTTTTGTCAAAGAGATAAATGTCAATTGTTAAATTCATACTCACTGACACAATTCTTTCCATCTGCATCAAGTTCATACCCTTCGTAGCACTGACAGACGTAAGAGCCAGGTGTGTTCACACAGATCTGCTCACAGGTGTGTTTCTCCACAGCACAAAGGTCCTGAGCTACAAAACACAATTGCATGAATACAAAATTCTTTGACCACCTATAACGCATGGGTAGAATACAGACACAAAAGAAAATTCAGGAAAGGATGAACAGCTCTGTAGAGACAAGTTCATGTTAACACACATCATGCCAATGTTCTGACAAAGAGCGAAAGTCTTATGGCAGCAGGAACTCAAAGCCAAAGAGCTCATTCCTTCACTGGGAACCAATGAATTTTTTTCAGTTTCATGCAAAATAAGATAGCAAGTTATGCCTCCCAAGCCAAAGATCTCATTAGAAAAAATACTATGATAAATGAGGTTAGTTCAACACATGTTTGAAGGAAGAACATCAAGCTTTTAATGAAAGTTTCATCAAAACTTTCTGAGAACCCCAAGGTTCCCCAGTGAAATCTCTGGGAAGCAGAGACTTTGTGTTGCTCAGAATCAGGCCCACAGACTGCTCAACACATAATGATCCTTTACAGCTACAAAAAAGGCTATTGGAAGCTATTTGAGGAAAGTAGCCAAGTAAATAGGAATTTTCTTTTACAGCTGTCTGCTTCTTATCAAGTGGCATGATGAACAGAATAAACAGTAGTTTAACTCTCTTGTTCCAGTATAAACACTCACAAATAGATAATTTTCCAGCTTGTTTCAGCTACATTTTCTCTTTTGTAGCGTTTTGTGTATTAATGTATGGTTTGAACATCTCTAGAGAAGAACCGCAGAGATAAAGTTAAACAAACAAAAACAATGTAACAAAGAAAGAGCATCTATTATCTGACACAACCACTCTTCTTTAGAATAAAGTTAGACTAGGGCAGGTGAAAGGAGCATCCTTTGCATGGATGCAAAGCCATCTTAATGAAACAAATAAAAGAATATTTCTAATTTGAAAAAAATTCTTATTTTCTCCTAGTTTTATTCTGGAAGATATATGACTTCTTGGATTTCTTTTCTTCATGTGGAAAGCAATAAATCACAAGTATGGCAGATTTGCACTCTTTAATGCAAAGAAAAAAAAATTCTAGCAATAGTGTTATAATGAAATGTATCAAGAAACAAAATTATCATCATTCAAAAGAGAAATGCACCTTCTCCCAGGCTGAAACAAAGCTGTATAACTTTAGGTACATACAATTCATCTTTTCTGCATTGTTTAATTTATAAAGTGTTAAAATGTATATGTAAGGAAACTATTTGTCTCTTTGTTCAGGAAAGAGCTGACAAATACATCCAAATCTTAGATAAATACATCTGGTTTATGTTGATAATGTATTGCACTAACTGTAAACATGATGAAGAGTTATTTTAAATAGAGGCCAAGTGAGGAACATATTGTTTCTGTGCACCTGTGGACAACCAGCAGCCCCTGAAAGTAACTAAATTGGCTGCAGACTGTGGTTTTCTATCACCCTTACCTCCAGAAATAAGCCATCCAGTTTGTTCAGGCTTGCTCCCTTTTTCTTATGAATTCTGCTTCTTCTCTGAGGAGGTTTTCAACATAATAATCTGACTTTATAATGCTACTGTACCATCTCCCCATTTCAGCAGTGATTTGCACCATCGTAGCACACTTAAGGCCAGTTTAATTTCAAGATTGGACTCCCAGTGATAACTGCTAAATTAGTGTATAGTTTGGTGATGTAGAAAAACATCCATTAGAAGAAGGCTACAAACACAGTGAATTACTCATTTCCCTTTCACATTTAGCAAACTGTGAATCTAGTATCACCTGAATGATGATCAAAGCAAGTACACAGTTAAGCAAACCACGTGTGAAAGGTAAGATGGTAAAACTAACATCACGTTGAGTCATAGCTTAAAGAAAAACAGGTGAAATAATGCAGCAATGGGCTTCAAATAATGGTAGGGGAAAAAAAAAGAAATTCTGAATTTAAAATCATTTCCAGAAAACTGAAAGCAAATGCTTTCCTAAAAATTCTTTAAGAAAATTAGTAGCATGGGGACAGTTTCAAAGAAAGGTTTAAAATGTGCAAAAGTTTTAAATGAAAAGCATTTTAAGAGTGGAACAATGAAAATAATAGGTTAGAGAACATCACTGAAAGGTGACTACATAGTTGAAGGCATCATTTAGGATGGTGACAGCCCTCTTTCTGAAAAGCTACAGCAAACATGAGAAAACAGAGAAAATAGGCTGTGGTGTTCTTGTCTATGTTGGTGTTTTTTTTTTGGCTCAACTAATAGAACACCTAATAATTAGGACATATTCCAAACTGGACTGAATTTCTTGCATCTTTCTGAAACAAAAGCACAAAGTGTTAAATCTCTTCCATTTAACAGAAAACATTACCCTGTAGTTCACACACATGCATATTTCAAGTGTCTGCATTTGGTGAAGGATGATGGTGAGAAGGAACAGAAAACAGATATTCCTAAAAACAACTCAGAAATCAAAGAATTGTCATGCTTAGAAAAGACCTCTAAGATCACCTTGTCCAACTGTCACCCCCCAACCCGAAAAAAAAAAAAAAAAAAAAAAAAAAAAAAAAAAAGCAAAACAAAAAACCCCATCGTACTAGAGCATATCCTGAAGTGCCTCATCAACAAGGTTTTCCAATACTGTCAGGCATGATGACTCCACTACCTCCCTGGGCAGCCCATTCCAATGCCTGACTATTCTCTCAAGTAAAGAATTTTTTCCTAATATCTGGTCTAAATCTCTCTGGTGCAACTTCAGGCCACTTCCTCTAGTCCTGTCATTATTTACATGAGAGAAGAGACCAACACTTAGCTCATTACATCCTCTTTTTCTGAGGTCTCCCCTCAGTCTCATTATCTCCAACTCATCCCATGGCTTGGTGACACAGGAGGTGAAGAGCCCAAAAGCAGTTTCCTGCTGTAGCCCAAAGGGCCTGAAGATGCTTCCATGCAGGAGCAGCAGCAAGAGTGCTCTAATGACTCTGGTGCTGACATTCTTTTGTTCCTATTCCTATTTAACTGAAACCATGTGTCCCACTGCACATGTAAGGACTTTAATCCCCAAACAGCAGAGTCACCTCAGATACTGGCATACCCTTGCTGTTTCAGTGGTCTTTAAGTATTAATGTAAAATGCAACACTAAAGAGAGACTAAGAACACTAATTCCAAGCTAACTGTTTTACACCACTGTCCTGAGATATGGAACGTGCAAGTTCAAACACAAGGACAGGATTTGAGCCTACATCCTTCAGCCTAATTCTAAATTATCAGTTGTGAGGGCTACATCCCATGACCTCTTCATTTGTACTGGATTTGTTTCTTCACCCCTCTTCCTATGACTGTCTTCTCTGCTTTTTGAAAAGATGATTTTCAAAATCCTTCTTCTGGGTATAATCAGCTGGGCAAATTTCACTTGAATCCATGCAATGGTCTCGGGATAAGAAGCTGCATTTTTAGCAAGTACATTTTCCACAAGTAATTAAAAATAGTATAACTTTTTGTTTGTTTGTTTTAAATTACAATAGTGGATACAGAAATAAATTTACAAAGATCACAATGAAAGTGAGAGTCTGCTATAAAACAACAAAGCCAGTTACTAAAACTGAAGGAAATGAGAGCATGAGCAAGATTTTGAAACTGTTATTTTGAAAAGCTGCAATCTCTTATACTTAAAGCAGCAGTTAGGAAAAGCTTTCTGGAATGGCAAGTTATTTCACAGTTCTCTAGTAAGGAGATTATTGCACCTTTCTGTACTACTTAGTACTGGTAGTCATCTATGAGTTACTAAAGTAGGTGGATTCACTTCATTGAGATGATAAAATTGTTCTGTCTTTGACTGTTGCTTCATTGTTGAACATATTACAACAATAAAATTCAAAGGCAATTTTATGTCCTTACAGTGTACCTCTGCAGAGCTGCGTGTAAGAAATGGCTTGATGTATTTCAGAAAGGTTTACAGGAACTTTTGGGGAGCATGCAAGAGAAAAGTTAATAAAGATAACATACTGCTGCAAGTTTTCTGGTCAGCATTCAGAATGTATCCTTGTTTACATCTACAGACATAGGAGCCAGGGGTGTTTATGCAGAAGTGATCACAGTGATGCTCAACTGTACTGCACATATGGGGCACTGAAAGGAAAAAAAAAAAAAAGTAAAACATTATTAACTGCTGGTCTTACTTACTTGTGGTCACAACTAAATAAAAAAAAAATGTGTAGAAAATTTTACTGAAGTAATATGGAAATTTCAAATTAAGTGTTGACAGCAAAGGCAAAAATGGAAGTTTAAGCTTATAAGACTGTATAAAAGATGTTAACAAACAGTACCATGTGTTTATTCCTAAAAAAGTAGGAATTTAGATATTTTCTCTCTGGTTAACACTGGTGGCATTTTTTGGACATGAAACTGCATGTGGAATGGAGATACAAACAAAATAAGAATGTATGAGAGAATATCTGGAGACACTAATTATTTGATGGTCCCAAGAAGACAATGAAACAAACTTACCACATTCCAATTTAGAAAATAAGTGGAATTTGAGTACAAACTATTCTACAAACCATTCAGTTTCTTGAATGAAGAACATCACCACACAGCACAATAATAAAGAAGAATGAGCAGAAAACAACTTGATGAATAATCTTGCTTGCTTAGTTACTAATGTTGAGGAACATACAAGCAACACTGAGGTCATGCATTTCCAAGATTCAGTAAGTGGGAGCTGAGCTACACTCCAGAGTGTAAGTTTTCAGAGTCTTTTTAATCTGTATTTTATGTCTCCACTAGCAAGTAGTAAAATGTAACAGACTGAGACAGCAAGAAAGAAAAAGAATAGTAGGCCCATTCTGTCACATTCGTAGCTGAACGGTTTTTCTACAGATAAGTATTTGGGAATCAAGAAGTCTCCTTGATGTTTTCTTTCCACTGGAACATTGCTTTTATGTAATTTCTGTAATAAAAAAGAGAATTACTTCTCAGAACATTCTGTGGAAAATAATTTATTTTGCTCAGCAGCAATTAGGGACTGATGTGCTCTTTATTGTGCTAGGAAAACAAAGCTCAAAATTATAATAACAGTAATTTTCTGGCAGCCACAACAGAAGCCTGATAAATAACTTAATATGCAGTGTGTGTGGTGCTTGTGGGAGGAAAAAAAAATGTGGTTTTGAGATACATACTATTTATCTCATCTTTGGAATGGTTACCAGAGTTATGCATTTATTACTAATACAAAACCCACTACAATTCCCAAATCTATTAATTATCTTTTTGGATCTCATAATAAAACTTTTCAAGTACTTTTATTTATGTGAATACAGACCTGCTTGTACTTCTTGTCTTTCCATCTTTCTGTCATTCTGAAAATTAATGACCTCTGATAGTTTCTAAACAGAAGTCCTCCCAGCTGTATTTCTATTTTAACATCAGGTATAGATTGTTAGGACCAAAGAAGCAGTTTCAAATATGACAAATGAAAAATACACTATTTTCAGTAGTTCAGGAGTCAGAAAATCTTACCATATACTAATGCTATAGAGTGTAAATCTGTAGAATATCACTACAAAAGCAGTCAGTCCTCCCATATCAAAAGAACATAACGCTGCAAAACAGAGTACTAAAAATGGAAAGAAAGAAAAAAAAGAGGAAAAAAAAGAGAGGAAATAATAAGCATTCAATGATTTAATGATAGGCTTCCCAATAACTCAGTCCCTTCAGGGAATATATTGCTACTGCCTGTTACCATCTTTCAGTATACTATCACATAGAAGCTTCTCCTGCACCCATTACAAAGAGTCAGTGGTACTCTGGTCATCAGTTGGATTTCTGTGGTGAAGGAGGCTGCTGTCTGTGTAATTTCTGCAACCTCTTTTCTTGCAGGTGGTATTTGATGGAGATGGCCAGGGACTGAAGTAATAGAAAGGAGAGTTTGAGCCTTGCAAATTAGATTTAATCTCTGTGTATGTCACAGGGTCCTTTTTTGATATTAGGCAAGGCAACAGTATTAGTACCTCTAAGCAAACACCAGTCTTCACACTGTGTGTTCAGCTAGAGACACCTGAATCTGGATTTGCAAGAGTGCAGAGCTCTCTCAGCTGCAAATGAAGGCTGTAGAATGCTTACTGGTTTGTTATGTTTGTCAAGTGCCCCCGGAAATCAGAACAGGGATTGCACTGAGTCAAATATTTAAAGTAAGTGGGCAATCTTGGCAGTCTTAACCCTATTTTTGCACCTCCTGTTCCTCCAATGTAAAATGAGGATGACACCACTACCTACTTCACAGGTGAATAATAATTTGCTCCTGACTGCTCCATCCCAGAGTCTGTCTTTCTCACTCTTCCATTTCACCTCTATCTTCTCTCCTGGATTCTGTCCCCATTTCTGTTTCTCTTACGAGTTTTCAACTCTTGTCTCACTCCTCATGCCTCTGATTCCCCAGGATACTGTTTCTTTCCCTTTTATCTTTCTGACTGGTAGTAAGAAGAAGCCCCTAGGATTCCCTGGCTTCAACTACTGTTTCTGACACCCTCAAATCTATAGCAATCAGAGGCACCAACTGCAGGGAAAATCTGACCTAGCAGAGGATGGAGCACAGACAGGTTATATGGATTCTCCTGAGAATTGAACTTCTAGGCACTGGTTAACCTATGCCATCCACAGGAAAGCAGTGGTTAATTTAGTTTACTTTTTATTATCCCCACAGAACTTCATCACGTGGCCAGGTTTTTCTCTTTTCTTGACAGGAACCATGAAGACACATTCCCAGAGACATAAGGGCAAGTCAGATACATGGACAACTCAGGGACCAAAGTCCTTTTCCAGAGCACAAAGCCTGGCAGACTGCCAGGAGATTTGTCCAAAGGGGTGCATTCAATTGCCCTAGCAAAGAAAGAACGTGCTCAGATGTTCCACTTGGCTACAATGATAGTGCTTCTGGGTCTGCACCCTGGGGAAGACTGAAAAGTAAATAATCACATTTTCTGGGAAGAACATGGTCTAGGGAGCAGAGCCTATGAGATGCTTGAATTACTCTCCTGAAATTCAGCAAACTGAATACTGCTTCACAGTCCAGACTCAACAAAACAGTAAGGATTCTACCTGCAATTTATTTCCTCAAGCTGAAATCCATAAGATTCTAACAGCTCCAATTCTCTGTTGCATCTGAGTCTGGGTTTCTAAAGGGGTTTTTTTGGATTTCACCTGCAGTTCCTGACACAGCAAATGCTGTGGAGGCATTCCCTGAGAAAAGGAGACAGCAGCTATTCTTGGCACCTCCATACTCCTCCATCTATAGAGCAGGGTGGTTTTATTGATTATCATATATATTTGGACTAAAAGTGAACTCTGATACATTTACTGGACACTGCCTAGTCAGGAAAAAAAAAAAAGGCAAGGCACTAAGTGGTATTTGCAACAATTTTGGAAAAGACCATGTAAGGAAAATTCTCCAGACTATCTGGACAGTAAGCCCCAGATATTTTCTGGCAAAAGCATCCTTAGAGATAAGTGAGCAGTCAATTTCACCATGCATTCTTTTTCTGGATGCTGCTGAAAATGCCTCAGTTTAATGCCAAATCTGTATGAAGATATTTCATGTTTATATAATGAAAAACTGAAAAAGAAGATTATATTAAGCACAAAGATTGGATCAAAATTAATTATGTATGCCACAATATTTGTAAAAGTTAATTTTTTTATCAGGGAATTACAGATGGAAGCAATTTCTCTTTTGTAAATTAATACCTATTAAAATATTATTTACTATATGAATTAATAATATAACTAATGGATTTTTCTAACTTTCTTTACTCAAAAGAGATAGAAAAATAAATGCTGCCACATCTCTGTGTCTCACTTCCAGTCACAAGACAAGTGCAAAGATAACTGGTAGCACAGAATTAACATGTAATTTTTGGAAGAGATATAACAAGAACTCCACAGGGGTTTTTTTATAACCAACAAACTGTTCATCAGTTTGAAGTTTCAGTACTAAGAGACCTCACATTTAAAATCAGTTAATGAAACAACTAATCAAATATTCAAATAGCAGAATGCTCTAAATGTATCACTATCATGCAATGAACAGGAAAATATTTGCATTTGTCTCACTGCTTATGACCACTAGGAATTAGATCACATTCCATGGCACATAGCAGTAGAATTAGCTTTTCCATATATGCATCAATTTTAGCCTGGAAGGCAGAGGTCAGTGTTTCAATCTGGCTGAAATTAGCAACCAGAAACACATGCTCTTCGTGCGGTTCACTCCCAATGGACTTCAGAGTGTTCATATCTACTCTTCCCACTCCAATGGCAAAAATCAGGATTCCTGAGTTCCGTGCTTTAGCAGCAATCTCTGCCACAGGATCCTGAGGTCTTCCATCTGTCACTATCATGATAATTCGGGGCACATTTTGCTTCAGAGGTCGAGCTCCTTCTGACTCTGAAAATGCAATGTTCACTGCGTACTGAATGGCCAGCCCGGTCATGGTGCCCGTTGCCAGATGCATCATCCTCCTCACTGCTCTCTCGATGTCCTGCTTCCTCCTGAATGTCTTCAGTGAGAACTCCTGTTTGACTGTGCTGCCATACTGAATCAGGCCCACTCGGGTGGCGTCAGGACTGATGTCCAGGAACTGCAAAATGGTCAAAATGAACTCCTTCACTTTTTCAAAGTCATAAGAACGCACGCTGCGGGAGCTGTCAATGATGAAGACGAGGTCCAGACGTTTTCTGTTGCAAGTATTTTCTGGAAGACAAAATGCCAACAAAGATACTGTACAAGAACATTAAAATGCATATCAGTTCAGGCTGGACTGATGTCTCAAACACACTGTCTAAACAAAAGCCCTGACGAGGGCTGGGAAAACACAGGAAAGTGTTTTAAAGTGAAATACAAGATGCCAGAACTAAGGCTACTTGGGCAATACAAATTCTGCCTCCAGTAAATAAAAAAGCTGCCCCTTACCTGATCAGTATATATTTTTTTCTGATGATACCAGCAGCCAGAATATCTAATGCCAACAGAATAGGCAGATACTTGTGCCATACTCTGCTTTGTCACTGTTGCTGAGATTTTGACCTCGTACCCCACACAGGATGGAAACTTCTGAATTGTGTGGCTGTTGTGGAGTGGGTTGCACCACGATGCTTCTTGTGGTAGTACCTGAGAATTTGGAACTCTAACACTCCAATGAAACAGGATGGTATCAGCCCTCCATCACAAAGAGGGAAACAGAACACAAGGAAATTCAGGTCAAAAGCATCTGTTAATTGCAGTCACCACCATGAGATGTGAAGGGTCTGATTTTTCAGGGAACTTGGCATTAAGCAGCACTTTGCATGTACAAAATACAGTTCTCAATGACATCAGCTGCAGCTGTGAGTGCTCAGCACTTCTGCAAATCAAGCTCCTTTATTTCAAACACATAATTAATGAACATCTGGGAAAAGTCCTGTCTATTGGACTAGCTCAGCCTTGCACAGATATTCTGAGGCTGCATCAGAGAAAAAATCCAGTTGTCTACAGTGGCACTCAATTTGGCCAAAAGACCACTCATACACTTCCTGAAATCTTCTGTTTCAGTCATCAACAATCTTTTTTTCCAAGGGTCACTGAAGTAGAAATCCCACAGGATATGTCTCTATCTGACATCTGCACAGGCAGGCAGGCCAAGCTGTCATGGATAACAGCGAGGGCTAGCTGCTTTCTGAGCCTGCTACTAGCTTTCTGGGACCCTGGGTACATCCCTTGTTCCCTGCTCATCATCCTTCATTTTTGAAAGAATAGGAGGCATATGCATGAGTTGCATGATGAGAACGAGCAGGGACTGAGCATTCACCAAATGCCAGTAAAAGGCCATAAGGTGTGCAGGGGGAGGTGGGCCATGAGTGATGCCACTGAAGCAGGTATACAGCAAAGTATTAAAAGGATATTAAAGGGATTAATGGGATGCTGTTGAAGAGAAATCAACTAAAGTTTAGCATTTACATTAAAGACCCCTCCAGTTCAGGAAATACCTGTGCCACAAATGTGGGGGAATACCTTGTTCTTAAACTATCTATGTCTTAAACTTTCTGCTGTCACTTTTGACTGCTGTTAGAGACAGGAATGACCTATGGATTCAATCAGTGTGTTTGGTCTTAAGTTCTTAAATTCCTGAGGCTATAAATGAGAACGTGAGGTAGATAGTTGCCCACTTGCCTGGCTTGAAAGATTAAAGTTAGCAAGAGTGCTGATCAAATTGCTGTAGTGTCCTCATCTTACTCAGCTAAGACACCCCTAACCAGTAAAGTCCCTTATTGCCCAACCCTGTTCAATTCCCAGTGCAGTCACATCCATATGGAGCACTGAGTGAGGCAGATGTGGGGTGGAAAAGCAGTCTTTAACTGCACAATTGAAGGTCATGTCATTCAGCCCCAGTGCAAGTGGGCCAATCAAACCCTCCATTTGAAAAACATCTGTCTGTGGACAAGCCTTTACAGGAGTTCCCTCGTGACTGCTGAAGACTGCTAACCACGTACTTTTGCCAAGGCAAGGGGTGAGAAAGATGCCTATTTTCAATTAATCAGAGGCCTCTTTCATAGATTACCAAGAACGTTTGTGGGCACAGAATAAAAAATGCTCTTTGGTTACAATAAAATTGACTGTCTGGATTTATTCATGTGCGGTCTACAGTACAGCTTTATTCATAAGTGTAGGAATATGCTTGCTTTGCTTATTCTTCCAAAACCAGAGGATGCTGAATGCAAGCCAAACTGAGCAGGAACAAAATTCCAGTTTTAATGGGATACAGATATCTTGACATATTAACTGTTTTCTATCTCATTATCTTAGCAGCATATCTAATTAATTATTTTTACTAATAAAACATGAAATATTCCCACATGGTTGTAAGACAAAGATAATGCTAAGATTTGATTTGTGGGAGCAGAGCAAGGGGAAAGATAAATAGTTACAGAAAAAAAGGCTAAGACTATGTGTGTGTATATGAAGGAAAAGACTGAGGAGGGAAAAGGGTAAAATAACTATTTGAATTTTAAAAAATAAAATTACTATTTCCCCTTAAAACAAGCCAAACTAGAGCCATGGTGTGGAATCCTTTTATTTGGAATATAAGGATTTGGATCCCAGTATGAAGAGACTCAATTATGTAATTTTAAGTCAGGCATTAATCTTGGTGGGAGAAAAGGTGGATGACATTAGTGGATAGCAGTACCAGAAACACACCCCATTTTGCTACGTTACTAGAGAAAAATCTATCAGTCTGAATGCAATACAGTATATTTTAAAACTACTTTCACTAGCAAAATTCTACCTATATAGGGACAAAACATTTCCAAATAAAAATGTATTTTAAATATTTGTCTTCTGAATTGGTGAGTATTTTTAATAACCTTGTAATTATTAAAGTTGTTTTAGCTGGGAGGGGCTCAATAATATCTAAAAATGTAATTGTTTTACTAAGCAAAACTCCAGCTGGGTGGTGTGTTAAATGGCAATCCATTATGACTGAAAAATCAGAACCCTCATCTCCTCAGATAAAGTTTCAGTGATACCTTTTTAGTAATTTCATGCTTTTACACTTGACCTGTAAAATATATCCTCATCTTCCTACCAGCTCTCACATTTAAACAAAGAACTTTCTCACAACTTTGGCAAACATCCTTGTACCCAGAAGTAATTTCCTTCCACTCTTCTTATGAAAAGTGACACATTCATTGAAAAGAGCTACTCATCCATAAACCTGCTTCTAAGTCAGCAGAGGTTTTGTATTGCCAACACAAAAGTTAAAAAAAACCTCAATGTAAGGTGCATTATTTAAAGGCAAGGCACAGCCAGGAGAAGCCAGACAAGGACAGACAAGGTAAGGGAAGGAAAGGGCAAGACAATAGTAACTACATTCTCTTCCTCCACTCAATATCCAGTTTGTTCGTAGATGACAGCTACAGTGATGCCACCTTTGGAAAATTAACAATGCAAGGAAATTTCAGCTCTCCCTCAAAGAATCCAGCCGGGATCCAATTACACAGCTACATAAAACAGAGCTTAAAGGAATATTTTACATTAAGCATTGTTTCTCTAGAGCTGAAAATTCCATTAAATTATTTTCTCTAATCCCTGCAGCTTTCCTTCTGCTCCTTCCTCAAAGCAAATCATGCTGAGGTCTGAAACTCTACTTTGGCCTTGACAAAGCTCACACTGCTTTGACTTTGCTCACCCACCCAGGGTCTCCATCTCAGAGTGTGCTTCTACCCTCTCAGCTTAATTCTAACCATTGCCACATTGTCTTAGTACAACTACAGCAGCGCCAGGGAGTTTTCCTGGGCACTGGAAATCACTCTTCTAGGCTGTGAAATCATTAGAACAGTTCCTGGTATTGTTTGGCCTAGGACAATTAACATTTCTCTCAAACAGCCCTCAGGCATGATCTGGGAAGTAGCGTAGGCCAAGGACCCATCCTAATAAGCAACATGGATGCAGCCACTCTGCGAGCTCAGAGTATTTGGCCAGAAGCAGGATGCTTCAGACCACTGGTCTCAGTGGCACAGAGCAGCCCAAGGTACAAGCTAAGCTCAACATCCACTGAATTAAGCTCACCTTCCTGTTAAAAGAGAGTGGCTGTACACAGGCTGCCTACTGGGAATAACCCCTGCAGCCTTGTGTGCAGGGAGTGCTTGGGGAGTGCCGACCCCTGTGGGGCAGAGACAGCTCCAGCAATTTAACAGCAGCAATAATGGTGGAGTCCCAGTGCCCAAGAATGTCCCCTGGCAATGTTTAATTTCCTCAGACATATCCATTTTGGGATATTCAAGCAGAACACAAAGGACCCGAGTAATTTTTCAACAGTTTTTGCAAGCTACTTCTCTTGAAAAGATTGATTGCTTAAAAATGAGCTCTTTATTTTCTATTGTGTTCCTACTTCTTTATGATCCCTTAATGCTATTTTTTTTCGTCTGGTTATTTCTTATTTGGTTATGTAGATCTTTATCCTAATGCATGAGAATGGATAAATATTAAAGAAGGCTACTGCAGTACACAAAGCAAAAGAAGTTAGCTCAGATTGGGAAATACTACGGTAATCTTAAGACATTGAAAAATTTGTAACAACTACTAGTTCAATTAAGATTTTTGTTATCAATTAAGTAGAAAGGAAGGATGAGATCACTTATAAAAAAATTAGATCATTGAAAAATTATTGCCTGAACAGCTAATGCATTAGTGGTAACCTTAGGACTCAATAACTGTTTCTTATCTCACTCCACAGTAATGTATACACAAAAAAATTACATGTTACTGCCAGCAATAACACCAGACTTATCTTTAAATTTTATCTTTGGATAACAAAACAAGAGCCTTCACACGGAATTAAATAAAAAAGAAGGATATTATTTCAGTTAGCACATTATAAAATTTCCTAAATCTCTTATTTCATTGTAATTTTGGGGTTTTTTTCCCTCTAGGCCTCAACCTTACTTTTCTTCACTTTTTTTTTTTAATAAATTTTGGTATAACTCCTACCAAATTTGTTTCAAAATGTATGAATTTGCTGGGTGTCAAATATTTGTTCTTATAGTCCATAATTCTTCTTTTCCCAAGCTAGGCATCCATCCAGAAAGATGAGGTTTTACAGGGTCTCAGATATTTTCATAAAATTTCTCAGATCATCAGGAATGTTTAATTTCTTGACATACAAGAATACTCAAATTTGCAATTAATTCATAAATATGCCAAGAGGAAAATGCTCTGGTGGGAAGAAAGACCTATGTGTTTCCTACATACACCTTCTAGCAAACTGCAGAGGCTTCATTTGCAAGGATTGAGCATGAAGTACATAGCAGTTAATGTAAAGTTGTTCCTGTTTTCCAAAACATACTTTGTGGTTGTTGCCAAGAGTAAATGAAGAATAGCAATAAATCCAAGTACTTCTTGGCTCTCATGAGACATTCTGTGCTAGTTAACTTCCAGCCCTTTTCTGTTTTCTCATTTGAACTTAAAGAAGGGCAAAGGGTGGTATGGTGAATTTAAGATACATGATACTACTTCTTGAAATAAACTTTAGAAAACTGCTCAGCAGAGCTTTCCTGGCATACCTATGTGCTGCACTCAGTTCTGCAGGTGACTCCACCTCTTACCAGCTCTAGGACAGATCCTGGGTCCAAGACTTGCCCCCTTACTCATGGGCCCCATCCCTGCTCTGAGCCTTTCCCCAAAGTCACAGGCCTCTGGCCCTAACCCAAAGATTCGTTATGAGTTTGGCAGCTCACCCATTCCTTCTTACAAATTTCTTCATCTGGGAACACTCTAAATGGAACAGAGCCTCCAGATATTTCTTTATTGCTTCTGATAATATCTTTTCTAAACTTCCAAAATTTCTGGAAGAGTTGTACAGCAGTAGGCTCTTGTCCACAGATTTCCATTTTCTTTTACATACAAATGCTCCATTATCAGTCACTTGAAGAGGATCCATTACCTTTTTCTCATGTCACCTCACTGTTTCTATTCCTTCCCTGTTATTCTTTCCAAAACAACAGGCAATTATTAATATAAAATTTTACTAATTCCAGAGTCCCAAATCTTTCCTGAGATGGGTGCTCTTTGACATCAAGTCAAAGGATGGTGTAAGGATACTCTCAAGTTTCTCTGGTTTTTTTGTGCATTTCAGCTGTACTGAGATAGAAACTGCTGAGGTTCTTGATAGGAGACAAACCTGCTTTTGTGGTCAGGAGGACAGGGAAGTGGGTTGCTTTACCCTGCAGGCAGGAGAACACTTGGATGGAGGTTCCTTCTGGAGCCCTTCTGGAGCCTACAAGAAAGCTGAGGAGGGACTGTTTACAAGAACGTGTAGTGATAGGATGAGGGAATATAGTCTGAAACTGGAGCAGGATAGATTTAGATTGGGTATTAGGAAGAAGCTCCCTACTATGAGGATGGTGAAACACTGGAACGGGTTGCACACAAAGATGGTGGAGGTCCAGTTCCTGAAGACATTCAGGGTCAGGCTTGATGAGGCTCTATGCAACCTGATCTAGTTAAAGGTGTCCCTACTCACTGCAGGGGGGTTGGACTAGGTGACTTTTAAAGGTCCCTTCCAATGCAACACACTCCATGATTTTATGATGTGCATGCCAGTCCTGGAAGTACCAACGTCCACCCGCCGCTCCCCATCAGAAACAAACACCATGTGCACTCAGCTGAGCACAGCTCACAGCCATGAGAGGAGAGGAATTAATTTTCTGACCCCTGATGGAGAAACCCTGTAGTAACACAGTTAATGAATCCAGTTCCCACCAACAGCCTTGAGTTATTTACTCTGCCTGTGACTTTGTATTTTCCTGCAAATATCTGTAAAACTGCAAATCACAACCAAGGACATAAAAAAGGTGACTGTACAGATGAAGATGATGCTTGTGTCTTTCTCCCTGAAGATCTGAAACTCCAGTCTTGCCTGAGCTACTTGCAGCACTGTTGGAAGGAGACAGATTAATATCTTAAAGTAACTTACTTAGAGTAAGTAACTGTTAGTAGCAGCATAGAAAATTCAGTGAAAAAAAGTGACCATTCTGAGTTTGTGCTGTTCTGGTTTCAGGATATTAGCTTAATGTTTTAAAAGCTCCTGTTCATGCTTATTTTTAAAAGTTACCCATATCTCTGTTTACAGGGAAAACTGTTAACAACCATTACTTATTGATCAGCAGACCTGAAACCACGTATTTCTATCTATTGGTAACCAGCTAAGACTCTCTTCCAGAATAGTTTCAGAAACAGCTCCATGGGATATAACCATGTACTCTTTCCCTCTACCCCCAAAATATGTGGGACATTGTGCCTACAGGCAAACCATTGGTTCTACCAGTTCAAAAGAACTTATTTAAGTTGACAGTGTCTTCTGCCTTCCAAAGCAAACGAAAGGCATGTTGTCTTCATTCATAACAGTGTCTGATTATCTGCTCATGCCTATAAAATGAGTCATTCCTCAAGTTATGCAAATGCTGTTTCCAAGATTTTCAAGTAATTTGTCACATATGTGCTTTTTAAATTATTAAGTGAAAGTAGTCACAGTGAACCCAAAACACCACTTTTAAACATTGAGCATTCTTCCTTTTGGCCTGATCTTCCTTCAATACAAAATGCACAGAGGAGACTGAGTTCTTTGAGAATATACACACAAAAATAGTTTGTTATTTTACCCAGTGTATTATTGTCAAGGCAAACTCCTTTTCAAACAGAAATGGCATTTCACAGTAATCTGTGGGGGTTGTAACAAACAATTTCAGAAATTTCAAAGAGCATTTTGTGGCTTAGTACAAAACAAATTTTTTTCTGTAGCAACATATATTCTTTCTTCCTTGTGGAAACCTGACAGATCACTTAAAAAAATTAAAAGGAAAAAGAGGAAAAAAGGGGGTGAAAAAGATAAAGAGAATAAGAAAACAGAAGAGGAAGGAGTGAAAAGGCTTTGCTCAAAGAAATATTTATGCATTAAAGAAATACAAGAAAATTCCTTGTGCTGCTAGAAATAGAATTACATCCCCTATAACATGAGTTACTGAATTGCCCTTTAATTTGCTTAAAAGTGAATGCTATTTGATACATGACTTAAAAATTAATAATGAATTCTAAATACGAAAGTTGGCAAGCATAATGTTGTTACGTGATTAAAAATGACTAACACAGACCAAAATCCAAACTTTCTGATCTCCATGATAATTGGCTGCAGATGAGGGAACACACAATATGACACAAATCCTTGGGGTTTGTCATGGTCCCAGCCAGCCCTCATGGCTCACCAGTTGGGCCTGCTGAAGGGATAAGAGCTTCTGTAGGGTTGTCAGGGATACGATAGCTTCTTCAGATCTCACCTTCCCAGACCCCAGGACCTCTGTTAGCCGGGCTACCAAGCCTCAGAGAGAGGGTCTCCCACAGCAAACAAAACCCAGAAACCTGAGAGGGGTGGTCTGAGCAAGTGCAACCTTCCTGCAACAGTTTTAGGTCTAGGTAGATAATGGGCAACAGCTATTTCAGGGGAGAGGCCAGGCTGAGAGACTGAGTTGAAAGTTGCCAAGACCTGGCATTTAGTTCACAAAAGACCTCTCAGCTATTGAGACAGCCACCTCTAGCTGTGACTGTCTCAATAACATGCAGCTAAACATGCAGTTGCTGCTACTGCCCTGAGGCACAATTGTAAGATGTTACCTACATACCTCAGAAGGAAGAAACAGGTGATTTCTGACTGTAAAAT
This sequence comes from Florisuga fusca, assembly GCA_038090715.1. Lineage (NCBI taxonomy): Eukaryota > Metazoa > Chordata > Aves > Apodiformes > Trochilidae > Florisuga > Florisuga fusca. Next base: position 11,753,097 of record JAAWXA010000021.1, on the reverse strand, counting down.
TATTTGCTTTTTCTCTTTACAAATATTGCACATCTCTATTTATATGGTAAGTTTATGTTTTGGTTAGAGAGAGTCTAAATTTATATGTATTTGATTACCTCATATACTTAAGAAGTTTGTTAGGAATTTGCTCATATTTTAACCAAACACAGGATGATTAAAAAGATGTAATTTTTAAGCTCTTTCTATCTACCTGGTGCCTGGAATAGTTTTCATTTCCTCAGCTCCTACACCAGCCTAGTATGACAAACAGATGATGTAGTCATCGTGACACAATTCTGACTTCAACTGCAATGCAGACTTCAGTTTCAACGAGTCTACTTAACATGTTTGAGGACAAAAAAAAAACAACTTGGCATGGTTGTATTTATGTGAAGAAATAGCACATACACACAGATGCTGCAGCTGTGAATAAGTTTCTCACAGCAGTTATCATCCCGTGTTTGTTCAGCAGTCCACATTAGCTGGATTTAGAGGTCTCTGACCAGCTCTTTGTGTATAAATGTACAATGAATTTAACCAAAACTAAACAGAATTCTTATCTGTGCTCCACAGAAGCATCATGGATCAGACTCAGTCTTGTCACGTATTTTTCCCTCTGATTTGCAGCTAAAAATTAACTCAGAATGGTTAACCTCATAATCTTTATGAGCCCCAAAGTTAAATACACACAAGTTTAAGAACTGGGTTGGATGTAAGAATGCATTGAATAATTTTAACTGACTGTAGCGAATGATTCATAAATTTAGAGAGCACTCTATGTACTTCATATTACTTCCTTTCAAATTATCAGTGGAATCATATCCATAAAACCGAGAGATAAATCATTATAAATTTTGTCACAAAACATAATTTAACACAGACAGAGACTTTTGCAGTTAGCAGCAGTTTCTGCTGAACAGGAGCCAAGTACATTTCCTTCTTGGCATCCTTTCCCCTCTCTGTTTCAATTTTGTGCAGTATCACCTAATCTCTTCTAGTTTCTTTTGGTGTTATGTAGTAGCTAAAGGGATGCGCTCTAAATTAGCTTTTCACCTCACATAAATATTTATTTTCAAAAACAGGTAGGTGCATGTTTTGTATTCCTAAGGAACAGAAGGAATCTTATTTCTTAAAATGCTATTCTATGGCTTATTCAGTTATTCCCATGCATACACTTCAGTGCTCTCCAAAGAAATATGCCCATGTGAAATACATGCCCAGTTTATAAGAACAGAGTTCACAAAGAAAAAAAAAAAAAAAAAACAAAGAAAAAACAACACAAAAACTTCTATTTTTTCCACAATGTTGAAATGTTGCTTTACTTTATAATAAAAGATTAAGATGCAATAGGATGTAGGACCCCATCTGCTTCACCAAAACAAGCACCAAAAAAAGCTACAACTTGCAAGGACTGGGCACATGTTGCTTTCTAAACATGGAGCCTTCTGAAATGTGTGTGGACCTTTGTCTGTGGCTTGAAATCACAGTATGGAAATCACCACTCTGGGCAGCTGACATAGCTCTTGGTCAGTCTGTTTAGGTGGAGAAGTCCATTTCAGTTATATCTGAAGGGAATTAGCTGACATAGTGGACATAATTTTATCTTTTAATCCATGTAGCTAAATATATTTCCATTACTGCTTTCTTCAGTATCCAAAAAGCAATGCTAAGCTGGCAGACTGTGCTTTCAGTGACCTGCACGTAATCTAACAGAACAGGTATGCTCAGAGAGAGAAATTATTTCATGAGAGAGCTAAGTAAAAACTCTCCAGAGCTCTGGTAAAGCCTTTAAAACAGAAGATTCTAAACCAAACTATTAATTTTCTTTAAAGAATCAGGATAAGGCAAAGATCCAATACTCAAGATCAAATTACTGATGAGGGGAAAGAGCAAGATTTAATTCATACATCACATAAGAGGTGAGAAGAACACTCTGCTACAGGAAGGACAAATAAACCATCATTTTTCTTTCTATTACTTCCCATGATCTTGCAGAACTATGGAAGCAATCCTTTAAAACATAAATACACCTATATTAAAACAATATTTTCCAGCAATCTAATACAAATTCTATTATTATGAGAAAGGTGTATATTTTCTATCTCTAAAGCAACTACACATGCTCTATAACTACTATACTGCAAAAAAGATATAAGAAAATATTAACAAATTTAATAAAGTAGGAACAACTGACAAGTTCTAAATACTCTGAAGTTTGATTCAGTGTTTAAAGAAAAAAAACCTTGCAAAGCTGATCCTATTTAATGCAGTTTGGCTTTCAAGGTCCCCATAGAGAAATTTTAAAAAAAATTGTATCAAATCAATCCTTGCACAAAAGATTTCTGGTCCTTAATGGATATTATAAGCTACAGCAATAAGAATTTTAACAATAATATGTGCTGCAAAGATCTCACAAAATAAAACAACATACATTGAGGTTTAGCAGGGAGATCAGAGACAAGAAAAACAAAGAAGATATTGCTCATTTCTTCTGAAACCTTTGTATAAACATATAGGGTATTAGCCCTAACAAAACAGTTAAGAAATCTATGAAGTATTAGTGCATGGCTGCCAAAAAAAATAAATCCTCCTAAAGCTGGATCCCAAAGTACTTTTATCTGTATGTGGACAACCCCACAGGATTTTTCGTCCACTTCATTTTGCTTATTTTTGTTGACAGTTTCCTGAAGCAAGGACTTTTACTGCTGTACGTGGCCACTACTAGTTATACCAAGAAGTAGTTATCACAGCAGTACAATTTTGTTTTTAAAATTGTTAAAATGAAGAAAAAAGGACAAAAATTATTTTAATGTTACTAATATTTACATTGTATAATCCTTCATTTTACCCTTAGAAATGGGAGATGCCTCCACCTGAAAAAAACAACTTGAACTGTTATTGCTTTTCCATGTATCTGTTCATTCTTTGCAGCTATATTGCTCACCAACCAAGTTGCTTGCCAACCAAGTCTTTCCACAACAGCAGCAGTTGTCATCACCACTTCTATTTATAATATATCATAGAGAATGGGACTGCTTCTAACCCCTGTTAAATTGCTGCAAATCTGGAGTGATTTTACTAAGTGTTATACTTGATGTCCCTAACACAGTGGTTTGGCACTGCTCTTTCTCGTGTCATTTAAAGGAACAGCACAACTTTCCAGCAGAGTGGTACACATTTTACACATTCTGTTCTTTGCAAAGAGGCACGTTTTGAGCCATGCCACTGCTTATGTTCACTGCTGAATGTGAAGAAGGTGACCTGATTTATTTTAATGGAATGCAAGGCTCAAGAGTCTGACTCCAAACTGCCACGTACTTTTATGGGCTGGACCAGAAAGTGTCCCAAGTTTCTTGCATCATTTAATGTCTTGAAAAGGTTCTTTCAGACAGAGCTGCCAGAATTGTTTGCATCCTGTACATGCCAAACTGAATAGGTACCCAGAATTTTCCAAATGCAGAGAACAAAAATTGCTTGGCTTTTGAAAGAAGGAAACAATTTAATTTATACATTTAGACTTTTAATGAGTGGTAATAATTTTAATATATTTCCCACTATTTAAAATATGAAAAGGGACTATAGAAGCTATTTAAAAAATCATAGGGGTAAAAGGTAAGCCGAAACATGAAAACTCTTAGTTCTTCCCCATACCATATTGCTATTGCATTAATTTCCTAGAGAGACAAGTAGTTTATTTCTAAAAATTAATAAGCTCACATAGGGTACTTTGCTGGGGACCCTAATGTATTCAGGAGGGGCTGCTATTGAATCACATTTTAGAATTAGGGTTTCAGAAAGTTTGAGAGTCCTGTTGAGCAAAGTGTGAATGTGGGTATTTCTCTTTGCTGTTCCACATCCACATTTTTTGATGGACTACATCTCCAGAGCTGTGATTTTCAGACTTCAGTTGCAGAACCATGACTGTCTCAAGCCAACTGCTATTAGTTTTGAGAAAGATGAAGTTTTGGGAAATCTGTTGTCCTTTGACTTAGATTTCTTCTATTGGAATTGAAACCCAGTAGGTTTAAGTTAACAAAGGGCAGATTCTGAAAGGTATTTAGAAGAATTTTACATATTTAAAGGATTATGTTTTGTTTGAAGAAGTGTGTCACTGATAAAACTTGCTGCTCTCTGCTCTGTCCCCTCTTCTCCCACATTCTTGATTTGTTTCTTGTCTTTTCTTCCCAGTACATCTTCCACAGGACATTTCACATTCTTTGTGTTCACCTAGGTTAGGTCACCTTCATAGGAAGGGAGGCCACTCAATATCTCCCACTGGCTAAAGAGAGATATCTGATTAGATCTACTAGTGATCTGTATCATGAATCAGTAACGATGGGCCTTGTTCAAACCCCATCTATCCTATGTTTTTATAATATGACAATTAAACAATGAGCAAAAGAAAATTATTCTAGGTCGTGAACTGTTAGTAGGTGAAAACATTGACCACCAAACAGCCTGATGATGTATAGGCAACAATCAACAGAAGAGAGCTGAATCTGATGTTTTAAAATATGACAGCCGCAACCTAAAACTGCTAGATCTTGTCCTCAGATTTCTTGGCAAAAGAGGAAAATATTATAAATATTATAAATAAAATGAACCTGACCAAAAAAAAAAAAAAAAAAGAGGATTAAGATTAAGTAATGTAATGATGAGCCTCATTTCAATAGCCACTGATTTCCACTCAATCATCCTTATGCACAGCACATACAGACCGCTCAAAGATGCTGGCATGGTTAAATGCAGCTTTGACAGAACCTCCATGGACCAATATGCATTTTGTCTGAACAGTGAACATAAGTTCTTTTCTCCAAGACAACAATAGGATAGCAAATATTTATTTCATATGACTTACATAAAGTAGATCTAGTATCCCAAAAGTAAACACCTTTCAACAGCTGCTAACTGGTCAACAAAATTTGTCATATTCCTTCTTGCAAATGGCAATCTCCTTTTTATTCTAAACTAGCTCAGTCAAGGTCTGCCCAGCTGATCATATCTTTTATAATTTTTATTTGATATGGCCTCAAATTGGTTGTGATGTTTGGGTTTTTTGTAGGTTTTTTAGTAACTTACCTAGTATAGATTGTGAGTTAACATCCCTTCTTCGGGTGAAATGTGCACCAGGGAGATCTTTTGCTATGACAGACACGGTGGAAAGCAGAGTATGCCCAAATAGCAGAAAGAAGCATGCAGTCATTTTCTTCATCTTCAAGAAATAGAGGGACATTCAAGGATGTGAAACTGCAAGAAAAGAGGTAAGAAGGTGAGCTCTTTGATTACACATAAAGAGACACTGTAAACATGTCAGCCCCCCAGATGCATTGCTTCCCTCCCATCACTTGCAAACACGCAGATATACTGGCATGGAATAATACCTATACTTTCAGGAAAGATCTAAACAGTACAGTAGCAGTTAGCAGTCCCTAAATAGTGTTTATAAACACTGCTAGTTGAAGTTCATAATTACCATTTAAAATTTATTGACCTCTACAATAATTTGCATTTGTATTTTTAATACAAGATAATATTTTAAATACAAGAAAAGCAGCTTTGTTTCACTCAACAGCATGTTAACATAAATAGGTTCAAGGAAGATACAAATATATTTTTGTTATTCTAATAAACAGTAGCATTTTTTCATAAGTTTACTGGTTCTTGTAATCAGAGGGATACTGGTTTCAGAAAAACTTAAGACAATTAAAACATGAAAAGGGAATATATTCCAGAAACAGAGACTGTAAATACACACTTGCAGCAGCTCATGCTTTCTTTTCAGAAGACTGTCTGTGCTTACTAGCATGAAGGTAACAGTGCAGAATGAATCTTGTTTGATAAAGGAGATTTCCAAGGACTGGCAATGAGTTTGGCCATAGGTTATGGATACATTTTGTCATACAGGAGAACAAATTAACAGGCAAAATTCCTACACTAAGAGATGGTTCTTGCCCATGAGTTTGTTAAGGCATCTTCAAAAGCCATGGCTGACACTGCTTACGAATAGGAAGCTAAGACTGACATGCTAAGGCTCATCTTCTGGCCACTTCCTCTGTTGGTGGTCTTCCTTAGATGGAGATTCCTTCCACCTTCCACCAAAACTTTATTCTTGTGGCTTCTGAACAGATCATCTCAGAGGAACCGGATTCAGCCTTGCAAAAAGTGATATGATGAAGTTTAGTCAAGAGCACCCCAAGGTGCACAAGAGATGGATGGAAACTTCACAAGCAGTGCAAATTTTACCTGTATTTCTTCATTAATGAGCTAAGATTTTGGAAAAGAAAATAGCATCCTAAACCTAAGAAGCACATAGAGCCAGAGGTCTGCAACAGAAGGCAACTAAATGGCCCAGTTCAGAAACAGAATTGATTTTTTCCCACCTTTTTTTTTGTACCTTTTTTTTTGAGGTACTCACTGGCAGAATAGAAAATTCTGAGTAAATATTTTCTCTCTAACAAAGAGATTTTATACATTATTCTTCAGTCTGTTCCACACAACTATTAAACATTCATCTATTTTTCTATAATCTATTTTTCCTTTTGTGTATCCTACCACTATCCCCCAAATGCAAACACAATGTTCTTTGTGTATATGCCATAGAGCAAAAATGTACTGAGTCTTTGCACTCAGAATGCCCAACCTTGCTTAAATATTTAATATTATTCAGTAACAGGCAAAACATGATATAAGGACTTTCAAACTAGGAAAGAGATGTAGGTAAATAGTTGGCATTTATAACATTGGCCCCCCAAAATTTTTTTTAAGCCCTAGCAGCATGGACACCTGGATGGTATCACTATTAAGATTATTTCCAGAGCTCTACTGAGAAACAGACAGACAGTGCGAACAGCATGCACTACAGAAAATGGGAGAAATTTTTGCTGGAGGCAATAGTTGTTCCTGCTGGAAATCCCTGATGAAAGGTTCTACCAGGCTCCCTCCTCACGTCTCGGGACATTGGAAACAAACCCAGTGCTCTACAAGGAGGCCTCCTCTCTCTCTCTGTCTCTGCCCTGTTTCTTCAGCACACAAGGCAAAGAAACCTCAAGGATGCACACCAGTTCTAACACCAGTGCTTTAGAAACACAGAAGCCATGCTCAGAGAGCTATGGAGCACAGAGCAGATTTTTGTATTTTTCCAAAGCTGTCACAGGAACCAGATGTGAACAGCTTGTTCAAAAGGGCTATCTGGGGCTGTTACCTACTTACCAGTGGCTTAACTCACCCCTTCTTCCTATCCATCCTAAGCAGCCATGGAGATTGGCCTAAAGCCACTTTACCTGATCCCAACTGGTACATCAACAGAGAACCAAAGATCCTGTGGCAGAGCACCTCCACTGAACCATCCACTAAGAGTGTGATGCCAAAGAAAAACAAGATAAAGAATTGACTCAGAGCAGACCTACCAGCTCTGCAAAGTGCCCTAAACCCTCAGCACTTAACAGATCTGATACCTTTGGAGCAATTCTTGGTATTTGGTAGCAATTTCAAATTCACTAGGCTCACAACTGTCCCCAGGCAACTTCAGAAAAAAAGAGAAAAAATGGTTTCTTTGCTGTGATTTAAAGTCTTCAAATTCTTCCTAGGAAAGCTTTTATATGGCATGTGAATATCATACTGTTAGCTAACCATAAAAACCAAAATGCCTACATAAGCATTCATTAGCTGTCACCAAATTCTGAAACATATTAAAGAAGTAAATTTTCAATTTTGCATGATTTTACCAGTCTCTTTGAAAAGTAAGGTGGGGAATAATAAAGAAAGAAAAGCACTGATTAACAGTGGTTAGTTTTCTGGGTATCTTTTTATTTGAACTTAACATAACTTCTGTTGTTCAAAACTATTTCATTTTGATTCAGAAACCTTAGATTTCAATATCTTTACCAGCCAACCACAAATTGCAGTTCCACCAAAATGATCCAATTTTCATTTAAAAAAACCCCCAAAACTATTACCAACATATTCCTACTTTCTGAAACAGTGGTTTAAAATACTGTTTCAAACCAAAGTAGTGCTTAGCAAAGGAGAGCTTTCATTGCTAAAATTTTGATATATGAGAATAATAAAACTTAAAGTGAGATTGCATCTGTTTGCAATGAGAAAACAAGCAAGGTCCCAAAGGCAAAGGCTGTGGGATGTGATATTACATGCCCTTGATCCAAGCCTTTTGCCACCCTTTCATCCATCCAAACTGAGAGCTTCTGTGCTGCTTTCCTGAGGTGATGAGAGTCTGAATTTTTGTGGCTTGTTCTAGTCCCACGTACATACTTGTGTCCACTGCTGCTTGCCTTTTTACATGACCAGTTTGCATTGTGGTTGCACAGCTTCTCTGCATACAGGCCTCCCATGGTTCTCTGTTTATTTTCTGGGTCTTCTGCAAGGTCCTCTGCCTTCACTCTAGAAGCTGGGTGGATCTCATTGCTCCCCATTTAACTCCTCATTTTCCCAGCAGGTTAAACCAGACTGCTGGCACAGCCCTTTGTAAGTTCACATTGCTGGATAACTTTTCTCTTACCAGCTGAGAACACATTCCAAAAGTACCAAAGTTATAAACACTTATTTTTTGGGGTTACCTGGAAAACATCTTTCAAGCACTTTTGTTCCAGCTGTCACAGAGGGACCATTCAGCATTATACTAGCAGGAGCCAACTCCCCTGGGCAGACTCCCAGACAAACATCCCAAACACCTCAAAAGCAAAAGATATTAAGAGGAGCTGTGGCAACCCAGGGGGCTTGAACCAAGCTGAGCACCAGATGTGCCATCTTCCACTGCTCCATTCTTCTGCCCATGGAGAGGAAGATGGTCCTTTGCAGGGCTTCACAGAAACCTTGGAGCAGTAACTATAATTTCTCTTCATAGATGGGATGGAAAGGGAAGACAAAAATAACCAAAGGCAATAGTTATTACCAGTATAGAGGCTGCCTTCAGCTTTTCTTTGTTTGATAGTTAAGAGACAGCCATTTATTTTCATTAAGCTGCCAGAAGATCTAATTTCAGTGATTTTAAGTTATAAAGAACTTAAGTGCATAAAAGTAAAAACATTCTGAACTTCTTTCAGCACTCATTATCTACCCGTATTTTTAAACTATCAGGAAACTGCACTCAAATCAAAAGCTTTCACTGAAGTTAAAGGAACAGCAAATGAGCCATTTAAGCCAATAAAATCAGAGGGTTTGTCTGCAAGTTAGCAAGCACAGTGGAAAACCACTGAGCTCTTATTACAAGAAAGCCACAAAATATCTGATACTCAATCCCATCACCTCCATAATTATAAAAAATTAAGGACATCAGGCACTGTAAAGCCTTGCTAACTATCAGTTAGAATATGTTCCAAGGTACTTCACTATCCACAAGCCAGCACATGCATTATTAGTCCATGACTCATTAAAATCACTGTGTGTGGCATGGGTTTGGGGACATAAGAGTATTAATGATTTCTTCCATCTTTCTGGACCGGTTGCTGACACAGGCATTTTCCACTTCTAAAAAATAGCTGTAGAGCCCCCTCAGAGTCCAGAGTCCAACATAAGACATCTGCCCCTAGCTATGCAGGTGCTGTGTGGGGGCAGCTCCTTACAAAGGAGCACTCTGCTGTCATCCTGTTCCACCAAAGGATGCTCTGGATTTCCTTTGACTCCTTCCTGCTCAAGGAGGGCTTCACTAGGCTCAGCAGTACAAGATGGGTAGAACCCCCCCTAAATCATGGTCATTTACTGCATCTCACCAGTGTGGTTAAATAATGAAGAAGAAACCAGTCTGCATGTGCTCGAAGTTTGTAAATTCCTCACCTGCTCCTCAGCCCTGATGGCAGGCACTACATGCACATGAACCTACCCATCACTGCACCAAATCCTGCAAAGAAGCAGAGTGGCATTTCCTTGTTAACACATTCCTTAACTCCTTTTTAGAGGCCAACTTTGGCCATTCATGCCATCAATAGGATCAGATGAATACGGGAAACTCGTTATCTGAAAATCAATTAGTAATTCAAGTGTATTCTGAGACAGACAACTCAAATTCAAACAGCTTTCATAGCACATCAAACCACCACAGTAACAAAACTAAAAAGGGACTTGGTAACACCAGTCTATTAGCAATCTAAAATTATGAGTGTCCAGACATGAAGAGCAACCCAAACCAACTCCACAGAGGGGCACAATCCTAGTATGTGTAGACAATATGTCTGCATAGTGATTAGGACAGGATGACAAACACGGATTCAGAGTATCCCAGCTCTATTTCCTGTGCTTGTATGGTCCTCCTTGTCTAGCATTTATACATACATACTTCAGCAGCTAAAAGGATATTCCAGTGCTCTCTGCTCTGAAAGATCCTCCTGCCTGGTACAGCAATCGGGCTGCAGCTGAAAGAAATTCCATGGTACCTAATTATTCTGCCTGCTGCTACAAACTCCTACAGCTGAGTTGTATCCTGGACTAATAAATTTAAATGTGACAGTGGAGTACATCAACTTACATTTGAAAACAGCACAGAAAAGACCAAAAATGCATTATAAAGCAGCTCCTAGGAGGAAAGTAAATGACATTTGATAGTCAACCAAATATTCCCCCAATCCCAACATGGGTGCCTATGAGTACCCATACACAGAGCAAAGCTGAAGGAGCTACAGGATACAGCAGAACCATGTTCTGGAAGCTGTCAGAAGAGCACTGGGGATGGAGGAAGAAGCAGCTTGCCTATCCAAGCACAGAGGTCAGATAAGGAAGGACACAAAGGTCTTGAGTACACACAAAAAAATACAGTGTTTAGGAGCGAGAAAACATATGGATTAAAGTTTGTTCTGAGGTGTAAATATTATGGTAGGACTTTGACACAATGAACTCAGTTATCTATAGGGCTTAGAGTAAATGTACTACATGTGTCTGATAATTTTCTACAGTTGTAATGATATTAAGAACAATAAGGGATCCAAGTCATGTAAATCACATACAGACTTCCTGATATCACTGTTATAAAACTAATAATTACTAAACCATAGATTCATAGAATAGTTTACATCAGGAAGGACCTCTGTAGGTCATCAGGTCTGAAGCCTGCTCAGAGCTGAAGCCGATGACCATTTCAGTAACTCACCATATAAAAGGAAGTGGTGATACTGTAGAACAGTGCACCCATAGTATGGTTTACTCTGCATAGTTTCCAGTGGTTAGACAGCAAGCTTTAAGAGTGGGAATTCTTATTTTATGACAGCATCAATCTCCATGTTATGGTTTTTTTCAGTTGCCACTTGGATAATAGACCTTTTCATCATCTTGGTCTTTTGCAGAAGACTCATCTGCACTATTTGGTTCTGGATCCGATCTAGACATCAGAGTTTCCACAAAGTTCCCAGAGTGGCATGGGAAAACTGAGAAACTTCACTTCTACCATGAAGATGAGGTATTTATATAAAGGCATATATTATATAACATATAATATACGTGTGGGCTGCTCTAGTTTTATCTCTGTGAAGTACAGTCACAAACCATAACAGACGGTTAACTGTAAACAGAAAATCAAGGATACAGTAGTTCTGAAACTTACTTTTGAACCCACAGTGACCTCAGTACCAGCACCAGAGTAAAACAATAACCTGGGGTTTAAAACCACTCCACTCTAAACACTACTTGCTCTTAGTGAAAGCATGACCTAGCAAGTACACTATACAAAAGGAAACTTGTTATTGTCCAGATTATAATTAAATAGCAGAGCCTAGTGTTTCACCCTCCCATGGAGATGATTTTTAAGTCATAGGAGACTATTTAGATCTGATTAGCCTTTCTCTAGTTTCCCTGGACTAAAATATCTTTTACTGTTGCAGCTGGGTCCCAGGATCCCAGCACACAAGCACCAGAATGTGCATTACTTTGTTCATAAAATGTCCCAGTGAAGTCAATGGATAGACTCAATGTTATTAGGTGTGAATATTGAATGTAGATTTAGGGTCTTAGCTGCAGCCTTGTGTGACTGAATGCCACATTTTCTGAAGATATAAATCAAACTTAGTTTTATTGACCGTAGTTATAATCGTAATGATATACAGTACATGAGGAGAAGTTTAAAAAACCCAGTGCTTAAAGATGACATATCTATACAAAAAGTTTAGAATTAAAAAATTATTTTGGTAGATTTGTAGGATTTTATGGAAAAGTCATGTGTTTATCTTATTAAGGTCTTGATTTAAGGGATGGGATTCACTAGTCAGCTGCCTGACAGTAGCACAACTGTAACATGTAATACAGCACATTGCCTTTCCAGATCTCAGCCAGGATCACCCACCTCTTGAGTGATGTCCCCAAAAGAAAACCCAAGCATTTGGGGAGTATTACACAAATCAGCAGGTTGCCCTTTTCCCTCTCAGTCAACACCAACCCACGGCTAAGCAGCGACAGCCGCCAGCCTGACAGGGAAAGTGTTGTCTTCTGAAACAGCAGTGTGTGCTCATCAGAGATGCCACAACGATTCTTAGATTAAGAAGCACCGTCTCGGCTGTCTTTCCAGGGTGAGTACACTACAGGCAGCAATCCATCCCCCGCTCCTTCCCCCTGCAGCCGCCGCTCTGCTCTGGGGGAGCCCGGGCGCTCCCACGCCGCATGCCAGCGGCGGCCGCTCCGTGCAGAGCTACCTGCGGGGTGAAGGCACCTGCACGATGCTCACTAGCAAATGTCTCCCGAGAAAGTTCGGCTTTGCAAACTGCATCAGTTTTAAAATAAAGTGGGGTTTCTCTTTACAGCACGTACACTGCTAAATGAGTTACAGAAACATGCAGAGGGGGCTTTTCTCTGACCCACGCAGTTCAAAAGAAAGGGAAACATTTGTCCCGCGGCTGAAGCGGGAGCAGCAAACCGCTCCAGCAGGACCCAGCAAGCGAGCATCCAACCCAGACCCGGACCCCACCGCGGCCCCTTGCCTCGGCCTCCCGCTCCCCGCAGGGCCCTGCCGCCCGCACTGCAGCCCCCGCCGCCCGCGGGGCCCTTCCCGGCAGCCNGCTCCCTCCAGCCCCTCCGGGCTCCCGGCTGCAGTGCTCCCGCCCGGGCCCACGCCACTCCCGCCGCGCCCCTCGGCCCCGCCACCGGTTCCTCCCTGTCCGACCTGGCCCTAGGCTGCAAGGGAGCGGCGAGGGCAGCTCCTGCAGCCCCGAGGAGGAGTATCTGCCCCGGCCGGGGAGGCTCTCCTCGCAGGAGAGAGCCGGGGGGTGTCCGCGGCAGGAAAACGGGACGGTGTGGGTCTGGCGGCTCAGCCCCGGGCCGGCAGCATCCTTCCCCGACCACCACCGTGCTCCCCCCGTCGGACTCGCACTCCCTGCCAGGGAAGCTGACCAAGGGAATCGTCTGGGAATGGAAATCCCATTCCCCGCGTGGAGGGACTCCGGGCCAAGGCAAACAGTCCCTGGTGAATCATGGGGGTGTCTGCCACGGCGGCAAGCCTGTGGGAGCCTCCGTCGGGGAAGGTGGTGGGGGAGGTGGGAAATAAATGAGCCAGGTAGAAGGGACCATCGTTTCTCAGCTCTTTATGGCAGTGGCACAGTCAACAGTCCGGGTGGAAAAAGCTGAGTGCAGAGTTATATTAACACTTACTTTATAGCAACATATGTATGGAAGAATTAAAAATAAAACTCCTACTTTGTCCCGAAGAAATTGTGATTTCTGTTTCAACAACAGTGAAAGCCATTCCAAATGGCAGAGGCGAGCTGGACTCAGTGTTGTGCCCAAGAGGAAAAGGGATAAAATCACCAAGCCATGCCACTTCCAGTGCATCAGGTTCCAGCAGGGCCCAAGTGAGGAGATTTGTACCTCCTAGAGTTGCTGGGATGGTCAGCAAATTTTGGAAATCAGCAGAGCTAATTTTGGAAAGCACAATTAATTGTGAGACAGGTGTACAAATTCTGATCCCTAAAAAGAAAGTGTAAGTGATGGACAAATCTCAGACTGAAAGAGGCTGAATTTACCCCATCTTTCATCCTGAGCACTGGCTCCTGAACCTCTCCTGTAGCTAAAGAAAAGGGAAAAATTAAAAAGGCGGATCAACATTGCTAGACATTACAGCAAACCCAGCAGAGCCAAGTGCAGAACAGTTTACCTTTGTCATGTAGCATAGGATGAGCCTGTAGCCGTGGTCCCAGTTAATGCTCCAGCAGCTCAAAATTCAGAATATGTACCTCTCAAGATTTCACTGTGCTGTGGCTTGAGGTGCCAGCTGAGTTGCCAGAGGAAGACAAAGTGCAGGAAAGAAAGTATTGTGTTGAGAAGATGATGTGAGTGCCCACAGGCTGGGCTTGGCTTCAGCTACATCTTTCACATAAGAAATCCCAGCACCAGCTCTTCCCAGAGGCTGTGCAGCCTGCTGCTGTTGACAGGTTTAACACAGGGAAGATATCCCATCTGGAGACTGAAGGAAGGGGAATGAGGGCAGTAAGTCAGCACCATAAGGCACCTATTCTTCTAAGACACAGCTGAGAAGATGGGGAGATTTTTATTTGTCTTGATTCATCAACTTTTTGCCATTTATTTAATACTGCACTGGCAGTTACATGTGTTCCTCAAATTACAGAGACCCTTCACCACTTGTTCTTCCTTACATCATGAGCTTCTGTGTCCTCCACTCCCACAATGTGACTTCTTTTCTGTTTAGTAGAGGCATTTTTCAGTCTATCAAAAATCTGGGGAAATGAGAAGAGCCAAGTCGGGATGTGTTAATGTTAGAATAAGCTGGAGGATTCTATCAAGACATGCTTTGAATCTGCAGGCAATTATAACTAACTGGATACCAGAGGCTTTCTGAGTCTTCTCTTTCCTTTCTTGTCTTCTATCAGTGCCTGGAAGGATTGTTCTAATTCTGGAACACACTCCCAGTGATGCAGGCTGCTTTTGACCTTCATTATACACTTAAAACCAGGGGAACTGAAATGGATCAGTCTTTGAAGGACTAATGAACTGGTAAAGAGCGTGCATTACTTTTGTCTCACACTTCCGTGTTGATTTTGTTGTGTCTTAGTTCCAGATGTTTGAGGATTAGGATCTTGGCTGCCTCTGTACTTGATATTAAGAATCACGTCACATTCTTAAGGCATCTGACAAAGGCAAATAATTTACTGGAGTGCATGGGCAGACAATACACAGCTTTACCTGAACCCTTTTTGCTTTGCCATCTCTTACTACCACTGCAGGCTTCCACCTTCCTAGTTGCCATGACTAGCAGCTGAAGTCTCCTGAAGTGGCTCAGAGAACTGGGGAAAAAAGGCAAAAAATTGGTTACTGAAGCCCAGATGCAGCAGTTACCAAGGTTTTTCCTGCTGAAATTCTTCTGGAATCTTAGATTCCTTAAAATGTTTTGAAAGAAATTAGAACTCTTGCAGCTGGTATCTGAAAAGCAAGCATTTATCATAGACTTAAGTTACAGCATTTCTTCATAGTCCTCAGAAGAAATGTGTGGTTACTATCCAGGTTGGACAATGTTGTCTGGTAAAAAAAAAGTGATATATGATATCATCAGTGGCTGGATTCAATGAATCATGAAGCTATATGCTGTTGATAAAATACATACTGACTTCCTCTGTGGACAGCACTCAACTAGATGAAAAATTGTCTTGGGATTGCCACTCTGCCAAGTGTATTCACAGGCTTCACTTTTGCTATAGCTCTCAATATGTGGACAGTAAAAGTGCATTTTCAGTATTTCTCCAGGTAAATTAAGGCATGTCACTCTGAAATTCAACCCTCCTTTCCTTCCGAATCCATGGCAATGGTTCTTTACTCGTCTCTTGGGACAAAATCTAGATCACATACACCAGGAGGTGATCTTAGAAGATTATTCAGAAAGCATAGGAGTTGCTTGCTCCAAATCACTCCTTGCACCATGAAAAATATTCTAAATGTAGCATTGTGTTTGACTTTTCACTCATGTCTGGATCATAAGTGAAATAACAGTGTTCTTCATCAATCCTAGGTAATGTCTGTGTTGTGCTCAAAATAGGCACCCAAATTTCATCTGAACGACAACTTTGACAGAATTTAGGCAGTCTGGCTCTTGGCCTAAAAGTGTTTGTACAGAACCATGTACATCAAAGACTGAAAAAAGGAGCTGACACCAACATCTAAATTTTGGTGATTCAGATGACAAGGCATCAAATGGCAGCCAATCCAGCCAAATCCTTCAGTGCTTTTGGGGTATCATTTGCTGCAGAAATATCTTCATGATTGATCTTGTAATTGCTGTGGCTCCTGACTTGAGATTTACCCTGATTTCATCTTTAATGAAATTAGTTGATGATATTACCACTTTAAAAAGGAAGCAGACTGTCTTGTAGCAAGTATCAACAAAAATACAGTAGTTGAAGACATATACTGGTTATATTTATTTTAAAAAGGTTAATAAAAAAAATATTAGTGAAACTTACTTGTCTCTGAAGACCCAGATAAAATATGTTCTGTTAAAAAGCTACTAGGGTAATGTATATTAACTAATGCAGATAACTGTGGCTGTTATGAACCACTTTGGTATTGATTAAATCTTGCATACTGGAAGCACCTTTTTGTTTGGCTATGGAATAGCTATGATGCTGACATGTGGTGAGGTCTGACTCAGGAACCATCTTGAGGATATCATGGAATCAGAATTGTCTGGGTTGGAAGGGACCTCAGAGATCATCAAGTCCAAGCCTTGATCCACTACCGCTGCGGTTACCAGACCATGGCACTGAGTGCCACATCCAGTCTCTTTTTAAATATCTCCAGGGACGGAGAATCCACTGCTTCCCTGGGCAGCCCATTCCAATGTCTGAAAATAATAGGAGCCACCAAAGCCTGCACTGATCTTACATTTAAAGGAGACTACTCATGGTCAAGTTAAGCATATGTTCAGAGGTTTTGGAAGTTTCTTAAATAAATCATCAACCTTAAAAAATCTTTTACTCCTGAAAGTTTGTCCCTGTAACACCTAAGCTTGTGGCAATGGCCCCAGGAAAATTCTGTGCTTCATGAAGTGCATAGGAAATAGAAATGTTAATTCCCTTTGTTGCCAATTTTATCCCAACACCTATAAGACGAGAAAGCCTGGTCCTTGCTGCCAGGGCTGTCCAGAGGCTCTTGGGAGCTGAGAAAGGACACCAATTCTGCCTGGCTCTCCATGAGTCCTTGTGCTGGCCACCCTGTGCTGGCATTGGGCACACTTCCAGGGCAGATGCTCCAAGCCCCTGTGCAAACCTTGGAGTGTCCTGCAGAAGACACCAGGAGCCACTTCTGCCTGTTGTAGTGAGCAGATTTCTGCCCATCTGTGCTGGGTGAGTGGTAAGAGCACATGGGGTACTCAGGTGGCTGAATAGTTTCATGGAGCTTGGGCATGAGCTGGGCACCAGCCTGCTCAGCCCTGTCCAAACTGATGATGTGTTAAACATAATTTTCAGATCTTTCCCCTTACCAGAGCCCCATAGGGCCAAGAGAGGAGGTGAATGCCAAACTTCACAAGCTGGAGGAAACCAGGTTCACAATATAGAACTGCAGGAACCATGAGAGCAGTGAAATGTTGAGCAAGTTGAAGCACTCGTAAGGCTAGGCAACAATTGAACATGCTGTCTAGACATCAGTTTTGGAGTTAAGCATCCAAGTTATTTTTTGAGCCTTCTACATAACAAATGATAGAGAATTTCCCTGAATGAATTGATTCCTGAAGTAATTTATGGATTGCCTTACAAAACCAGTCCTTTATTGCTGAAAAACTTGCCAGGAAGAAAAAAAATCCCTTAAAAAACATTATCATAGATGAAGGATAGAGATCTATTATAAGCAGAAGACCAACTTGTTTCTAGTCTGATTTTTCTATCTGCAGGTTTCTCTCATTAAATGCTGTTACACTTCTGTTGGCTGCATTGAGGACACAGTTTGTTGAAGTTTTGTTCCTTATGTACTTACTTACTTACATGGTGTCCTTAAATCACCTCCTAAATCTGAGTTACTAAAGGCACTTCATTTCTTGAGTTTTTCACCTGATGGCATATTTTCCAGCTCTCTAATGGTTCTTTCAGCTCTTTGCTAACACACTCCAAAGCTGTCTAAATATTCTGCTTGTATTACTCGCAGCTTTAAGGTATAGGCAAAACAGATTTTTTTTTTCCTTTTTATTGATGATTTATACTTTCTTTAAAGTCATGGATGAAGAGTCACTTACTCAGTATTTTTTTCTCATGAACAGCTGAGATTTATCAGCTGTTTTGCAATATATTTCATATGTGCAATGCTGTTGCTATCATTTTAGTTCTCTAGTCAGAATATTGTGTTCTACCAGGTAAAGTGTCTAAGAAATGTCCAACGTTTTGCACTCAACCCCATACTGATCCATTTCATAGCCCCTTTATAAAAAGAAAAAAAGATTCTTTGACACAGTCTGATTGCCCACGCAGTCCTGTGTTCTATTAACAGTTTTCTGAGTACTGCAACCAATGACAGAATTATGGAAAAATTTAAGTAGTAAGTGACAAAAAAAAAATCCTCAAGGGTGGTGTTCAGCCTCTCTAATTTATAGCCTTGCATGATGAATTTTCTGTAATACCTAAAATCTAGAAATTTTAATTTAGTAACTCTCCAAAAGATGCTTTTTGGCTTTGCATCAGATATCTGTTTTTTTTAAAGACTGAAGAGGAAGAAAACTTTGCAAGAGAAATTGTAGTGAAAGAACGAAGGATGAACTGCTTCTTGAAAACACTGCTAGGTATAGAAGTGGATGCTGTACATAAAGACTATCTGAAAGAATTTAACTTGTTCCTAATAATGTTAAAAAAAGTTCTTAACCCTACCCGCTATGAAGTATCTGGAAAATCCATCCAAATGTAAGATGGTATTTTACTGAAAAAGGCATCAGTATGATGAAACTTTTACTGAAATTTTTACTTTTTACTGAAAAAGGCAAAAGTATGAAATGCCAAAGAATATCTGTAGTAACCATGGTGCAATTTGTTGCTGAGTATTAAGTAGCCCACACCTAAATGTTTCTCCTGCACAGCTGCACAAGGGCACTTAGGGAAACATCTGATATGTTGCTTGATGCTTGATGTTCAGCTGTTGCCAGGCAGGTTTTCCTGAGCTTCACTTTTTCACAGGGAGTCTACTTTTCTAGACCCCTGGAGTGTTTATAATGTCTGCTCAGCATAATGGTACTTTGCTTTTATTGTGCTTTATTTTTTCAAATTACTACACCAGAACTTTTTATCTGGGATGAAAAATTAAACTGCAGAGAGTGGAAGAAACAACCAAAAGATAATGATGTATTGTGTAACGGTGTCTTATTCACAAGACAAAAAAAATCCCAGATAAAATATATCTATGAAACAGAAACCAACCAGTTCCTAAGATGAAAATGTGTCCACAGATACCTTTACTAAATATCTGTAAAGGAAAACATTTGCATTTAAAAAGATGCAAATGTCAATATTTTTGTAGGAATAAAACACAACAACCTCTTTGATTGCTTTTTCTTTATCAGAAGCAAAGCAGGATCACACAGTAGCAGGAAATTTAAGCTGACCTTTGCAACTGATAAAGTTAATTTAATCCTCAGAGCTAATGCAATGAAGGAAATTAAACTCATTCAAATTTTTTTATGATTTGGTGGGGAGAAGATTTAATGAAGTCACAGAAGATAAATATTTGTAACTAATTGCCAGCTCTCATCATTGCTCCTTTACTTTTATTACCCTTGCTGCCCTCAGGTGAGCGCAGGTGATACTGCCAAGAATGACTCCATTCATGTAAGCAGCACCAATCTCCCAGGCTGTCCCACCAATTTGTTACTTATCTACCAGTCTTAAACTGGTGTTGTGGTGATCCACAAAATAAAACTGTGGAAGTGGCTGCCTGTCCAGCCAGCTTTTCTCCAAAGAGACAAGATGTTTGTTTGTGCTTGCCTTTGGCCCAGAGAGAACCTTAAAGATCTGCCATTCATAAAGTAGAACATATCTGTCTTATTAGAATGATTTGTGTACTTTTAGGAACACCTTGCCCCTCCTGACACTGAATGTGCTCAGAGGATGTGATGATATGTCTACCAGTGTTGAACCTCTGTCTCTAAATTCATTTTTGCCTCTGTTGTCATGAAAGGACCTGAAATGTGTGCTTTGAATAGGGTAACAGTTTCAAAATTTCAGGTGATTAACTCTCCACAACTCTTGATGATGAAGTAAAAGGCATCACAAAAAACCCCAAAGTAGTCTCTCAGCCCCTCAAAAAACCACCAGAATTATTTGGACACGTGGGTGAAGTTTATATGAAAACAGAAACTTGTTAGACTTATTAGCAGTATGTACTTATGCACTGTAAGGGAGCCCAGGGTCTGGGCTACAAGCTGTGTTTGCCACATCCCTGTTGGTGCTGGTCATGCTGACCTCAAAGAGCCAACACAAGCCCTCTGAAATGGCTTGCAGAGACTCCACTGTGCTGCATCTCCCTCTCTCAGAGCAGCTGCACAGCTCTCCTGTCTCTGCTGGCCAGCAAGCTTCTCCAGTAAGCCAAGTAGCCAGCCCTGCTCCATGCCTGATTCATCTCCTTGCTGTTTATTCAGCCTTCAAGCAACCCCGTGGCCTCTGCTCAGACCAATTAGTTGAATCCAGCTCTGGCTATAAAGGGCAAACCTTTCATGGCTTTCTGAAAACCTTCCTGTTTGAAGGGTTTGAATAATCTGAAAGAAAACAAAGGTAAGTTACTGCATTAATTTCACATAAGTTCTTCATTAAAATAAATAACTATTGTAGCTCGTTGTCTAGGATACAGCTGTAGAGCTGCCTCTTTACTTTGAAAAAACTTTGCTGGCTGAGTGACCATGAGGTTCCCACTTCTGATGCTTTGGTATCTTATTCTGCTGGAGGTAGACCCAGGCTGCAGGCACAGGGTCACAGATCTGCCTTCCACACCCTGCTGAGCTATTCAGTTGAAAAACTGGCCAAGTTGCAGAACCATTTTGGGTCAAATCCATGGGTGTGGAGACATCATTTACAAATACCAGAGTCCTTGCCTGAAAGAACTGTAATCCTGACATATCAGAGCCAAGCCTCCCTTTAGATAACTGTGCCTGCTGTTTTGGGTTCCTCAGAGCTGTGAACTGAGATAGCACTGGAACATCTCTGTACCCTAGGCACTGAAATTCAACTGAAATTCAGCAATAAATGTTTTTTGGTTTTTGGTGTTGGGGTTTTGGGTTTTTTTTGGTTGGTTGGTTGGTGGTTTTTTTTTGTATGGCACCTAACTATAATTTCTGCATGTAATAGGGAAATAAAATGGGAAGGATATAACTGAGGTCCAGGGAAGGTGCCTCTGAGGCGAACCACCTCTAAGGGTGTAATTTAGCTCCAGAGAAGCAGCTTGGAGTCATCTGTCAAAGTAGACAATTCGGTAGAAATTTAACTAGTATTTCTTCATGTTTAGAAAAATGAAGCTGTACATTTCATCTCATTACATCAAGAACAAACAAGGCATCACCCATTCCAGTGCTAAAAGTCTGAAATGGGGTTTGCATAAAAACTAACAAACAGGTTACAGGACAGATATATTTCTTCCTGATCATAGCAGAAGAGAAAGACAGCGCATAGGCCAACCATGTTTGTAGCTGTGAAGCCTATCAGTGCCACAAAACTTGTCTCTCTGTGCTGTTTGAAGGACATACATGAACCTTTCCTTCTCATACTCTGTCCTAGTTGCTGCTCTTGTCTCCTTTCTGCCCTTACCAGTAGCCACGTCTTCCCTCTTGCACATTCCAAGCATCAGTGTGGAGACTTGACATTATTAGCAAAAATTGTTTAAAACTGTCCACGGTGCCTCTAGTTGCTATATTTTGGCCAACATGGTAGTGGTGTGGAATAGACTATTTTGAAAGGAGAGAATTTGGAATTTCATACCTACTACTTACCATTACCTCTGCTTCCTTGACAAGCTTTTCTCTGGTCATATATCTATCTGATATGGGTTTTGGTAACATAAAAGTCTGGTGTTTTTTTTTTTTTTTTTACAAACCACACATCTTAAAGATGCGTGGCTGGCCTGGCTAAAATAATGATCATTTAGTAATTGTTTTGGAGAATGGGAGGTACTTACAAGCACAAGTGCCACGTTGATTTTTCACCATTACAAATGCCTCTTTGCTTTCTCCAGTATGATGTAGGGATGAGAGTCCAACAAACAGAAGCTGCATTGCTCCATCAGGAATAAAAACATGGCATGAAGCTGAGGGAAACTGGATTTCTGCCTTACCATGCATAGGCTTTGTGAAGCCTGCAATGCCTTGTATTTCAAAAAAATTAGAAGATTTCAGCAAATTATCTACTTGTATTTCTGGTACTATTAAGGTATAGATTCCTATTTGCTGGCTTTGTATCCATTTTTATAATGTTCTGGGCCAATATACCTTGAAAATAGTTTCTTGCCACCAGTAAGTTACTAGCAATTATTAACAATAAACTGCTATATTAGATTTTAAGATAAGAAAGCAAGAGAACTTGAGTAAGCACATGCTCATAATACCTGGGAGAAAGGGAAAAATGCAAGGGATAGTGAAAAAAAAACACAGCAGCAAGCAGTTCCCAAGGCACAGAAATTTAAGAAAATGGGTTTTCAGTGGGTTTTTTTGTCACAGATATTAGACTGACTATTAAAAACAAAAAGCCAGAAAAGCTTTGGTGTGACTTCCCCAGGATTAGACAAGGAAATGGAGAATAAATTCAACAAATGAGGATAAAAAATCTTCAGCTGGAGTTCATGTCTCTTCACATAATCCAAAGGACCCACTTCATTTTTGGGGAGAGAGGCAACTTGTCTCCCCTGAGGATCCTCTGGTACATTAGCAGAGTTGAGATTATATTACATGATCTCCTCCCTCCTGTCTATCTGCAGCAAAGGCAGGAATGCCATGGGTTTGATACCATAATCTCCCTGCCCTCTTTAACTCAAATTGGAAAAAAATCCAAAAGGTTTACTCCTAATCCAATTAGGAGTACTGGCAGGACACATGCACTAGTACTTAAGCACATGTGGTGTGTGAGGAAGTCTTGATTCCTTAGTGAGACAAGGTAAAGTCTACAGGAATTTTGTGTGAATTAGCACAACATTATCTCTATAACGATGTGGAGAAAAAGTAAACCCCGTTTTTGGTGTAGGTCAGTATAGTCTGGGTCTGTTATCACACTCTTCATCAGACCTGGCAAACTTCCTGCAGTTCTGAACAATGAACTAAAAGCTTGCTTTATCTCATTATTGTACAATAATTTTTTTAACTTTCTTTTTTTAACTTTCTTCACTTTTTTTCAGGATGGAGGTGAATGGATTGGTGAGTGGACTGAAAAATTGTTGTTTATGTAATTTACAGAGAAAATCCTGCCATGCCAGATCAATTGGACAAGAAATTGTACATGTTTGTGCTTGACAGACAAGAAAAAATGATTTCCATAATCTTGAGGAAACACCTTTTTATTGTAGAGAAGTTTATATACACAGATGCGATGTATTTACAACCAGCTTTTCTAAAACAGATGACAGTTTAAATTCCTTCACAAATCTGTCAAGAATAAAAGAAAATGAAGCGCAGAAGCCCAGCCAGCCAGCCCAAACCACAAACTCATATTAATTCCTGAAGATAACTGTAATGAGATAATAATAGTAGTACATGGAGTTATTCTGAAGGAAGCAATAGGACTGTGACAGGAATCAACAGATCAACTCCAGAATTGGTTCAGTCAGAAGCATTGCTGATTGTTGTTTGATCTCAGTGTACGTCAACCCTGAAGTAAAACAACAAGCAGATGGGGAAGACAGGAAGAAAAAGTCTGGCCCTTCCTTCCCTGGCATCTGTAAGGACAGGTCACAGTGACAACCTCTGTGAAAAGAAGTGGTTTGTCATGTGTTCCCCTGGAAGGATTTCCAGAAAAAGTAAGGAGAGTCTCCACCCTTCTTCAGTCTGCAGAACTGAGCTAATGCACTGAGGGTGAGAATGGGTGTCTCCCTTAGGAAAGGTGTGGGATTCACATGCTAGCCAGTCACAAGAGAGATGGCACATGGGTATCTTCTGGTGCCCCTTCAAACCGTGGCTCAGTTCTGCACCACCCTTTACTCAGGGCAGGGCACAACAGCATCAGTTCAGCTTCAGCCTGTTCTATCCCCAAAAGCAGAGGAGACAGCTCGGGGGGAAATGATGAGAGGTAGAGACACATCTATATTCCCTTTTCCTGCTCCTTTTCAACTACAGGTAGAACCTTCATCAACAACAAAAAGTTACGTGTGCAGGAGGCACTTCTCTGGTGAAGAAAGGAATACCTCACACAAGCACTCATGAATGGATGAGTCCCATGAGAAAGATTCTCAGCACAACCAGACATCAAGAGAATTTAAAATCCCCACACCGATGTGTATGAGAAACACAGAAACATAGATGCTAATGCTCAGTGAACTTACATGCATAAGTTTCCCGTAGGTTGGGAACATATATCTTAGAATCTGCATAATTTAGTTCACACTCAGCAGAACATTGTGATATTTACAGACACATTCCAGTGGTAAAACATTTGCATACTGAGTGTGAAAGAGAGAGCTTTGACACCTAACCGTGGGAGTTCAAAAGCAGCAATTTGTTGAGCTTAAAATATTATTTGTGATGATGGTGAGGAGGAAAAAGGTGTGTAAGCAGGAACAGAAAATTACCAGACGATGGTAAGAAGTGGGGTTTTTTGAGCTTTAGTGTGGTTGCAGGCTGGGACAAAGTGAATCTGGATAGACCACAGGTTCTGGCTTGTGAAATCACAGAGCGATTTGCCTGTTCTCATTTCCCATGCTTATTCCTCCCAATTAAATTTGTTTCCCATTAGCCAGGTTGATGAGAATAGTGCATAAGACTCTTTCTTTTTGCAGTCGTCACTCTTCATAGCATAATAACTTAATCAATTCTTGCAGAACAGGAATGAAGTGAAATGTCACTTTTTGGGACTTGGTTTGTATTCTGAAGGTGACAGTGGGTATCAGAGAAACACATCTGTAATGCTTTGAATGTTTTACAAATTAAAAAAAAAAATAAAGTTCCACTCTGAACCCAGTTTAGAACACAGAGTTCTATGTTCTCTAGCACTGCATGTCAGACATGGTGGAAAAGGCTACTAAGTGACTACCATAACTTTAGCTCTATCCAGAATTGTTCTGAAACAAGTTCACTAGTTTCTGAAACACTACTGTAGTTGCAGCAGATTCTTAAAACTATCTACAGAATTTGAATCATACAATTTAGGTTTCAATATGTCAGCAAAACATCAATGTATAACCATGGAGGTTGTATCCCAGAAGTGAAATTATCAAACTATTGCTCCAATGTCTGAAAAGTAAAGCTATCCTCCCTAGGTACACAGCACTCTCTCACTTATGCTGACACATAAGGTGGAGGTGGATCTTTAGCAGCTCCATTCACAGAATCATCATATGGTGGCAGCAAGACCTGCAGGAAAGGAAAAAATGGTTATATTTTTAAAAAATAAGCCAGCAGATAAAATTTACAGAAAAGAAAACCCTTAAGGCCTTCACCTAAAAATAAATTTCAAAGAGTAATTATCAAGCAGGAGCAGAACAATTAGAAAATGAAACATTATAAACTTGAAGTTCCTCCTTTTCAATCTGTGAGCCTGTTTTCATTATGAAGGAAAAAGTTTTTCTTCTCATTTCTTATTGTCTTCAGTGACAGCCTGATTTCAGCCAAAGACCATTTATTGCTGGTACCAGAACCTGTGTAACCTGGTAGTGACAGTAGCTGCTTCTTCTGCAGCTATCGTCTGTCAAAAGCACTTAAACCTTGTCACCTGGAGGAGTGCTCAAACTGCTAACCCAGAGCGAGACCTTCCTTTGGAACAGCCAATTCTCTCCTGGAATAGCTCATCATTATTTTGGAGTGAGGAGAAAGAAAGCAAATGAAGAACAGATCACCCACTGTCCCAATAAATCTCCAGTTGTGTCCCTCTGGTGCATTCTGGTGTGAGAAGGAAGATCTCCCACCTTCCCGTGAGTCCTTCAGTGAATACTTGAACATTTGATAAAAATTAGCACAGCTTTAATCATACATCATCCCCATTCATAAGAGGCCAGGAAGCTTCCTAGGACATGGAAGATGCAAGTTCAGACCACACAGGGCAGAGGAGGGATTGGAGTCAAGATTTCTACTTCTTTAAGCAAGCATGCCTGCTATCATGCAATTTTTAATTGCATCAGCACTGACAGTAATTAGCTTGCATGTGACAAGGCAAAGGAACACTTGGTCAGTGAATCCCAACAGAGACTGAGGATGAAACAGATGTCTGAATGAAGAATGAGTATAGATGCCTTAAAATAACTCAGTATCATGTAAGAATAAGAATTGTAGTGGACTTGCAGAGATACTTTAAACAGCTGAAGATCAGTTACTCATGATGGAATTTCCAGACTTATCAGCATTGCTTCTTGGTCATTAATGAGCACATGAAGCTGACTGTCTAAACATACAGAGGGAAAATCCTGATCTCAATGAAGTCAGTGGAAGTTTTGCCATGAGAGGATTTCACCAGTTCTTCAGGAAGCTGATAAACTGCCTTCTGCAGAGAAACCTCAGTAATAAACTCTTCTGGACTTCATCCAAAACATAATAAAACCAGTGGGAATGTTTCTATAGGTTAAAGTAGGCTTTGGATGAGGCTTTTGTGGGATAGTTCCAAGGGTGATTCACATTATCCTTACATAAGTTTACAGATGTGTTGATGACCCCATATTCAAGTACATCTGTGCACGTTTGTTAGACTACAGAATGGCTACCTTGGTGTCTTCAGCCCTTAGTCAAAAAAGGTTCATTATTTAGGAAAGGAAATTTTAAGAGCCATCACTCTTTATTGATACCATATGTTTGAGCTTGTAAATGCAACATACTACTCACATCTCCACTACATAACCTGAAAAGCTTTGTATCCAAAAGCATTTTAATAAAATATGCCAACTTAAATCGTGCAAACAGCTTATGGCAGACTAATTTTCTAGTGAAATTAGGATAATGTGTAGAACTTCAAGCAAGTACTGTGATAAATGTGTTTTTCAATGTAACCTCAGTAAATGTAACCTAAAGCATGTGAACTGTGAAAAACACTCCCATTGGGACCCTCTCCCTAGTGCTGATCACTGGTTTAATAACAGGGTTTTGAGTAAAATCCTTCTATTACTAAAAAAGGCACTAGTTTCTCAAATGTACTGAAAACATGTTCGTTAGATGATAATGAAGCAATATAATTAGTAATTAAATCTGATCTGCAAATGAGACTGAAAATGAGTCAAGTCCACTTGGTGAAGATTTAGTCATCTTATTGAAGTCTTGTGATGCTAAACCACAAACTGGAGTCCATTCTGTTCTGGTTCAGAGTCCATTTCATCAGGCATGATAAGAAATAACAGCAGACATAATCCAAAAAGCTGTCCATCTTCCATGTCTAAGAGCTGACTAAAAAAGGGCAATACCTCCTCCTGTGCTCTGCTCCTTTTTTAGATCCATGTGTCCTAAGATTGCTGTAGTTACCTCAATATTGCTACTTCAGCATTGAGGTTACTGTCATTTGCAAATCCTGAGGGGTTTGCTGATATGAGTGAGCTTCTTCATTCCCTTCACTTCCTTGTAGGAAACAAAATCTGTCTGGCAGAACAGCCTCCTGGGAAGGCTTTTACCTCTGGTGAGGTGAACACACCCTTTTGCTCTATGGACCTAGAATTCATACATGGGTCACTGGCCCCAGGGATGTTCAGAAGACACTTTCTCACATAACTGTTCAACAAGAAGGGAGGGGAGATAGGAATACCTACAGGAGCTATTTTGGAGAAGCCACTGACTAAATCCTAATGCTTATGGATTTCTATAGGAATATTAAACTTCTCTGAGGTATGAACTGCAGTGTTTGAGTTAGAAAAAGAAAATGTGGAACAGCTATTAAAGAAAGGTTAAGATGAATGAATGTGATAGGCAACACCTGGAAGAAAGTGCTTTGAGTTTGTGGAATATGTGGCTCTGGATTCTCACACCATTAGTATCCTTTAAACTAATTCAACTGTCTTACTTTCAGTCAATGTGGTTTTGTTACTGCTACTTCATCATCTGTCAGCCCTGAGTCTAAATAATCATCCTTCTGCTTCCATGGAAGTTTGAATACTCTTCAACCACTCTGGAGTTAAAAATCTTGCAACTCTGACTCTGTAATACTTCCTCTTAATTATTTTTCACAAGACTATAGTTTGAGGCCATTGCTTCTCCTTTATAATTGTTTACCTTTTCTCAATTAAATCTATTTTGGAAAAGGGGACAAAAAACCTAATAAAACCTAAATGATTTCAGCTTTTAACTGTTTACTGTTGAAATGGTTAACAGTTCACAAAAATCTCAAAGAAAAGATAATTGCATTAGAATTTTAATTGAATTTAACCCAAAGTAGCTGAGATTAAAATCTGGATAAGAGTAATTTTGTGTTAATTTTAATTCTCAATATGGTTTAATGGAAGTGCTTTGGACAGAACACAGCAGTTGTTCAGGCAGTATGTTATGCTCTCCAGAGACATAAAATGGAAGCCAGACACGGAGCCAAAGGGTGAACTCAGAAACTGGAAAAATAGAAACTCACTATTCAGTCTTATCTAAGAACTTAATTAGAATGGATGCAGTCTAAAATAATTCAAGCAGGACAAAAATACATGCACATTTTAGGTCCCTGGTATTCCCCAAGGCAGAATATCCACTAGGACAACTGATGCATTTTCCTTCCCAGGCACTTCATTTGAGCATCTCTTTGCTGGTTGTGAATTAAGAAAAATGTGTCTTAGTTCCCCTGGATGTTCTAGGACTAATGTTTACAGGATGTTTGAGATTGTCACTCACAAGTTACTATAAAAAAGTAAGTACAAAGGACTCCCATTTTTTTGAACCCCCATTTTTTGGAATTCAGTGATCCTTGTAAAAATAAGCTGTGGCTTTTTATCAGTAGACCAGCAAGCAAGATTGCAAGATTAGATGGTCACAGTGTGCAATCCTGTAGGATGCCTAAAATCCAGAGGACCGGAGCTCCTAACTTCTTTCACAACTTCTAAAACTCTACTTCAGAACCATGAAGCATTTTAACATCACTGTCTAATACACAGCCAGAGGAGGAGGTAACATTACTCACTGTTTGTATAGTTGCCTGGTGATAAAAATGTTGCATGGAGGCTGAGATGAGAGCTCTAGGGCCTCCCAAATCAAGATAGTTCAAACCCACAGATCCTATCTGCCCTATGGATGCTCCACACACAAGGTTTTCAGCTGGGTCGGAAGGACCATTTTCCAATCTCCTGGTCACAGTCCAACTGTGCAAGAATCCATGGGCAAAGGAAGAAAACTGGAGATAATGTGGCTATGAAGCCCCATGGTCAGGGGGCTTTAGTGGGACAGGGAGTCCTGAGTGCTGGGCTTTGGTCCCAATAACATTTAAGCATTTTGTTATAAGCAGTCTGCTTGTATAATGCACAGAAATAATCCAGAACTAACCCATAAGAAATACTTAGCTGGTATCATCCAAGTGGTTTGGATAATTGTATTACATAAGCATCTATTATAAACCAGATGATACAGGATGACCTTCTTTGGAAGAATAAGAATCTACCAGTGGCTATCACATATTCAGTTAATATAAGCATATGTAATTTCTTATTTTTTACATCCTGCTTAATCTGGTTTTGGAGAAAAGGTTTCAAAATACATTGCTCAGAAATATGCCTAAGAAGAAACACAGGCAAATATTTGTGTATTCAAACCATTAGAAATTAATCTTGGCCCAAAGGTGTTTCTTTGGAAGGGAATTGCAAGATTTCAGTAATCACCCCCTATTTTTGCAGCTGATTCTACATTTATTTGAACTTCCAGTAGAAAATTTTCTTTCTTCAGCGTATGTACAAGTTTTCTCACATTCCTGCAGTTATCCTGTTTGAACTCAAGCTATATGATGTCAAGTACATTGCTAGAGTAGAAAATGTGCTTAGTTCTGTATAAGCAAACTTAAATATGTGATTGATTATTTCTGCATTCTTGAGGGTCTCACCCAAAACTCACTGAACTCGATAGAAATCTTTCTGTGTCCCCAGAGAGCTTTGGATCACTTTTTCCCACAGCCATTTGTACTCTTCACTGGCTGGAATGGTACAACTGTCACATAACAGCTTTGAGTTTGAACAGTATTTTGGCTGGCAGCTATATGAAACTTTTATGAGTTGCCATGGCAAAATACCTTCTTGGTGTCTTGTTGGAAACAAACATTGTTAGAGTCAGGCCTAACACTTTTGTCTAGCACCTACAACAGGAATGCACTCATTGATGCCAAAAAAACTATTGATTAGAAATCTCTGTCGTAAGTGCTGATGGTTGTAGTGAGCACTCAGGGTGTTTTCTCAAACTTCAGCTTTTCAAGAAAAACTCCACTCCTTTACACTGAAGAACATCACACTGCATTGATACAAAATACACAGGGACAGGTGATGAGTAGTTGAGTACAATTAGGGTCATCATAGCTGCAATTTAATCCTGGCCCTGCCACTGATCTTTTGAGTTTTGACAAATCATTCCACTTTTTGTCTTAGGAAGATCTCCCATTTGTGAAACAGACATACTATTTGAAACATCGTATAAGGTCTTGGAAATAGATTTACAAATCCCTTGGATGAAACTTCCATATGACTATATGAGACAGGGACTAAATTATGGAAATATTTACAAACTAAATATATATTTTTGCTGAAATTTCAGCTGATGCCTGGAAATGTTTAACCCAACCTCTTTGCCACAGCTATGTATGTGTTACATAGATGTGTCACTCTTCTATGGAGTGACCCTTACATTTCAGACACCCAAACCACTACCAGAAATTCTTACAGGAAGCCTGTGTGAATACATGGGGAGGAGAGGGAGAGAGAGCAAAGGCAGCCTTTGCTTTCACACAGCTCACACACAAAGTGTCACTGGGTTCAGGTCTTATTCTGTTTACTTAAAAAGGGAGGGACACCAAGCACAAAGTGAACAGTGGTAGGCAGATGGCAGGAGTATGCCAGAGCCAGTGCTGTACCATTTCACAGGTAAAAGTGCTGAACCACAGGAATTTCCTGCTCCAGGAACCTATGTCACACGTGCAGCCTCTGGCCCGGTGATGGAATGAACACTGACACAGCTGCAGGCCTTTCCTTCCCTAATTCAGGATAAATGTTCTCCTCAGTGTAGCAGAGGGCTGATGCTTTGGGTTTGGAGCCAACTGAATGGAAAGATGAGGCTGTAAGCAGCACGTGCCCAGTTGCACTGCTCTGGGTTCATCTCATCTCAGTGATTCCAGCTCAAGGCCAAACACTGGCGTGTGCCAACCTGACACAGCTGTGCAGTTTGGAGACGGTTTAATGGGATGCAATCCCATTTTCTAATTTCATGTTTACTTCCCTGCTCTCCCATCATTCACCAGCCAAGAGGAGTGGAATTTCCTCCCACAGCTGCAGTGCTTTGAGGAGCCATCAACTGCAACCTAAACCCTGCTCAGCTGCAGGGAAGCAAGTAGTAAGCCCACAAACAGCTCTAGAGTGAAGGCTGCTGATGTGACCACCTGTCCAGTTCAAGATAGTCCCAAAAGCCTTCCCAAAAGCCATCATTTGCTGGGTTCTTGACTATGCAAATATTTTGAAGATCACCTGTGGGAAACAGATGATTTCCATGTGCAGAAAACAGCTATAGCTAGCTCATTGCTTCACTCTGTGTGCAGGAAAGGCTGAGAATAATTATTTCTTTGCAAAGTTTTCCTGTCAAGTTTGAAAATGTGGTTTTCTTCTGAGAAGTCTGGGGTTACTGAGGAAAATGCAAAAATTAAGGTGTATTTTTTGCTTGAAATTTTCAGAAATACGAATCTTCTCAGTAGGGTTCTAAGAAGCTCCAAGAAGTAGCATTTTTCAAGAGTTTCTGAAGAACTGTGTTTTTTCTACAGTGGGTTCGTAAGAGTTTTTAAGCCCCAGGCTTTCCAGATACCTGTCTCAGAAGAGCATCAGCCAATATTCTCTGCTACTTTCAAAAATTCAGTTCATAATTGCAGGTGCAAAGTGCACCTTTGGGTCACCTCTGAGGCAACTTGAGAAAAGTGGGGAATATAGAACAATATTATGCACATTCAGGTTAGCAAGGGAGAGAGGCTGACTGAAACAGTTAGGGAGCAGGAAAACTAAATCAGTTGAGAATTTGAGTTTTCTATTTCACCTGAAGACACACTTTACACTGACTGTGTGAAGAGACTGACAGGAGTCAGGAGAAGAGGGAGCTTTTCTTAGAAGTGAAGAAACAGGAATAATAATAATTCTGTGGTAGAAGCAGTCACATGTTGCATACAAGATAAGCACTGGAGAAAGAAGCAGGGATTAGCTTTCATCACACTGCAGTTAAGCACGTGCATGTAGGGACATCACTGCTGGATCAGGTGAAAAGTCCATCCAGATCACAGTGATTAGTGATGGCTGATGAAGGAAGAGAAGTGAAAGACAGAAGAATAGAAGAAAGAAAGAAAGAGCAGTGCAAGTATATAGAGCCACGACTTGCCCAGAATATTCTCCCAACCGTCAGAAATTTGAATGTCAAGGACTTCCTGAATTACTGGCCATGTATTTTTCTATGATTTATTAAATTAATTTCATCATTCATTTTTCTAGCCTGCATTTGAACCCATGTTGTCTTTTAGCACCCTCAATGTCCTGTAATAAGCAGACCCACAGTGTGGTCTTTTTTTCTTCCTTTACCTCCTCTGCCACTCATGATTTCAAAGATTTCTGTTATGTTTTCCTTTGTTCTGTCCCTCTTTCATCCCACTAAGGATCCTTGTTCCCCTGCAGTGCAGTCTGCAGTTACTTTCTTCATACTAAGAAACTCACATGACAGTTTTGGGGCCAGGCATATGGAGAAGGTTTAGTTGGGAGGGTGCTTGGGAAGGAGCTGAACTCCATCTGGATGAAGCTTCCTTCATGCTCAGGAGGGCAGCAGGCACTTTCACTCACCTGCTCTGTACTAGATATTCTTCCAGGTGGGATCAACTGCCCTTTAGAAGTAATTCTTATAAATAAATGCTAATATTTATGTCTTCTTCAGAGGTGGCTGTTAGCATTGTAAATGGCTGTTCTGGTCAAATGAGTCCAGTCAAAGAAATTGTTTATGAGGAAGTCAGAGAGCAATGCTAGCAAAAAATCTTTCCTTTCTCTTTCCCCTGTCCCCAGATAAAAATGCCCTGGGTATAGGGACAAAGCTTCATATTCAAGCCAAATCATGTTTGATATGAAAAAAGAAGTGTTCTACTTTGCTTTATGCAAGATGCTTTTGCATGAAAAGTTTGTCCAAAATGTGCTGGTTAATTACCATTTTAGGGTTTCACAATATGTTGACTGTCAAATAAATCCCAAGAAACCTTCCTCTCAACACGGACAGGAAGAATTTTTGTGTTTATATGTATGCATTTCCTTTAGAAACCACACTAGAATGATCACAGATGGAGTATCTGGAAGCAGAATAGTTCAGAAATAATTTATAATCCCATTCAGTGAAGAAGTAGGCCTCAGTGCTGCAAAATCATCTGTCCAAAATTAGAGTTGGTATGTTTTGTTTTCCTTTGACAAAACTACTTGTTTATTCCAAGACACCAGCTTTCCAAGTCTCTATTTAAGAAACCTTACACGAGTTTATGTATTTTTGTAATGAAGCAGCCCAATGCCTTTAGCACTCCAGATAGATGCATGTATTACTAGGACACAGCAATATTTAGGGACAGATTATGATTACTCTTGCATGGGAAGAAAATTGGATTCAGGAAGCTATTGTCTTTTTACATCATACGCAACCTCATAAAAGTCATTCAGAATAATGGTGCAATTACCCTCTCCTTTCAAAGGCGTGGAGGGACAGTCCACCTCAGGCCACAGAAGTCTTTCCTACATCTTGGCCAGCTGTCTACTGCTGTATCTCTAGTGGTGCATCATGATTTTGTACAGATAGAACGTACTTATCTTTCTAATTTTTCCTTAGTTTTTTGCAAAATGATCATTTGCTGGATGAGAACATGCTTTCTCAGGGGGAACTTGCCTGCATTGTCACCAGTACTGAAGACTTAAAATCTTCCTTGAGTCTGTGTAACAAATAGTTGATGTGTTGCCCTGAGTGCAGAGACTGTGACAGTCACATCTTTCAACTGACTTTTAAATTACTAACCTGCATCTCTTTCTAACCTTATCTCCTCTTATGATTACATTGTGTACCCCAATCAAGAGTTAACAAGACTGGAACCTAGACACAGCTCACATGGGGCAGCCAAATTGTTTAACATGACTGGTGATCTTCCAGGAGCATGGATATCACATCATTCTTGCATTGCAGATATTTCTGGAAAGGCTTCTGTCTCATCTTCATCTCATTTTCCCTACTCCCCATTCTCATTTTTCCCTATCTATACACCAAGGGACACAGAGTGTCAGTTTTTGGGCACCACAACAGAGACATGACCCAGCTGTAAAGTTTGGAGGTAGATTTTGAAGTCTCATTATAACATTTGGGAGCAATAAGATCTAGGATTTTGACACAACCAATTCCTAGTTCTGTCTTCCATCCGTATTTTCTACTAGTGTTTATTTTTACACAAACATATTCTTTTGGTATCACTATTAAAAAGTAAGGCATAATATTGCCATATAAAATACAATTTTTCTTGCACAGCACATTCAGGCATGTCCCAGTGAATCTGAAGGGAAGCCTTTGTTTATAACCATATTACTATAATACTGTGTTAAAAATACAAAGTACTAGTGTCATGGAAGGTGATGAACTGACAATTTGAGGGAAAAGTCTTATGTCTACAAAAAATCTGTTAATGTTAGTAAATCACATCTGTAATGGAGCCGTCAACCTCCCACAGACTTTTGCAGATCTTCTAAATTTGGTGCATGAATGCCCACTTAGCAGCTCTCACTTTACTCACTGCTCATAAGACAGAGAACCAAAACCACAAGGTCTGCACAGTTTGGGACAGAAAGCAGCAGACAGTCCTGACTCCAAAAGGAGTCCTAAGGGACACATGGAAAGAGTGCAATTGCTTGTTGGAAGTCATTAAAGTGAACAGAAATCAGACTGAAAGAATGACCCAGAAATCACCAGAAGGGCTGGAAAACCACAGCATGGTTCCCTGCTGCTGCTGGGACTTCTCCTCTTGCACCCTGCTGCCCTCCCCTGTGTCAGCAATAGCTGCCTGAGTGAATGCAGGCACAAGTCCTGTGGGGAAGGGCTGAGGGAGCTGGGGCTGTTCAGTCTGGAGAAGAGGAGGCTCAGGGGAGACCTCATCACTCTCCACAACTCCCTGAAAGGAGGCTGTAGCCAGGGGTTGGTTGGTCTCTTCTCCCAGGCAGCTCTCAGTAAGAGAAGAGGGCATGGACTTAAGCTCTGCCAGGGGAGGTTTAGGTTGGATATTAGGAAGAAATTCTTTACAGAGGGTGATCAGGCACTGGAATGGGCTGCCCAGGGAGGTGGTGGATTCTCCATCCCTGGAGGTTTTTATAAAGAGACTGAATGTGGCACTCAGTGCCATGGTCTGGGAACCACAGTGGCAGTGGATCAAGGGTTGGACTTGATGATCTCAGAGGTCCTTTCCAACCTGGCTGATTCTGTGATTCTATGATCCTTCCTTGCACTGTAACTATGACTTGAGCCTGACCTGGAAAATTCACACGCAGCTCAGCTTATACATCCATATATCCTTGGCAACAGGGATTTAAGCTGTCATAGGCTTTCGCCACACTGCTAGAGATCCTTGGAATTACGCCAAAGACTTAAGACTCGTTTTTTGAAGCCCACAAAACAGCAGCTGTCAGTTGGTTATGAATCAACCTTGCTAGCAAAAAAAGGCCTGTGAAGTAAGACTGCGAATTTATTACTCTGGGTTTTCCTACATTGCAACATTCCCACTTAGTGAATCCAAAACGATGTGGAAGATTTAACTTACACATCCTTATTTCATGTCTGCTTTTTAATCTAATTATGAACACCCAGAACATATTTGTCTGTCTCTATTGCAAATTTCTTATGTATTTTCATGTATTGGAACAATTCCAGTATTTGAGCTGCAAACATAAATACAGTTTATGTGTTTAAAATAAAAATCTATTGGGGAAAAATAATAAACATGTATATTTTGATGTTATTTTGATAGTTTGAATTTAACTTCTAAGTAAATGTACTGACTGTAATGACAAGTGAACATGTTTTGGAAATATTATTTTTAAACTTCAGAGGGTATTTGTCCCACAGTGACACCATTGATAGCCTGCTCCAAACAGCACAGCTGGCTTCTGAAAGCAGCTACCTAGTAATAGGTGAGAACTATAACAAGAGGTGTGGTTAATAATAGCACTGAGCAACAGAGCAAACAGGCAGCATGATGCAATTCAGCACTTTTCTGCAGGAGGTCCTTAGAAGGGCTCAGAGAGTAATGCCAGCAGTACTCATCTTTACTGGTATGTCCAAGTGAACTGCCTCTGATCTAGTGGCCCAGTAATAAAGTTATGCATAGAAACTGCCACGAAGACCAGCTACCTGGAGAACACTGCCAAGTTGATAAAATTTTTATGCCGCCACGTTATGGAAAGGATATTTTAAACAGGATTTTTCTCCAGTTGTCTTCTACTCTGACATGTACCATCCCCAAACTGGCTCAGCAGTTGGAAATAACAGGTCCCAAAGCAGCTATCAGAAACAAGAGCTCTTATTCATGGCTTATCTGCCTCTGGTTCATCTCACAGTTCATTCAGTTTAATGGGTGTGAGTCCAAGGGTCCTTCTCTCCATCCATAGCCATACTAATCACCTTCCACACATGTAGTATAACACAAAGAATGGCTCTACCAAATAGTCTTCCTCTTGGACAAATAATATAGCAGAAATGAAAGACCTAACTTTGCACTTTTCAAATAGTCCTATTGCTTTGAGAAAGGGAGAGAAAACAGAAGTGCTGACAGATTAATCACAGTTTACTTAGTTGATGTCATGTCCACTGAAAGAATACATCTGCACTGAAAAAACCAAGTAACCACTGAGAATAAATACATGTCATGTAGGATCTGTTGGTGTGATTTGATAAAGTATGTAAATATCTAAACCCCACTTTGAAGAGAGATTCACAGCTTTACATGTTATCCCCACTGGCAGCATGACTGGAGATGAAACTTCTATTGACTGGCTTCAGTGAGAGTTAAAAATAAACAAAATGACAACCCAAGTGTCCAAGAGCATCAAGTAGTTTTTCTTGCTCTGGAGAACAAAATGTCTAACTTTGGGTTATCTTCTGCACTTGTATGCTGGCAGTTTTTCCAAACTGGACCAACATTTCCATGGTATTACTGTCACAGTTTAAATTAGTGGAGGAAATCAGTCTTCAACCATGATGTGCTTGAACAGTTGGCAGGAAAAAGCAGTCCTTGTTTGGAAAAGTGGAAAAAATAATCTTCAAGTTACTATGGTTCACTGTGAGGGAGCCACCCTGCCACATGCCAAAGTGTCCTACAGATACCTCCAGAGACTGAGGGGAGAGATGTATTGGAAAAACACTTGGAGAGGGATGATAATATCCCCAAGTAGCTCTGCTGTGACCAAGGTACATAGCTGGATCCCCAGGCCTGGATCATAAGAGGGTCACATCTTCCCACCATCTGGGGTCCAGGCCATTCCCCTGCCCAGCACCATCTGTTTCCTCCACTCCATAACACAGTCTGTTCATGGAGCAAAGCCAGGTGTGTTCACCTGGTGTTAAGCTTTGATCAAGGGCCATAGAAGGAGGACTTCTCAGCTAACAGGGACAGCCAGAATATCCTGTTCACAGCCTGCAACAGGGTGGATGTCCATTTGTGCCAGATGGCACACTTGCAAAAAGGATGGCATAAACCACTTACACTGAGTGACAAAAATCAGATTATCTGGTAGATGGTAGCTGTAGCTGTGAGGTTAGTTACAGTTCAGATCTATGGGCATTATTTATAAGAACCAGCTTGACCAGGAGGAATTTACTGGAAATGTCTGTGCTGGGCCTTTCCCCCTCCCAAATCAGATCACTCTTAAGGTGTTCTTATGGCTTTTAGTAGTATGAAAATGAGACAGTCAGTAAGAAGGCAGAGAGGCAGCTGAATATTTTTTAAAATACGGTATTATTGAATTGGGGGTTGGTAGCAGAGAGGGGTCATTGGAGAGGATATCAAGAGGAGCATAAAAGAAGGTAGAACAGATGCAGGGGAGTGCTAGTGACCAATGTTGGCAGAGCAGTCCTGGGTGAGGACAGAAAACACAAAAAGCTCATCTCTTGGAAGGACATATCAATAGATTTCCACCACATGATGAGCCAAGAAGATGGATGAATACTGCTGATGAAACCTGTAGACTCAGAGTATGATTTTACTCAGTTATGATGGACTTGTTTTAGACAAAAACTG
This sequence comes from Florisuga fusca, assembly GCA_038090715.1. Lineage (NCBI taxonomy): Eukaryota > Metazoa > Chordata > Aves > Apodiformes > Trochilidae > Florisuga > Florisuga fusca. The sequence goes on along the minus strand of JAAWXA010000021.1, from coordinate 11,714,614 downwards.
GGAAAACTAATTGTGAGACCCACCAAGGACTTCCTGAACACAGAGAGACAAGGAACATGAAGCAGGCCAGCATGGCTGTGCATAAGGAGCTATCCATTCTCCTCATCAGATCTGGATGTGAGATGTAAGTGTGCTCACACACCTTGCCAGTGGTAAATTGAGAAACGCAGTAAGCCAAAACATAATCCTGTTGTTATTTTCAGAACAACTTTCTGAACTGGAGAACAAATCATATACAATCACAGCTTCTGACTCTTTGGAACCAAATCCTAGCACTCTATATTAAAGAACCTTCCTTCTTTCTTAAGGAAGACACCTGTAATGCAAATAGCTCAGAAGCATTCATAGCTGCTGCAGCCAGCAAGTAACTGTGGACCCTTTCTATTTTTCATGCCAGAGCATTCCACCTAGTAAGGATTTCCTTCTTCCAAGTGATTTCAAGATGATGAGACAGCTAAAAGCATTTTGGTAATTACTAAATATGAAAGCACCAAGACAAATTTTGGTATCTTTTAAAGAGGAGTCAGGCATCTCTTAAATCCAATCTTTTTCTTTGCAAAGGGAGCAGTGGAGCAGGTGGTTTTAATGTAGCTTTTAAAAAGCCTCGGTAAGTAGTTTCCCAGATAATCCAGCTGACGCTCTCCCACAACCCAGCCTGCCAGTTCTGTGGGTTGTGGAGTTAGCAATGTCTGAAGCTGAGTTACAGCTAGCCACAGGCTGAAAAAAAGAGCTACTGACATTATCTCACATAAAACTCCTGGTTTTACTGAAAATATATTCCAGTAAAGAACATAGTAATACTTCTTAGCTTTAAATAAACCTATTTTTTTATACTTAAATGTCCTGGTTGCCAGCTTTGATCAGAGTCAATTAATAAAATAAATAAAACTTACGGTTTTCTTAAAGTTGCAGGTATTAAAGACACATTACTATGCAAGTGGAAGTTACAACTTCCATGTAGAAGTAGTAATCATTTTCTAAGTCCTTATGGCTGCAGAGGAATAGCTCATTCCAATGTTTTAAAGTTGATGGATTAACACCTCAGCATGTGGAAACCACCCATGATTAGGAAAACCTGAGGAAGGCAATCCTGATATTTTACTCGGATGATCCAAAGGACCAAGTTCATGCTGCTCTCATTCTCTCACGTAAATGATGTAAAGACCCTCATTACATAAGACAGTGGAGTCACCCCAGGGACCAATCTGGCACATTGCCTTTAGTGTGTAGTTTGGGTGGAACATACGAGCTCCATGGAGATGCTACTGCACACAGAACTAGCTCTTCCCAGGAACTCTGTCCTCTTGTATTCCTTCAGTGCCTTCTGCAACAAGCAAGACACTGCTTAACAGCCAAGCCCTGCAAGTATGCATGTCAGCACCAAACTACTATAAAGTGAACTGACACCTTCCGTTCTATGATGTTAGAATATTTTTATACAGTTCTTTCATCAATCTTCATTTCCTTCTGTCTCCTTTATCTACAAAACTCATCATGTACTGGGAGACAAATCACTGTACTTTTGTTGCCTTTTAGCTCCTCTCTGTGAGTGTGTAAAGCACTACACCAGATTGTGAGTGTCCCAAATCACAGTTTCTATAGCTAAATCCACATTTCACAGCAGGTGTAGACATGTAGACCATGGCAAACCCAGCTCCCAATCAGTACTCTCCCCCTGTCCTGGTTTGAGCCAGGATAAAGGTGATTTTCTGTCTTGTACTTTTGCTTTCAGCTAAGTTTCTTGTAAGTAGCTGCACTTGCTGAAATTAACAGAAGTTTCTCAGACAGTGTCTGCTTCTAGGACTGATAACACTGGATGTTTATAGTTACTGCTAGAGACTGGTATGCAGAGCCAAGGACACTTCTCTGCTCTGAGAAAAACATTTTACCCTGCAGAAGGAGTAAAGAGGTCCCACCTGAACCCCTCCTCGGGGGAGGCCCGAGACAAGATAGATGCCAGAACTGACCAAACAGAGTATTCCATCCCATACACGTCATACTCAGTATAAATTTGAGGGATCACGAGGGTCAAACACCTTTTTTTTTATCCTTTCCTGCCCCTTCCCTTCTTCCTTCCTTCATCGGTTCCCTGTTTGCTTCAGCATCCTGGGAGGATTCCGTCCGTTCGTCTGCCTGTGGTCCTGATCCGTGCCAGCCTGAATCTGTGTGTTCCTGCCTCCAGCTCCCGACTGCTCCTGACCCCAGGGTCCAGCCTGGACTTGCCCAGGGCTGCCCTGCAGCCTCCGTGGTGACGTGAGAGTTATTGGGGAAAGGGGGGAGGAACGTGGGATCAATCTTTTCTTGTATATTTGTATATATTTAGTAATCTTTCTTATTCATCATTACTGTTTCATTAAAGTTGTGTAGTTTAGTTTCCAACCCGTGAGTTTCTTTTCTTTATTCTCTCTCCTTTTCTTATCAGGGAGGAGAGGGGGATTAATATAAAAATCTGTTATTTGGTTTAATTGCCGGGCCAGTGTTAAACCTTGACACCCCCCCTTTCCAGATAATCACACAGAGGGAGAGGTCACAACTGGGGTCATTCCTGGGGCCACAAGGTAAGCTGTAGTTTATGCTTAACAGATTCTTTAAGAGACTATATACATAAAATAAAACCAGCATTTTAGCAACACATATGATTTGTAACTATAGCACACATTTGTAACTATAGCCTCTTGAATCTCAAGCCTAAACGTAACCAAGAGACGGATACTCAAAGAAATGAAGATGTTAGTTAGTTAGAAATCAATATAAAATAAAGCTATTAAAAGCATAATATTAGGTAAATGTTTGGGATCTGCTATCCTTACCGCAGTGTCATTGGTGGTAATGTACACCAGCACATCTGAGTTGTTTCTGCTGTTAATGTACCGGTAACAGTTCCACACGCAGCTTATCAAGTAACCCTGCAAAGAAAAGAGATTTATTATTCTGTGCAGAATGTAAGCCATATAAATTTTTCTTTCATAAATAAGAATATGAGCCTGAAAAAAGCATGGGACAATCACTTTGCTGGTTGCAGTGACTGTAAGTATGTGTAGAAGCTCTGTAAGTAGTCCAACTCTTCCTCATACTGGCAGAGCTGGAGTCATTCAGACTTGAGAAGAGAAGGCTCTGGGGAGACCTAACTGTGGCCTTTTACTGTATAAAAGGGGACTCATAAGAAAGAGGGAAACAGCCTTTTTACCAGTGCCTGTAGTGAGAGGACAAGGGACAATGGTTTTAACCTGAAAGAAGACATATTTAGATTGAATATAAGGAAGAAACTTTGTATGATGAGGTACTGAGAACCTGGAATAAGCTGCCCAGAAAAATTATGGATACGCCATCACTGGAAGTGTTCAGGTTCAGGTTGGATGGGGCTTTGAGCAACATAGTCTAGAGAAAGATTTCCCTGCATGCAGCAGGGGCATTGGACAGGATGAATTTGGTATGCCCTGTCCAACCTAAACCATTCTGTGATTATATGGTTCTGGATACGATTATGGAGACCTGAGCTGCACTATGAGCTGCTCCATCTAAGCTGAGATACTTGAATCTAGACCTATCTGAATGAAGTCTACTATTCTAGATTTTCAATATTGCAGCATACTTAATGTAGACAAATTGTTTTGAAAAGGAACAGTTGCTTTGGGCCTGGATAAAGCTAAGGTAACATTTTGTGCATATAACCTCAATTTTACTCAAAGCAGCAGATCCCATACACTGGTTTGCTTTCTTATACTTCTCTAGAAATAGAGAGAGATAAGAGTTCAGTGTGACATGCTGTTACTGTGCTTGAGATCTTGTGTAATAGCAGGGGCACGTTTTACAACATAAAATAAAATAAAAGTAGAAGTTAGACTGTGACATATAAAGAGAAATTGATGCAGAACGTCTCAGGAACAGCAGCAAGAAGTAAACAAAAAACAGTTTTGGTCCCTCTGTGGTAAGGATATTTAAATGTTGTCTACTGGGACTTTGTACTATTAGAAAGTCGAAGCAACTCCTGGTAAAAAGAGAATAAGCAAGCCAAGGAGTGAAGAATCATCAAGAAAATTACAGGAAACCCTCCTTGACCTGTGAGCAGAAACCTGCCCAATGATGATGTGATCATCCTATATCTCACCTGGATTATTTCAATACTATGTTTCACTTAATCTGACAATAAATCAATGTATTCTATATGACTGATGGTCTGGGGTCTTCCTATTCTTGCCTGACTAGAGAAAATTGCCAGTTTAAAAGATTTTATTGAAATCTGAAATTATTTCTGACCTTTTAAAAGTTATTACCAAGCCTTCATTTTTTCAGCATAAAGGAAAAAAACCTGTTATTGCAGCAATAATCTGCAGGATCATAAACTTCAGTATTTTGTTTTTGGAGCTCTCTTGACTCTGGGGAGGCCTGGCAAACAAGTAGGTGTCTCCTCATTTTTTTTTAACTGTTTGGGCAAAATGTTCTCACCCATCATTATCTTCACCATCAGGAGAGATTCCAGTTTCGCCAGCAGCGATAAGCAAAACGACAGGAAGACAGACAGGAGGCAGACATGTGGAAGAGCAGGAGTAAGATCCTAAGACTGCCAGGGACAAGGTTGTGGGACTAAACAGTTCTCTCTGGAGCTTTCTGCTTCCCACATTGTCACACACAAAAGTAATGAGGAGAGCAATGTCATCTGATAGTGCCCAATTTATATTTTTACTTAGTAGGTTCTGCATAGCAGTTCTTTCACAAAGGGAGTGAGTGCAAACGAAACTGCCAGCGCTGATCGGATTTGCATCCCTCATTCTGAGTGAGTCACAAAAATGTGACTCACTTGCATAGACGACCTTCCAAAAGCCTCTTATCCTTTTGAGCTTCCCCTTGGTTCCACCATTTCCAGAGCTGTCACACACAGGGTGTGTTTTTTGGGGTGCCACATGACACACTGATGGCTTGCCTGCAGATCAGGAAGAGCTTTTTCCTCAGGGCTGAGAGTGCTGAAACCCGGTAAGTTTACTGCCTCTTCTTTACAGCATCTTACAGACCCTGGAGGTGTAGAAGACTTTGACAATACTTTTGACCATCAAATGGAGAGAACAAAAGGCTTCTGGAGCAACCTAAGCCTCAGGGGAAGGTTATACTGGCTCTACAGCCTGAGCTATGCAAACCTGCCTCAGGCTACTGAAACGTGGGGTAAAGACACATACACAGAGAACTGCACTTTTTCCAGAATTAAGTGAAATGTCATTGTTAATTATAAATAGTACTAAGTAGTTCAGAAGCTTTCAGTGCTCACATTGAGAAAGGCATAAGAGCTGGTACAGAATAGGGACAACACAATACACTTCTGTGGGGCCGCATCCCATCTTTATCAGAAACTCTTTACATTAACATTAACTATTTACAAACTCATTTCATAGAATCATAGAATCATAGAATTGGCTGGGTTGGAAGGGACCTCAGAGATCATCAAGTCCAACCCTTGATCCACTACCGCTGTGGTTACCAGCCCATGGCACTGAGTGCCACATCCAGTCTCCTTTTAAATATCTCCAGGGACAGAGAATCCACTACTTCCCTGGGCAGCCCATTCCAATGTCTCATCACCCTCTCCGTAAAGAAATTCTTTCTAATATCCAACCTAAACCTCCCCTGGCACAACTTAAGACCATGCCCTCTTGTCTTGCTGGTAGTTGCCTGGGAAAAAAGACCAACCCCCACCTGGCTACAGCCTCCTTTCAGGGAGTTGTAGAGAGTGATGAGGTCTCCCCTGAGCCTCCTCTTCTCCAGGCTCAACAGCCCCAGCTCCCTCAGCCTCTCCTCATAGGATCTGTGCTCGAGTCCCTTCACCAGCCTGGTTGCCCTCCTTTGGACCTGCTCCAGCACCTCAATCTCCTTCCTGAACTGAGGGGCCCAGAACTGGACACAGTACTCGAGGTGTGGCCTCACCAGCACTGAGTACAGGCGAAGAATCACTTCCCTGGACCTGCTGGCCACGCTGTCCCTATACTGTCCCATGCTCTTTCTATTCTCCTGTCAAAATGCAAACTGAGGGAATCGCTGTTTCAGATAATCCAGTCTGCTCTGGGAGAAGCTAGTGGGAGAGTTATTTTTAAATGTTCCCATTCCATTGCATGTGGACAATAAAACACATTTAACCCCACAGTGGACACCTGGAGCTTCCCCAGCTCTGAGCCCTAGTTCTAACCAGCCCTGCTCCTGCACGTGTGGCTGTTTCTCAGTGAGTGAGGTTTGTTCCAGCCCTTGAATTAATGGGGTCATTGGCCAGCACACACCAAGTAATTGGCCCGGAGACACTGACCCACATACAGCTGAGAGTTGTGGCTGCTCAGAGCTTGTCCTTGTCCAAGTGCTTTGGACACGTGGTGCTAATTGTGAGTCATGGAAACTCATTTTCCTCAACTAGTAACTTTTTCTTTAAACTTCTTCCTAATCATTGTTTCATACTGATGCTGCAGCACTGTTCAGTGGTACTGATGATTCATTATCAATTTTTTTCCTGAAAAACTTGGCTGAGGTGTCAAATACTGCTTTAAAATGTGTGGCTGGACACACAGTATATAAATATAACAATATTTCTCTCAGGAAGCCAGTATTCACATTTGGAACAGGCTCTACGTGAAAGCAATTAAATTACTTCAGCCTAATCCACTCTTAGTGGTATTCACACAGCACAGGCTGCTGGCAGAAGCCATTTCAGGGAGCAGCCCCAATAGCCACCATGTGAAAGGACAGGTACACAAGAAGGGCTGTGTGTGGAAAGAGGCACTGTGCCTACTTTCACCAATTTTCAGTCTTCCCATCTGAATTTAGCCCCTGAGAAACTGAAACCCAAAAAACTTTTTAACCCTGCCTCTCACTGCACAAGAGTAATGTACTGCACGGCTCCTGCTCATCGGACACGTGTCCAACCAGCTGACTGGCTGGCATGTCTGTGGAAATAAGATGCTGCTGTACCCTGCCATGTCTTGTAACACAGCAAGGGAAAGTCTGTGCTGATCTGGGTCACAGCAGCCCCCTGGGAAGCTCCCTCGCTGGCAGCAAGCACTGGATGAATGCCACAGACTCGACAGAGCCCCCTCAGGTTAGGAGCTGTCTGCACTGAGTCCTGTTTTTAATCCAGGCTTTGAATCTTATATTGACAGAGCTGAGATGACCTTCACTAACTGGTGGAAATGAGATAAAGATTTATACACAAACTGAAATTTATATGAAGGTTTCTGTGGGATACTACTGGCAGACCAGTTGGCCATGTGTATTTCACAAGCTGGTGATGCAGGAGAAGCAGTGGGCTGCTGTGCTGATGAAACCTGAAATTAAATCCATCTTCTCAGGACAACAGAACATGTATATTCTGTACAAGAACCATGCCTTAAAACTCCACAGAAATGGTGTAATGGAAAAGAATGAATGATGTCAAAGCAAACCACTGACCTGAAACACTTTAAATGGCACCTGACACAGGCCATCACCTCACAGTCTCACATATAGTGGGGTACACAATCTAAAGCAAATGATCCCTGCTTGAGAGATGCTTCTTTCCCAAGTACCCTGCCACCAACAAGCCCAGTGCTGGGACCTGTCCCAGGTTTTCACAGAGCAGGTGGCAACCTCGTGGTTTTTCCTGGGAGCAGGAGTCAGAGTGTGGCTTTTGGCACTGCATTCATGCTCCTGACTGCTGCTCCATCTTCCCTGCAGAGAGGCAGCAGATGATGAGGAGATATGCTGCAGGTCAGGAATTGCCCTGCCAGGGGCATTCCACACTAAATCTCTCAAGAGGAGCATAAAACTACACTGTGCATCATCCTTTCACACCTGATGAGGACACCAGGAAATGCAGAGTGGTCTCATTCCCAGACTTGACACCTTGTACACACAGGTTATGGGCGTGGAGATCAGGGCCAATATTCTGTTTGCTGAAGACCAGCCTGTCTCACTGAACTGGAATACCTTTTGGCTGCCCAGCAGGCAACTGCCTCTTACTACCTCCTTTCTGGAAAAGAAACACCAATAAAAGTAGAGGAGGCCACACTCTCCAGCTGCAGCTCAGGGCAGCCTGAGGGAAGGGTTGATTTTGGTTATGTTTGTGCTTGACTGAGGCTGGCTCATTTGAGCCTGGGGGACTTCACCCACAGTGTGGAGAGGGAAGTTGAAGCCTCAGATGTTCTGTCTCAGCAGCTGGGGCTGGCCAGAGGAAGCTGAGGCCCTCTTTCCCAAACCAGCTGCAGATGAGGGAGCAATTTGAAAGCCACTGTGCTGGCTATATTCCATTTGAAGTCCTGTGTACATATATAAATCCACTTATGATTCTGGATGCCCTTCCTCAGCCAGATAGGAAGCACCGGTGTTTCATGGTATGTAACTCTGGTTCAGTTTCTAGACAAACACAGAAAATGGTATATCTCATTTTGCTCTACTATGAATGATTCTGCATGAAAACACCTGAAATATCTATTAGCTGCTTTAGATCCAAGTAAATTCTAAGGACTAAAAAGACAAGTGCTTTTGTATGGTTAGCTAGCTCTATTTCTTACTACCCTCTCTGGTCCTCCTTCCCTTTTCACAGTCCCATGACTGCAGAGCACAAACCCACCATATGATACTGCTACACCTTGATTTCTGCTCAGTAGTGTTTTTCTTCTGCATGTAGCTTTAGCCAAAACAAAAGTGTCATGATGCCAAATGTTTCTGAGGAATTAATGTGATTCTGTCTCATATTCCCCACCATCTGAATGCAGCTTTTCCTACTGTAGTTTTTTTCTAAGTTACAATGTTTTGTTTTCTCTCCCTATTTCTAGTCAAACTCCAGGGGGAGAGGGTGCTCAAGCTTATTTTTATGCACAGTAGCTTTTCAGTTTCAGAATATAAACGTGGTACCATCTGTTAAGTCTATCAGTGATAAAGTGTGATGCATCTGATAGCATCCAGCTTTCATTTCATGGAGCAGATTCCATAAATCTGCATAGCAGCTCTTCTGAAAACACAAGGAATTCAAATGAAAATGCTAACTGGAATTAAGCATGTGTTTCTGTGTGAGTCAGAGTTTTGTAATAAGCATTATATGAAACATATTTTTTTGTAAAAATATGTGCTTATCACTTTAAAACTACGTGAGTCTTTTGCACTATTAAGTGGGGGTCATTTCTTAGTGGTTTGGTTTGTTTTTTTCTGCAGTATTTTTACCATTCCAATTTCAGTTGTATTTCTCTGATAAGCTTGAGTCTTTCTTGCTGTACATAGTCAATGAAATACCAGACCCACCTGGGGTAAAAATGAGCTAATGCTTGCATCTGGGAAATTTAAAGAGCACATCCCTCGTGGCACCTGGCAGATCTACGTCTTTATTACCTTCATACATATTTCTTAAAGGTGCAAACAAAATCAACAGTAAAACTGTGAATGCATAAAGCCAGAAGGCTAGACTGTATTTCTAAACCACAGGAGAAAGTGAATATCACTTCCAACACTACCTTAAAATACTCTGTCTGGGTTGGTTTTTTTTAATTTGGAAGTAGCTTCAATAATCTAATCAACCTCTTTTTTCACAGTGGCTTTCCCTGTTCATGTCATCAGATGTATTGTCTGGAAGCCACATCCCTGTTGTCACAGTGGCTCTGTGGGACTTCTTTAATCTAATGCATAATTGCTCTGCAGAAAAAGAGCAAGAACTATTATGAAATAAAACTCAACACAAGAAACAAAAGGATAGTAGCACTGCACTGCAAGAAACTTGCAGAAGGGTACAAAAGGAGATCAAACATACCAGTGTACCTTCCAAACCATCCAAGGCCCTGGAGATTACTTGAGCCATAGGTGGTTGATTTTTACACTTTAATTTGTCTGATCTGGCTCTGAGCTCCTTTTGGATTCTTAACCCACAGAGCAGATGGGGGTTGGCCAAGCTCAACCACAAACCTGAGTGCAGGGATTTCACAAGAAACCTTCTGGCTGCATTGGGTGATAATACACCTCTTCACCTGCTACCTGCCACCTCCAGCCCTCTCACTGAGGATCTTTGCATAACAGCAAATAAATCATCACACCTTGTGGCTTTTTGCTGCCTAGTGTGACAGTCCTTTACGTTGTCCCTCCCAGAAGGGGTTGTTTGGATCTATTTACCTGCTCTACAACATCCTTTTAGAGACCAGGCACCAGAAGTAAATACATGCTTCTAGAGGTGGTAGGCATCAAAACTGGCAAAGACATCTTTGGTTTCAATTTTTTCTGTTCCTTTCCTAATATTCTTAGTATTTGATTTACTTGTCTGACTAGAACTGAGCAGCTAGCAGTATTCTCACAGGTCTATCTATTGCAGCTACAAGATCCCTTTTGCAGGTGGTCAGGCTTAGTTCAGAGTCTACTGCAGTGTCTGTGAAACAAGACTGCTTCCTCTGTGCCCATCACTTAGAATTTACCACCACTAAGTTTACCTGCCATTCCATTGTACAGTAACTCAGGGCCATGAGATCCTTTTGCAAAGCTTTCTTGGCTGATTGTTTTCCCCATTTTCAATGACACTGTGAAAAAATGTCATTAGATTTCTTTCCCCTTCACAGATTTTTTATTAATGTACCAAACAGCATGGGCCTTGCTGTTGTAAAGACTGATAATTTATCCTCATTGTCTGTTTCCTAGCTACAGACTATAAGACAACCTTCTCTTTAGTCCCTGTGCATTTTAGGGTGTTTTTTAAAACCTTTGATGGGAGACTCTGCCAAACACCTCTTGATAAACTAGGAAGTCTGTATCTACAGGCTTGTCCACTGGATGACACACTCTTTCAAAGGATTTATGTGTCATGAGCTCCCCCTACAAGCATCATGCTGCCCCATTGTGGCCTACATATGTTCTGTGTTTGTCTATGAGATTTTCTGCTTTTTTTCCATGATGTCTATCTCTTTGCTTTGTGTAGCTGTCAGGCTGCATGGTTTGTAGTTCCCTAGATCTCTTCTAAAGCCAGACCTCCCAGCAAGGGACATTCCATCCACAACTAGAAGTAGACTTTATACACAGTAGTGCACTTACCTTAAAAGCCAAAATGATACTTATGAAAAGGAGGATAATCACAACCAGACACGTAGGGTTCACGGACATAATCTCTTCCTTGTAGGGAAAATTAGCAGGCTGCAGAAACAAAAATAAGCAAAACATTGCAAGTTAATCTCACCAGTCATCTAAGAGCCATTCAGATAGTGCACTCTATAATTAACAGCTTACAAAACTTTCTGTGATTTACTAAAGCAGGAGCTCCCTGCATCAATAAGCAGTTTCAGTAAGTTTGGCTTGACCAGGCATTGTGAAGGCTCAGCTGCCAAATAATCCCTGGAGGGCTGAGGGATTTGCTTTTTGCTCTGCATGTGGTGGGGGGCTGTCTTTTCCTCTGTGCACACTGGGTTTGTATCTGACTCAAACCAGCAAAGGACTTTCCTCTGGTAGCTTTGCAGCTGGAAAGCTACCATCCTGGGCAACAGCAGGCAAGTCCTGTCCTTGTCAACTAATCATTGCCACTGGTTGCCAAAGACTGGTTGCCAAATAATCTTCCTACTTAGTTTAGGCTCTTAGTGATTTACAGTAGTGAAACAGTTTAGTATCACTGGCTAAAAAAGTTTCAGTGCATTTGGTATTGCTTAAAGAAAGCACACCCTTTAAAATGAATGTTCCAAATCATTTTGAAATACTGCAAAGCACAAGTTCCTGTTTCAGTTAGAATACACCATTGTTCAGAGACAGAGCTGCTCTCCACAAAAGATAGCTCTGCTGCAACAGTAGCTCATTATAACTGAATGCATCAGCTCCTTCCACACACAGCCCCCTTTTCCCTTACAGGTCTAATTACTGAGCCAGGCCAGCTCTGCAGCCTTGTCAGGACAATTAACCAGACCCAGCTATAACTGTATTCTTGGCTATGATGGTGTAACTCCTTAATACCGCTTATACCAACACTCAGACCAGTGCACCAGGAAATTCTCTTTTTTTTTTTTGGACAGCTGCTAGTGAGAATAGCTCTTTATTTAGTGCTTCCATGAACTGTTCAGAGTGGTTAACATCAACAGCAGCTGTAACCATTTGCAGATAAACCTTACATAAGCACATTTTCCGCTTCTTGAGAGCAATGTTTCTGTTCCTGTTCTGAATTTCATGGCTGAGGTTTTTATCATGTTATCTTCTTTGTTGGGGTAGAGCTTTTGTAGGAAACTAGCTTGCTGTAATTCAGTAAGTTGCTCCTTTTTCTTTTTTTTTTTTTTTTCCCCAGAACATTATTGCTAAATATAGTGGATACGGTCACCCAGAGACCAAGAAAGCAAGAGTACATGCCAAGAAAAAATGCACTGAAAAATAAACACAAACCTTATATGCAGAAAATTTAAGTATTAATGCCACAGCCTGCCCTCCAGATTGCAGGAGAGAGCCATGAACATGGATACAAAGTCCAAGTGTATTAAGTCCAACATCAAGTCAGTTAAGGACAGGTACAGTCAACCTGCCTCAAAATAATTTTTTTAGTACTGACCTACCATTAAAAACCCAATCAAATGAGTTTGTGAACATACTAAAAAGCTCCTAGTGAGGCTTTGGTACTCCCACACTCTGTTTTTTGGGTATTTTGGTCAAGGACTAAATGACTGCATAGTTTGGTCTTGGCCACAGCCTAATGGCTTGTTTCCAGACATCAAGTCAACTGGGACTTGCACAGGCACAGGAGGAAGGCAGGAAAGTGATGAAGAAAGACTGAAGAGCAGGAACATCTGCTGGAGCCATAAGCCCTGGCCAAGCCTGGGAGCAGCACGTGATGCTGAGCAGTGCCTGGTCCCCTGTTACATGAGCAGTGTTTCAGGTGAAAGGACAATAATTCAGCACTGAAAGCAGCAAGACAGTATGTGAGGAGCAAATTCTGCATCTTGACCCCTTCAGGCTCCGCTTTCTGGTTCTCTGTTCGGAAGAGATACGAGGTGTAAGCAAGTCCCAGTGAGGGTTCTGTGATTGTCACCCCTTACCCACCTGTCTGGGAGAGCCTGGTGCAGGGTGTGAAAATTGAAGCCAGCCCTTCCTTGAGCTGCACTTGCTGTGAAAGATTTCAGGGCTTCATAGCCATGGGCATCAGGTCAGCAAGGAAGAAACTCCCATTGTTGCTAACTGGGCCGGTAGCATCTGCTGACCAGAAGACAATTAACCCTGCTTGCCCAGGCTGGCTTAGGAGCAGCCTCATCTTGACTCACAACTACAAACTCCTTCAGTGCAGTAAGAAAAGCAATTTTTTAAACCTGCAACTTTTGGCACAGAAGAAGGAAAGTTGGTGAGAGGCATCTCAGCAGGCACCATCACGGAGCTGGGGCCACCAGGAGGCCCTTGGGAACCTCCCACGGCAGTAGCTGTTCCCAAAATCTCATTCACTCCCATGGAAAACAGGTACCAACAGTGGTTCAGATCAAAGATCCATGGCCTGTCTGCAGTGATAAGCTTTCACACCAATGTGGGTGTATGTGGTGAGAAGAGAAATTCTGCTCCTGTGCTGGAGGTTTGCAGACACCAGAAGTAGAAATCCTCCTGCTGGGAATGCCTTGGGCACCAGGCTCAGTGCTGTGACCAAAAAGCTCAGTGTCAGATGCTCAGTGCAAGATCTGATGAAGCTGAGACTGAAATATGACTGGGTGGAGAAAATCAAGCCTGTCACTAGAAACACAGGAGTGATTTTTCAGTAGGACACGATGAAATTTTCTTTATAAACAAGAGGCACTTGCAGTGGTGTGGCACTGGCATCCTAAAGTCATAATTGAAGTGTCACTTATAACTTTGTCACAGATGCAGAAAGGGCTGAATTCATAATATACTTCATAAAATCTCAATTTAAGAAAAAACCCCAACTCCTTATACAAAGAACATCTCTATTAGATACTCAAAAAGAAGCTAAAACTTGCCTGGAAAATGTATTTCTATTGCTTAGGTATTGTACATATGTACAAGAAGAATGAAAAGTCCAGGGCCGAAGACCTTTCTCCTTCCTTTAGCCTGCTTGCATAAACTTGCACATTTTCCTTTTCTTTGGGCCACAAACAGCCCACTTTAAAAGATGCTGTGGATTCTCATTCAACAGTTATAATCCTGAGTATTAGTGTCTTAGAAAAACTGAAACAAAACAGTAATGTGACTGTAGAATTTTTAAAGCTCTGCTCTGAAGCCAACAGTATTTCTTTGGAATTGTAGCATGGCATTAAAAATGGCAGTAAGAATATTCCTTTTTTTAAGCTTTAGTTTTTACAAAAAATTTCCTTAAATTTAATCTACTTTATGTACTCTATGTTTCCCCTAGGATTTAAAAGCATGACTGATACCACCTGAATTGTTTAGACAGCAGCATTGCAGGTAGTCCCATAGAAAAGCTGTTTAATGTATTTTGAGATTTTCCTCATTTTCTAACTGCTATAGTCCTGGACTTCAACAAAAAACAAGTCTGCATAACTCAGTTGCAGAATAGCCTTGTCTGCACCTCTGCTTCAATTCGTTTTGTGTATGGTTATCAGATGACAGAAGATGAAGTGTTTAGTTTGAAGGCTTTAGAAAGCCAATATATCAAAAATTTAGTGGGGCTAAACTGCTTTAGGCCACCACTGCTCCAAGAACCAAATGAGTTTTATTTTACACATGCTGGATTTACTCTATGTGAAGGTTTCTTCTTTTCCAGTGACAGTGATAATGACCAAGACATCCAGCATAACCCTTACAAAATTTTATCATGTGATCACCATACAACATTTCAAATGCTAGATTTGTAAAATCTACTTATTTTATATGACCCTTCATGGTGAGATGGTCTTGCAATTTCTGGGAACTGAGTGGCACACCTGGGCAGTAAAAGGCAACAAAAAGTTTCCAAAGACATTTGTGCCTTTGAAAGCAGCAGCCATTGTAGGTGGATATTGCCAAATACCCTGTGAACAAAATGTTCTGTATTTACAATTGCAACACTTCCAACTAGGACTCTGCCTAACCTATGCATAGGTGCTAATTTATCATCCTGATAAAAGTGCATGGAGGGTTTCACAGTAGTTTGCAACTCATTACTGATAGACTGAAATCTGGCAGGTGTGCACGGAAGTGAACAGAGACCATAATTCCAGTAGGGAAGTAGAAATGGTCAAAAACATAGGGGGTTGACCTTACAAAAAAATGTTCTTCTGAGACTGCCAAATATATTCCATTACCTAATGCGTATCATCTTCCAGATATTCAATAATGGATTTGAAGAACAATTAGGATTTTTCATTTCCCTTATGGAGCTGGACTCCCTGAAATATCATTCCCCAAATTCAAAGCAGTTTTAGAGGAACAAAAACTGTAAGAATGCCAGAAGACACACAACCCTTGCTTTCTGCCTACCTTGGCAAACCTCTGCAAGGGAGGTGAGGGCAAGATGACTCTAGGGATTGTTTATAAATCATCAGGAGGGATCACACCCAGCTGGCATGACTCAGACCTCACCTACAGGGACAAGGGTATTAACTGCAGTCTTGTTATAAAGGTGGTGCTTGAGATCACAGTCTACCATGAATATTATTGAAAGGCAGGAAAACAAGGCCATGGGTACAAGACTGTTTAGCAACATTTGTGCACTAGCACTGCGTTGATGGCATTATTGCTGAAAAATTGAAAAGCTTGGGTTTAGTTTCATCTTGGGTTTAGTTTCATCATGCTGAGTGTCTGATACCAGTAGGTATGATTTTCACCTCTATCTTTCAGTTTTGCCCTCTCAGAGAGACATTATTTACTCCAAACCAAATGCAACAATCTCCTGCCAACTGATATGGCCCTTCTGAGTAAGGGTTTGAGGAATTCCTGATTAGCCACTTGTGCTTGGGACCACTGTGCTTGGGAACATAGGAGGCAGCTTGAAAGCAGGAGCAGAACAGCTTCAAAACAGCCCCAAAACTTTGTTGAACAGGCAACACTGATTGTATAAAATTCATCACAGCTCTTGGTAATTTTTGCCAATCACTAATCTACACTGTGAATGATGATATAGAAATGACTCTGTTTTTAAATGAACTTGGACTAACTTTTAGCTACTCATTATCATTATGCCTCTCAGCTAATTTGATCAGCCTTTTAAAACCTCATTATTCTCCATATGAAACTCCATGGGATCACCTTTTGCTCTCCTTCCTCAGGGAAAAAAAAAAAAAAGCAGGAAAAACTGATTGTTTCTCATCATACAACAATATATCCAACTTTTATATAGTTTTAGGAGGAACTTTCCTGCATGGTCTCTGACTTTTAAGCACTGGTCTTCACAACCAGAGGCCATAAATAGACAAATGAAACCTGTCACCAACTGAGAAGTGAAGCCTCCTCTCCATTACTAGTAACTGCTGATTTATTCTGTCCACAAATCCCATGAGCAATTTTTGTAAATAGCAAAAAAACCTGGGGATTCTTGTTTTGGCACTTAGTTCCCTAGGCTGCTTACAGGGTCACAGCATCATGGATACAGTTGCCATACTGCATGCTCATCTCTATTCCTCATGTTTTTACATTTCTTTGCAATGTAGCACGAATTAATGACTGCACACAGGTTCTCAGTCAGTCCAGTTCCTGCTGACTCATGGCTCCATCCTTAGTGTTATTTACCTCTTTGTTAACCTCTGTGTCAGCCATAGGTTTTATTAGAAATGGTTTTGCTGGGAAAAGTCACAAACTGCCTATGGAAAATGCAGAGATGGGATGACTTTGGGCAATGCAGGGATAGGGTCTTTCAGAGGATGACACCAAAGAGCTAGATTAGGCTCCTGCTCACAACTTCCCTCTGGAGTACTTGATCCCTCTAGACAGGGAGCCTGGGGAAGCTTTCCCAGGGCTGATGTTAGCCTTTGTGGATGGCCTCTTGGGTACTAAGGTTATTAATGGAAGTCAGGAAGAGCATGAAATCTGCTGCTGATTCCTGGAGACCTTCCTCTACCCAAAATAGAAACTTATTGGCAGATGGTTGGCTTGACTCTTAATGTTTGCAAGTCTGCCAGCTAACCTCTCCTAATCCATTTGATACATCCTTTATTGATCTAGGGCTTTATTGCTGCTCTGAGCAGCATGCTGTAGAGTCAAACGTCTCATGAAAGTCTATTATGCCCCTGCCCATCTTTATTGGAAAAGGCAGTAATCTTGTCAGTGAAAGAAAATGAGTTTGCCTGCAGGACTGATTTTCTGTGAAACCATGCTGGTAGCCATTAATCATATTCCTCTGGTCTGATCCTTTATCAATTGACTCTCTTCTCAGCCCTTCTGTTATTATTCTGCTTGGTAGCAATGTCAGGCTAATCAGCCTATAATTATCCTGGAAATCCCCCTTGCCCTTTTGAGAACTGACAGTTCAGCACTCCTCAAGTCTTGCAGCATTTTGCTACCAGTCTGGAAAATGATTTACAACAGCAAGGCAAAGATGTGTGCAACCAGAGATTTTAATGCTCCAGAGCAGCACTGTGGCTAACAAGGTGTTCTGCTGCATCAGTTCAAATACCTTTTAAGGTCTGCTCCTCATATTTCTTTTATGGAAAAGGACTGTTATTTTTCTATCTGCAGGTACAACAGTGGTGTTTTGGCAGATGTATTGAGAGAATCAGCTGCTCTTTGCCCTTCTAGTGATCCAGCAACAGATGTGGAACCAGGTTTTCAGTGGCAGGGCAGGGGCTTTTTGGTATGCAGCTCCCAGCCTGTTCCTCCTCTCCTCACATTCTTGTACATAGTCCAAGAATGAGTAAAACCTGATTACAACTCCTGCTTGAGGGGCAGGAGGGAGTTCTAGCAGCCACACTTGCACTGCCACAAGAGCAGCTCCGGCACTGAAGTAGAAGCAAGAGATGTCAGGCAAATGATGGGCAGGAGGGCTCCAGTCAGTGGCAGTGCCAGCTTCAAGCACTCACCCAGCTATGGTCATAATTTGCTCATTTCCACTCGTACCCTTGAGAATATTTTTAATTATTTCTCTACTGATCTTGCAGTGTAGCATCAGCAGGCAGGTGTTAAATAAGGTGAAGGACAACAGGCTCCTGATGCATCCCAGCTCCCATTGGTTTGACACATTACCTTTTGCCACAGATCTGTGTGGCTACTTATCTGCCTGCTGTTTCTTATTACCTGTTATTTATACTGCCCTAGCTCATCTGCCATCCACATAACAAAGTTCACAGCAGAGCTAATCTGTATTCAAGCTCTCAAGGCAGATTTTCAGACACAGCCAGAGTGTTGGCTTCTCCAGGGCTCCACTTGAACCTTGTCAGACATGGCTCACGGTCCTGTGATAAGACAGAGGGTGGTGGGCTCTTGTCTTTATTTTAGGTGGCTGCAGTCATATCTTTTAAACTTATGCAATAATAGATATAGATGTTTGGCCAAAGTAGACAGTGGCAAAAAGGAAGCTTCTAGTTGTTCCTAAGACAGAATAAAAAAATATTTTCTAACAAAAACCACCTACATTGAATTAAACTCCTGGCCAATGAAATCTGTGTTAAAGCCACCAAATAAATTAAAGAACAACAAAACATCCTTGAAATACCATCAAAACGAAGCCACTGGATTCAAACACAATAGCTCCAAATCCAACAGCAACTGCTTATTATCAGGGTCTTGCAGTATGAGTCTCATTCTACATGAAGTGGTGCCAAGAGCTTCCACAACATTGTGAAACTCCCGAGTTCTGCACAAATACTATATGTTTGTAATGTAACTTTGCAAAGATATTTAATACAGACTATCAAGGACTGGAAGGACTTTTCAAGGACTGCACAGAAGTCAACAGAAAACTGTTGGCTAGAAATACAGAACAAACAGTGCACTTTGCAGTTTTTTTCCCTCAAAGTTCCCAACATCAAATGATTTACCAGCTGGCGTAAGTAGTCCTGAATTGTGCTGGGATAGACAAGTACACTGATGGCAACCAATGTGTTGAGAGCAAAGTCAAAGATCTGGTAGCAGAAGAAAGGAATGATCCAAGCTGCATGTTGCTAAAAAGGAAATAAAATAAAAACTCATCAGCCACAAGTTATAATAGAAGGATATATAACTTCCTGTACTAAAAATTAAGGAATATCTGACACAATGCAGTGTTAAATCAGCTAGAAGATACATGATTCAGCCAAAAAGACTGGTCAAGCCAGTTTGGCTGCTGAACTGTGATAATATGCATGGTGTAAATCCTACAGCTCATTATAATAGGATATTTAGAAAACATGTGATACTTTTCCCCCCTAATTATCAGGATTAATGCTGGGACAAATCGCAGGCTTGGGAAGTAGATGGGAAAAAATTCCCTTAATTTTAGTAGGTACAAGAGTGAATTCTCTGAATTCACAGTTTGCCCAGAGCTTATTCATATTTGAACTGCAGACAGTCAACACAACAGGGCATTCTTCTTGCCTGCAGCACGAGGCCCTGAGATACCACTGATCAAAGCAATCAGTACTACTGCATCTTTCTCTTTTTTTTTTTTTTTTCCCCCTCTCAGTTTTTGGCTAAGCAACTAAACAATGAATTGTTAGAAAGAAATTTTCTTCATTTTATTTCTACAGAGTTGTATAGTTTGCTTGATTTACATCTTCCCCAAATATAATGAATTACCTTATATGCACCATATGTAGCCATTGCACATATCAGAATCATAAGAAGAGAAATTGCTGTGGCAATGCACATATCTGAAAGAGAAACACATCAAAATGATTGCAGGTAAATTCAGAGCTTGGTTCAGTTAATTTGCCATCTACCTCAGGCAGAGCATCTCAAAGGACAGGGTGAGAAGTGAGTGGAGACAGGGTCAGATGCATTATTCATCCACTGCTGAAAGAAATCTCTGGCTCTTGTGGGGAACCTCCAAAATATAAGAAACACAGACAGTGATTACACTGTGCAAGCCTCTGCAACCTCTGTGAGGCTGTGGAGATGAGTAGTTTAACTTTTCTGAGAATTTTCAAAACCAGAAGCAGTCTTGACCAGAAGACTGTTTTGGTGGTGACGGTTATAGCTGTAGGCAGAGAGTGTCTTCTTTTCTGTGCTGGTTTTGCACAAATAGCTGCAGTGTACATTTGCTCACATATCTCTAAAAAAAATCCTTTTTTCAAAGGAGAAATTAATTTTTAAAAGCCAAACTGGCAAGTAGAGGCATCTTAGAGCAGAAGTAACATCCTGAGAATTTTTATGTCAGTCAAGAATTCTACAGGGATACACAATTTATTAATGAAGATGCATAACTGTAAAGGAAGGTAAAGTAGCAAATGAAGGAAAATATTTTTAAGGTTTTGGTTGAAGTAATTACCGGACTCCTATCTTTTTCTTTTGTTGTCTCTCAGCTTTCAATAAACTTTCTATTAGAGATAAGAAGTTCCTAAGACACGAACAGATGGAAAGAGATTCTGGGAGAAAAAAAATTACATATGTTTGGTCTTTTCATATGCACTTCCCTTCATATCATTACAGGCCACAGTCAGGATACCAGCAGTGCATTTCTGAACCTGACATAGAGAGTTTGGGAGTGCAACTGAACACTGCAACCACTTTTCTGAGACTAAGCCAGTGCATAAAGAGAAGAGAGCACATGAAGTGTATAGGCCATGACTTTAGAGATCCCAAGTCTCACTGTGAGGTACCTGCTATTCACATTGGTGTCACCAGGTGCATTTAAACTCCCTGCCTTGGTGAGACATTTGGTGTACTTGAAACATAAAAATACATGACAGTGTTCAGGCTTTTCACTGCCCATCACTGCCTGACTGCCTGACCCAGGAAGCATTACAAGTGTGAAAATGCCTCCATTTGATCACTCCAGCACATGATGAAGAGCATCCCACAGCATGAGATAGTTCCTCCAGCTCCCTGGCTGCATCAAAATGAGGTTCTGGGTAAGTGCCCTAGACCTTCATCAAAGTCCCTTAAAGGTCCTGATCTGGCAGCTGTGTACAGGTCTCACCTACCACCACCAGGCAGCAGTGTAGGTTCACACAGGTTATGGATGAAGAGCAAGGACAGACAGTGTCTTGTCTGTCATTTTTTCCAGCCTACAAGTATGATCATCCATGTAGAAGACAAAGGACCCAGACCTTGATCCTTCTCTGCCTGAGGAAACACAAACCTGGCACTAGTGCAGAGCTCCTGCTGGCACTAATCCAGATTTCTGCAGAGAGGAACCTGAGACTTACGAAGCTGGCAGAAAAACGAACAAGATGAGACAGTTGCTGGCTTCTGATCAGATTTGTACTCCAGACCCTTCACCAGTTTGTTGCCCTTCTTTGGGCACACTCTAGCACCTCAACATCCTTCCTGTAGAGAGGGCCTGGAGTACAGATGTCTTTACTTACAGTGCAAATGCTTTGTCTTGTTGACAAAATAAGCAGATCTTACCAAGGAGAGGCACAAGCACTCAGTGCTGAGGTTAGCTGTATCCCTGTGCTCACTGCTTCCTACCCAGTGCCTCCATGCATCTCTGCTTGGAGGTATTTGGAAATGCCATCAGGAGGCAGCTGAGTTCCTCACTCATAATTCAGGAGGGTATGACATCTCAGTGCATCCTAAATTGCTCTTTAGAGACACTTCCTTCTCCTCTTTGACTGTGTAGAGAATCCAGACTTCTAGTGCAGACATCTGAGCTGCCTTGCCACTCCCAGTCATCTGACAAGAGCTGTAAGGCTGTGCTGTGCCTGCTAGAGGTGATCTGAATTCTGCCCTCAAGGGGAAGAAGCACCCATAAAACAAATCTTTACTAATAAAGTGCACTGTGGCCTCTTCAGACACTCTAAATTGTGTGGTCATTAACTTTGGCTGCACACATACACCCTGTGAAATCAGAATTATTGTGAATAGTCCAGGTACAGGGAGGTGGTGTGATTTAGCCCCAGCCAGCAACAAAGAACCACAAGGCTGCTCACTGACTCCTCTCCCCACTGCGGGGCAGGGAAGAGGAAACATAACATAAAGCTTGTGAGCTGAGAGAGGGACAGGGAGGCTTCACTCACCAATTATGGTCATGGGCAAAACAGACTCAAGTTGGGGATTAAATCAGTTTAAATTTTCACCAATCAAATAAGAGCAGGACAATGAGAAACAAAATGAGATTTTAAAAACATCTTTCCCCACCCACTCCCTTCTTCCCCAGGCCCACATTACTTTGCTCTGGATTTCTCTATCTCCTCCCTCACAGCAGTACAGGGGGGTGTGGGTTGCAGTCAGTTCATCTCACACTGTGTTCTGCCTCTCCTTCCTCCTCAGGGGGAGGGATCCTCACAGCCTTCCTCTGCTCCATCGTGGGGCCCTTCCCAGGAGAGGGTCCTTCATGAACCCCTCCAAGTCCCTCAGGCACAGACTGCTCTAGCCTGGGCTGCCCACAGGGTCACTCACAGCTGCTTTGGGAACAGTCACCTCCCCTGGCACAGGGTCCTTCATGGCTGCAGATCCACATCTGCTACACCAGGGTCCTTCAAGGGCTGAAGGGGACAGCTGTCATCGCACCACATGCCGCAGGGATCTCCTCCCCTCCTTCACTCACCTTGGCAACTCTGCTCTGCAATTGCTCTCATCTCCTCCCTGCAGGTCTTTTAGCAGCTTCCTTTCCCTTTCTTAAACAAGTTAATTGCAGAAGTGGTTTCACCACTAGGCTTGGCCTTGGCCAGGGGCAGGTCAGGAATTTGGAGCTGGGGGAGCTTCCCGCAGCTTCTCAGACCACACCTATGGCCTCCTGTACTACCAAAGCCCCACCAGACAGACCCAACACAGGAGGTAATGAAAGACAAGGAGAGAAGTGGAAATGGCTGCCAGCAGCCACTAACCTCAGCTGAACCTCTTGTAAAGGAGGCTCTTGGATCAATGCTTTTATTTTAACCATCAGTTTGACGGCACTGCCCTTGTATTTATTCTGTCCATTCTTTGTCCCAGTCACCAACTCACTGTATCCAGGGGGAAGCTGCTGTCACTGTCACTTGCAGCAGATGGATCTGTCACAGCCCTTGCTTTGCTCATGACCATGGTAGTGCTGGCTCAGAGCCAGAGCCTGGCAACTGAGATAGACTCCACATTGATGCTCTGCTCTGATACACTCATCCTCCCCAACTCCAATGTCTCTCTAGCTGTGTTCCACTGTGCCAAGTCCTAGTTGGCTCGAGCTGGTTCTTTTTTCATTTAAGGCTTCCTTGGGTTTTTTGAGCAGTGTCGGCTTCAATTAATCAGAATGAAACATGATATGTAGCACATTAAAAGAAGAGCTAACAAGGGTGACTGATTATTTTTCCAGCCATGCTGTACTTTGTGTGGCATTCAGGGCTAGGAGGGCTGTACTTTGACCACTACAGTGGTTAAACAGCCTATTGTTCTAGATTGCTTTCTGAGTGTTCTGCTTAGGTTTAAAGAAACCAATTGGGTTTTTTTTTTCCTCTTATAACTTACAGTGAGATCCTACCTTGCTGCCACAGTGGGGAGAAGATGCTGCTGAGGCTGGGCCTCTGCCACAGGGTGCTTGCAAGGCAAGCCCTACAGCTGCAGCTCCCTTGAACCCATCTCACAAACATTTCCTTGATTTCCCCTCTCCTCTTGCAGAGGAGGCTGGTGGCAGGTGCTGCAGGGACAGGAAGGAGCAGCCAGCAAGGCCAATCCCTGAACCAGGACCTGTGTGGAATGATGGAGACCTCAAAACCTCCAGCTTATCACCAGCCCCAGCCCTGGAGCTGATTGCTGGCTCACAGCTCTAACAGCAGGGGCCAGAAAGCTGCTGCTCAGCAACCTGCAATCCTTAGGCAGGTTTGGCTCACCCTTCCAGCCTTGTTTATGCAGCAGCCTGGCTTCCTTCCTGCTAGCTGAGGATTATTTCTTCTCACTCTGCAAACTGTGCAAGCTTCGTGCCACTGCTGCCAGCCACCATGCAGCCTCCTCAGTCACAGCCCACACGGGGTGGTAATTTCTCTCCAGCAAAGGAAGGAGGCCAATGAGAGCGAAAGAGTTTTCTGCACCTTTGAGCCCATCTCATTTACTATAGAAGATAAGGCTAGATAGGGGTGAAGGTGCAACCCTGAACATGCTATTCTGGGGAAGGGATCTGGTTTATTCCTTCTCCCTGTGACATGGGGCTCATGCTACATGGGTTGTGCTCATGGATCCAGGCAGGAAGGCTACCTACTCTTCCACTTCCCTTCACCTCTCAGGAGAAGTCCAAGCCTGCTGTAATTACATCTCTTTATTACATTTTTTCTATTTGAATTAATCTTTTTAAGCCCTGGGTGCATGTCATGTTCAGCAGCGAGAGCATCACATTATCCTGCCCTGCCCTGAGACACGTGGTTGTCTCATCTCCCCATCCTAAGAGGGTTTTGGCTTAAGTTGTTGGCATTGGTGTAAAAGATGCCCTCAGTCTCTATACAGCACACATAGGATTTAAGTCCTTATTGTCACAGGGGGCTTCATAGCACCACACACATCTGTGACATTGTGAAGGCAGTACATAAAACCAAGCAACACTCACTGCTTGTTTGGGCTGTTGGCATGTCAGGATCATGGCCCATGTTTCTGGAGAAGCTGAGCAGGAGGCTCAGGTGAAATCCTCTGGGAAGCCAAAATGATTTATAGGGCTTTTCCATCTCCTGCCCAGAGATCATTAGTCTTTTAACAGCAGCAGTATTACATTGGGCAGCTCACACATTTCTAATTTTTCCTACTCCACTTTCTAGTTCATAAACTTCCCCAGGCCCTAAGGAAGTAATAAAAAGAAAAATGAGCCTAGGTGGACTCAGCTAAATATCCAGCAAAGGAGGAATCCCAGCATTTTTCCTTCTCCCAGATATATGTCTGGGAGAGACAGCCAAACCACACACGCTGGTGTCTTCCAGTTCCTCCACCCACTGCATGGAAGACCTTGGCAGACTTTTTCCTTTCTTGTGTCCTTTTCTAGAACAGAAGGGAAATGATATAACCTACAGCTTTTTCTCAGTGCTCAGGTAAATCCTTTCTCTGCTTAATCAAACAGGGATTTTGGATCCTCTGATAACGCCCTGGGAAACAAATCTTGAAATAAAGGATGAGCCCAAATTCATGGAAGAACTGATGCTGCAGTGGCATTTTCAAGCAGTTTGCATTAGACTGGCTTTTGTTTTGCCCATGGCAGGAATTCTTCCCACTGCTGGAACAGCAAATTGAAAAGTCTCCATAAACCAGGCCTGAGCACAGCCAAAAATAAACATGAATACAAATGTTGGGGAATCCTGGTCTCTTGGAACTCAAGGGAAATCTGTCATTAACTTGAGGTTAGCCACAATTTCAGTGCTGTGACTCAGCTGGTAAGTTTATTTCCAGCTGATATTTTCAGATCTTTTATGATGGAGCCTGTTGGAGGAGGGAGGAGCCTGTTGGAGGAGGGAGCAAAAGGGAGTAGCATTTTACAAGCAAGATCTGTGCTTTTTTGTTGTTGTTGTTTGCTATTAATAGGAGCATCAAAAGTAGTAAAGAGAATAATAGCTACTAGTATTTCCATCATTATTATTTGTCAACACAACTACATACTACATTTTGAGACTTTCACTGGCATAGAAATTTATTTTTCTTTCTCTATTCCATACACATTGTTTCACTATTAAGATTTTCAACAAATGCAGCTAAGCTGGGACACATTTCTTAAAAAAACCAAAAAAACCCCCAAATAAGTATAGGACAAGATAAGAGAATGTGGAAGTTCATCTGATGTTTTATCTTGTCAGTAAGCATTTCCTCATGTTTGAACAAACGTAGCCATACTTAAAGAAAAAAATCTATCTCTTGCCAGATATTTTCAGAAGCTATACAGGCCAGTAGTTTGATTCAGTTGCCTTTACCCAGTAAGACATTAAACTGGATGGAGAAAGAGAATAAAAGGACACATTAATTCAAATGTTCATTCATCATTTAACTGCCTGTGAAATGTTCCCTCTGCAGAATGGAAAGGACATTGCTTGGCCCACAAGCCATCCTCTTAAAATCTTGCAGTGTTAACTTCAGAAGAGTCAATAAAAAGTACAGAAAATACAATTTTCAAGTGTAAATGGAAATCCCCAATGTACTTGATCTGACAGCTATTGCATTACAAAACAGAATTACTATTTTAAAGCCTTGGGCACTGGCAGGGCTCTGATGTTGGCTATATAAAACCACCCTGACAGACAGTCATTACCAAGGTTAATCTCTGAGAATTAGGACGAGGCAGTCAGTTTTAATATATCAGAATCAGCTAGGATCCCATCTGTATCTACAGTGGTTCTAACTTTCTTAAATCCAGTTATATAAAAAGATTTTGCATCGGAAGTTGTAGGTGGTTTTTCAGTGAAGACACAATAAAGGACCAGTTGCTTATTATTATTAATTAAACGTAAACTCTCAAGACACATCTGCCCTAAAGACCTTGTGGAAATAAATGTCCCTTAACTGATACCCACTCAGATCTGACACACCGTGGGTACAATTATTTTTCTCATTTGTGGGACCATTCTTTTTCCCACTGATATTTTTAATGACCTCAGGAGGAATGAGGGAAGGACTTTGAGACTTTTGCTGTGGATGGGTGAGTCTGAGCAGCAAGACACCAGTGTAACTAGCAGGACACAAAGAAACTAGCAGAGAAACACTGAACAAACAAATGAAACAAGTGAACACAAATGAAAAAACCCCAGACATTTTAATAAACATTGCACTGAAGGAAAACTTTTCTAGATATGAATTAAACGGTTTAAGAAAAATCAACAAACTAAATATCACCAATTTGAAACATTCATGGAAGAAAGAAACATTTGCAAAAGACAGGAGGTGTTTGCAGGAGACACAACCCTCCTGGCTCACCATTCCCTGAAACTGTACTGAAGATTTTCTGTCATGTCCTTTGATGAGAGAAGGAAAGAGCCCCATGTTATCACTAATATGCCAATGACCATACAGTTAATAGTTACACTTGCACCTATCACAGCAGGTTTGTGCAAGTCATGTCATGCGCACATGGGGATGTATAAATCTGTACATCAATTAACACATTAAGCCACTTACATAAGAGCCATGTGGGTTCTTATGCATGTGCAGACACTGTGGGACATGATGCTGGGAGGGACAGAGACTCTGTATCTCCCTCTGTCTTGCAAAATCCCCTGAGGCTTTCAGCATCGTGCTCAGGGATAACATCTCCATGGCAAGGACTGTCTCTGCTCCTGCCAAGCCAGGGCACAGCAGAGCAGATGGATTACTAATAGGTTGCAGATAAGGTTATTACTAGGTAACCAGTTTTAACTATGCCATGAATACACCTTTCGTGATAAAAATGCATCTGTAAATAGTGAGGTGACACAATAATGAAAGGACAGTAATTATTGAAATGATAGCACAGTTACATAAATGCTGAAGAAATGAGTGGTAGTATTTAGGCAGTTTGTACTTACTGGCATCATCCATAAATTCAAATTCACCCCCTAATTCAGCACTGGTTAAGTGGTACTGGTCAGGATCAGTCAGGGCACTCAGCAGAATCAGCAAAACCACTGAATTGATAATCTAGAGAGAAAAACAGAAAAAGGGTCAGACTGAGAAAGCATTCTTTGAAAAAAAACTCTGGGCAGGATATACCCACAACCATCCATAGCAACTATGGCAGAGGCTGCTTTCCAGCTGTACAACTCTTAACATTGCATGTTAACATTTAACTTAACATTTCCTGGCAGCAGGAAAATGAAACAAAACACAGATTACCCCTTTTTGTTTTCTCTCCCACACCATCAGACAAGTTACCCCTGCACTTTTAGATTATAAAACATGTTAGCACATGCACTTCACATCCACAGTTTGTTCTATAGCAAAAACTAAAATAAATAAAAAAACAGTTATTTTGAGATGATTACAAATTAAGGTTGTAGTCAAGAATTATCAGCATGACAGAGCTGGAACTGGGTACAGGCCCTGTGAAACTGCCAGACGATGAAAGAAAAGCTGATTTGCTGAAAGAAACTATTTTAAAAGAGGCTGTGAGTGATGAGCTGGTTTAACAGAGCTACTTAGATGAGGAAGCCTTGAGGGGACGGGCATAAGTGACAATGTAAACCCAGTGTCTGATGTTCATGTTTCTGTGTCATATGGCTCAGAGACACATTCACAGACACAAAGGCTTTGGCTACAAAATGCAGTAAGTGACTGAAATGCAAAAACATAGCATTGAGTTATTCAGTAGAAGTGGACTGGCAAGTATCAGCTATGAGAGGAATGCTGAAGCAGCCAAGATCTGTATTTTAAAACAAATCTGAACAAAATCCTACTAACAGTTTAAAGTGAAGAGAGCTAATTGCAGGAAAGAATATTGCTCAGTGGGAAACAACACAGCCTGGCTAAAAATTATTCTACAGAACTAGGAAGATGACTGATGAATGGGGAAATGGAGACAAGAAAGCTGATATTAGAGTATGCTGGGAAAGATGGATTTTTATTGCTTTGGTTCTCACTTCAGAGTCATCCTAATCTGATCATATGTTACTAACAGCAAAAAAAAAGGTGTAGGAACACAAACTCTAATAAGACACAAACAGACTAGAGGATTCCTTGGCTAAGATCAATGGGTTTTGATAGGCAAATTCAAAGTTTGGTATCATCAAGTTTAGCTGATACCAAATCTGTTTGAAAAACTGAGAACAGATTGAGCTCAAAAGAGGGGGAAAGCACAGTTTATTCCTTTACAATGCAGGAAGGTCACATAAATAATTTCAAGATAGACTGTGAGATTTAAGAATAAAACAAACCCAAGAAAAGATAGTCAAGCATTCTTACCATTAGCACTTCAAACTTAGATAGTCATAACCTACAATCACCATGGGCTTGTCAAGGACAAATTGTAATTATTTCATCTTATTTTCCTTTTCTGGAAGGGTAGGAGGCCTTGTGAGCAGTGAAAAAGCAGTAGATATTCTCTTTTTGCATCTTAGCAAGCCTTTTGACATTATGAGGTTCTCAGAAATGAGCTAGGAAACCTGTTTAGTTCAAAGTGCAGGCAGGTAAGTGCACAGCCAGCTGGACAGTTGCAATGAAACTGCAGTTGTCAAGGATTCACAGCCAAGATGGAAGACACCCTGATTAGGGTTTTCCAGTACTGTTGAAAGATTTAGTTTCCAGTAATTTGTGACTTGTATCTTTCTTGTCAGACAATGCCGAGCTGCGAGTACTTTAAGAGATAAGATTACTAAGATTTTGACCAACTGTGGCAGAATTCACCCAACAGAGCACAATTCTGAGCATAAAGAACATAAAGCATCACATTTGTGACAAGAGGAGATGCAGAAGAACAAGAAGATGCATAACTGAGTAGGTAACAGTTCCTCAGAGAGGAGTCCAGGTATGACTGAATAAACTGAACATGACTCAGGGCCACCCCATGAGCTCATCTCTGCAGCTACATGGTGGTGGGCAGTTCCACAGAAATATGAGTATTAGACACACAAATCTGCCTCCAACTTGGCCTCTACAAGGTGTCTGCAGATAGGGTTCAGTTCAAAGTCCTTCTAAAAAATGCCAAGAAAAACCCTGGGGAAGATCCTGCAATAGAACAGAGGGTGGTCAGTCATCTGGAATGTGTCACTGACAGGTGAAAAACTCGGGGTTTGCTTAACCAGGAAAACATGGAAGGAGATGCTCTCAGCCGTTAATGTGAAGAAAGGCTAGGACAAGAAGGAGGCAACAGACTATTCACCAGATCCACTTGGAGGTGAGTAGAGTAGCAGACTTAAATTACAGTAAAAGCAAATTTAGGTTAGGCAGCTTGCTGAACAGTAAGAAGGATCAGCAGAAGAGATTGTCTGGAGCAGGGTAGAAATCTTCCTCACTGGATTTTGTCATAGAAGAGTTAATAGCTTTGTGCTGGGAATGCTGTAGCCACAGTCTTGCCTTGGTTTTGAAGACACATCAGATTAATATCAAGATTCAAAGTTATATTCCATAAGTTCTACTAATTTTCAACATTGCTTATAAATTTACATTGCAATCTTGCTCTTGATTTTACTCTTTTGGGGAAAGCTAGAGGACACATGCCAGTAATAAATGTTACTTAAGGAGAGTACTCAAAATAACCAAGCAATCAGAAACTATAAATTTATATAGTGCTGCTATTTTAAAGGCATTAAAATTTAATCCTTTTTACAGATATAGCCAGGGAGATTCATAAAATACTGACCTAGGCACTCTACTTTCTTCATATGGATATGTCCAGATTCAAATTACGTGTCTGTCAGCATTGCCTTTAAGTCTCTGTATAAGACAGAGATTTTGTTTGTCTGATCTGAAGTCTGCTGCAGTCAGTAGGAATCTCTCTAATGCTCTTTAGTGCATCACTTTTCTGTTCTCTCAGGTTATTCTCTTGAGATCCTCATAATGATCTCTGAGCACCTTCCAACTGTGCTGTCAGCAGTGCAAATGAAATACACCATGTGTTTATTTGCTCACTCTCCTTCTCAGTGAAGAAATGTGTGCACAGCTGGATGTATGATATCTGTTAAAGTTTTTCATTTGTTTTGAAAGTGAGGCAAGTGTTAAGTTTCAAGAAATGCTTTAAAGCATAAATTTAATGTGCCTAAAACTTACTGATGTAGCATCTTTCAAGGACACATAATCAAGGACAAGAGCATAAAGTGATTCCCTGTTGATACCTGCAGTTGGCATGAGAGTTGAAATCTCTGTTTTAGGAAAAGCAAAGGAGATTTTTCTGCTCTCTAAATAAAGAGAATTCCTGCAAGATGTTTTCTGTTCTTTCAGCAACAAATAACAAATGTAACAACTAATTAACAATGCTTGGAAAGCTTTTTCATTATGCAAAGTTTCAGTAAGCAACTAAACCCTACCTCTTCCCAATGAGACATGCTGTCCTCCTTTTATGGGTGGAGAAACAGCATGAACATGCAGCAGGGTGGTGTTCTCTGGTGTGAATAAAATGCAAGATTCTCCATTATCAAGACAGAACGGTGACCACTGTGTCCTGCTGCTGGTTATGGCCACAGTGCTACCCATAGTCATAGGAGAGGATCCCCAGGGGCACTAACAGGCATTACTGCCTCTGCCCAGCATTCCCCTTGGGCTTTTCCACACCCCTGGCTGCAGCCCAAGACACCCTTTCAGCTCAGCCTGGAGATACCAGTCCCTGTCCCAGTGGCACCACGGGTGTGCTAGTCTTCAGTCAGGCTCTCTGCATGTACCCTTGAATGAATACTGTAGCCTGTGTCCAGTTGTGTCACTGGTATCACCCCCTTTTGCTCCTGGTTGAGCCCCCTGGATGACCCTGCCTCATCACCTGTCACTCTGGGGGTTGTTGATGGACACCAGGATCTGCCTCCAGTTCTGCACCTTGGCTCAGCCCCTGCAGGATGGTGCCCAAAGCACCCTAACGAGAGACTGGGCAAAGATCCCATAAAAAGTCCTACCTACCATTGCCCAACTGTCCTCTTATCCTGATACAGGAATAAAATAATAACCTTTAAAAATCCCCAAATCTCACTTCTCTGGCAACCAGATTGAATATAACCACCTTCTCATCAATGTGGATGAGGAAAATAACTGCCTTGTAAAGACCATAGAATGTATAATGAAGAGGAGGAAACCAGGAAATAATATGGAAGAGATAGCTAGTCCAAATATTGGAACTTTATTTGGATTGCACAGTTTCAGATTTGAGTAGAAATATTTTAACCAGCAACAACTGTGTGGGAGAAGGTGTATGCAGACATAAGGGAGAAAGCCAGTACTAGGACCAGTACAGCCATTGCCACTGCTTCCATCTCTACCATAACAAGGAACCAGCATCTTATGTATGGGGTGAGGCAGCTCTGCTAGAAGGAACGTGCAGCATTTAGGATGCAAGGAAGCAACCTTCTGGCTTCCACAGACAATGTTCAGAAGGTAATGCACTAAAATTTCAGACCTCTGCCACCAATGAGTTGCCTTCATTTCCACGTAATTTGTTCCAGAAAATCAGCAGTGAACTGCGATGACCCATAGAGATAAAATACAGGGGAGGGAAGGTGTCAGGAACTGCTGCATCAAAAGGTGATGAGAAAATGAGTACCACTATGATTTCAGACCCTTCCCAGAAGTGCTGCTGCATGCTATCTATCATAGTTTATCTAAAATAAAATTATTTCCAGTAGCTCCAAAGACTATGGCATTAGCACAGATATTTTGCTGACTCCTGACTCAGGCAGACAGAGAAATGCTCAAGCCAGAGACATCTGTAGGTTATGTAGATGTCTGTAAATACTAAAAGGGTTGTTAAGAGTTACAATGGTTTAATTTTTCACTGTCTTTCTCCAGCTTGCAATCAAGAGTTGAAATAAAATTGCTCTGATAAAGGAGATTAGAAGAGAAAATATTAAGCTTACTTTAACTTGATACACCACATTAAAAATACACCAGTTTTTCTATTGAGGCCCACAGGGTCCCCTCTACAAATGTTCTACAGTTCTCCTAAGAATTCCTAATGTGGTGAGGAGAGATCCTTATATTTAAAAAAGCAAGGAAACCCCCCTGGCTTTTATATCGAGGGTGAAATTTATAACTGAATCTGTGCCTATAACTGTCTGGATGCTGTCTATGCAGTGAAAGATGTATGTACACTTTTAATTCTGGGTCTGTTTTCAGCTTCACTGAACTCAAAGGATCCACTGAAGCATACTCCTTAAATCTCTGCATTGGTGTAGAACTAACTCACTGCCTGTGCTCCCTGTTGAGGGCCCTTTATAGTTCCAGAGAGTTTAATGACAGTGATAATAATAATTATCACTGTACCCCAGTAATATTTGGGTACAACCCCCTACGCCATGCTTTTAGATAAGAGGAATAAAATAGAAAACTCCAAACATAAACTTTCTTTTTGTGATGTAGAAAATAATGAAAAAATAGACCAAGTGAAAACACAGTTATTCTGGCCAGACGCCCCCTCAACTTTCTGTGATTTGTATTCATGAATACAGTGGTTGATATTGGCACCTAGTTACCAAAATCATCACTGTAATTTATTCTATAGTTGCTTATCTGACATGGTATGAACAACCAGATGAAAGTGGATATTATATTTTTGAACAAAAATGGTTGCAACTGAGCAGCAAATAACAACAAATTTATCTGAGGATGCTGAACAGTGAGCCACCTTCAGGTACTGCCGACCAAGGCTCCTAAACCTTAGCCAAGTTCTGGCACACACCATTCTAGCATATTTTTAGTACCCCACAATACTGGCATTTTCTAAATATTTTTAATAAAACCCAAGAAACTCTCAAGCAAAACTCCCACGCCCTCTATATATCCCTTTAAAAAAAATCAAGGTAAGTTTATGACTCTAGCTGCTCACTCTCTATAGAAACAAAGTCCTGGTCTTAAACTATTTTTGCTGCTTAAAACTAAATTGACAACAGAAAAATGTTTTATTGTATTTTGATATTTGAGGTCACTATTAGTATTATAAAAAGGGAGAAGTGTATGAAAGATATAGAGTTAGCTAATGCAACATCCTTAATTCTCTCCATCGAGCTCTGTCCTCCCACTTGGCATACTCTTTCCATTTTTCTTGTTTTTTTCCTTTTCTTGTTTTTTTCCTTTTAGAGTAGAAGATACTAATAAAAATCAAGAACATTTTTGTTCATTGAGAGGACACAAAGACCCTACAAAAGGAAAAAAAAATCAAGATCATGTTTAACTCAATAGTTCACGAGTAGATTTGCACTATCTGAGGTGCATTTCCTAAGCTCTGTTAGCATTGATAAGATATATGATCCATGGGGTCATATAGGCAGATATTTCTACCTGTTCTCTGTCTGTTAGGAAGAGTTTGTTGTTTCGATTTGTTTTGTTTGTTTTTCTGAATTTTGATTAAAGAGGAAATAAGGAGGAAATTCTAGCAATAAGTTTTAGCTCTGTCTAACTGCTGCAACATGAACAGGAATGATGTGTCCTCCCTGTGTGCCCAAGTTTCTTTACAGATCTCATGGCAATGATCAGCCACCTTCCCCAGCAGGGTGCAGAGGACCAGGAGCTACCTGTGGGTGCACCTCAGTTAAGTGACTTGAACTCCTAGGACAGGAGGAGCAGGAGAGTCCTGGCTGTCAGTGTAGATACCTGTCACAATATTTTTTTTTTTTTTTTTTTGCTGTTTAAGCCTCATGCTAATGAAAATGTTTCAACTCTCCAGTGCTGGGGGACAAGCTGTAGATGTGTTAGTGATGCAGAAATTGATGAATGGTCCAAGGAAGGAAACACAGCCACACTTCATTAGTTTTTCACCCAATGAAGCACATAACAGTCTAAAGGAAAACAAAGATGGCCACGTAAAGTTAGGTTAAATCCTTTTCACTAATGAAACTTACCTCAGACATTAATACTAAGGCCAGAAGGTTGGAGTAATACAAAAAAAGATGAACTGTTTATTCAGGAAATTTAGTACTTAGTTGTTTTACAAAACATCTTAAAAACAAAAGATAAGCCTTTCTGTTTTGAGTTATTGCCCAATCTGAAAATAACAGGAGAAAAAAATGAAAATGTTGTCCCTGTACAAGTTGTTCTTTCTTACTTCTTTCTTACTTCTTTGTGTGATTTCTCAAAGCTCATGTTTCTGGCTCCTACGTGAAATAGTGCACTGGAATAGGGAGTGTGTTAGTCATATCAGAAGAAGCAATTAAGTTTTTATGTTCCTTGATCTGATGAAGGCAGGGTAGAGTCTGCAATTCTTGTTGCTTATTTTTCCACATTACTCATGAGAAATTAAAGAACCATCCAGGCAGGCTCAGACTAGCATATGACAGAGTGCATATTATAGAGAGCATATAATAGAAAGCTGCATAAAATATTTTAATCAGACTTTATATATAATTTCAATGTTGATTATTACAATGACACTAAGCACTGAACTTTAAAGGCTGTGCTGATTGAATTGATATAGGAAGTCCAGCATAATATATAATCTCTCCTCTATATAAATGATTCAACTACTGCCTGCTGCCAGCCTTTTAACAGTCCTAAGACCCAAATCACAAGAGGTCTGTTATTAATGAAATGTGGTAATGACTGCATTTATTTAAAGAAAAAATTAGATGGACAGACTGTGCAGGGGGCACACTAGAGGTTTCTGCCTCCCTAAAGATAAAGAATAATTCTTAGTCCATGCATGGTTTAGAATATTCTCCTCCCCCTCTATTCTGCATTGGTGAGGCCGCACCTGGAGTATTGTGTCCAGTTCTGGGCCCCTCAGTTCAAGAAGGACAGGGAAGTGCTTGAAAGAGTCCAGTGCAGAGCTACTAAGATGATTAAGGGAGTGGAACATCTCCCTTATGAGGAAAGGCTGAGGGAGCTGGGTCTCTTTAGTTTGGAGAAAAGGAGACTGAGGGGTGACCTCATCAATGTTTTCAAATATGTAAGGGGTGAGTGTCAGGGAGATGGAGTTAGGCTTTTCTCAGTGGTGACCAGTGATAGGACAAGGGGTAATGGGTATAAATTGGAGCATAGGAGGTTCAAGTTGAATATCCAAAAAAATTTTTTTACTGTAAGGGTGACAGAGCCCTGGAACAGGCTGCCCAGGGGGGTTGTGGAGTCTCCTTCACTGGAGACATTCAAAACCCGCCTGGACACGTTCCTGTGCGATGTACTCTAGGGGGCCCTGCTCTGGCAGGGGGGGTTGGACTAGATGATCTTTCGAGGTCCCTTCCAACCCCCTAGGATTCTATGATTCTATATTTGTATGCTAATTTGTCTATGGACTCTTTGTCACTTTGCATTGTATTTAAAGAAAGCTGAACCTGTATCTGAATGAAGTCCTGAAAATGACTGCTGAGGTCTTCTGCCCAGCCCTAGAGCAATATGATCATGTACCCATGGTCAAGTCATAACATTGCCAGACTGACTCACATTTTCTACTAAAGCACATCTCAGTTCAGGATGCTGTGAAGAGCTAGCAAATAATTGGTATGCATTAAAAGCTGATTAGAAAGAGTTGTTCAACTGGCAAGCTGGGATTTGTTTGATTTCTACATTTGTCCTTGGCTTCCAGAAATGTATTTTTGAGTCTTGCAGGTGACTGTGAAAGGTTGAGGGCAAACCAGTGAGAGTCTTGCTGTTTATGTGAGTTGTGGCTGCTCCCACTGGGTCTGAACCTTAGTGTGGACCCATGACAGAGGATGGGCCAGTTAATACAGCTGTAACTGAGGAGCTGAACACCTGGGCTGGATTGCCTGAGGCAGCTGCCCCTGGCCAGCAGCTACAGCAGCCCATGAAGCTGTCTCTGTGCAGAGCAACTTCCAGCCTCTCTGGACATGTGTTACTGCATTGCTGGGAGGAGCGTGCCTCAGCTCTTGGCAGTGTGCCACATATGCCCACTTAATTAAAACAAACAAACAAACAAAAAACAACAACATAACAAAACAAATGAAAAAAAACCAAAACAACAAAGCAACAAAACCAAAACACACTTAAAACTTTGATCAATTATTCTCATGTAGTTACCACAGGCAACTTCCACCAAAGACATGCGAGGGATGACGACAGCTGTCAGCACTAAACTGCATCCTTGCATCATTCTGCATCCCAAGGCAGGGATTTGGTTATGCAAGGCAGAAGCAGCCACATTACAAAGGATGGTACAATACAGACAATTACTGAAACAGTAAACAATTTGATCACATGTATCTGATCTGTGTGGGCACAGCTGTTTCACGGCTGAAAAACGCATCTCCACAAGATGAAAATCTTCCACAAACCTGTGTTAATGTCAAAAGCATTTATCCTGTCTGCTTTAAGTAATTTAATATATCTTCTGACAGAACAAGACCTAGCCCAGCATGAAATGAAAAACAGCCACAGCCCTTTAAAAAGCTCTTGTAAGGCAGGGGACTAGGATGACTGCAGACATCTGAAAGAGAGCAGACCCACAGGAGGTCCAGGAACAGTGCACTAGGCTCAATTCCAGAGTATTCCTGTGGTGATCCCTTGCTGGCAGATCCAACACCTCAGATCAACCAGGAACACTCTCACACCTGCAGCAACAAGCATGGTTTTTCTCTTCCTGTTCAGCTGTTTGGAGATTTGGGGCTTTAAACCTCTAGCCCAGCTGCAGAACAGCACAGAAACTCCTGAGCAAATTTTCAAGCCTCAACCAGTTTAAATTTCCAGAGTTTTACAGTCAAAGCATAAGCCTCACAATAAAACCAGAGAAAAAGAAAGCAATCAAGGAAATTAATTCTTGGCTATTTTGCAACATCCGTTCCATATGTCCAGGAATATATAAGACTAATTGCATTTTCACTGACGTCAGCCTAATCAGCAATCAGTTTACAGAGCTTAATGTGTTCTCCTCTGGCTCACTAGGAGATACATATTAACCTTCAACAGAACTTCTAAACACATTTTATTTGATTAATGTAATACCTCCTCTCCTTTATATAAATACATTCATGATTTTTGAATAAAATACCAAGTGTCATTATAGCGTACTAGACTCTCACTGGGTTTCTTTCCTTTAACAGGCATTTATGTAAACTCTGCTCCTCTTAGAACCAACCATCTGTTTTCTCACTGGAGGGAGACAACTGTTCCTTGTAATCCCAATGAATTTATTAAATTTATTAACCAACTGAAGACTTTACTATTAAAAAAAAAAAAAAAAAAAAAAGTATTTCACAAAGGTTTGCATTTTCTGGATCAATGACTGTGTTGATGAGAAGAGACATCTGTATTATTGTCCTGGACAACCAACGCAGATTATCAGCTATCATTGCAATGATTCATATATGCTGTGAAAAATCCTAGCATGGCATTTGGGGATGTTAGAAAAATTGCATATGTAAGGGATTAGAGCTTAAAGACGTTTTCTGAAATCCTTGTGTTGTGTTACAGACTAACAAACAGTCCAGTAAATGCATAAGCTGTCCAAAAGATACTTAACAAGAAATTTTATCCCTCTAGTGACTTAAAAAGTTTTTAAAACAAGCCCAGTAATAAACTCAGAGATGTATGAAAGATTCTGAGGAGGACTCTGTTAAAATACTGTTTCTGCTCCTCTCTGCAAAACAGCAAACACACCAACCTGGCTATTTTCACTCAGAACAGGAAGCACAGGTAACTCATGATTTGGCATTGCAATGAATCCATCCTTTTTTCAGATAATCTTTCTAGCCTGTTCATGGATTGATTCTGTCACCCAGAGGTGAATTACTAGGGTCTAGTGCAATTTAAATTCCTCCCATATGGTACTTTATTTGTAATTT
This sequence comes from Florisuga fusca, assembly GCA_038090715.1. Classification (NCBI taxonomy): domain Eukaryota; kingdom Metazoa; phylum Chordata; class Aves; order Apodiformes; family Trochilidae; genus Florisuga; species Florisuga fusca. Next base: position 11,676,395 of record JAAWXA010000021.1, on the reverse strand, counting down.
AACTGAAGACGAATTGAAGCATGAACTGGAAAAATAAGGTGGGATGAGGTCCTGCGCTGCAGAAACCCACTAGACTGTGCATGGTGAGAAGTACTGGAGAAGGAGCTCTCCAGAAGCCATTCTCAGAGTAGTTAACTTTTATTTTATTTAATACTGTCTCTCTAGGTAAGTTACAACCAGAATGTAGCTACCGAGAAGGTCCTTCAGACAAGATACATTTTATTGACACTAAGGATCAGTGCTGGTCTTTGTTTTTTGCTCTCTGATGTCTAAAAGACATACATATGCTTTTGGCCACACAAGAAAATACCATGCAGGCCCTGAGCAGATATTTTTGTGCAGGATCTGTCATTTATTTCCTGCTGGCCTTGAAGTTAATGAAATGGATGTGATCCACCCAAAGAGGAAATAACCTGGATTTCCTCTGATTCCTGTCTCTGATGGATATTCAACATGTACATCAGTCATACAGGGAGGCCTTTGAAATTAGAATTCACATTTTTCTTCATTCATAATGGATTTCATTTTTTTCTCCACTCTCCTCAAGAGCAAGCATGGGCCCAGGAAGTCTCCAATTAGTTACTTGGGAATATTACTCTTTTTTTGAGATCTTGAGTTTCATTTTAAGAAACGAAGTACAGACAAGAGAAAAACCAATGATAATTTTAATGACATGGCACTCGAGACATAAATACTTAATCACTGCAGCCATTTCCACTACAGAAATTGTGAATCTCAAGTTGTTTCTGATTCTACCATGACCTCTTCACTTGCCAGTGGAGAAATCTTACTTTCTGCTGACACTACATCTCCTACCAAGGGATGGGAAGCAGCAATGTCATTGGCACCAGCCAGCTGTTCCCCCTCAATATACTGCCCAGGTCAATCACCTCCTGAACCCCCAGTGAGTCCCATTCTGCAAGAATTTTTTCCCCAGTGCTATCAGTAAGGGACTGTTGGTGGAGGTGGTCAAGGCAGCGTTACCTGCAGCATAACCTGACCCAACATCCCAGCTATATCACATTGGTAGCACACAGAAAGTGACATCCCTGGCTGACATGAAGGGACAGACTCTTCAGTGAGCTGGCTGGTGTGCTATGATTGTTCATACAGAGATAGAGATCCTTTATTATTATCCCATTTCATTCCATATAACAGCACAGAAAGATCATTTTCTCAGTAAAACACAAGGATTTGTACTTGCATTCATTAAAACTGCCACAACCTGGCACTGGAATAACCAAGTTGCAAATTCCCTGTAACAGCAGGCTTTCTAATGGTGCAATTTCCCCCTTTTTACTGCTTCAGTTCTATTGTTTTTTCAGTTTTCAAAACTTCCCAATTCCCACAGGTTTGAAAATAATTAATAATTTCATGATTTCTTAGAATTTCTTTTTTTTTTTTCCTGAAAGGACCTTTCCACCCTCTTCAAGGAACCCTTGCTTACAACTCCTTCCTGATATGAGCAGTGTCAGACAGTATAAAGGTTGCAGGAGAGGGGAGGGAGCAGCCTGAAAGGCTGTGTAGGAATATTTTGTTTAGATGAGCAGTCAGTGATGATCTCTGCTCCCTTCCAAGTAAGCCTGAAGATTTCATTAATCTTCTAACTGGTACTTATGCATGCTGTTTCACGTGGGGCTTAGAAAATATAAGGAAGTAAGTGTGGCCCAGTCACAAAACATATATTGAGCCTCTATGTGACATGAGGTCAAGTACATTCTACTGATCTCTGTAGGGTGTTCAATCTGTAAATCAGTGAGACCACAGAAAGCAGTGCTTGTCTTTTGCTTTGATCATAGAATGGTTTGTTTTGGAAGAGACCTTTAAGATCATCTGGTTCCAACCCCCCTGCATGGGCAGGGACACCTCCCACCAGACCAGGTTGCTGAAGGCCCCATCCAGCCTGGCCTTGAACACTTCCAGGGAGGTGACATCCACAATTTCTCTGGGCAACCTGTTCCAGTGTCTCACCACCCTCACAGTAATGAATGTCTTCCAAATATCTAATTCAAATGTACCCTCTTTTAGTTTGAAACCATTACTCCTTGTCCTATCACTACATGCCCTTGTAAAAAAACCCCACCCATTACAGTACAGAGAGGCCACCACCCGTACATTTTCTCATCTATAGATCAATTGTTTTATTAAAAAAATTATGGGAATGCAGACAGAAATTAGGCATGTGTTCAACGGTCTATTTAGAAACATCCAGAACTGAAATGTTACAGCTCCCAAACCATGGTGAGCTTTCCACAGCTCACTTGATTTACCTTCTTACCGTACACCCTTCAGAGAGAGATGCACAATCTGGTAACTCACTACTAGAAAAGATTCTTGGTTTCTATCTTAGCCACTCTCTGCAGGGCCCTGGGAAGCATCTGGGAAGGCAGCCCTGGGCAGCTCTGGCTGGGCTGGATGGCTCCTGGGGTGGCTCAGGGGCAGCAGCAGGTTTCAGGCACCCTGGGGTCTGAGGGGAGCAGCCCATGCCCAGGGCACTGTTGCAGGGACATGCATAGCAGGCAGCACTTGGCACACATGGCCCAAAAATTTTTTTTTTTTTTTTTTTTTAATTCTTGTCCTTCCCTCTCAGCCCAAGTCAATGTGAAATAATTCCAATTGCCCCACGTGGTACTGGTGGAGCCTCAGGGCAAGTGTAAACCCCAGTGCTGCCTGTGGAGAGAGTGGAAAATCCTTCCGTCGGGACATCTGACATTGTTCCTTCTTTGTGTTTTAGATAAAGAAAGTGGAGTCCACGTACTCAGGAAGAAGACATGCTGTGCTTATAAATGCTGTTATTGATGGGGATGTTATTCTGACTCACCAGTACCAACCAGGTCACTTGGAACAGACAAAAAAATGGCAGCTTTCCCCCAGACCCTGGCACTGGGGTGAAACCAGGACTGCCATTGGCTCACTTCAGCAGTGTCATTGCTGTGAAGAGCACACTAATAAAGTTTGTGTTTGATTGCTTGCTTTTGTTTTTTTAACTATGGTACTTGTAAAACTTTATGCTCAAAAATGTTTCTGCAGTATTATTTGTGACCTTTGTATTTCATGTTTTAATACAAAGAAGTGTAAAGTCCATGCCAGTGAGATAAAAAAAACAAAGATTAGCAATGAGCTGAACCAAACCGGTCCTCAGGTCTCGAAATAAATATTAGCCCCCAGACAGCCAGATTACTGTCATTTTAATCTTCAGCATAGTGCTTATATTCAACATTGCAGCACCCTCTCAAGCTTTTCTTCTCAAGGCAGCATCCCAGTTCCTGAAGTACAGGCTATTCTGCAACCCATTTTTTTTTTTTTGAGGAAATTTCCTCTGGCTGCTCCACCCCTTTACAAGTTACTTTTTACAGTGAAGTGCCTCAGTGCTTTGTGACAGAAGATATATGGTATTATGTATACTGTTTTGCATAGTCATGTAATGGTATATTTTATTATTCTTGATGCAGCTGCTGTGGCTCTGCCAGGAAGAGGTTACAGCAGCACAATAGCTATAGAAACGTTAGCATTCTGAGATCCATTATGTTCTAAGATAAAATAAATTTAAATATTTATTTTCCAGCTAATGATACTTTATAGAACCATTGTAAGTGTCCATGGCTGCTGGGCATATGTTGGAAATGCACATGGTGTTTCTTCCCCTTACCTGTGTGGGAAAGTGCTCTCATCATGCAGCCCTGATGACTCCCCCTGCACTCAGCTCCCCACTCTCTCCACTATTTATAGGATACCAAATACACAACAAAAACATTAAAACTAAAGAGATAAAACATCATTCCAAAGAAATGCACTGCTTTTTCCACATTAATTCAGACACGAAATTCTGCCTTCTGAAATAATACTAACTCAGCACGGACTGAACACAAAAGTATTACTTTAAAAGCCTACCAACACGTTGAAGCTATGATTTTTTTTCTCCTCCAGAAGGTTCTACTACTGTATTCATAGTGATAGAAGAGAGAAAACTTACACCTCACAGGTAGTGAGATATGAAAAGGCAAAAAGAAAACTACACATTTTCTAGGGGGATATTTTTTCCTCGAGTAATTTCCTATAAAGCATCATAGCAAACAGTATACAGAATACATGTTGGTGTAGTGAAAAGACCCCTTGCTGACTTACTTTGTAACCTTAGCAAAAAAGCTTTAGCATTCATTATCAATGTGTATCTAAATTTCTATGCTTAATAATTAGCCCTAAAAATCTGAATATTTGCAGTAGAGGAGAAAGCACAGAAAGAAATGGTTGTTATTGTCAGTTTGAAGTCACTTAGAAATCAGCCCTGAAAAATATATAAAAGCAGAAGGAGCACAGTATTAAAAGGTGTAAATCAGGAAATACCTGCAACTTAGAAAACATATTTTGCAGAAAAATACTATGTGAAATCAGGGCATTGGTATTTCAATGTTAGAAACTTGATAGGTTACAAAGTCTAAAAAGCTGTCAGGCTTTTCTTTGTATCTAATACCAGCTGATGCGCTTAATTCCCTCTTCCTCAAATATCTTTAGGTTCACTGAACAACCAAAATATCTGTATCCCTGTCTTTGTGGAGCCGATGCGAAAAGGCTTCATTCAGTGGAAAGCAGAAAGAAATAACAAGCATCCTGGAAGAAATGTTCAAAAGCTTTCAGGTCATATTAAAAGTTACTGAAACTTCATTGCAGCCAGGCTGTGAATATTGCATGTAACTGTATTTCATTAAACCAGGAGCAAGGAATAGCTCTGTGAATGCACCTTTTTCTCAGTGGTGCAATATGTTATTTCACAGGAAATAGAGCATTTTATCTGATTTCTAGGACACAAATGTCAACCTACTCTTTATTACGCTGATTGAATTTATTTAATGAGCTGTCCTACAATGGAGGCCAGCCCTGCACTTTTCACTTGCTTCTGAAGGGAATTTCTTTAGTTAGCAAATAAGCCTGGGTCTAATCTACTTGGTCTGCAATCATTTGAAAAATGATGCTTGGCAAACAGCTCTGCACAGCCTTGCCATCAGACCGAGACTGATTTCTCCCACCATGAGATGGTGAGGACTGAGAAGTACACGACCTGCAGCAACCAGCCAGCTCTTTTTATTCTTGTGACACCTTTGCGAACCCTGTGACTATGGCAGGGCCGGCTCTGGCAAAACCGCTTTTCCTGCATTGCCACCCAAGGGATTGAGAAAAGATTATCAAAGGCAAGAGAGGAATGGAGGGATTAACGCGCCTCCTCCTCCTTCTCCCCGAGTCTTTCCCCCGGCTGAGTAACCGAGTGTCGAGCAACCCCCGGGACCAGCGATAAACCATTAATGCTGTGCCTCCAGGGTCAGCTCTTCGCTCATGCCCTGAAACCCAGATGGAGGAGTTAAAAACTCGAGGGCGTGAGGTAGCAGAGGCTTCCCCGAGGGACCTTAGGTGGGGAAAAAACCCCGGGAGGGCTCGATGACGTGGGGACGGGGACATCCCGAGGCCGCTTACCAGGTACCAGATGCCGAGGATGATGGTTCCGGTGCGGACATGGCAGCAGAGGCAGCAGCTGTTGGAGTAGAAACGCGCCCAGGGTGAGCTCAGCATCTCCGCAGCTCCTCAGGGTTCCGCTTCTCTCCGCGCTTCTCTCCGCGCCGCTCCGCGGAGGCGGGGCCGGGGCGGGGGCCGGGGCCAAGCATGGGACCGCCCCTCCCGGAGGGCGGGACCGAGAGAGGAGGCAGGGGGAGGGTGTGTGAAATCCCCCTTCACGGTCCGTGATGGGGCTTTTGGGTCCTGTTGTGCTCGTGTCCAGCACTAAACCNCACTGGCAAGTGAAGAGGTCATGGTAGAATCAGAAACAACTTGAGATTCACAATTTCTGTAGTGGAAATGGCTGCAGTGATTAAGTATTTATGTCTCGAGTGCCATGTCATTAAAATTATGTGACATCTGAGGCATACAAAACCGTATCAGTCATACGAAGACAGCTCATATATTCTTAAAGCAAAATCCAGGCTTCCAAGAAGAAACAACTTTTGAATTCTAAACCCTAGACTCTATTTCTGAGCATCAAAATTAGCAAAAGTTTTAAATGCATCCTGAACTGTAATTGAGGCACTTTTATCAGCATCCACCCACCCATCCATCCATCCATCCATCCACCCATCCATCTATCCATCCATCCATCCACCCATCCATCCATCCATCCATCCATCCATCCATCCATCCATTCACCCATCCGTCCACCCACCCACCCCTCAGCACCAGAGCGGTCACGCAGAAGAGCAGAAGGATTTTCAAGAGCAAAGCTGAGGGAATTCAGTGAGTTGACAGCCTGGCCTGTGTGTCCCTAGCATGTCACAGCTGGTGGAAAAGTGCTGTTTTCCTGGTGGTCCTACCCACCTCTTGCCAGGTACGTCTGTGCTTGGAATTCGGGTGATGAGAGGCAACCCGTAATGGTGATTCCTTAGCAAAGCTCGCAGCTCGTCGAGCAATTCTTGACTAGCAAAGCAGTAGAAATAAAACTCCATATTACTAAAAAGAACGGTAAAATAGGAGGCGGTGGTAAGGTTTGGATTTTCCCCAAATTCTGAAACCATGGTCATTGCTTTTCTTTCACAGTGCCTCCACTCCCCCAGTCGCTGCAATTAAGGAGACTGGAACACCCGATACACAGGTTAACATTAACCACAGTCTCACTGCCAGGAGTTCATGCCCTGATTGCAGTGGGGAAGCTGCAGTGGGAGGAAGACTCCACTGCTGTGTGTTCAAGGAGGAGGAGTAGCACCAATGGAGCTAGAAGCTAAGCATCCTACCAAGCAGCTGGCTTAATTCATGTAACATTATTTGATTGATTATATTATTGTTCTCTAGAAGAAACAAGAAAGAAAGTCCTACCAGGACAATCTGTATGCCTAGCTTGACCCTAAGAATAACTGATTTATTTCTATCTATCTTGACTACCTACCAAAATCCCACAATTTATCATCAAAAAATAACCTAGAAAAGTACTCAAATGTTTCCCTATATGGTTGCTTTGGGGCTCTTTATTACATACATACATCTGCACAGAACAGAAGTTCCAAGATAAAAGCTAACTTGGCACAGAGAAACATTTCAAACTCTGCCTCATCCCTACTTGTAAAGCCACTATAGTAAATTAAATTTAAAATACTTTAAGTAGGACCTTCACATAACCTTTGTTCTTTGCTTATCCTTAAAAAACTTCCATGGTCTTGGGGGCGGGGTGTTGGGTTGGGGCTTTTTCAAATGAAGAGCAAAACCACTTTGTGTGGAATTTATAATATTGACTAGTTAATATGCATAAGCAAAATACTGTATTTTCAAGATCCATACCAAAAAATTACACTAAAATTCTTGTAAAATGAAAAAGCCGTATAGACAAAACAAATATTCAAGAGTCCGAAGGTAAATCCCCAACAATGTGGTCTGGACTATTTCACTGGTTGCCTTGAGAGATCTTGACCTTTAATACCAGAAAGTAAGCAATGTAGAAAGGCTAAACCCTGGATGCACACCTTGTAAGGGTAAGAGGAAGGTAAGAGCAATTGCTTGTTTAAGGTTATCTGACCAAGGACCTGATCTTTTCAAAGCAAAGGGAGTAATAAAGGGGAAGTGATAAACAAGGACACAAACCTGGTGGATAAGGGACAGTGCAGACAATGCCAGAGACCAAAAGTCTCCGGTTACTGATTGATGGAGGAGCCATTGAGGAGCTTCAGGGATAGCTTTGAAAAGGGTCACATGGACTTTGGAACTGATAAGAAGGGGCAAATAAAAAGAAAATGAGGATTTGGGGTATTTGACAGGCAGGGGCAGGTTGGGGGGGGGGGGGGC
>JAAWXA010000021.1:11318619-11668563 GCA_038090715.1 Florisuga fusca | reverse complement strand
GGGGGGGGGGGTGGCAGAAAGGGGGCCTGAAGAACTTAGCAAAATTTAGGAAGGAATGATGAAGGAAAGGGGATTGGGAAAGAGAAAATGGGGGATCAGACAGAGGGTGGTATAAAGGGGGTCAGTTGTGTGTAGTAAGCACACTGGCCTGACTCAGCCCCTCGGCCAGTCACCCTCTCATAAAACCTTTTGGAACTGTCTCTCTGTGCTCTCACTCTCCTCACAAATTGTGCAGGGGCTGCAAGGAGCCAGTGCCAGCTGCTGGAGGGGGCAGTGAGAGTCAGGAGGGGGATGGTCTTGGTGCTGGTGGCAGGAGGGGACTGTGGGTCACAACCTGTGTGCCCAGAGATCCCCTCTGGAGGTGGGGAGAGTCTGTGTCTGCCCAAAACTGTGCTTCCCTTCTGTTCATCTGCAGCCTTCAAGCTGGACCAGGTGGTCTGGACTAAGGTCTTTTGTGAGTTTTACATGAAGAAGGCACACCTGGAGGCAGCACCTTGTTTGTGACCACTTGTGTAGCTGTCCCCGTCACTGTCCCATGCCTGCAAGTGGGAAAGCAGCAGCCGCATCTTTCTGCTTGAGATGGGCACAAGAAGCTGGACTCCAGGAGCAGGGCAGGAGGAACCCCAGGTCCTGGAACTTCTGGAGGCAGTAGCTTCTTGTAACATCCCCCATCACAGCTCTCATCTCTGTAAGGAGAGCTTAACTGCGTGTCCTCTTTAGCTTGTGGTTTCCCATCAATGTCTTTAATCTGGATATCCTCAGAAGGAAAATAAAGGAAGAATGAGAAGGTGAACACTAATTACTACAGAGCAATTTTTATATAATTATTAATTTCTATTCAGAAAGCCTGATGGGAAAAATCAGGAAATATCAGGCTTTGTATCACACTCCTGATTTATAACCAAATCTACAAGTCCAGAGAAATATAAATCACCAGCAAAGCTTAGAGAAACAATAAAATTGAACCTGCTTCTTTCTCTATTTATTTCTGCTGCATACGGTGTACTTTGCAGACAGAAGACCTACTCCCTGCCTTGCAGCATTTGTAGTCTTCAGCTCCCATCAGCACCTGACAATGCCCGGGCACAAGGGCTGCTGTGGACTTGAACAGGATCCCCCTGGCTCTGGGGAAGCCCACACGTGGATCCCAGCTCACTCCCCTTGCTACCAGCTGGGAAGGAAAGGCTGTAGCGCCCAAATTGAATTAAAACAAAAAGAAGTAATGAAAGTGGGTAATGAAAGTGGGTAATAAAAGTGGGGATGGTCCCAGCACAGGTTATAGCATGAGGTTCCCTGGGCTCCAGTGCACACTTTTCTTGCAGGCAAATGGGCTTTGAGAGGACACTTTGGCTGCTTCAAGACAAAACGTGCAGTTTCTATGCAAAACCTCATCAAGAGGAGAATTTGCTTTCCTGACTTGCCTTCTGAGTGAGCTCTTTGGGAGGAGGGTTGGCTGTCAGGACATGGGCTCCAAGCAGCAGTTTCTATCAGAGGCAGTGGCTGGCCCCACATTGGTCTCCTCCTCCCAGGCTAATGCTGGACATGCCCAGCTCTCTGCTGCCCTGTGGCCCTCGGCAAGCAGCCATGGGTCAGCAGGAGGAAACCCACATACTGGGACTGTCACATTTACCTTCAAAGGTCTTAGAAATATGCTATTGAGTGTGTATCAAGAGAGAAATTCAACAGGAATGAAGTGGTCACAAATTTGCAAAACTCGGCATTTACAAAGTTGTCCTAGAGCCCAAGTGTTGCCACAGCTACAAAACACGTGGTTTGAGCCTCTATGACATTCACTTGGACTTATGAAATGCAGTTTTCCTGAGATGGTGTAGAGTCCTGAAATTAATAACCATCTCAAAACAGCCACACTGACAAACTGGGCATTGTGCCTGGGTGGGGTCCTTGCTCAATCATCCATCTGCACACTGTTGTCTCAAGGAGAAGCCCCCATTAGGTAGCCACTGATAAGCAGGACACTGTCCTTGTAAGGTGAGCCCCCCTTTGGTAGCCACTCTGATAAGGACACTGTCCTTATTTGATACGGCTCAGTGGCCAGCAAGCAGAGCCCTGAGGGGACAGAGCCCCTTGAGAAAGTCCCATATCAGGCCACCAAACAGGGATCAAGTGCAAAAATAAGAGTCATTGCTCTGTTAAACCAGATGGGGGGGGGAATGCAAGTGAGCACCTGGACTCCCATGGCCCACAGACTCACTTCCAGAACATTCTCACACCCTACATTGGGTCTGTGCAAAGTAGCCCATGCCCCATCCAGGGGAGGCAGGGCCAAGTAGCATAAAAGGTGCAGGCTTGAAACACTGGGTGAACACAACCCCATGCAGCGCTACAGGCTGGGGACAGAGTGGCTGAGAGCAGCCAGACAGAGAGGGACCTGGGGGTTTGGATTGACAGGAAGCTGAACATGAGCCAGCAGTGTGCCCAGGTGGCCAAAAAGGCCAATGGCATCCTGGCCTGTATCAGGAACAGCGTGGCCAGCAGGTCCAGGGAAGTGATCCTTCCCCTGTACTCAGTCCTGGTGAGGCCACACCTCGAGTACTGTGTCCAGTTCTGGGCCCCTCAGTTCAGGAATGATATCGAGGTCCTGGAGCAGGTCCAAAGGAGGGCAACCAGGCTGGTGAAGGGACTCGAGCACAGATCCTATGAGGAGAGGCTGAGGGAGCTGGGGCTGTTCAGCCTGGAGAAGAGAAGGCTCAGGGGAGACCTCATCACTCTCTACAACTCCCTGAAAGGAGGGTGTAGCCAGGGGGGGGTTGGTCTCTTTTCCCAGGCACCTCTCAGCAAGACAAGAGGACACGGTCTTGAGTTGTGCCGGGGGAGGTTTAGGTTGAATATTAGAAAGAATTTCTTTACGGAGAGGGTGATCAGGCATTGGAATGGGCTGCCCAGGGAAGTAGTGGATTCTCCGTCCCTGGAGATATTTAAAGAGACTGGATGTGGCACTCAGAAGATATTTATCATGGAGTGAGAGGTAGCTGTCACTGGCTGTGACCAGCACAGGGCACCCCTGCAGTCCCCAGGTACCAAAACCCTTCAGTTTACACCAAATATGTTCCACCCCTAGAACTAGATGATGATATTGGCTTTATTATATACTGAACATGCCCTTACCACGGAGTTCATCCCTCCTGCCTGCTGACCAGGCTGCAGGGACTAACATCCTAACAGACTGGACATGGACTATGTTACGATCCGAGCTATTATTTTATATTTTGATTGTGAGGAAAAATCAGCTACTACTCATAGACATCGCACGAATTTACAAAAATAACAGGCTTTATGATTTAAGCAAATTACAACGATTTGTTTTAGGGAAAGGAGACAATAACACCACCTTTAAAAGAAAAAACAAGTTTACGAGAGGAGGGAATTTACACAAATCGGTCACTTTGGGGAGAGAGTTGTTAAGAAAAGGAAAGAAAAACAAGAGAGCCATTAAGTTTTATCGCTGTCTGCCAGCCCTGGCCTCTGGCTGGAAGGGGGGGAGGATGTGTAGGATCCACCATTCCTGCTTGGCTGAAGTTCTCCACATTTCCTTTCCTCCGCTGGTGCTGTCCCGCAGCTGAAGCCGAAGCGGCGAGAGAACTGGGGGGAAGAGAGAGCTGCATCTTCTCCTTTTCTCTTGGAGTTTTTATACAGCAAAAAGGGGTTCTGTCTTTTCATAAATCACTGGTACACAGACTGGCTAGGGATGACGCACAGATTTTGCCATCCCAAGAACTTCTCTTTTAATTATAGTGATCTTTCAGTCCTTGTTACCTTGCTAAATTTATTATCTTTGTCTTGACTGTGTACCAGGAGGTGACCTGATTAGCAGTCTTATCTTTAGGTGCCTGTCAGGCATGATACAAAACAGAAGCTAGTTAAGTTTGGGGTAAAAATCTGTTAACTGTGAATATGTTTGGTATATTTTTAAAAGAGCAGAAAAAATAGTGATTTGAGAGATATATTTCATATTTTCAAAGTGTTTATATCAGACTATTACAAACTTCATCTCTTGCCCCTGCAAAACACAAATCCAAGAAGTTAATGGCTGTTTAAGTAATCTGCTGTATTTTGGAAAACAAGCAAGTGATTAATATATGAGCAAAATTGCTTATATATTAATATAAGGTACCAATTGGGTCATGTACTCTATAGCAGCAGAGATTCATCCAGACCTGAAGGGAGCAGAAACCAGAGTTTGCTTGGTGCAATACAGGTATTTTCTTCTTTGAGGAGTCAAATTAGGCATCAGAGAGATTTGCTCTCTTGCTCCAACTCCTCCAACAGCAGTAGCTGAGCTCTGATCTTTTCCCTGTGCAAGTCTTCATCTCATGGCACCATCTCTCTAAAGGACCTTCCACCCTACTCTGCCACAGCCCCTCCCTTGTTTTTCTGGAAGTTTCAGTCTGTAGTGTGACAGCATGGATAATTTTCAGCCCTTTTTGGAAGTTTTTTTGAGGTGAACCACACTGTGGGATTTTCTTGGCAATACTGTTAGTGGTGTTCCTCCTGTGTACTTCCAGTACAATACCTATAGATCCCACCTTGGTCAATAAATGACCCACCATCATGTGACATCCCAAGGGCATTTGTAACAGTGTCTAGATGTCAGGGCTTTTCAGACGTGGCTTTGACATTGACCACTCTTTCAGGGTCCCTTACCTTTGAGAGGACCTCCAGCAATCAAAGCAAATGTAACTACTTCCCTGTCCCCACATCAGGGCATCTCATCCGTGGGACTGGCAGAGTTGGGCCATTGCTCCACATTTCCCTCCGGCAGCAGACCTCAAAGCCCATCCTCTCTTGTGCAGGGCAGTATTTAGAAATTGCCTTGGCCTCAAGCCCCTGAAAGCTCTGCTCTTTTGAGCTACCACCCATCAGTGGGCCATCAGCCCAACTCCTCCATGTTACCCAAATGTCCTGGTCCCTCCAGAGCCACACTGGGAGCACATGGCAAGCCCTGGGCCTCCTGTGGCAGCAGGGCACACTGATCTCCCTGAGTTTCACCACAGCACCAGAGGGTTGGGGTTGGTGCATCACTGCTTAATTTGACCACTCCTCCTCTGTCTTACAGGTTCCTCATCCCCACGTGGGTCACCTGCCCAACACGCTGGGTACTTTCTGATAAAAGCATGCAGGGGCACTAGGAAAAGCAATACAACAGCAGGTCCTGCAGCCACTAACCACCAGAAGCCCTCCCCTTGTGGGATATTTAGAAAGCAATGGGCACATAATGAACAATCCAGAAACAACGAGACTATTAATCTGTGAATCAGAGGCCTGTGCAAGTAGCAATCCTCAAGGACGTTACAAGCACAGCAGACCTCAAGGATGTAGTGAAGAAACAAAGTTGCTGAAAGTCTGATGAAGCAAGCACAAAAAGCAGAATGAAGCTGGGTATACGTGACTGAAAACAGGATTTATGACAATGTTGGCAAGGAGAACCTTTAGGAAGACCTTATCCAATCGAATTATTGCTTTAGGTGCAGACAGCATATACTAACCAATCAACAAGTAGCTTACATATAAGCAAGAGCCAGAAAGAATATATAAACTGAGCTATCTTGGGAATAAAATTTGGCATTTTCTTGATCATATTTGGTCGTGTGCAGTGTCCGTGACTTCTGAGCCGACACTCCCTCATAATGGAGATTGTCTCTCTCAGGTTCAGATAGGAGATATCACAATCTCAGCTGCTGCCTGGTGACATTGCCAAACCAGAAGACACAGTAAGTCTGAAAATTTGGAGTGTCTTGTAGCTCTGTCTAGCTCTGGTAGCTCTGTCTAGCTCTGGTGTTCATCATGCAGAGACACATACAAGTTTGTTCCTTCTTAAACATCAAGACATAGAAGGTATAGACTAAGAAATTCATCCCATATAACTCAACCTTATCATGGTGGCACACAAGAACTAATTTTTTACAGAAGCAATTTGGACTGGTTTAGAGAATTATTAAAAGAAGACTAAAGACACGACAAATATGGTAATACTCAGAATATTAACATTTAGATTAACATAACATTAACATAATAACATTTAGATTACTCAGAATAATTTTTGCTTAGTAATACTTCACAAACTCATCAGAAATTTTAAAAAGTACTAGTGCAAGTTTTACTGAAGATAAGTTGTATTTCTTATATGTGTATTAACTAATGTTAGTAAAAATGCGTACAAGATAAAGACATGAAAGTACATAGAATCACAGAACTGTCAGGGTTGGGAGGGACCTTTAAGCTCATCTAGTTCCAACCCCCCTGCCACGGGGCAGGGACACCTCCCACTAGTCCAGGTTGCTGATGCCTTTCTTGTAGCAGGGGCTCCAGAACTGGATGCAGCACTCCAGGTGGGGTCTCACCAGAGCAGAGCAGAGGGGGAGAATCACATCCCTCGACCTGCTGGCCACACTTCTCCTGATGCAGCCCAGGATACATTTAGCTTTCTGGGCTGCACATGTACACTGATGGCTCATGTTGAGCTTCTCATCCACCAGCACCCCCAAGTCCTTTCCCTCAGGGCTGCTCTCAATCCAGTCACTGCCCAGCCTGTATCAGTGCTTGGGATTGCCTCGACCCAGATGTAGGACCTAACAGAGTGTCAAGCAGAGTCTGAAAAGTACATCTAAAGAAAGAGCATGATGTATTAAAAGCATGTTTATTCTTTGAAATTTTCTACTCAACTGTGTTTCAATACCACTAACCAGTACTTAAGAAAACAAAACAAAACAAAAAAAAACCCCACCACAAACCCAAAACCAAACAACTTCAATTCTCTCTCCTTTTACCCTGGGTAAATCTGTGCATTGCTATATGAACTTCACTTCTCTCAGCTAAACAGAGCTGAATGAACCTTGTGTTTCAGCTTATGCCAGTGTGGTGGGAGAGCATTGGCTTTTCCCCTCCTCTGGCTCAGTATGCTGAAGACAATGAGAAGTAGAGACACTGCCACTAACCTTGGCAGCTTGGTTTCAACACTGACCAATCAAACTGGTAAGCACAGGGGTTTTGTATCCAGCTTAAACCCATCATCTCTTCCTCTATCAGGGTCATGAGCCCTTTAGCACCTCTTATCCTAGTAAATTCTATTTTACAATGAAGTTTTCTCCAAGTTTTCTTGATAAATTAGAACTCTACCCATCTGACACTGCTTCCAGTCCTTTAAATACACTTACTGGTTCTCTCACTGTTGTGGGGATCTAGTCAGTTTTGTAAAAACCTTATAAACTGCAGGCATTAGATATGACAGCATTTGTTTAATCAATGGACACAGTTTTGGGGTTGTACCTCCCATTCCTCTTCACTACTCAGATACAATCATTCCAGGATTTACACTTGACCTTTTACTTCAGTGATCCAATGGAAGGTGATGCTTGCACCAGTTTTTTTTTGCCTTCTGGCCTGAATGCTTATGCTGAACACAACATTAAACCCACTGCTACAGATGGGTACGTTTTATCCATAGTCTGTATCCCATTACAGAACATGGAATACAGCAGATGAGGATGAGATGGTAGCTGTTGGATAGAGAGGCTGCTATGTTGCCAGCAGCATTTCAGTGCTTGCCAGGCTGCTTGAGCAAAGGAAACCTCAGTGATAGTTTTTAATGCTGGGTTGGGTTTGTAGTCAGAGAGGTGACAGGTCTTTGATTGATAAGAGAGGCAGACCTTCTAAGAAAAGCTAATATACATCAAATAGTATTTACTTCCTTTTAGTTCCATTAGTTAGATTAGTTAATGTTTAATTTACAGATTCGAGTATGGCTCAACACTGGGAATGTTGCCAAATTTTATTCCCTTTTTCCATTATGTGATTATGGTTTTCCCACTTCTTTTAAAAGCTCTTTTTAAAATTTTTTGTTGTTGTTGTTGTTGTTAATGTAGAAGAATGTAGTTATTTCACCGGTTTTTCTCTTCACGTTTGTTCTGTTTCCATTTTTCTTTGGATTTTTTTTTTACTTATATTTAGTAGAAGTCACAATCACCTTTTCTAACAATCTCAATCTATTGATAAACCATTTTATTCTAGCCTATTGAGAAACAACCCTGATTTTTTAATACAATCAAGAGGAATTAATACATCTTCCAAAATTGTAATTTATTACTGCCTGTAAGTTATGCAGCAAACACTTCCCAGTTTCATCATTTTAAATGCTTGTCAGGTTTCAAGCCACTTTCTTTTCAAGACCTTACCCCAGCTCTGTTTTGTTCCTTATCACATTAAGCACCAAAAGCCTTAACTTTGAGTAATCACCAACTTTAAATCAACTGAATACCATTGTCATCATAACTCTGCATTATTTCTCTTTTCCTGCTCTCTTCCAAGCCTCCTGGACTCTTGAGCAGACTCCATGCACTTCTCACCTGTATTCACAAGAGGCAGAGGTTTGCCACGGAGCCTTACAGGAACTTCCACTCTCACCCACAGTATTTTTTTCTGTGCTCAGAAGAGAGCTCAACTTTCTCATACTGTCACATCCTCTGCCAATTTACCAACTTACTGCTTAATACGGAGTCACCAGTGGAGATCACTTGCTTGCCAGCCAAGCCTGGAGACCATGCCATAGGAGCTGGTGGCTTTACACTGTGAAAACCCCAGCTGGGTTTGCCACCTTCAGTCTGCCTGGAGTTCCCTTGATGGTTGACTTGCTGAGGACAAGTATTACACATGCAATAGAACTCCTTTTATACAATAGATACAGTTATGGATCCATGGTATGTCCTTCATGAACTGCAGATATTGCACAGAGGGATTTGTTGCTTCAAGAGGAAAGGAAAACACTAAGGTGCTGAGGGTGCAGAAAGTTTGATTGGATGAAGTTGTTTCCAATTTATAAATCTTTTGTATGCATTGGGAAATGCAGCTAAGAAATCTAGATTAAAAAAATACATAAAATGGAGCCACCAGTACCAGGTGTAAGTGTAGGGGCTGATACTGAAGCTCTTTAGAACTGCTTGTTTTATACCACCTCTTCTAGAGAGACAGACAAGGCTGCTGATGTTCCTCTAGTTATAGAAACCAAAGATATTCGTGGCTTTTCTGGGTCTCAGGTTCCTGTGAATGTACAAAATATCCTCTTAACATCATAGGATCATAGAATTGGCCGGGTTGGAAGGGACCTCAGAGATCATCAAGTCCTTCATGTCAGAAGTAGCACTGATAGTTTAAATAATCTCTAATTTTTAGTCCTCCAGTTTCAGATCAAAAAGAAGATCTATGGTTAACAGGAGGCTGCATGACTTGGATGACTTTGAGCTGCATCGCTATGGCATATGAATACAAAATAGCACAATATTGATTTTACAGCTCAGTTCTACCAAGTGCTGAGCATCCTGAGCCTACTCCAGAAAAGCACTTAAATACATTTTACTGCTTCTGCTGTTCAGAAGTTTAAGCCCCAGGTCAAATCTGAGTACCATTATTAAAAAAAAAAAAAAAAAGAAAAAAGAAAAAAAGTTTCTTTTTTTTTGTCTTTAAGTCATTAGTTTATAGCAGACAGCTCTTCTAATCTCTGACCCTGCAAACTGCAGAAAAAGAAGAAAATACTTCAAATCTCTACTATGGTTAGGATTTCCTAAAGTTTTTAAAATGATCAGCCAGACATGACAGTGGGGGAAAAAAAAAAAAAAAGCCAATGATGGAGAAAAAAAATCTCTCATGTTAAGTCAGCTGTCAAGTCCCATACCTCAATTAACACACTATCACCCCTACTCTACAGATACAACTTACAGCAGAAGTACTGAAGTAAGTACCACTGAGTACCACTGCAGCTTCAGCTTCATTCCACAACTGCATGGATGGAGAGGAGCCAAAGAGGCAGGGGGGGTGTGGGCAGCCTGGCACTGCTGCCCCAGGGTGCTGGGCTGGTTGGGCTGCACCAGCACACAACTCATCTGACAGTCTCAGGTTTGGTTCTTCTTGAATTGGCTACTCAGACCAGGCTGGCAAGCACAGAGATTTGCTGACATCAGTGTCACCACAAGCGGGAACCTTTGAGGAGTTTGCGTGTGCAGATCAAATAACAGAAAAAGGTGAGGATGCTCTGAGGAAAGGAGAACGAAGTAAATAGCCTGAGTTCCTCTCAGTTTGTAAGGCAATTCTTTCAGTTTTCAAGGCCATGAAGAAAAGTTTTAAGGAAATATCTGATCACAAACAAGAAATTCAACACAGCTGTTCATTAGCAAACTGGCTAAACAAAAGTGGAAAATTTATTAGTTTGAGCTATAAATAACTTTAAGTAGGATGATTTCACTCTTGTAGACAACCTAGAATCTTTGTAAACTGTAATGACAGCTTTGGCATTGCCTCTTCCCCTCTTGGAAAGATGTTGCCTCGCTTTTAGTAACCAGAGATTATAAACCAGAAGAGGCCAACAAACTGATTTCAGCTATGATTGCAGTCTGCTCACATAAGAACTGGGTTTGAGTCAGATTTGTACTTCTAAAGATGGCAAAACTTCTTGAGAAAACTCATTCTGTAATAATTTCTTACATCCGCCTAAACGTATGCCAGGTTACCCACTTTGATAATGCCTTCACTTCTGAGAGCAGAAGCAAAGTTTGTGTCTCTCCCTGGAAATAAACCCAGCCACACAGCCCCTCAGCAGCAGAGGAGCCAGCAGCTGATAGAGCTCCTATTGTTTTAGCTAACTGGCTAAAGCTCAGAAAGACACTGATCCCCAGTCCAGCATGACTCCTCAAAAACACATTAAATCCCGGCTGTCCAAGTTACAGTATCATATCAGAGAGGAGTCACATCCCGGCCAGAGCTGAACTGCCAGAGGCAGCTGAAGGGCCAGCTTTGCTCATTAGTTACATAAGGAAGGATCCTCAAGGAAATAGGAGAGGCATGGAAAACAAACTGTGGCAGCCGGGCTCGGAATGCCCCCTGACAACAAGGCTCTCAGTAACAAAGTATTTGGTTTATACTTCATCAGATTCTTGAAATAAGGAATCACTTAACTCCAAGTCAGAGCCCAATGATGAGCTATGTGGAAATATTGTGGTCAGAAAACTTGCAGTTCCTAAGAGAACAGGAACCATCTTGAACTCGTCTGTTCTATGAGTTCATTGTGGTGATCTGTGGTCTGTGACTTACCCTCTTGCCCTGGACTGAATTAAAAGTACTGAGCCAAGAGGTCACTCAATGCTACAATTAGGACAGAAAATGTACTTGCTTTGAGCTGCACATGTTCCTCAGCATGTTTTTTGTGTGTGTGTGCGTGTGTTTTCTTTTTCCAAAGGGCACTGTATGAAACCCAGAAACCAGGAGTTTCATGTTAAGAGTTTTAAACACATTTTTCTTTTCCAGAATACACCAAAATTCAAGACATCATAGTAAAGAAACTAGATTTCCGTAAACCAGAAACCTTCAGCTTGGTACAACTAACCAGATGCTTAAAAGAACTGAAGTTCAATAGTTTCACAGACTGGAAAGGATGCAGTACAGAACCCAGGTAACTTCAGATATTCAAGCAAGTTTCAGTAAGAATGGTCTGTGAGCCTTTAATAGCAACATGCTATGGAGCACAGGAAACAATTTCCCCCTCTCATCTGACACAGTACAAGGTCTCCCACTTTGCTCCCAACACCCATCCCAACAGTTCTGTTAGTCCTGCAGGGAATAAAACTGGCAGTGATGCCATGCTAAAGATAAACTACTGACCATGCTGCCCCTCCTCCCACACAAATTCACTCAGCTGATGTTCTTCAGTTCAGTTCCACTGGAAATTTTAACAGTAAAAGAATTTTAGCACTATCTTTTACATACAGAAGAATGAAGAAATCTTTCAGGACGAGCCTGGAAAAATGAAATTATTATTCACTGGTTCTCAGTAGTCACCAGGAGGTGTACAGGTTCAAGTGGCAGCAGAAGATTTCCATTTTTTTAACAATTGAAATCTTGACCAACTTAAGTAATATAAAAGCAAAAAACCCAGTGATTAATGGCACCTGATTAAACCATATATTCTCATGTCTGCACTTTGAGACTTATTCACGGGGCAATCCTATGGCTGGGAACTATTAGTAAGGCAGTTTACAATGAAACAACAGTTCAGTTACAACACAACAGCACTAGAAGTATTTCTATAAAGTTTGAAATGTTTTTAATATGTACATTCTTTCTTAGCAAATATTAAAGTAGTGCTTTTTCTCTTGCACTTTTTTCTTTAGGCTTCTAAAAGGGCATCAGAAATACAGTTTTCACTCCCCTTCAAATCAATGCACAGTTGCTACCTTCGTAACAAGCATGTAAGAATTCTGTACACCTTTCCCTCCCCACAAAAGAAACAAAAATATGCCATGACTATCCAATTACACATCATCACAAGTTTAAATTATGCATACAAAGAATTCCAGAGTATTTAGAAAAACCCAACATACTGGATTTATGAAACCATTCCATGCATTCAATTAACAACGACAACAACAAAAAAAAAAAAAAAAAAAAAAAGAAAAAAAGAAAAAAAAAAAAAGAGAGAGAGAGAGAGAAATAAAAAATGAAGTTTCTTTAAATGGCATTTTCTCTTTCTGTCCAAGTACCAAAGTCTGGATTCAGTGTATCATTAAGACTAACCACTGCTCGAGTCATAGAAATATGACAGTACAGAGATAACCAAGTCTCTATTCACAGACAATATGCTATAGAGTTACTACCTCTTTAGTGAATGTCAAATAAAGCAAGTTTTGCTTTCTAAGACATTGAAACTGCACATTAAGAAAACAGTAAGAGGTGCTGCTAAACAGGTAACAACATTTTGAAAGGAAAGCTGTGTATTTGTATAATCCTGTTTAGCAGTAGCAGTTAATTAGCAGGGTTCCTATTTATTTTTTTCCAGAATGACAAGCTATTTGAGAACTAGAGCTTACTAACCCAGAACTATCACCAATATTACCTTCAAGAGGAAAAAAAATTAAAAATAAAAAAAATATCATAATTTATGCAGTGAAAGCCCTTGGGGGCAGTGTTTCTCATTACATAATATCCTCGTATTTTCTACAAAAGAGGCTCATGGCACAAAACATAGATTGGAAACAGACATTTTGGACTTACATTACAAACTTGAATTCAAAGGTAACTCTTTTTAACCTTTACAATGAAGTAGTAAAATTAAATTATCACTTACATGCAAAGAACTCTGCATGATTTTGTAATATCCTGGTTTTGTGTTTGCCTTAAGATACTCCTTGAGCAGCTGTATTTCAGTTCTAGATTTATTTTACAAGAAACTTGACAGGTATCAGTCTCAGGCATTACTCCCTCACAGTAAATAAATCAATACTGACAATATGCTCAATTTATTTTAACAAACTATTTTAGAGTGTCACATGTTCCTGATACACAGGGGTTAAGACCTGTGCCAAGTTAGTATCCATTTATTAGGAAAGCTCTCTATTAGAAAGGTGCATTTTCAGTACAATTAAAACCAGCTTGCCTCATTAACTATTCTTGCCTTGCAATACTGTTGAGCTGCAGTCAAGTACAGTCAGACAGTACAAGATTGTTAATCAGTACCATGTTTTACAGCTGTTAACAATTCCATCTGCACCAAAAACCCAGAAGTAATTTATCGTAAAAAACCCATCTTGGCTCATCTTTAGCTGAATTTACTAGGTGATGTTAATTAACACCCCTATCAAACAAATTTTTGTAAAGGCTATTTACAGTGTACATGGCTGAGCATGCACCTTACAGACACAAACACATTTGCCAGTTTGATACCATGTAATTACACAGTGCCTGAAAATGACAACACATCTTAAACATCATTTTAATTAACAGTTTCAAGCGGGAAATGGTCTTTATTTTACAACTGCTATACTTGCATGAGATTTTTTTTTTTTTTAATATAAAAACACTAACTTCTGTCCAGAAGTCTAGACACATTCTACATACTACAGGTTAAGGCAGTAAAAAAATGTGTTCCTGATAACTGGTCTTGACAATGTCAATTAAAGCTGTCTGAAGCCACTCCAGTTCTCCAACAGATCTCTGAAATCCCAAACAATTTTTGAGTGAAAAAGGTTCACTTTGCTTTCTTTAAGAGTTTCAGTTATAAGAGAACAGAATTGGGTATGAAAGAACAGAACTGGGCATGGGGGGAGTTGTTAAAAAGTAAAAAAGTTAAACCTCCTTCCATGGGCTTAAATGTAAAAAAGGATACAGTTTAAGGTGGGAGTCTGAACCAACCAAGAACTGTAGGGAATGGAGGAGAAAATAAAATTTATGCACATAACTGCAGTCTTAAAAATATACTGTTATCTTCAACAATTCAAGTAAGGTAACAGACATTATCAAAAATAACTTCATGAACCACACTCAAGTTTCAAATCACATTCTCAAACTTTTAACCCAAAGCAGTTTTATTGTGTTAACTTCATATGATAAACCATGAAGGTCTGACTGTACAAATGGTTAATGATTTGCAGTTGTCACTCCTGCAACAGCTAGCAGACCTGCTAACCACCTTACTGTAAAGATATGGCAGATTATGTATTTAATCAAAGCACTTTGATTTAGGCATGAAACAAATTCAAATGGTTGACATTCTGTGCTTCTAATGCATCACTCAAAAGAGAGGCAAGAAACACCCACTATGGTACAGACAATTATTTTTACAGAAATCCCTTCCTTGAAATTAATCTTTTATCCGCAGCTGTAGATGAAAGTATAATCTGTTGTAAACAGGGCACTGTGTTGTAAAACCAGTTTGTTTTTTTTTTAAATTAAGATCTCTCTCCAAAAGTTGGAAAAACAGACTCTTCAGAACGTCTTTCAAATGTAGCATGTTCTGTTTGCTCTATCATAGTTACTTTCCTTTGATTCCTTTTTTAAAGATGTTTGTGTTCACAGCAGTTCTGTTTTTAAAAATTGTTTGAAATTTATATAAAATTCTGTACATGTTCACAAATTATTGCATAAACAGCATAATCTTCATGACAGTATTCAGCAACACACGTCCATCCCAGGAAATTCACGTTTCCCTTCTTGCTTTTTTCTTCTTTTTAACTTGTTTGGGGGATTCCCAGCTTTCTTCAGACTTTGCTAAAAAAAAAAATAAAAAAAATAATAATAAAAAAATAAAACAACAACAAAAATTATATATATATAATATATATATATATATATAATACGTGTGTGTATATATACATATATATATATATAACTACAGTGTTAGGACTGAGGAAGAATTAACTTTTAAATCCTGGATAGTGCATCCTATATTCTAATGAGGTTATTCAGAACAATCAACCAGAATGATTTTTGAAGGACAGCCATATTTTGGAGTATATCTAAAAGAAAATTTGCTCATTTCAACCTAATTTCTAAACACTGCAAATAAAAAAAAAAACCTGAGATGCAACTTAGGTTCCTCATTTTATTAATATAATGTTTACAGTAAGGAGGTTTCTTGTTTAACTGGAAATAATGTACATGTACACAACTGACATGAATTCCTCCCTTTTATCAGATGACAGTATTTTTAACCACTACGTGACATGTTTGGAGATTAAATTCTGTGAAGATGTGGTTACTGTGGTAAACAGGTAAAATATTTCATATGCTGAACATAAGAGATGTTCTTTGGATTGCTGAGGCATGAATCAGTCAAAAGACTTCGTGTTTCTGAACTAGAACACAAAGTTCTAAGTTGACACATTGATTTATAAGATTGGTTTTAATCTGTTCAAAAAGAAGCCAATTAATACAGCTGAATGAGACTAGTGTTACGACAAAATCTAGTGTCTTCTGCAGTCATAAAATATGGTTTAGTACAACAACTTAGCCAGGAACATCTTAGGAAATGTCAGTATTTATTAATCTCATTAAGAAGTCTAATTCCAGTATTTTATATTTTTTTTAAGCAATGACTTTCAAATCCTTGCTTCCCTTCTAAATTCTCTGTCATAAGAGTGAGTACTTCAATACAAGCACTTTTGCTGAGTACAACAGAGGTTATGTTTAACACCTCTGAAGACACCATATTTTTAAAAAGCAATATATCTGCAGTACTTAAGCCTGATGTATGTGCTGCTAGACTACAACAAAAATAAGTGCATCATCCCAATACCTTTCAAATCCTGTACTACCAGCTGCCTTCCTCCACAATTTCAACATTTCATGGAAGAATACAAAAAAAGATGTTAAGAGAGAGCTAAGCTGAAAAGTCAACATCCCCCCTCCCCCCAGCTCACTGGGTTAAAAATTGAATTGCTTGCATTTCTTTTTCCAAATTTGTGGTAGCTAAACATCCTATCAACTACTATGTTAGTACCCATCCGTTCCACTGAAGATTTGCAAACAGGCTTTTTAAACATTGTTGGCAGAACTACTTAGTCACAGCACAGAGCTCCAGTCCTGATGGTGAAAGGTAAGTCCAAATGTCTGCTAGGAACTGGACAAGGCTAACAGACATTTTCAGTCATTCAAGCAAACAAAGTCAGCTTTTCCTCACCATAAAAGCACATTTGTCAAAGTACTTCATCAAAAGCTAAGATATGGCAAGATACATAAATGAAATCTGTATCTCTACTCTAAACCCAAATCTCAGGGAAAAGCATTCTGACTATAAATGCTCTATGGGAAAAAGACCACACCCTGAATTCAGGCAAATGAATTGTACTGAGAGATACTTACTCTGTGGAGGAGGCACACTGTTTTGCTTAATATTGGGATTAGAAACATCTGTCTCTTGCAGCATCTGTGGCACTTGGGAAGCGATCTTGTCAGAATCGCTCTCTGATACAATTACAGATGGCTCAGTAGAAACAGCAAGTGAAGGAGCCTCCTCAGGCTATTGGAAAAGAAAAAAAAAAAAAAATTCCAGAAATTTATCAAGTCATACAATAGTAGTACACCCTTATATGATGCTATTTCGGAAATATATGTAGCAGCTGCTGGAAAGACTCCATTGAAAAATTAAGCCAATACTAAAATTCTTCAAAATTTTACCTCATGGCTGTAAGACTATGCCTGCCATCTAGTGCCAATTTTTTTAGTTGCATAGATGTAAAGATACACCACACAAATGAATTCTTAAAATATCTGACAGCAAATAGAACAACCTAAACATCACTAAGATCCTAAAAAGTTTCTAGGATACACACTCAGAAGAGATGCAAGATGGTGAAATGTATGCATCTGGCAAATGGGCAAGCTTTATAGGTCCAAATACACATCTCAAACCCCCATATAAATCAAACTTTATAGTATTTAGAAGGCACTTGCAGTTATTCCTATCAACTGCTCAAAACACTGTGCTTATATTAGAGTAGCAGAGATTTATGAAAGCAATCAAAAAGTATTTCTGTGGAAACTGCTGTAGGAATAACTACCAAGTGGAAAGATATTCCTAATTCTCTTCCAATAACCTGTTCTATTTTGAAGGTTCCCACTACAAAGACAAGATGTAACAGTAGCTTACTGTGTAGCACTTACTGGAATTACAGGACAGTCCAACAGAATTCAAACTTCAAAAAATATGTTGACATTCCAGTAAGAAAGTCATAATATATAAAACATGATCCCACAACAGGCGACCAACTGACAAAAGGTTTCAATTAACAGTGTATTAGAAAACAGTGCCTCGGTCAAACCAACCCTAAATGAAGTTTATGTATGTTAAGAAATCATGGCTGTAGTTGTTCCAGGACAGCCAGGACCTGGAACTATCACAGCAAAAGAGTGAAGTCCCCTTCCCTTGATGTGGATGTACACAGATCCTAGAGTATAGTCACCCATTTGTTCTGTTTCTATCACTGCAATATAAGCATCTCACAGATTTAGTCAGAACATAAACACCAAGATGATGCACTTTTTTACTTTTTAACCCTGTCACACTGGGCAAGAAGTTTTAATTAAAAAACCCCAAACACATAAATTTAGAGGGCTGCGGTTCTACCATTACAGAGGAAGTCTGCTGTGCCCTTACACAAACTGAAACAAGCTTTTAAATAATTATAACAATTAGTAACTGCAATAGTTCTCTTAATGCACTGAAAATACGGTATTTTTTTAAAATAAACCACACTGATAAAATGAACTCCCATCCTACAGCAGTTCCAGACTTAGCCAATGCAGCTTTGTTAGGACCCAGTCACTCTCCACCTGCAGGTTAAGCAATGCAATGAAGTTCTCAATGACATGCAGCTGTCTGAGGCTCTGAGACTAACAAACATGTTGCAGCTTGCATGTTAAGTATGCAGTATTACTGCAGATGGAACTATACAGGTACATACAGCATTGCCTGGGTATTTTTCTAAATACCATACTTCTGTCTGAATTTTGGAGGGGAAGTGGATACTGATACAAAAAATTAAAACTTGGGAACTACTATTCAGTAGGATTGTCTGTGTGAACAGATCAGTTCAGGAAGGAAACAAGACACAATGAATAAAGTCTATCTGACAATACATGAGTTACATGCATAATTCTACAATTTATAATGAAGCAGTCACTTGTGAACTGTTACAAAAGAAGGATTTCCAAACTTATCTCTTCATTTAAAACCAGTGCCTGCTGATAAAATGCCAAAGGTTTCCACAATATGTATAATATGGGAAAAATATGATCACCAGATAAAACCCAGAAGTGTTCAACATTCAGCTGTTTCTCATCTTTATGATGATATTCTGGATTATAACTTTCTTGTACTCTACTATCTCATATTTGATTCTCATGTTTTGAAACATTTGTTCATCACTAGATTACCTGTCTTAGAAACCAAGTCAGTTATTTCACACATCAGTCGTAGACTGTTTCTAAATTTTTTTGGAGCAGTCACGTCAAACAACATCAGAAGGCACCTTTGTGTGTGTGAAATTACAATAAAGCCAAAAGTGATGGCAAGAGACTGAGAGACCATCTGCACTGTCAGTACATCTCTTCCTAGATTTCAAAAAAACACTTTGATGTCACAATCCAAGTATGAGTTTTCTGCTCAGACAGCATCAACTATGGCTTCCAACAGAATACAACATAATCGCTTCTAAGTTTTTTTTTTTTTTTTTTTTAAATACACACACACACTGCCAGGATTAAAGCCACTTCCACACATAGGCTGATAACTGCTTTTTTAAATACAGCTTCAAAAACTCACACTTTGCACTAGTCCAACAGAATAGGTAGGTGCTGCTAACCATGAATAAAAGTTTAACTGAACTTAAATGAAACAGTTATAGTAAAAGCTCTACTTCAATGCAGGATATTAAGAATAAGCTAAAAGTATGTCTCAATGTGCTTTTCAAGGCACGTATTTTCCCCTACATCTCCACTTGCTTTTGGGGCACCTGTCCTATGAAGGGAGGCTGAAAGAGTTGGGGTTGTTCAGCCTGGAGAAGACCCTGGGAAGACCTTATAGCAGCCTTCCAGTACCTGAAGGAGACCTACAGGAAAGCTGGGGAGGGACTTTTTACAGGGATGTGTAGAGACAGGAAAAAGGCTAATGGTTTTAAGCTGGAAGATGTTTTTTTAAGTTAGATATTAGGAAGAAATTCTTTAGTGAGGGTGGTGAGACACTGGAACAGATTGCACAGGGAGTTTGTGGCTCCTCCTCTTCCTAGAAGTGCTGAAGGCCAGGCTGGATGGAACTGTGAGCAACCTGACCTACTGGGGAGTGTCCCTGCCCTTGGCAAGGGGGTTGGAACTAGACCATCCTTAAGGTCTCTTCCAATCAAAACCATTCTATGATTCTGTGTTCTCAATAAACAGTTTCTGTACTTTTTCTATAGTGACCTGCAGCCTCTAGTAAAAAGATTCCATTCTAGTATTTTCATCTAGATCTTAAGACATTGTTCTTTATAAAGCAAATGCATCAGCAATTAAGAAGTAAAATTCAGTATTCTGACAGATACTTTATGGTACTAAACTACTGTCTCACTGGTATTGTTCACTGTTTATGCAACAGAAAATCAATACCACTAGAAGTATTAAATACTTTAACTTATTCCTACAATGTGATGCTTGTAGGATCACTGTATGCAAAAAAGGTGCTAGATAAAAAAGGTTCAAGAGAATCTGTGTTCTCTAGAACATCTGAACTGTAAGTTGAAGCAAACAGGCAGCTTGTGAACTGGTTCAAATAAAAACTTCTGTTACTCAGTCATTAGCATGAAGGTCATCAGAGTCATGAACATAAAATTTAGACTGCATTTGAGCCAGAACTTAGTAACATTTCATTCTGTAGAAATGAAACAATAAAATATGCTTTAAGCCCTGAGCTCAGACCTATTAGTTCTTAGGTTTCCAGATTTCAAATTTTTAAACTATTGCTTGAATATTCAAACAAGAAAATTATTTCACAGTCATGAAAGTGACTACTGATTTAGAAATGCTTCTTTTCATTCACATCAGACATCCTTTCTAAAACTTGTGTCTGACCTACAACTAAAATTCAACCTCTCCACCACCTTTGTATTCATCAAGATACACCCTGAACCAGTATTCTTACTGTAACCTTACCTACACAAATTAATATTTCAATGGACTTGAGCACTTTCAAATAACAAACTCAATCTTGTACCCCTACCTTAGCTGGTTCACTAGTACTTATGGTCTTCAGAGAAAAAGCTGTTTCCTGCTGTGGTTGAACTTTTGAGGTATCCTCCTGAAATTCCTCTCCAGCTTCTCTATCCAGTTCTTCAGTGTCCTACAAAAGTGGGAGGTGAAAAGGGAGAAAAAAAAAAAAAAATAGAGCCTGTGTTTGCAGTACAGTTCTGACCATTCTTCCCTGCACAAGTTGTCGCTGTAAATGAACTTCTACAACTAAGACAATCTATCTAAAAAAATCTAGTGGGCTAATATTAGCTTATACTAACACTTAAAACTTAAAGAACAGAATTCAAAATAATCATAGAACCCAACAAAGCTCAGAAGACAGTACCCTTCATGTAATTCAGTAACAAAAATTCCAATCTCTGAAACAAACTGTACTTCACTCCTATAATTTCATTCCTGTGAAATTATAAGGATGTGAAACCAAATTGAAGTTATTAAAAAAAATTGCAGAAGTATCACAATGAGACTTAACTGCTCTTAATTCTGTGCTATATTACAAGAAAATGTTTTTAATTGAAGCCCTGCATGTTAACCTGTGCAAGTTTTTATCATATACTAAGCTTAAATAATATTTTTGCAACCCAATTTAGTCTGCCATGATGCCTATAAAGCAAATCTCTTAGTACAGAAACTTGAAACACTGTAATAGTGCAGAGCTGTCATTTTATATGAGGAATTAGAGTAGTTACATTTCTTTAGAGCATAAGAATGTGGTGGTAAACAGTAAACACAGGCCTCCAGTTTTAAGATGAAATTTTGTGAAAACACAGTCATTGTCTGTTGATTCTTGACAGGAAACAGTATAATTCCTTACATCTAGCTCAGAAGGCAGCTTCCACTGCCTTGACAAACACTGGAGTCAACAAGCTGAGTGTGAACACTTTGGTACAATCAATGAGAAAGGTGATGCTGTTTAAATGAACACGTGCAGTACACAAATTTTGCCAGTCCTACTTCAAACTCACTTCAGTTACATTGCTAAAATGCTTTCAGAAGGATAATTTATCTGATGTATTACCAGGTCTATATATGCTTTTCTCAAGGAATGCTCCATAACTTTCCCTAAAACATAATACAGAGCAGTGATGGTATTTACACTGAATTTCTTAAGGACTGACAGATCAAAAGAAAGAGTAACAAGATCAGAATGGCTGGAGACCAATGGGTGGAATAATAAATCTGATCATGTTAGCATGGACAGTAGTATTCCATCTGACACATACCACACCAGCCTACAGGCAACAGAAAGAAATTCAGAATGTACTCACTGACCCTAAGATCAATGCAAGGTATCTGCAAACACTTGTTAACCATAACCTATTAATCTTGAATAACACTGAGGAGTCACTGCAGATACAAGAACATTTCAATTATAAAAAATCTGCAGTCCTGGTACTCTGTTTGAATTTGCCTTGAAACACTGCAAATTGACTCAAACATCCATCTCCACATAGACAACTTTAAAAGCTTTTAGTGCAGTAAGAATTTTATCCTTTAAAATTGTTTTAATAAAAGCCCAGATAACATGGCCATCATAAAATGCACATCAAAAGCAAGAATGATTGAAGTAATGCTTTCTCCCTCTCTAAAATTTACCCAGTCAGATTCAACTAAGCTTTTTTTTTCTAAAGAATGAAAATTATGAGTGGCAGCCACTCCAAGCAGAAACAAGATGTTTCCATAGCATAAACTATTAAAAGCTTTCTTTCCTATTAGGAAAGTACTTGTTTTCATCTAACCAAACATTATTCAATTGCCAAGTGAAGGGCAACCTGCTTTTGCTATTTTTACAACAAATCCATTTCACTGTTATTCTTCAAGACCTATTTAAGTAACACAGAAAATTCCAATCCCCCTCAGTCTGCATATACTATCTCACTCAAATCTTAGAGTAGCTCCAATTACTGAATTCAAGATATTGACAGTCATCATTTCACATAAATCAAGCCATAACAGTACTTCAGAAAGCCACTATATTCTTGTAGAACTGCACTTTACAACAGCCTAAGAGAAAACTGCAATGTCTCTCATTTTCCTAGCTAGCTATATTGGCAGCTGCCTTTGAAAGGACAGGAGGAAAAGGCTTCCCATGAAGAGGAAAGTTCCTCCTGGAAGCATCCCTACAGTACAGAATTTGATTTGATGAAAACCAAATAATTAATGATAAATACTTTTCATATATTTCACATTTCCAATAAATCCAGCCAAACTACATTGCATAAGTCAAACATGCAATCATGCAAATGAAAGGAAAAATTAGGACGAGGATTACTTTAAGTATTGAGAAACAACAGGAGGCAATCCAATACCAAATACAATTTTGCCAAAACAATTTTAGCTCAAGACACAAATATACCAAAAATAAGGTGATTTTGTGAACTCCTCACAAACTGCCTTTTAGACTACCCCAATTTTGTTCCTTTTACCTGTGCAGGAGAGTTAGCTTCCTCACCCTGCTTCTTCTTTTTCTTCTTCTTTTTCTTGGATTTGCCACTTGTAGAACTCTGAAGAACTGGCTCTGCTTTTTCTCTTTCATTATCTGAAGGCTTCATACAGGGATACAAAGTATTTAGTATTTAAAATGACAACTGAAGCATGCCATAACTAAACAAAAAACTAAACTAAACAAATAAACTAAACAAAAATTAATAGTTATAAGGAATTCAATTGTATATAAATGGACACAATGTTATTTGTTTAGTTTATTTTAGGAAGACCACGTTCTTTACAAGCTATTTGGTAATACAGGTATAGGATTTGGGACTGAACAAGGCAACCAAAGACCATGTACTGATGGCATGGAAATGTTTTTCATACAGAGAATTAAATAGTTTAGAAGTATTTAGGAAAATTAAGATATGATTCCATAATACAGGTCTAAATCCTCTCAGACTACAATGATAAAGTAATCCTTATATTGTAGTGAGACACTAGATTTGACACGGAGCTTCTATTTTCTCAATAACAACATTCATCATTTTCCTTCTCTATGTACACCTTAAATATAAGTGTGCTACTCTTATCAGTCTGAAAGAGATGACAGGTTACCTTTATCATCACCCTTTAGTTACTTTAAGAAATGGCAGTGTCTTGGAGCTAAGGAGAAAATACCACCTTTTACCTTCTGAACATCAGGTATCTCTTCAGGTTGAGGAACAGAAGCACCTTTTTCTTCATCTACCCAGTTTCCCCACTCTTCTGCTGGTGCATTCCAATCAGAGCTGGGATCAGCTGAAGAAAGTCCATCTGCAAAGATAAAGATTTTCAGGAATGTCTCCTTACTTTACAGGTACTCTTTGACAGTTGGAAAAAACGCCCCCAAATTAAAATCTGCCTAACACCACTTCATGAAATCAAGATGTAAATATTGACTTCCTGTATTTCTGAAAAAAAATACTAAGACTTCAATGACAGGAGAAAACTTTTGTAAATAATGAGTTAAGAACTGGCTATTTTACAGAACAATCAGATTACAAACTAATCACAGAAGTAGCAAGTTAGATGCAATTGCTCTGAGATTCTTTCCTAAACTATGTGAAGAGGGACAAATCTAAGAGCTGTTCCCTATCCTAAGCCTAAGAGCTGTTCCCTATCCTAAGCCTTCTTCCAAATTTGTAAAAGTATTAAGATGAATTTTAACACTGATCAGTCTTGCTTTAGTAAGATATATATCTGAATTGCTTCACAATTGATATATCTGAAAGTGTAAAACCTGCTGAGCTAAAAGTCATCTTGTAACAACGACATTTTTAATAATGTTATTTCTTTCTTAGTCCCTACTCCATTTTGCTATCCTTCATCTTTGATAACACACATTTTTGTCACACAGGAATAACAGATTTAAAGGGTCACTTACATAAATATTAAAAATATCTGAAAGGAAGGACTAAGCCTTGGATGGATTGTTTAGTACAAAGTTACAGCATGTCAATTTTGAAACAGAGCACCTTGTAAAAAACAATCTTTCATTCATATTTATATTAACAAATATTTCTCACTCTCAGTCTATGCCAAATTGAAGAAGAGGCAAACATGGCCTGCTAACTACAGCAGGATTCACTTTAAACACTTGAAAATTAAGCCAAAAGAAAAAACAGAAATAAACCAAATTAAATTTACTAGCAATCATTACAAAACAAAACAAACCACTGAAAAATTTTTAAGATTACTTATATCACTTTTCCACCTCTTGCTTTCATATAAAGATAGTACCTCAATTACACCTACTTTGGACACTAAAATTTGTTGATTTGAAAAAAACAACTGCTGCACAACAAAACACTTTACATCTTATATATTGGCCTCTCACTCACTAGTTGTTTAAAGAAAGAATTAAATAAGAATTTTTACATTTTAAGTTAATTTCCTTAACCTGAAGAACTTGATAAAGCAGTAAGGTGTGTGTATGTATCAGATTGGCCTAAACTGCCATTATTTCTCCACTTCTATTGGAATATACTTTAATTAATTGACATCTATGACTATTAACAGAAGCTATAAACATCCTACAAGCAGAAATGTGAATACATTATGCTTATGATAGTAAGTAAAACTGATTACTTTCAAATTATTAAATGAAATGTGCTTCCCTTAACCTTAAACCAGATAGAAGACAAAAGATAATTTCAAAATTATCTGTTATCAGTGCAGTTATGCTAATCTGGTGGAATCAAAGACTGAATCAAACCACTCAACTTTTGCAGCCATTAAACAAGAAACTTTTTTTTAGAGAGAAGGTAACATGCAAGGCAGCTTTTCCTGGTCAACTTCTTGGACCAATTTTTCAGGTAATGACCTATATAAGTAGCATAATTTTTTTCCCCTAAATATTTTTAGATCTGAGTAAATATGCCAACTACAAGACAGTTCAAAAAGTGAATGTAAGGCTTAAAAGCTTTATGCACAAGTATAGTTTCACTAGCATATATTTAGAAATGACTGTAACTAATCTTCTACAGCCCTTTCTAGGGTGAGACTGTGGTAAGAACTACAAGAGTATTTAAAAATTGGCAGGGAGGGCAAAGGGAAGAGTAAACACTAATTTTACTACAATTATCAAGTAATTTCAGTGATTCGTGCCCTGCATGTGCTTTCTATATACTTAAGTATTTCCTAATGTTTGCTAAATTATAAAGTTAGACTAAATACAAGAGTCTTATGTCACATTGTCTCCAGCAAGGTACAAAACCCACATAAAATCAAACTCTGACAAAAATAAAATCTACTAAATACTTACAAGTCTTTTGCAGACTTGCAGTACATTTTTCTCATCATTTTCAGTAAGACTGTTTTAATGGATTACCAAGATTTTCTAGCAAAAGCCAGAACTACCTTAAAATTGATGAGGTTTCTTTCACTTCCGAGTTTCAATATTCAAGTATTTTTCTTAAAAATTAACCATTTTCTATCACCCTTTATCAAAATGTTTCTTCCTGTTTTCTTAAAAGTGTCAGCTAGCTTTAGAGAAGTGAAACACTTCAGGTTTTTCTTCAGATGCTCAAAACTATCTAATACAAGTAGTGAATACAAGTAACTATACTTCAGTGGTAGTTAACAATATTTTGTTAATGAACATTTTAAAGGAACATACTTAACCCAGACCATTCATCATCAACAGGGGGCTGAGCATGACTTAGATCCCACTGAAAATCAGAAGCACCAGCCTGAGAAACTGATTCATTGTTGGATCCTGAAAGGGAATAAATAAAATTGTACTCGTAAGTTAACAAGCTTCTTGAGTCGTCTTGGGTAAATAAATTCCAATCAAAGTAGGAAACAATGGCTCAAAAAGAAAAAAAAAAAAAAAAAAAGAAAAAAAGAAAAAAAAAAAAAAAAAGTCTGTTTTTAAGGACTTCACAGGACAGGGAAACTACAGGGCTCTTGAAAATCAGATATATTCAGAAAACAAGGGAACTGAAGAATGAAGACACAATAAGCGATGAGAAGAGCACAAAAAAGAAATATGAAGTGAGTAACAGCAGGCTAAAGGCTTACAGCCATCTCCTCAATCTGAAAAATATGATGAAATTTTCTGGGTAGTAAAACTACTACCCTGTATCAATTAGGACTCTTCCAGAAAGAAGTTTAAATCAAAGACTACTGAAAAGAAACTTCAAACACATTGCAGATACAGGAATTAAATTATACATCACTAAGAATCCAATTCTCATTTCAGATAAAGGTTTCAGGAGCACAAAAGCAGCATGATAAAACCAGTCATGATAATAGAAAGTGCTAGACATCCAACATTACTATTTTAGGAAAAATAAGGTATCAGCAAATGCACACAGTTTTAGAAAAAAAACCCAAAACAAAACACCAATACCCTTCCTTGTGACAGAAAGGAATTATGTATTTCTTTATGATGACACTTACTTCTGAAATCAAGTCTGAATAAGGCCATAGCTACCTGAACTGTTTATTTGATAAACTTTCTCTGAAAAAGATACCTCATATATCAGGAACCTTGATATGTTCTCTTTTTTTTACTAGCCAGTTGCAAGTGAGAAGCAAATATTTATTCATGTGGTTGCTCTGCATCACAACATTGTTGGCTAAGGTGCATCAGAGATGTTGAGTGCCCTTTACTGTCTTCACACTTCTCTCTCAAAGTTGGAATGGTGGTTCTGCAGATTAATATCAGAGCAGTGAACTGAATTTAAATTCAAGTGGCTCCCCCAGCAAATGCTATTTTATGAAAACTCCCTGTACAATTAAGAATTTGTTTCTACTTTTTCTTTAAGACAAAGTTTCTTTACGTTTTCATTAAGTGAACTGTTCTTTGGAAAGTCTGATAAATAGAACTTGTTATCCTGGCTCAGATGTGTACAGAATGAAGCACTGGTGTGAGCTTCAGGACAGAGATAAAGTTCCACAGTTAAAAGATTGCCAACTCCAATGCAAGTAAGCATAGCCTAAACCCATGAAGTACTTGGCCAGATACTTCCTAAAAGAAAACAAGACACACCAAGCCTGTTAGATAGTGGGAGTAGGCAAAAAAGAGCAGAAAAGCTGATATATGATCCCATTATTGTATAATAAATCACAGTGGCACTCGGGTCAGTAGTTTAACATAGAATTGTTATGAAGCCAGGTTTGGACTCCACATCAATTTCACCCTTCACAATGAGGAAACCCCAGACCTCAGCTTTCCCATGCATCACACAGAAAAAAACCTCAAGACTTCAAATCCTGCCCACAGAACCCATTTTGAAACTCACCACTCAGATCCTTGAATGGAAAAAGCTCAATCACCAAATAAAAAACTTCCCATAAGAGACGGGTAAACAGACTTACTCAGAAGGCAATCTTCAGATGTCCATCTTTAGACACAGCAATACTAAGCAATCTCTCATGCCATCATTTTAGACTCAATGCACAAATAGGAAGGTTAAAAAAATATCACTATCTTACTGATCTAGCTTATCAATTAAAGCAGTTACTTTATTGCATAATTTTAATGTAACAAAAAAGCTTTCTAGACTTCCATAAAATGTCTTCCACTTATTTACAGTTACACATACTGTTTTCCAAGAACAATGAGAAAGATGCATATTAATAACACTTGACAAATTCCGTTTCCACCTGGTTGGGATGGAGAAGAGTAGAAATATCTTTGGAAGGGCCCACATACCAGAAACTCCAGGAGTTAATCCAAATGAAGAAAAAGAAGTAGAATTCTGTTCAGAGGTATTAATCCTTGCATTCACATTCCAAGCAGCTGTAAGGAGAAAAAAAACAGAAGAACTTGACACTGCTGGCAATGTTGAAAAAGTCAGCTCTGTAATTATATATACAGTCAAAAAACAGCAGAAGTTCCAGCCATGTAAATATCTCACCCAACTGAGGGCATTATTTTGCTTATTACAAGAGACAATACCAACAGACTTTTGACTTTATGATCCTGCAACCTGAAATGATTCTCAGACTTTCCAAGATCTGTCCTGTCCAGTCTCTTCTGTATATAAACTGCTCACAAAGGAAAAGTAACTTGTGCTTTATTCTTCCTATTACTACAGTAGTCTAAGCTATTTAAAAGCATATTTATTAACTCTATACTTGACTGTTGAATGCAAGGTAGAAAGCAGAGATAATCAATGGTACTAATGTACCAAAAGAAACAGTTCATTAAAATGTGATTCTAAATAAGGAATAGTATGAGTTACAGTAGTTTTTATTTAGAATTATGTTTAATTAGCTGTGGGGTAGGGAGGGGAGGAGGAGAGATGACACTGCACTCAAAACAGGACAGAGTATTCCAGATGCTGTCCAAGAAGTGGATAATAATTATACCCAATTACTGACTCCACCAGCTTGGTGTCTACAAGCTCCCTTATCCACAGAGCTGCTCTCTAGCCAGTCCTCGGCCAGGGGTGCTTCCTACCCAGGTGGCAGCACTTCATCTTTGTCATTGTTGAACTTCCCCAGGTTCCTGTTGGCCCACTTCTCCAGATGGTTTAGGTCCCTCTGGATGGTATCCCTGATCTGGACCGTATCAACTGGTTCCCCCCTCCCCACTCAGGTTTGGTGGAATCTGGCAATCTGATGTGAATGACACCATGTTACTTCCTCCAGGTCAGTTATAAAGATGATGAACAGGAGAGCCCTAAGGACAGACCCTGTGGTATGTCCCCTGTTAACCAGCCTCCAGGTAAGGTGTGACTCACTAGCCACCACCTTTGAGCCTTACCAGTTTTACAACCATCCTAACTTGGATACAGTAAGAGAGACATTGTTGAAAGCATTACTAAAGTCATTGTAACAGTTAGCTTGCTGCTCTCCCCTCACCCACAGAACTAATAATTTTACCAGAAGCCATTCAGCCCAGTCAGGCACTGAACCACCTTATTAGAATATACAGCATAATACAGATAACTAAAAAAAAAACACAATAAAAAAAATGAAGTCCTTTGCCTCTACCTGGGTATCATACAGCAGGCACCGCATTTGAAGATAGAGGAGACAAAATACAAGAGGTGTAGACTAAAGCAACAGCATTCCAGAATAGACTAGGATCAGTTTGACTGAACTTTGGGAAGGAACATATTACAGTATCTACTAATAAACTGAAAACTGTTGTCCAGAGAGGCAAGAATTTTCATCTCCTTTATTATGTACAAGTACACTTATATACACATGTACCCTTAGGTACAAGTGATAAAGGCAAGAAACTGTACCAAAGGCTAAGACAAACAGTGTAACATGAAATGTCCCCAAAGCTGAACATTCTTTGTCTGAATCCTAAACAAACACCTGCCAAAACTACACACTATTTTTGATCACACCTGATCAACAGAATAGACTTACAATCTAGGTTTTAAGACATTTATTTAAAAAAGAAGCTACACTTCAAAATGGCTAAGTAAGCACTTTCAGAATTTTAGAAGAGATACACATTTTTATTCCTTCACAAATAATTTATTTCAGATAAACTCCAAAACACAGTTGAATTGTAAACAATAGTTGTGAAGCCATCAGAACTTAAGAGTAAACAGAAAATGTTTAGTTCACATTTCACTAGACCACTCTGAGATATTTTTAAAACATGTAAACATTAAGCTATTTAAGAGATTCAGTTCTAAAAAAATACTTCTGTAAAAAATTAAGTGAAGTAAGGTTTCTTTGGAATAGCTTACCAATGGGAGTGAACAAAGAACGTTCCTTCCAGGGTCTGCCCACCAGGCTTACACCCCAGTCCTTTCCATTTCCATTGGTGTCTCCAGTGTCCTGGCCCCAAGCTGATGTCTCAGTCTTCCTCTTCCCAGCTGCAGCTGAGGGAACAGATGTCCATTTCTCCTCCCCTACACCAATCTGGGAGGCAATTTTCACGGACTTCTCATTCCAGCTTCCTCCATTTACTGTATGGCTTTCACCCAATACTGGAGAAACTTAAAACAAGCATAATGGAAGCATTATATAAAATAAGAACTGGAGAAAGTTTTAAAATAACTATGTGTGCACATAAGTAATAACAATTGAAAAAGCACAAAGGAGCAGCAGCTTTGCTACACTAGTGTGATTTAGAAGCACTGCTGCTCTGTCTCAGTTGATTTTCCAGTTGAGATAATATGCACCATCTGTCTAACTTGAAGAGTGAGGAAAAACACAGCACCAAAGTGCACTCTCCTTCCCGCATCCCTTTCTTTGTAGGGCTGAACCAGTACTTCTAGATCAGTTAAAAAAAAAAAAAAAAAAAAAGAGGTGCCTTCGACACTGCCAAGTAATTTCTCTTACAGTGTATGGTGATGATTTTGGGAAAGCTCAATGCACTAAATGAAGAATAATTCCTTTGTCCAAACTGCACAAAGCAATTCTCTTGCCAGCTCAGTAGGAAGCAGGAAAAATGACCAAGGATTAGAAAATGTTTCCAAAACAGTACATAGAATTTACAAAGAACACAGCTATCATATTGACCATGGAGTCCATCAACGTTAGAAGAAAGAAAGAAAGAAAGAAAAATCACAGTAACAGTCTCAAAAGAATTCACAACATATTTTATGTTACATCACAATAGAAGACCACAAGCCCACCTGCAACAGTCTACCCTGCTGAGGAATGACTTGCTAGTCATAGCACATTTAGTGTACACTTTGAGGGGAGTCAGCAGTGTAACAATCATCGTGTCTCAATATAAAGCTTTAAAAAAATTTTTTAATTTATGCCCCTGTAAAACATAAAGGCTAATGGTCAAATAGTGTACCCAGCCTGACCTCTTATATACTACAGATCTTTTGAGAAAGGCTTTGTATATCAACCCTCTCTCTTTTTAGATGTGCAAACGTAAGCAACGGAAACACTTGTAACTTACAAATGATTAAGAAATATCTGCATATTCCAAGTAAAACACTTAAACAGTCAGCCTTCTTGGCTGATGCACAAGTCAGTCAACACTATATGCCAACAAAAACTACAGACCAACTATTAATTCCTCAAATGAACTCATAGCTCAGGCAGCATGAACATGTTGCATTCAAGGAAGTTTCACCAGCAAGGAACTGATTAGGCAAGATATGCCTAGATTTTCTTAGACACATTATTTCCCACACAGACATCTGTAAAGTTACTCTTGCTGTACCAAAAACCACTGCTCTTCCTCTGTACAACTCCACAGAGCTAAAAGTGTGCATCAGTCAACATCCTTAAGGGTACTTTGATGTCTTAGGGGAAGGCAGTAACAAGAACAGCAAAGAGACAGAAACCAAAGTGTAGCAGTTACAAAAACTCTTACAACCTTGCAAAAAGGCAGCAGAAATTCTAAAGCAGGAGCTTGAATATTCCATGTGTATCATACTCCGTTCCCATCACAAACATACCTTCTATACCATCATTAAGTTTTCACAGAATCATAGAAAACTTAAGACTGATCACTCTAAGTTACCTAGTTTTACCTTCTGCTCGCAGCTCAGCTAACTTCAGAAATATACCACTTGATCAGTTCTAGAAACCATTACAGCTGGGAGTTCAAAGTATCTCTGGGCAATCTTACAAAGTGCTGTCTTCCCCATGGCCAGTCAGAATTTCCATTACTGAAGCTTGACTATTGCCTCGTGGCCTTCCCTAATGCATCTGTGAAGAATACAGCTCCTTTCTTCTGTGCTAAGGTACAGAAAGCTCTCAAAGTAGTGGGAAGCGAGTCACTCCCTGGACCTGTGTGCTTTTAGTAACTCTTGCTGACTTCATTGCATTGACTACTTTTCATTAAACCAACACCACTAATGCTGGCTACAAGAAAGAATCACACTCCTGATTTCCTTATCCCAAACTAATTCACTTCAAGTATCACTGTAATGATATGTCTTATCAGAAACCCACTCATATTCACTGGTCAATCACAGTTTAAAAATAGCCAAATATTTTAACAAGTGTGTGTATGACATGTGTAACATCATGTTTATTTATTTACAAACACACAATTACATTTTCTTACTTTCCAAATAAATGTACTTAATGCATGCCTCTCAAAGAAGTATGTAAAGAAGTGACTGACTCATGTATACTATCTGAAGCAAGTGCAAACTTTACAACAAAGAGGACTGATATCTTTTGGCTCTTTGCAGTTATCTATCCTAAGTTTTTATTTGAGCAAAAAAATAATAAATTCTTCAATACAAAAAAGTAAGTTTGAAAAGCTAGCATGAAGAGTTTTTAAGTGGAGCTTGAGAATAAGTTTTACTGTTCTGCAAGTAACAATAACAAGTAATCTGTCTGAAAATTCTAGATACAATTTTTTTTTCTACATGTAACAGAGACTGTTTTCAACCTCCTAAGTAACTACAACTTTGAAGCATAACATTTGCATAGTCAAAAAAGCCAGCTGCATAATATGAGTTCCAGATCAATAACTGTACAGAATTCTGCACCAACAATTTGTGTTTTCATTTCTGTAGAACACTTTCCTAGTTAATTAGAATGCTTAACAATGAAAGTCTTTTACCTTGTGGAATGGATGACTCCCCCTTTGCAGGCTTAGAGCTGCTAACTTGTGCATTCAGAAGTGCATCCCCTAATTAAGAAGAAACAAAACCAGTTTTTTTTTCAAATAGCAACACCTGTAAAAAACTTCTAAAAGAGGATCCATCACAGACATTTTAAGAAAAAAATTATCAGTACCTCAAAGTAAATGAAGATGTTTTCAGAAAATTTAAGAATAAAATTAAAATTCTCTGGTTTTTATTATTTGTGTTTATTTTGCTGACAGAATGAACTCAAAACTGATTGAGGGCCCCTAAACCAAATGATAGCAGATTTCCAAGAGCTCCAGCTAGTTTCCCCAAGAATGGGGAGCAGAAACCTAAAACAGAGGCCACCACTTTCAAGCAAAGGGCAGCTCTAAATATTTCAGAAATGCAGAGCTATTTCTAAGTTTGACTTCATCATGACAATGCTAGATACAGATGAATTATTTACAGATTGGTCTAGGCAATACATAAGAACAATCCAACAAATGTCAATTAAAAAAACCAGGTAGGGCATGCAAATTTCAATGTATTGTTACAACCAGATTGTTGCTAGGCTTGGTCTTTGTCCTTTTGCTGGAACATGTAGTTTCATCTAATTAAAGCACCAAGTGTTAACCAGTAGGTTAAAAGTATGTCAGATAGCTAAACTATTTGTGTCTCCATATTCTTTTAGCTTCTTAAACCATCTCCCAGTTGCAGCCAGATGTGAATTCCTGTGCCTATAAACTGTTCAAACCAGCCAATGCAGCTTTTTTTCTTTAACAGTAGCAGCCATAGAAGCTAAAGACCACATTTCCTTATTGAATCCTCAAGTGTAGCAACTGATGACTAAATCTCTGCCAGATGTCTGCCACCATTATGAACAACTTTAGCACAGGCACTACTAAATCAATGTTTGAAAATGTTACTACATGTTAAAGAGCAAATGATCTGTAAAGAGAACTCATGTGCATAGTCTTCTGACAAGGAAGCATTCAAAAAGTTAAGGAGTTGATGCTGCCTGAAGCAGTGCTGAGAATGCCTTTGAAGTTTCCAGAAACAAAAAGGGCAGTCAGCAGAGTATGACTGAAGGAAGAGGGACATACACCTGCACAGCTGTGCAGCTACTGACAGAGCACTGGGCATGAATGGAGGCCAGTGTCTCAGGTGTGACTCCCGAATGTTCTCTCCTAAGCTTCCTCAAAACAATGCCTCAAAATAAAGCAAAAAGTACCTTCACATGGGTTGAAATTATTTCATTAAGATTTACACCTCCAAATATGCCTACCATGTATCGAAAACAGTCACTATTTAAGCACTCAAGTAAAGTTAACAGAGAACATGTTCAGACCTATCGACCATCATACCTTTATTTTTTCTGAGACCAGCTGGAAGGGTTGGTGTTGGCATCAGTTGTTCAGTAGACACAGAAACTGTGTTTTCCACTGCT
Organism: Florisuga fusca; assembly: GCA_038090715.1. Classification (NCBI taxonomy): domain Eukaryota; kingdom Metazoa; phylum Chordata; class Aves; order Apodiformes; family Trochilidae; genus Florisuga; species Florisuga fusca. The sequence continues at coordinate 11,634,123 of JAAWXA010000021.1, read as the reverse complement.
TGAAGATTCGATTCTCCTGAGCCACCATCAGTCAGTCCCTTGTCTCGCTTACGCTGCTGTCGCTTCTCTCTGTTACTGATTTTTGTCTCCCAGGCTCCTAAAATATCCCCAAAATGAAAGCACCACAAAATACGTCAGGGATCAAAAAGGAGAGAGTTTCAGCTTGTTTCATACCATGCTGAAGTCTAAGTAAAGGTTCAGCATGAAAAAAAAAAAATAAAAAAAAAATTCACAGAATGGCAGTCAATTACATGCATTAGTTTGAAAATAGGAATGAATGCCCAAGACAAAGAGAAGCTTTTCTGCATGCACTGCTGTAATACTTTGCTTCACAGGGCAAAATAGGAGCAAGATGAGGGCTTGGCTTTTTTCAGTTTTTGTACGTTTTAACTTTTTTTTAAAAAAAAAAAAAAAAAAAAAGGTTGATGTTATTAAATGCTGTTGCTTCAAAAGTCTGATTTCCAGATATCATATGCAATGGTGGAGTCACAATGAGTTTCTTGTGTTTATTTATGAAGCACAAATAACTACATCTTTACCAGCATTTAAGGCAACACAAATCTAATTGCATTTTTGTGGTATTCGTGCTCAGTACCTTCATCAACTTCCTTTCCATCTTGACGTGACAGATCCTGAATGGTTTTAGCATCTCCCTTTGATTTCTTTTTTTTCTTTGACTGGAATAAATAGAAAACATTTTCTTAATAATTACATTGTTATTACTTATCATAACACTTTAGAATTCCCCACCCTGCTGAAACACAGGAGTAAATTTAAAACAGATTTTCCTGAACAACCCTTATATGGACAGTATTTTGAAAGAGGTACTCAACTAATTCCTGAGCAGCAGTTAAGAGTGTTGAGTAAGAAGAAAGACTCATCCTGTAACACAAATGGCAGGTGGGGGGGACCAATTATTTATGCTACAGAGCACAAAGCCAGGTGGAAGAAGCTATGCATCACAGTCATGAAGGAGTATGAGCTGCTTGGCAGGCAGATTCTACTCTGGCAAAATTTGTTTTGTGCAGAGGCAAGTATAAAGTTATATACAGAGAAAGAAAGAATGTCAATGATTCCTTTTTAAAAAAAAAACAAAAAACAAAAAGCAAACAAGAGAATTCCAGTTTGGAATATTACTTCAAAACAGGACCTGTGATTAGAATGCATACACTGGATATTCAGGCTTTTTGTCCCAAGGTTTCACCAATTATGGCTTCTTGGCTATACAAGCAGAAATAAACAAACAACAACTGAGATGACTACTTATGCAAGCAGTTCTGGTGACATAGGAGCAATATATTGCTAAGAAGAGAATACAGAGGAACAAAAGAAATAGAAAAATGACCCAGGATATTGGGAGAGAGAATATTGCAGTATGCCTTGGAGTTTCATCTTTTGATAAGTTAAAACGATGGCAAATTGATCTAACTACCTGCCTAGAAAGAAAACAGTATTAAAAGCCTTTCAGTCTAGTGAAGAAAGGTCTAAGAACTACTAGATATACCTGAATTAAAAAAAAAAAAACAAAACACAACCCAGACTTTTAAAAGAAAGATAGTTATTAACTCTAATATTGTAAGAGGATCTATTTGTGATTCACTGTGGCTGAAATGTTCTAATAAGGATATGCTAAAAATGCTGGATGTCTTTCTGGAATACATGCTTCTGCCAGAGTAAGACAAATAATTGCCAGCTTTATATGCAGGTTCAAACTATATGATTTTCTTAACTGAGGTGACCAAGAAAAGTATAACAATCTCTAGAATTTAGAATTTATAACAACTTAATTATCAGCACAGCTGCAGCAGCTATCCTTCAGGCCCACCATGGCATGCTGTTCACATGCCTTTGAGTAAACATGCCCAAAAAGCATCATGTAGTTTTAATACAGGTACTGAACACAGTACAGCTTGGTACTGCAGCACCTGATAAAAATTTAACTGCTTACAGTCTCCCAACACACCTATACCACTTAAGGAGCTGACCTGAGCAGTTAACTCACAGTTTACTGCACTAGGGGACACAAAATAGGGATGCCTATTTCTCAGTAGACAACCTTTACCCACATACCATCTCTCTAACTTCACAGAAGTCTCCCAAAGAAGAGTTGATTTCAAACACAACTCAAGAAGAATTAGTTCTAATACTACGACAAGCCAAATTATTTACCAGAGCACCTTCTATGAAAAGAGCTAAAAAGCAAAGTGGAAAACATGAAAAATTATTAAAAATTAAAATTAAATTAAAATTATTAATTGCTTCTAGGAGCTCAAGTAGAAAAAAAAATGAGCATGTTTCTACCTATGTCTCCCATTTTCAGCTATTAAGAGAATGGAAGTTGAGGTCTTTGCATCTCCCATCAACAAAATTGTAACTATTAACTGTCCCCTGTCTTTAAGAGAACACCTGAAATGACTTCTGAAGTCTGCCAGACAACAGTTTAGCATGACTGCTTCTTCATGTTTTAACTCTAGTTTCTTGAACAACTAGCTCCTACAAAGGTACCAACAAAAACTTTTGTATTTTCACAAGAAATGAACAAGGAACAGTTTAATTTTTAAAAAGGTCAAGTATTCAAATTGTGGAAATATATATCCTTTTCTAACTTTAGTTACTACAATCTAATCTGAGAAACCAGACCTATAATTAGTTATCCATTTTAGTCATCATGTGCCAAACTTGTTGCTGTAACAGCAGCTATGTCAGTAACAAACTGACTGAAACAGCAAGAGATGTTAAAGGCTACCGAGAGGGCTGGCTGATCATTTTGCAGAAGCCTATTCATTCACAGTGTCACCTTCTGCAACACAGCTGCCAGTGTCAGCTCTGCCACCAGCCAAAGAGCACATGAGGAACTTGACAGGCCTGCCAGAATTTTTTTTAAGTCTTTAAGATGTACTGTGCCCCATGCAAGAACAATAGAAAAAAAAAAAGTTTCTTCCTCATCCTTAATGGCCTGCTTATTTCTAGTATTCAAAACAAGGCAAATGTGTGTTTGCAGACAGAATGGGAGATGAAGTTTTAACATTCTGAAATCCCATCCAGAATAATTTTTACATAGTCTTTTACAATAACAACTAAAAAAAACCCTGTTCTGTGCAAGCCACTAGAATGGAAAAAAGGGAAGAAACTATTCAAAACATCAAGACAACCATAATCCAGACATTATCCAAAGCTTCTCCTCCCTAAGCAGAACAAGAAATTGCAAAGTGAATTACTATCCTGAAAAACGTGTGAAAATCACAACCCTGAAAACAGCTAAGAAATACAGAGCACGATTTTCATTGAAATCATATATTCAAGCAACAAAAAAAATCGTACCCTTCAAGTCACAGATTATATATAAACATATACTTACACATAGTACTTAAATCCCACCCATTGACTTATACTACCCACCCCAGTCTATACAAAGAAATGTGCACAGGACCCATTACAATTATTCCTGGCTGGTTTATAATGTTACAAATGCAAGAGATTGACAGGCTTAATCAAATAATTAGATACCTGAAAAGTTACCTGTAGTTTAGAGAAAGTTCTTGGGTATGTTTCTAATTGAAGACTAGCAATCAACTCCTGGTATCATGCTTTGCCTAGGGCTCCCCAAAGGGATATGAAAACTTAAGTCAGTCCATATCCATATAATGGTGCTCATTTCCTGGAGCTGCTACTTACACTTAACATTTTAGAATTCAGATCTCTAAGTCTGCAATTTTAAGGTAAAGCTCCAGTTTAGCATTTGAAGACCTTACTTGAAACCCAATTGAGATACAGTGAAAATTGAGAAGAAAAATCTGTTTACTCCTTCAGCATCAAATTTTATTTCCTTGAAAAAAATTCCACAAAGTCAACCTGACACATGATACGAGGTTTTAAGGCAAACTCATTTTACAGAGAAGTCTTATTTGCCAGCACCAAAATCTTCAGAGCCCTAAAGCCAACTGACAGGATACTTAGCCAATACACTAACTGCAAAAGAAGTTGTGGGATGGTCACGTAAGTCAGTAAGTTTGAATGAGATAAAAAAATTATAATAATCAACTTGGTTTCTGACTGTTTATGCATAGTAATTTATTTTTCCAATACTCCTCAGTATAGCTAGAACAAATGCATTTTGTTCAAGAAAGTAAATCACAAAACCATGACAACTGGAAAACTCCATGCACAGTGTAAGCAAAAGAAGCAAGCCAAAAATGATCAAACACCTATCATAAATGTATCCATGTTGCCTACAAATGACAGCATTTATTGAAGATATTAGTGTTCAGGGTTTAAAAAAACCAACAACATTGCCACTAGTATGGCCACCTTTCAGATACAGCTACAGACCAGGCTCTAAAAACATGCTTTTAATGTAGCTGTTTGATTTGCGTAACAAAAAGCTCACATCAGACTTCAAAGCCAAAATCTGTCATCAGAAATTAACAACTCTAATCACTAATGGATGTATCTGACAACAGAAATAAGCAGGTACATGCTCTTAATCATTTAAATAGTAGTCCCCCAAGTAGTCAGACCATTTACAAGCCACTTACTAATACTATGATTATGCTGCATTTCCACAGAACCCAAGAAACAAACTTACCTTCAGCAGGATTAACATTTAACACGGTGAACACAGATTATCAGTGTTCAGTGGAGGGGTGGGAAGGGAGGTATAGCTGATGCAAACATTCTTTGATTAGGCATGGACTCAGAAGTTAAGAAAATACTGCTTTTAGCTTTTACCAGCAACAAACTAGGTGAGTACTCTTGACTTATGTACGTAACAGAATTTCAAATCACAAATAAAGTTACTAGATACTGAAATAACATGCACTAAACTTTGACATTGCAGCTTCATATCAATAACTGACCTTTTCATTCTTCTTTTCTGTGTCCACAGGTTGCTTTGTATTTTCTTTACGGACAGTTTGTATTACATCATTCTCAGATACATCAAGGAAAGACCGTCCATTAGGCTGTGTAAACAATAAATGCAAGTAATAAAAAAATTAGATAAAGCAGATGAAAGAAAGCTCTATTTAAACTATTACTGGTGTGCAACTAATATGCAGTATCTACTGCAATTCTCCATAAAGCATAGAAATGAGAAAGAAAACAGGTCTGCTCACTTCATCTCAATCCTACTCAACACAGGAATTGATTATCAAAAGGCAAATTTCTGAAAGTTACCAGCTTTTAGAACAGCTACAGTTATATATGCCATAATTAAATGAAAACATTTACCATTTTGTAGCAGTTTAGTGGTGGACCAAATTTTTAAAATACCCTCTACCTTCACCAGATTCCTGACATTTCTATCAATGCATATCCCTCATAGCTCATTTCCTTCACAAGTTAAGCTTCATGGCAGAATAGAAATTGAAGTCAAACAAGAAGCATGACTAAGCATGACATCCCATTGTTCTTTTCAGACAAACTTGATTATAGTCATTATATTAATCTACTGTTTTCCCCTTACATAATAAAGGAAAGAAAATTAGCATATATTATTTAACATATAGAGTTAAAACTCTGGACAGTCATTAGTCTTTATCCTCACCTTCGACAACAAAAGCATGTATCTTAGCCTATACTTTTCCTATGAAAAATTTAAACCTTTTTAAAGTAATTATTACTGTAAACAAAAAGCTGTGACTGGTTACTCCGTTTAACTGAAGAAAAAAAGAAATTAAAGAGTGGATTATACTGTTAGCCATTAGTTTCACAGAGTGAAAAACAATTCTTAAGAGTAGTAAGTCATACAAGAGTCCACAAGTTTCTTACAGATTCACATTTATAATGATTCAGATAAATTAAAGACTGGAAATCAGATAAGAGGTTAAGCATAATTATTTCATAGCTGCTTTACTTTGCACAATTCCTTTAAAAATTAAGTTTAAACGCTATTATATATTTTTAAATAACAAAAATAACTATCTATTTTTCCTCTGTTTCACCTAAAAGCAAAAAAGTTTGTGTGATGCAAAGACCATAAAACTTCACGTGACTTATTCCTTCAAATATCAGATCTGACCCTCAGTTTAACCAGTACAGGTATTTCAGTCAGGCCATGTTATACTACTCTTACAGCTCACCCTTGGCATGCTTTCACCAGCACATAACATAGTATTGCTTACTCTAGTTAGCCAGCATGCCAACTTATTTTGTAACTATTAATAGAAATTGAAAGATCAGGTCACCTAACCCCTCTGTTGCAACAACCAGCTTTAAACTTGACTTGTTGTATCAAAGATACAGTACACTTCACTCAGCATTCTGAAAATTAAGTGTATTTTTAAACTCCTCCTGTCAAACTCCTCTCAACAAAGATCACAGTACTCAATTCCATTGGGAGAACTGATATTCAATCTTGAAAATAATCTTCTTGCCAAAAATCAGCTTTGAAGTCCTGTATTTCTCCAGATTCTGCACAGCCATGTTTTTAGTAGTGTCATGCCTTTCAAACCATGTTAGTACCTGTGATGTTTGAGACTTTAGGCTTGAGAAATAATCACAATTTCCAAGTTATTTAGCATTAGAGCTGGACAGCAAATTTCACTGCATCTAGTAATGGATTTGGGTCAAAAATATTTACAGCCAAATAACTTTTTCAAGTCTGTACCTTGCTTTGCTTCTTTGCTATTACATAGCAATACTGTAACTTTAAATTTAAACTCACTTTCTACAATCCCTCTCAAAAATTCAAGATAAAAATTTAAGCTTTAATTTAAAGAAATGCAGCTGTTCTTCTGACGTAATAAACTAATTCATATCAATTAAGAACCCTCTGGAAAAATCCATCCACATGACTGTTTAAAATGGTGTCTGATCATCTGATCACAAAAACAATTCCCATTAGAAATGTTTAAAAACTTGTACTTTCATACATTTCTCCAGGAATGTCTCTCTTATTTGTAACAGTCTCCTTTTCAGTGGAAGCTTTCCACATTTCCTGCCCACAGATGAATCATAGAATTTTAACCAAAATTCATGTGACCATTTTTGGATACAAAGATAGTAGCAGAAGCAGAAAATGAAAAAAGCTTTTCTATATTATTCAGAAATTTTTCTTTTAATGGACATCTATAGCGAAAAAGATTAGTATAATCAACTTTTAAGTTTAAACATCCAGAGTATTAATTCACTGATATTTTAAAAATTATATGCCCTCTTTTTTTTCTTTATCCTAAATGCTAGAGGAAATATGAAACAAGGCAGAAATAGTGCTGTCAGTAACACTACTCATTTCTGAACACATTTCTTGCTTGCTGATCTTAAAACCCCAATATTTAAAGAAGCCTTTTTCACACACATTCCAGGGCATTAAGATAATCCAGTAGAATAAAAGTTTTGCCAACACTGTTAAAAACATATTGTTCTTTAAATATGATACAGAGTGATGGATAACTCGGTTTCAGGTGTCAAATGCCCATGATTATATTGGTATCATTTGAGTCTCAGAAGGCCAGCTTAGCAGAAGTCCTTAGTTACACATTATAAAGATGTGCCTACTTCGAGTATCTTTGGCCAATGAAAGAATCTGTTTGCCCATGAAAGCTTAAGAAAAAAAATAAGCAATTTTCTCTTTGAGCATTGGAAAATCCTACAGCCCAACTTCTGCAATTAGACAACTATTATACACACAAAACCAACATGAGTATCAGCTGAAAGTATGAAAAGTTCTTCATGCTGTCTATGTACAATGAGCATAGAAGTCAGAGCTTGAAAAGTTCTTTCAAGCAGACCAAGCAGGAAACTATCAAATGAATGCAAATGCTTTTAGTAAAATGTGTAGCATTTACTGTCCAGGTACACTTCAGACAACAGGAAGTCCATAGTCAAATTGCTATTTTCTGCAATGGCTTACTAAAGCTATAAAATACAGATGATGGTTACTCTCAAGTTTCTGAGGCCTTTTGCAGATTTGTACAGAAACAACGTAAGAATAATTTCACCTTTTTCTTCTGAAGGTTTAAGTAGTAGAGAGAGAGAATAAGTAATCAGAAGAAAGAATTAAAATTAAAGATCAATACATTTTTTCAAAGAAGAAGAAATAATCTTTTTGCAGGGGCTAATCTTAGCAGGGGCCAAAGAACTGAGACAGGAGACAAAGAGGTCTGCCACTGCCAGGAACTGGAAAAAAGAAAATTAGAAAAAAAAAAAGAGGAGAAAGGGGCTTCAGGTTTATTACACATGAAGACATCTTTAATGAGACATCTGCAGTGTGTTCTTCAGTGCTGCTCTAAACTTTCTGAAATGGCCACAACAGAAATCTAGACTTTGACACAGCAAACCCTGAACTAAATCTACTGATAATAGGCTTACCCTTTTCCCTTCACAGACCTCGGTATTTGCATCACAGTGTACAAAACCACAAGGTGATAACAATTAGGAAGCAATCAGCAAGAACTTCTGCTGTTCTTTACATTTCCAGTGTTATTTTGAGAATTTTTCATGTGAAAGTCACAAACATGCTAATGTCACAGACATGCTAACACAGGTTTCCATGAAATTACCTCGAAAATTGAGCATAAGGGTGGCCTAACAAACTTTGCCACTGGTATAAACTTATTTGCACTATAGTTAATGATTCAGTTTGTGCATTTTCCAAAAGGAAAATGCTGGAGAATTTTTCACCTCTGCATGGAAATAATGAATACAAAATGCTACAAAAATAACTTAAAAAATCCTAAGAACATAGAATGACAGCTTGACAGCAGAAAAACTAGTTTATTCTTTTGATTATGAATATATTTGCTCTTACATAGCCTCAAATTTCATTATATTGTGCCTAAATAAGTCAAGCTTGCAAAAGCACATTTATATGGCCAAAATATGTCGTTTAGTTAAGTTTTATGTAAAATTAACATAAACTTTGTTTTTATGAAGCCCTGTGCTACAGATCACTGCCAAATTAACCGTATATCTACCTCTTCACTCTACCTCCTGCTGAGGTCTTTTAAAATGCCTTCAGTGATGACTTGCAAGAGTTTATGCTTGTTTGTATACTGGAGTTTACAGAAAATAAACCAAGCAAAATCTGAATTTGTAAGATTAGCCTTTCAAGAAGGTGTAACAGATCTATTAAATCTTGAAATATCTGCTGCTCAGGATGAGAAATAAAAACCCCAACCCTAAGACCCTGCACCTTTAACATGCCTTCTCCAAAATGGAGACCTAGCTACACTGGAGATTCTGAATCATGATGCTTCCTCTTTTTGATGCTCCTTGTTCAGTTTCTTGCAACTTCCAGAATCAACTTCAGTAGTTCACCACTCAAACACAGCTTGGTGGTGTATGCAGACTTTGTCTTCTTTAAGATATTCTAGTCTTAACTTCTCATTAAAAAAAGTTCAGGTCTTAATACTGTCATAGACCCAAATGAAGGTACAAATCCATTTTCTCCATTTTTTCTGGTAATTAGGTAAGCAATTCAGACATTATAGAGAAAGATATAATTAAAGACAGTTCTAAAAGGAAGGAGACATCTGCTGCCCTTTCATTCCTATAAGCCATTTGGACATAAATAGGATTACAAACACCCTAACAATATAAAGCTATGGAAGCAATCCCTTCAAGCCCCAAAACTATGATAACTGGAAGGTTTAGAAAAGCAGTGAGAATTTCTGCACCCTACTAATTTTCTCATGGAATGCACACACAGTCAAGGACGGAAGGTTGCTACACCACATACAGAGGATTGGAAAAAAATGAATGAAAAAGGTATGGAAAAAAAAAAGTAGGAATGATCTGTTTTTAAGGGGCTGCTAAGATACAGATTTCCTTATTAAAGGAGATGATCCTTACTGTAACAGCTAAATCAGACATATTCCTACCGAGGCAAGCTCACCACAACACTGATGCTAACATCAGTTAAGTTCTAAGCTACTTAAGCTTAGTTAAGTTCTACGCTACTGGTTTCTAGCCCTGCGAGGATTCAATCAATAATAATAATAAAAATAATGCTTTCAAGTGATTTTGTTTCCATTAAAAAGCTGCTAAAAAGATACGAGCCTTTTCACCAACACTCAGGACTATTAACGTGTAATTTCCGTGTGTGCGCGCTGCACCCCCACATTTTCTAAGCAATCGAGTAACCCAGACGACACGAGTCGGCTCCGGAGCAGACAGTCAGAACCCCCTCATCGCTTCCACCCGCACAGAGACTCGGGGAAAGTTCTAGGGGCCTCAGACCCTACGGACCGCCCTCCCTCTTCTCACCGCTCCTTAACCAACCTCAAAGCGTCTCTACGAGCAGGGGGCAGCGGGACGAGGCCTGGGGAGAGGCAGCCGCGCTGGGAGCTGCTCGCCGTACACGACCTCCCCAACCTCCCGCCCCTTCTCCCAGGTTGAAACTCGCCGCGCCCGGCCGGGTGCCGCGGCAAGCCCCGCCGCCGCCATCCCCATCCTGCCGCTGTCAATGAGCCTTTCATTCCCCCTCCCCCGCCGGCTCCCGGGCACGGCCGCCTCCCCCGCCCCAACGGGGCGCCTCAGCCCTTTCCTCCCGAGCGGCGCGGCTCCCCTCACCCGAGCAGTCTTCTCCGGCAGTTTCTTCTTGTTTCGTTTCTTCTGCTCCTCGCCTTTCAGGTGCAGCTGTCCGGAGGCCTTGCCCTGCCCCCCGCTGGCTGTCAGGCCCGCGCCTACCGCCTCGTCACCCTTCCTCTCCGCCGCGCTCCTCGTTGGCTTCTTACGGAGGCCGCCTCCGCAGGCGACGGTCAGCAGCAGCCCCAGCAGCCCAAGCCCCAACACGGCCGGGACCACCAGGGCGAGCCAGGTAGGCAGGCCCTGCGGGTCGAGGCCCAGCTCCAGGCCCAGCTCGGCACGCAGCAGGCCCAGGCCACCAGACAGGACGTCCCGCACCCGGGCCGCTGCCTCCTCGGCCTGCTGGGCCGCCATCTCCTGCCAGCTCTCCGCAGCCATCGCGACCCCCTGCCCCGCAGAGGCCCACACCGGGCGGGGCGGCGAGGGAGCGCTCAGGCTGAGCGCATCGCGGCCACAGGAGAGCCNCCTCCGCCTCGCTCTCGACGTCACCGCCCCGCCGAGCGCCCGCCGCTGCCGCAGCGCAACGCCGACACCACCTCCGAGCAGGGCGGAGCCCTCGGGGCAGGAGCGGGGCGTCCCGCGGCGCTTCAGAGGGGGGCGGGAGTGGTGGGCGTGTGTCTGTTTGTCTGTTTGTCTGTGTCTGTCTGTCTGTCCCGCCGTTGCTGCGGGCCGTGCTCCTTTTCCTGTGGGCACCCCCCCCACAGGAACGTGTCCGTGGTGTGGTACGTGCGGCGCTGCGCGGAGCGGGCCGCCCCCGGGCGCCGTGCTGAGGGAGCGGGTGAGGGACAGCCTCGGTGCTCCGGTCCCTACCCCATCTGGGCCTTCGGGGACGGCAGTATCGTGGGTGCATTTCCACGGTGACGGCCACTAATCAGCTCTGGTTTAACCAGTCTGCGGTTGCTCCAGACCCCAGGTCTCTGGGGCTTGCAGGTGGATGCGCTGCCGGGCTTCAGAAGCTGCGATCAGGGCTCCTCAGAGGCCCTCTCTTCTGCAGAAAGAGCATTTGAAACTGTTGCCCGAAGTCGGCGTGCTTTTAGTTATTTCTAAATCTACCAGTCAGCATAATGGGACGTATTTTCTAAGGCTGTGTTTCAAAGATCTTAATTCCTTCAGACTGGCTTAATACATCAAATTAAATAGCTTTATGTAAAATAGAGCTGTGTGCATCACAGTGGGAGCTGTTTTGTCATTGGGAGCTAAAAAAACAAAACAACCCCCCGAAACCTGTCTCTTTTAAAAACGAGCTCTAAAACTTTTGATCCCAAATCTGTCTCAATTTTTCAGAAATCTGGTTTCAGAGAGCATCCAGAGCTGCAGAATTTGAATGGTCAGAAACTCTGAGCTGGTGTTGAGCAGCTGTACAGTGGCTATAGGTCTGCAGTGGTGTGTTGCTGGAAAGTTGTGGTGGGTCCCATTCTTTCCATTTGCAATTCTATTTATAAAAGATCCTCGTAGCCCACTAGTAAAATACCTGAGTTTAGTGCTTTGAAGGCTGCATTGGATACTTGAAATAATTTGTTTGTATCTTTTCACTGTGCTCCAAGTTTTTTTTAGTGAAGTACCCCTACTTTGCTTCTAACTCCTAGGTTTTTTATTATTCTGCTAGGCAGATTGTTCCTTTTCTAATTGACTTGGGCTGGAACAATGGATATTGCCGGAAGTGGTGGTAGCAGCAATCTCAACAGGGCATTTTACAGGTAGACATTTATACACTTGTTAACTTTTAAGTTCAAGGTCATAATACTTTGTTGTTTTTTTTATAAGGCATTAATGCTTTAGCATAGACCATGCACATATAGTGGACAATATTAACTATATTTTTACTGGTTGTTTGGTTTAAATCTCAGCCACTCTGAGATGTAAAGTAAAGCATTTTATAGGTAGTTTCTTTGTTGAAGATGTACATAGATAAAGCTAATAGAACAGTCATCATGTAGTTCTAGTTCAAAAAGCATTATATGAAAAAATATGCCTAGCAAATTTGAAAGCATCGTTCAGCTTTTTTTTTTTTTTTTTAAATTTTTTTTTTATTTTTTTTTTTTTAAGCCGAAGCCAGGGAAGAGTAAATACATTATTTTAAGGAAACACTACAAAAACCTGGTGGGACTGTACTCCACAGTATGAGCGATTGAATCTCAGACCCTCTGACGTTTCGAAATGCAGCGCTCTGGCACCACCGAGTGGCAACATCATGAATAGCCAAGAAGTCACTGGAAACCGAATTATGTGGGAAAGGAGGCTGCAGATCCTCACTTGAAAATAGCCACTTTTGGTGCTTCACGGCTGGTGAAGCAAGTCAGTCTGGAACCGATAATATATTTTTTTTTTATTCTGAACTAATGAGGTACAGCCATCAATGGATATAACATTTGAAACAAATAGAAGTATTTTTGAGAACGTTTGTGTGACTCATTAAAATGGTGGGAATATACGTACTGCTCTGGTTGTACTCATAAAAAAAAAAAATTTCTATTTCATAATAGTTTTGATACTAATATTAGTGTAATATTAGTCTTGAAATGTCTTAATAGATTTGATCAAAGCTACCCCAAGGATTCTTGGTGACAGCATGACTACAAAACACCTTTCTCATGTCATTCTCCCAAGGATCACAAGAGGTGGTTAAATGACATATTAGGAAAGAGAAAATAATGACAAGACAAAAAAGAATGAAGACAAAGCTGAATTTAATTTTTTTTGTATAATCTCTCATGTTCCTGCAGACATTTCTTACTTTACCCCAGTTGCTCTTAGACATACCCTATGTAATACCTTTCCACAATGCTATTTAAAACTCAGCACCTACCATTTGGCATGGGGAAAAAGGAACTATTGCTTCACAGATACCAAAATACTTCTTCCATGCATTTTTTTAAATGTTTATCACATCTAAAATACTGAAGCCAGGTGTCTGCAGCTCTAGATATGTTTTAGACTAGAAGTCAGATGGGTACAGCAGAAGCAAATTAAGACTCTCAGCATTTAAATAAAGTGAAGAATCCTAGGAAAACACATTTGAGGTTTCTCTTATGTCAGGAAATGGAAAAAATCCTGAAAAGAAATTAATTACACTACCTCACATAGGTCATAACTCCAGCTTGCTTTAATGCAAATGCGGTACATAGTTCATCAAAAATCTGGAGACAGATGCTCATTATTTATCCTCAAGTTGGAAACAGCAACAACAAAAACAAAAAATCATCATCTTTGGCAGTGTTGACAATCAACCAGGAATCGGATGAGTATGCTGCAGACAGAGTTTTCCTTGAGAAATTACTCATCTAGGTCATGGATGGGTGTCTTGGCCTAAGGCTTAGCCCAGGCTGAGGATTTGGGTAAGAGTTAAGGATTGTGTTAAGAGCAAGAGAGTTAACACACTTAGAGATGCACCTGGAGTGGAGTTCCAAGGGGCAGCCAAAAAGGGATATGCCACAAAAAGAATTCTTACCTGAGATGTTTTCATCCAAGCCATGGTTTGGCATGCTGTGGGAAGCTGGAGCTAGGATTAGTTAAAAAGTCAAACCTGAGAACCGCAGGTGTTGTGGGGCAGCAGAAAAGGAGCAGAGCAAGGGGTAGTCTGCAAAAATAATTCTTTTTTGATGTCTTTTCCTCTCAGTGCTGGCTCAGGGTCTGGAGCTGAAGTCTTTTACTTTCAGACAAAGAATTTTAACAGAGCAGAGCCACTTGGACCCAACTTGAGAAAGGGTTGCTGAAGGAATTATTTTCTGAGAACTTTATAATCTTGGCTATGATTAGGGGATTTGTGCTAGTCTGTCTTGGGTCTTAGAGTTGGGGCTACAGTCAGGGTTAGGGACAAGGAGATGGCAAAGCTTGGATCCCCATTTGAGGTAGGGCAGAGAAGGGGCTGCAAAAAGGATTACTCTCTGCAAAATGTTCTGTGTGTTGGATGGTTGGGAGCTTTGGCCTAAGCCTCAGTCCACACCTTTGGATTCTAGACAGAAAGTCTAGAGGTCCATTTGGACGGGGATTGGAAGTTGACAGAAATTATTGTCCTCTCAGTACATGTTCAACCTGGACTATCATTGAGGATGCTGGGCTAGGACTCAGCTGACATCTAGGTTTGGGGTGAGGGTTAGAAGAGAAACAAAAAGTGGAAGCTCCAGTTTAGTGGTCTGGAAAGGGGCTACCAAAGTGAAGAGTGGGGTGTCAAAAGGATTATATCCTGTAATCTTTACTGTCTGGGCTGTACCTGTGATCTTGTGCTGAGCTTCAGCTGACATGAGGACACGTTTGTTTAAGGCATGGCTAGGATATTTTGGTTTTAAGACTTATCCAATGCATTCCCTGAGGCATTGCAGGCTAAGTCTCCACCAACATAGGTGGAGCACAGAGCTCCATTTGGAGAGAGGCTGCTGAAGGAAGGTGTAGGTTGCAAAAAGAATAGTGATAGTTGTTGATAAGCCACTACCCATCATATTTGAGTTGGAAGTCGGGTGTACTTTCTACTGACTGGAAAAAGGGGAAACAGGGAAACATAACCCATGTTTTTAGAAAGGGAAAAAAAGAGGACCCAGGAAACATACTCCAGTCAACCTCATCTCTGTGCCTGGCATAATCGTGGAGCTGTTTCTCCTGGAAACTATGCGAAGGCACACAGATAATAATGGCATGATTGGTGACAGCCTACATGGCTTCAGTAAGGGCAAATTGTGCCTGACAAATGTGGTGGCCGCCTGTGATGGGGTTAGAGGATCGGTGGATAAGGGAGGAGCAACTGATGTCATCTACCTGGACTTCTGCAAAGCATTTGACACTGTCCTGTTCGCCATCCTTGTCTCTAAATTGGAGAGACATGGACTTCTTGGATCACTCCGTGGATAAAGAATTGACTGGATGTTTACACTCAAAAGATGTGCAGTCAGTGGTTTGATGTCCAAGTGGAGATCAGTGTCAGGTGGTGTTACTCAAGGGTCAGTATTGGGACTGGAGCTGTTCAGAATCTTGTCTGTGACATGGACAGTGGGTTTGGTGTACTTTCAGCAAGTGTACCAGTGACACCAAGCTGTGTCTTATGGTCAGCCTGTTGGAGGGAAGGCAGGCCATCCAGAGTGACTTTGACAGGTTTGAGAAGTAGACCTGTGCAAACCACATGGAGTTCATTAAGGCCAAGTGCAAGGTCCTGTACATGGGTTGGGGTAATCCCAAACACGAATACAAGCTGAGCAGAGAATGGATTGAGTGCCCTAAGGAGAAGGATTTGAGGGTGCTGCTTGATGAGAAGCTCAACATGAGCTGGTAATGCATGCTTGCAGTCCAGAAAGCCAACAGCATCCTGGGCTGCATCAAAAGAAGCATTGCCAGAGGAAACTGATTCTCCTCCTCTACTTCACTTTCATGAGACCCGACCAGGAGTAGTGTGTTGGCCAGTTCTGGGTTTCCCAATGCATGAAGAAGATGGAGTTGTTGGAGTGAGTCCAGAGGAGGCCCACAAAGATGATCAGAGAGCAGGAGTGTCTTTCCTATGAAGACAAGCTGAGAAAATTGGAAGTGGTCAGCCTGGAGATGAAAAGGCTCTGAAGAGACCCTATGGTGGCCTCCCAGTACCTGAAGGGGGCCTACAAAAAAGCCAAGGAGGGACTTTTTTACAAGGACTTGTAGTGGTAGGACAAGGGGAAATGGTTTCAAACTGAAAGAGGGTATATTTAGATTAGATACTATGAGGAAATTCTTTACTGAGAGTGGTGAGACACTGGAACAGGTTTCTCAGGGAAACTGTGGCTGCTCCCTCCCTGGAAGTGTTCAAAGCCAGGTTGGATGGGACTTTGAGCAACCTGGTGTAGTGGGAGGTGGCCCTGCCCATGGCAGTGGGGTTGTAACTAGATGATCCTTAGGGTCCCTTCCAACCCAAGTCATTCTATGATTCTGTGAAAAAAATTGTCCCTGAGAATTTGTTAATCTGTGCTATGGCTGGGATACCTGGGATCAGTGAATGTTTTCAGTTAAACTTTGAACAATTTCAGTTTTTCTAATTAAGTGCTTCAGGACAGATTTATTTCCTACCTAAGGGGAATGGAAGAGGAAAGTTCATAGAGAAGATGAGTAATCCGTGTCCTGCTTTGACCTTGGAAGTTCACCATTTTTTTTCTCCTGTTGACATGACCAGCTTTTGAGCTGACACAGAATCCTAAGTAAAAATTCAGTGTTAAGGAGTACTGTGGTTTTCAAAATGTTTATTTTAAATTATTATTCATAATATTAATACCATTCAAATGTAGAAACATTCTGATAAAAGCCCTGTATGAAGGATAGGTCTGTTAAATCAAATAGGATAGGTCTGTTTAGTCATCAAAGCAAAATTTCCATTACAACTGGTGAAGTGCAGGAGTGTCTTGGGAGGTGAAGAACACTTTGGCAGACTGTTCACGTTCAAATTTCTGTCAGCTCTAAGCACTGAAAAAAATAAATATTCAAAGACCTGCTACCCAGCTGGGAAAAAAAAGCTTTGAATTAACAGAAAGCAAATACTGAATTATAGGCCTATTAGCTCATATCACTGGTTATACAAAATTGTGTTCTGTATTTTGTCAAGTGTACATTGAATATCCCCTGTAATAGGTCTTACAACATTTATCTTTGGAGAGCTCTCACAGCTCTATTTTATAGGCAAGACAGTTTTCCTAATACAGTATTTTAATGATGCAGAAGTTGCTGCTCATACAGATGGCACCCAGCTAGTTTGAAACCATGTGGTTCATTTATTAAAAATACAATTACAGAATCAAAATGTGCCTGCTCACTTATTCAGTTATGGTTCTTGCACTGCAATCTCCTGCACTGTCAGTGCATTAGCTAGCTAGTGGTAGTATATTCAAGCTTTTAGTTTTTCCTCTATGTGATACTCTAAAAAAAGAAAGGTTTTAGGTTTGTGCTGGCTTCTGTCATTCTGACCTAGAGGTAGCTGGGAGTATTCCAAGATACCAAATGTTATCAATAAACTCCAGTGCCAGGAAATGACAGTCAAGGAGGGAAACATCTCCAGTTCAGTGAGCTTTTGATGCAGCGCACCTGGGACTTCCACAAGAAGACTCATCTGGTCTTGTTCTCCTGATGGCTTACATAGCAGGGTGCTGTGAAGCCTGTGCACCCTTGGCTGTGAAGTATGCCACAGAGAAGACCTGTTCTGGGCAGCTGTGCTCTTGGAAACCTAGAAAATCCAAACCCTTGCCTGAGCTACGATGTCGTGTTTTGCCAGTCCCTTTTTTAGTAGATGGAAATCTGTGCAGCCCCATGCAAGGAATAATAAAAAAACCAAAACAGTCAGTCATGAAACTATGAATAATACATAGAACATATGTGAATTCAGTCTGTACCTTCAGTGCTAGTGATGGCATTTCCTGACTTTTGGGTACTTGATTTGGTGTTCTTAGTTATTCTTAGTGCATGAACTTACATACGAATTAGACTTTTTAGAAAATCAAATAGTGGAAAAAAGTTTTTCTGATTTTAAAATTCATACAGATTGAAGTTATTCCTATACATAATAAAAATCTAATCTCAGCTTCATTTAAAACTCATTGGAGCCTCACTTCCTGAAAGTTTGCACTGGCTATAGTGTGCATGTCTTCACTGCACTTTATTTTATTGATAAAACAATCCCAGGGATTGTTTCCATTCTTGGCCTTGGTGTGAAACTCAGGGCTATGCTGTTTAAGACTCTACTATAGCTAACAGTCTGTGTCCATACTGAATTGGTTGTGTCTTTGGGTTTTGTTTACATGCCATGTGATGTTCCTATGATCCTAAGAGATAACTGCTTGTTTTCTGTTGTTTTGTTTTTTTTTTTAGGTCAAACTGTCTGAAACAACATGAAGGCTGTGTTGCAGCTTGACAGAGTGAGGTTTTTATAGAATGAAATTGAAGGGTCTATGCTTTGCTGTACGCTGTAGGGATCTGTGAAGATGTTTCAACAGATGAGGACTGTGTAGGTCAAAACCAAACCTTGTCAACAGCTTTTACGGTAACTGTCCTGAACATGCTGCCTGAATTTTGGTTGGAAAATTAGATGGTGTGGTCCAGAACAAACCCAGGATGCAAACTAATGGTTAAGGGCCAAGAATACTTGGAGTAAAGGGTTCAAATTTACTCTTTACCCTCTTAATTTTATAAATAGACCTATCTAAAATGGCTAACATAGGTACTGAAAAGAAGTGTTTGCTTTTGAAAATTTCCTCCTGGATATTACACAAGTTCAACCTGAAAGTCTAAGGTAGAGCGTGAAAGACCATGTAAATTCTCTGGTATTTTGTGCATTAGCTGCCAGACCAATGATTTTTGGTAATCATGTAGTTGTTGCTTAGTCATGTCATGTATGGTTTTGATCTAAACCAGAGCACTACTGTGCAAAACATTCACATTTAGGATTTCAGAGTAAATTAAGTTGGAGTGACCCACCCATTCTTTGAAGTTTTATCAGGGTGCTCAGTCTTTCAATCCAGTATTAAAAGTCTCCAAGAATGGAAATTTTTCATGTTTTCTAGTTTCAAGTTTCAGTGCTTGCTGTGAAAAATACTATCTTTATATCCAGCTGGAATTTCCTCTGATGTGGCTTGTGGCCATTGCCTCTTGTCATTCTGCTGTGCGCATCCAAGAGTCTGCCTCTGCTTTCTCCAGAGCTTTAATTGTCTGAAGACAGCAATTATTTTCCTCTTATCCTTCTCTTCTCCAGGTTAACCAGAACCAACTTCTATATTCCATGGTCCAGCTTTCTTAGTATTGAAAAAACACGGAAATACTGAGAAAATAGTGACCTTCACACTGAGGAAATACATTATGGAGCCTGAAAATGACTATGTAAATAAAAAGAAAGCTAGGAAGTAAACAGATATTTTGGATTGAAAGCTAAACCAGAACAATGGCAAAAATTCCTTTCTGAAAAGGCAGAAACAATTTTGCACAGTCAAAATTTGAAACTTGTCTTTTTGACTGTTTCATTTAGAGTTACGTCTTGCTTAGTCTTTTTCTTGTTTTAACTTAATCTATTTTTAAAATGGGAAAATATTATTTTGGAAAAAAAGTTGCATTCTAAAGCTTTTGGCATTTCTGAACAGAAATATTTTATTGCAAAGAAGCCAAACTGTTTTGAACTATATGGATTTTCCACCATGTCTTCCATCTAAAACTCCTATTCGGCAGCTTGACTCAAATTCAGAAACATCTCCTTTTTGGTTCTATTTTACCATACTCACTATTAATTGCGACTTCTGTATATTGAACTTCAAGAAGTGTTGTGTATCTTCCAAAAGGTGAACAGGCCTAACCATTTCAGTAAAAAAATGAAGACCTAAAAAGTCACTGTGTAATAATATGTGACTAAGAAGTCACATGTAATACTATGTATTTTTCAAATCATGTTCATGATCTTGAGCAAGTATGATGCAAATGCTACAGACTGAATTTCTGAGCAGCATCCCAGCTTTATATCTGCAGCTGTCCCTTCTCCATGCTATCAGCACATCATCAAGCTGGCCTATGGCCTTTGACTTTGAAGAAAATTCTGCACATACTTGTGTTTTTTCCATCTTCTTGGTATATTTCCTTTGAAGTAAAAATAAGAAAAAAAGAAGCAAAAGTCTTCTAACTTAAAGACTAACTTTTATGATACTTAGGTTTATTACATGTATTTTGTGGACATTATTCAACAATTGCTACCCCATTTTTACTGTGTCTAAAATAGACACTCTATTTCTTGTATTAGAACCACACTCTCAGACCCTCTCAGGAAATGTGGGCTATTCTTTGGGGAGTTATAATGAACAATAGTAAGAAAATATTCTCAGTGTATCAGCAGTCTGTGAGCAATAGAGAAGAAATAACAGATGCTTAAAAATCTTTGCAAGACAATGGACTCCCATTAAAATCCAAGCTGATACAATTATGCAGATGCCAAAGTGCCTCCAACAGTTACCATGCAATTCCTAGTGCTGATGTCTGGGTAATGCTTTGCAGTATTTCTATTTATGGTGACCATTTTTCCCAAAGTTCTCTGAGATAAATCCTTCTGAAATACTTAATTTCTTGCAGTAGTGTTCAAAGAGTATGAAAGAGAGGAGTTTTTTAAAAAGGCAGTTAATTTATTCAGCAGGGCACAAATGCCATACTGTGTGCTTTAGAGTGGAAGTTAAGTGTTTTTTCCTTCTTGCTGGTTCTGTTCTACTGCAGTTTCTGCAACCTCCTCTACCTGCCCTCTGACTTACCTTCCTCCTAGCCCTTCCTGTTCTCCTGGATCCTGCCATATTTTTCACTCGAATCTTTTGTCCTGTTACTCACTCTGGGTTTTGTTTGTTTGGTTGGTTTGTTTTGTTTTTTTTCATTAAAGGCATGCCATTATAAAATGTAACATAACCGAACAAGAAACAAGAACCAAAATAACAAGAACCAAAATATAGCTTAAAATTTTCCTACCCTTTATTCCACTTACTTCATGTGTATGTTACATCCTTGTTATATCCTCTCTGCAAACTATTCAGAGAAAAACAATACCTTTTTTTGATGTATCATTATTTGTTCATGGGATCAGGTACACTGGTGACAACCTCAAGATGTGCCTTCTACAACATTGCTTTTAGTTACTGCTGTAAGGACCCTGACACTTGAATGTCAGTCTGTCTGGAAAAAGTATGAAAGAGGCTTCATACATTAGAGAACAACATCCTAAAATAAAGAATTTGAGTTAGTGTATTCCCTTTTTGGTTTGCTCTTACAGATCTCGTATCTGTCTTGGCTAGTAGGGAGCACCGGGAACATTTCCCACCTGTCTAGACTGACAACTATCCAAGCCTCAAAAAATTACATCAGAAACCAAATTAGCTTTTGGCACAGTCTTCTCCTAAATAAGCAGAGAACTAAAGCAGTTTAATTCTCCAGGAAGAGAAGATGCCATGGTGCTGGTGAAGAGCAGATCAGGGAGTGAAAGGCAGTCAGAGACTTACAGTGCTGGGAAGTTGTCTGGGATGACTTAAAAAGAAACCTTTCATTTGGTCCCCTGTGCTCCCTTTGTTATCATCAGCCATGGTAGCAACTGCTTGCAGTATACTAGGGTACAAGGGAAATGTGAGAGCTGCATTAATAGTAATAATGACACTAAAAATGGCTTCTTTCATTTTATTATCAGGATTTCTAGTCAGTTATGTGACATTTTGACAAGAAGTCACTGACCAGGGACACTGGATGTGATTGTTAAGATGCTGCAGTAACGTGCTAGAAAAGAGGATTTCCAAACTTTCAACCGTTTGGTGAATTTTGTCTGCTGTAAGGCAGTCAGCATCTGCACTGAGAAGTGATGCAGATCACCTACAAAGCTTTGCATTGTGGTGTCAAGTAGAAAAACAAGGTGAGCAGCACCTGGAAAAAAATGCTAGGACCATAGTGTTGGGCTCCATACCTTCCTTGCATTAATCCTTTCAGACAGAAACCACCAAAAGGACTAGCAGGACTTCACTCCCTGATTTCTGAGGAGCATTCCAATCCCACTTGTGCTTTTACTTAGTATTAACAATTTTGACAGTGTTGCAAACATGTTGTCTCTTCCATTCTGTTTGTCTTAAGATAAAATTCATGTTAAACTTGCACAGCTTGAACATTAGGTGGTGGTTAACACTCCTTGCAGATGCAGAAGAGAAAAGGAACGAAAAATGGGCAATAATTTAACTGCTTAAATGAGCCTTGGATCATCCAAGTTCTTCACATGAATATTATTTGTATTGTGCAGTCAGTTCTCTTGAGAAGATACGTCGTGTACAAACAGGAGAAAAAGATCCTTCCTGTCCCTGAGACCTTACTTTCTTTATGATGAATTTTGGTATGTGTCTCTCATCACTTCTGGTTGTTTCAGAAATACTTATTGCACATATAATCCTTGATCATGGGCACAACGTGCAGAAAACTTTGTCTCCTGTGGCCATGCTGTCACTCCTCCACACAGGAACTTGGTGCCCTCTTCCAGAAATGTTTGCCATGCCATCACCCCTTTTGTAACTCTCCCAACTTCAGCACTTCTGCATGTTTGGAAAATTTGCCTTACGATAACAAGTGGGAGGAGTTTGAAACAAACTACCCAGGGTCCAAGGAACTACTATGCTGCTTCGTGGAGAGCATAAAGACTTGCCAAAACCATGTAATCATGTCAAGAGAAGTGCCATGGAACTCAGTATGGGGCTCTGTATTGGCGTGTGCCTGTGAGTTGAAACTCAAACATCCAGGCACTGGGCTGCAGAGAGGCAGCAGCAAGTTCCAAATAAATCTCAAAAAGATTTTTTTTTTCAGCTCTGCCTCAACATTGCCAACTAAGAAGGGGTGAGAGAACATTTGTGCATGGGGAATAAAAACACATCACCTCACATTTGAAGTGTATTTACATGATTTGCATTCTTTCTACCTGACACCAGCCCAGGGGATTGGAAAAGGTTTTTGATCTTAAAAAAAAAAGAATTTTTCAAGATTTCATTTTTTTTCTTTCTGATTTTATTCCTCCTGACACTAATTAGCTGCAGTTATAAGACAGAGCTGCTATTGCTCAGCATAGCTTTTTCTGGGCACCAGGCAGCAGTACCACAGGACTCTGCACTCACATGAATCCAAACCAGGAACAGGCAAGGGTGGACTGGGAAAGATGAAAGAAAAAAGCTTCGAATCTAGAAGAGGTTAAAAAACCTCTGCTTTTGACCACCCAGGAAAGGTCTGGTGCCTGGGAACCTTTGCCACCAGAGAGCAATGGAAGCCTTGAAGTACACACATCACCCACTTAGTTTAAAAGACGTCCTTGTCTGTCACTGAATAACATGGATTGTTCTTTCATATTTCTCCTAAATCCAGTCTAACGAGACTGAAGATCAGTTGTGGAAGTTTTAGGAAGGCTCTTTTAAAATTATACTCAAGATAAACAGGAAATATTTTAAATATTTGCATATTTTTCCTTTTTTTCTTTTTTGTTAGGTAACAAAACACACATTTAACAGGATCTTAGAGATTTTTTACATGCAGTTTTTCAGGGAGCAATGATTCAGTACCTATTCTAAATCTAATAATCCATTATGTTATGCTCATGACTAGGTTTCTTCTAGTTTTAGATATATTTTAAATTTTTTAATTTCTTCTTGCTCTCATGGAAATGGGCATTTTCATTACAGCTGTCAGTGGACAGTGGCAAAGCTTCTGTTTGTCTCTGCATTATTTCATCCCCCTGCTCCTCAGTTGCATGAGAGAATAGCATCCAGTTTATTGCTGAAGTCACAAAATAACTTCTGTTCTAACCATGATCTGGAAAATGCAGAATTAATGGATTACTGTCTATCAGTAGGGTGCCCTTGAGACCAATGTGATCTTCAAACTGGTGGAGAATTCTTCAGATTAGGGTTTTCAACAAAAAACAGTACATGGGCAGGGATACAATGGGATCTTCACATGGCCCAGTGCAAGAAATGCTTCCCATCAACTGTTGGTGCTCACTGCCAGCCCCCCACAGCTCTGTCCATGCATTTGGGCCTCTCCAGCCTGTCGTTCTTGATATGCTGAACATGACCTTATGCTTTTCAGTTCTCTTTGCACCAGGATTAGCGTGAAAATACTTGAGATTAATTTTTAAATAAGCATGCAAAATGATGGAGGCACTTCTACAGTAAGCTGAGGTGATAGATCACTGTGTGTGCTCCATACCTCCCTCCCGCTCTGTGAAGAAAAGGTAACCTAAGAAAAAAGCATGCGTACACACATGCACAATGTTTCTGAGGGAAGTGATAAAACCAAGTAAAACCACACTGTCTGTGGTAGGTGGTTTGTTAGCTGAAATTACATACTTCAGCCACCTCTGTTCACAGAACATATTGGCCAAAGCTTCCTTTGTACAAAGCTTCCTTTACTACACTTGTGGTAAATGCATCATCAGGGCAGATCAGTGAATGGAACAGGAGGACACATGATGTGTAATGGCATCATTTGGAGATGTCCAGCCTACAGCCAATGCCTCAGACATAGTCCACTGAGACACAGGTCCCATATTGCTCAAGGAGTCTTGAAATAAATTATGATTGGGAATACTTAGTTTGACAGACTTCTTAAGTCAGTTACTAATCTGATTCGACTAAATCCGAGCTCTACTCCCGCCCCGTCTCCTTGCCTGGCCACGTTACATTCCTCAGCTCACATTTCCATGCTTGCCCTACTGTTCCTTCTCTCCAAACTCATCTGGTCTTTCTTCCTCAGCTTCCCATTCATAATAATTTCCAGTCTCCTTTAGATTTTTTTCATTTGATCTCAGCTTCTTGTTCTAGTGTCTTTTCCTAGATATTGCCCACCATTTCCACCGTATCTGTTCACTAATTAAACCTATCTGTCCTCCATACCTCCTTCCTACCAACTTCACTTTTAGACTCCTCTAGATCTTTAGCTCAATCCCATCTCAAATTACATTCTAAAATACACATGCCAGCCTTTTCTCTCCTCTCAGTTGTTCCCATCCCACTGCTCTCAGCACTTGAAGCCCATTCCAGCTTTCCTTCCTCATGCTGCAGCTTCCACCCCACCCACAGTTGCACAGCATTCCTGTCCTGACAAGCTCCCCTTTTCTCTCTTCCATACTGCCAAGACCCAGTGTTGTGATTGTTGAAAGTGCATCCATCCTCTAGAGTCACACACCCAGATTTCATCCAGCAATGACAAGAGTTTGTAGCCAGAAATGTGGGGAAAGTAATTTCCAGCCTCAGGCTGGAGCGTGCTTGGGTGGATGGACTTTGGGAGAGTTTAATTCCAAGATGGATCTCTACTGAAAATGTGCACAGGCTCCAAGGTCTATAATGTGGCCAAACTTGGGTAAAATTTCAGGAGAATAGCAACAAGTTCATCTTCGATGAATAGGCCACCCAGCTTGCAAAGAGGAAGTCCCTGTACCAAAAGATGAATGTAGTAAAGCTATTTTAAAAAAAAGCCTTCCAGAATTTTTTAATGTGATCAAAACAATATGGGTTTTTTCTTAGTTGTGTTTTCATAAACAGCTGAAATCTTTTAACTGAAGTTTTCTAGAAAATTGTCCAGAGGCAAACACTCAGCATGGAAAATTCCAGACTGAGCAATTCGTGTGTGGCAAAATTCTGTGCAGCTGATAACTGGGCTGTGGGTTCAGAAGTGATGGATAATTGCCATAATAGTGCTAGCAGTCCGACTACATGACACTAATGTATTAACCAAATCAGGCAGCACTACTGCTCACCAGAGAGTAGCAAAGGCAATGTGTAATTTCTTTCAGCTCAGAGGTAATTATAACATTTCACTCTGTTCATTTGCATCACGGAAACACAAATTTGAAGCCTAATGGAACACTTTCAAAGGCACTATGAAGCACAGCCAAATAACAGTGTTCTGTCAAAACCTCAAAGATATTTAATTCTATCTTTATGCAACATATATGTGTGTAGCACTTGCCAGTTTATCAGTAATACCATTACAAGACCACTATGTTTGACTTTCTTTTTGAGAAGTTTTATTATCAAGGGTAACTTGAACGCTCTTTTCCTCATGGAAAATAAGAAGACCAAGACCATTTTCTATCCAAATGTGCAGGATTTCTGTATTCTATGTTTCTGGCAAATAATTGCAGAATCAATAGAGGAAGATTGTTCTGTCAAAATGCTATGAACACAGAAATGTTTTTACTGGGGTTTATAAGCTAAAATGGAAGCAGTGTGGGATACCATACAGGAATGTGAATTAGGACTTGTATCATAGCTCTGGTTCTCTTGCAGTAGGTCACTCTGTAAGTCATTCCTCTTCTGTGGCTCATTTCTCCCCTGGAAAACTTTATGTGAAGGTCTTTATTATGTTGCAGATTAAGTTCTAGTTTCTCAACTTGTTGTGTAGTCCCATTAATTCAGTTTTCCCGTCTTTGGCCACTGAACTGAATAACGCCAGCCTTATTAGTGCTAGAAAATGTCCTTCCAGCAGATGGCAGATACTGCTTATTCAATATAACCTTGTCAGTCAGCTCAGTACGGCTGCTGCGGGACCTGAAACATCAACAAAGCAAGAGCTAAAAACTCTTTGATAAGGCATCCTCAAGATACACGTGTTTCAAAAAGATGTTGGCCAGTATGACTTAAGTTTGCCTTATTTCTTATGTATTTCTCTAGTACAGAATTCCTAGATGCATGCTTCTTTTTTGTTATGATTTCTTTACTAAAGTAATTTTAAAAAAGGATTCAAGTGAATTAATGATAAGTGAGCTAGTTGTTAAAAAATAGGGGAAGCTGTTCTCACTTTGGCATGTGTATATGGCATTTGAGTACTAATATTTCCTGTTACTGAATCACATGAATTGGCACTGTTAATGTGAATTAATGAGTCAGAATTCTTTCAGACTTGAAGTTAATTGGGCATTTTGTAACAGGAGCAACTCACACAAGTCTGTCCAGTGTACAGCAGATTTAAAGCCCTGACATACTTCACAGTAAATCTTGAGATTGGATCTATTTTTATCCTACTGTACTCATTAGTTCCCTCTGTCCTTTATGTAATTTCACAGACTCAGAGAAGTTACAGTGAAGTTCACCCCATTCTGTAGGAAGGGTAAAATACACTAGCTGACAGAGAGCTCTAATTTCACTGCTATATGCTTCATTCTACTATTATTGTCTACTGCTTAAGAAAAATGTTCCAATTGGGGAAAGGCAAGGCAAAGGAATTAGTGGGAAATAGCTTGATATTTGCAAGCAGGCACAATTCAGTGACCTTGCCTGCAGACCCTAAATTATTTTCCAGGTCTGAGCTGCAGTATGGAAGACCATCTTATATCAAATTTGCTTTCCATTTTAATTTTTCTTTGGCACTTTCTGAATCAGAGCCCCCAAGCTCCCACATGGGAGATATTATAGCATCTTGGCTTTGATTCATTAGCCACTCAGCTGAAAATACCAAAACTATTCCTCCTTGGTATGCAAAGGAAACTAATGAGTTTTGTAAATTTTTTTGCTTGGGAGTTGGGTTTCCTTTTTTTCTAGCTGTCTGGGTTCTTTTGATTATATGGTACTTTAGGAGGCTGTTTCTTACCAGTATTTTATTTTAAGTTTTCCTCAGTTCTCTGCTCCTTCAGTCCTTCTTCAGTGAAACACTCTTCAGAGAATGATCAGCTTGTGCCAGGACAGGGATCATTCCCAGGCAATGTCTTCCCTCTTAATGGGAAATGCTACATAGCTGCTTAATATGGTCCTGTGAAGATAAATTAAAATGCTCCGTGAACATCTAGAAATAAACAGGTCTTTAATTTCTTTATTATGATAGCAAGTCTCTTGGCAAAACTAGATGATGCCAGAAGATACTTTATTGATATTATTCTTATTATTAATATTGATTTTATGACTATGTGGGTAAGAGTTTTGCCCACACCTACTTTTGAAGCCATTCCATACTGCAGAAGGTATCACAAAAGAGAGTGTAAGATCAATTTTCCATTAGTTATCCAGCATAAAGTTGAGTGACATATCAACTATTTATCTTGAAGACTGTTTAATCTGCATAAAAGTTTCATAATTTTTTTTCTGAAATAAGAGAATTCTTTGTGAGACATATACCAAAGGTTAAGTATTGAAATTGGCCACTAGCAAGTCTTGTTGCCTCCTGATTCACAACTAGCAGGGATAAGTATCAAAGAAATCAGAGTGTGAGGGGTTGGAAGGGACCTCGAGAGATCATCGAGTCCAACCCCCCTGCCTGAGCAGGGTCACCTACAGCAGGTCACACAGGAATGCATCATCTTTGTGGCTCTGTGTTGGACTCTCTCAAGCAGTTCCCGGTCCTTCTGGAACCCAGAGGGGCCCAGAACTGGACACAATATTCCAGATGCAGCCTCACCAGGGCAGAGTAGAGAGAGAATAGTACCTCTCTCAACCTACTAACCACCCACCCCCCTTCTAATACACCCCAGGATGCCATTGGCCTTCTTGGCCACAAGGGCACATTCTTGGCTCATGGTTGTCTTTTTGCCCACTAGAACTCCCAGGTCCTTCCCTCTGTGCTGCTCTCTAAGAGGTCGGTCCCCAACTTACACTGGTATCTGGGGTTCTTTCTCAGATGCAAGACTCTACACTTGCCCTTGTTGTAGTTCATTAAATTTCTCCTTGCCCAACTCTCCAGCCTGTCTGGGTCCCTCTGAATGGCAGCACAGCCTTCTGGAGTGCCAGCAAGTCCTCCCAGCTGTGTGTCATCAGCAAATCTGCTGAGAAGACACTCTGTCCCATCATCAAGGTGACTGATAAAGATGGTGCACAGGACTGGACCCAGCACTGATCCATGGGGGACTCCAGTAGTCACAGGTCTCCAGCTGAACTCTGCACCATTGATCACCAGTCTTTGGGCTCTGTTGTGTAGCCAGTTCTTAATCCATCTCACTGTCCAGAAGAAGTATGTCCTGGCTAAAATGTAACACTTTGCAAAGTCTAGCTTTCAAGCCAGTGTGAAATAACAGCATGAAGTGTTCAGGAGCGCCTACATCACTGTGTAACATTGGACTGCTGGACTTCAAACATAAATAAAAATTTTGTATTTAGAACTTAGTATTTCTAAATAATCTGGGCAGGTCTTCTTGCATGATACAACATGTATGGTAAAATTTCTATCAAGAAAAGGAAACGAATGACACTTCATCATGAAGAGGTGTCTCAGGAGCATATATACTGATTTGCAAAATATTATCTTTCATTATTCTAAACATACTGTGCTGCTGTGTCATTGCCCTGATAAGGATCAGGAGATTTGCCTGGTTTGTTAAGAGCTAACCATTGTGTGCTCTTTCCCTTTCAAGTATCTGAAAAGAGAGAAAGATGATAGTGGAGAAAAAGATAAAGGCTGATTGACTAAACACTTCTGCTTATCTTTCCTTCAGCCCTGTTCATTGCTGTAAGTGCTGGGAGACTGAAACATAAATGTTTTTATGCATCAAGTGAAATAACAATCTTCTCCTTAGAATGTCAACCCTAAGAGATGTTATTTTTTCTTTCTTCTTGAATCAAAACTCATAAACCAGATGTGACATAAATAGTGGTGTATATAGCACATGTATCATTTCACCTCTATACATTTATGTGGACCAAAGTGTGAAGGCATACAGCAGGAAAGAGCAGTAAGTAAGAGGAACTATTGAGATTTAAACTGATTTAGCAGTGCTGGTGGTTTCACCCTGTGGGATTATAATCAGCATTATTTTACATAAAGTAATATACCATCTGATATATGAAATTAAGTTGGAATTTGGTCATGTCCTTGACAGTTTATCTAAGCAAGGGATCTCCAAAGCACAAGGTTCCTATATCCCCACATTGCTGGAACGTCAAGTACAGTGTTTCACAGGTCGGGTGTAGATGCAGAAGCAAGGAAGGGTGGAGAAAGGACAGTCTAAATTCTCTTACAACTCAACACATAATGTGAGCAATGCAATTTGAATCCAACTGAGTATTCACAGGAAAGATGCCACTCTTGCTACAATACCCATGAGCATGGAGAGACAGGCTCATTTGTCTCAGATGTGCTGCAAAGCACTTTGTCAGACTTTTACTTTTGTTGGGAGTTCCCGTGGGAGATAGGTACCTCAAAACTTTAAAGGTCTATCTCATCAGTAACTCAGTTTTTTATAGTACTGAGGATAACAGCATTTTCTTAATTAACAGGGCTGTGAAGCTCTCAGAGTTCACAGAATATTATTAATCATGTCATTTATTATGTTAAATTACATGATGTTTTTTAAAGAACGTAGATGGATACTTCTCATTCATTGTGGTGGGGTCTTCTATAAATCAAAATAGAACAGTTGGAACAAAACTACATGAATGAATTTGAACTACAACTACTATAATTGAAGTAACTGCTTAAATCATCCCTAAATATAAATCAGAGCATGAAAACAGATTTGTAAAACTTGTTGAGTTTCACTGCATGTAAATTTTCTGTGAAAGCACTTCATAAGTTTTTTGTGAAACTGCTCTGCCATCCACTCTGCCATGGCTGCCAGTTTGCTGTTTGCCTCTTTATCTTTTCTGAAATGTTTGGTGAATAACTGCTCTTCTCTTTTATACTATCTTTGAAGGAGACTGTCAATATGAAACCTATAGGACAGCTGAGAATGATACAAATCTGCAGAATCATGGAACTGCATGAGACACTATTTCTCTCCAAGCAATCTTTCCCAGCTTCTCCATGCCTTTATAGAGTGTTTCTTCTTAATGTTTAATCTTGCTTGAATGTCTTAGACTTTAGGTGCTTGTAGTTTCTCTATAAATATTTGCTCTTACTATTTAATGTTTTTCCTTTCTCCCTTTCTGTTTGGTCCTCTCCCAGACTGGGCTGTCTGTCTCTTAGGGCAGGGGCAGCATCTAGCTGTGTTTCTGCAGGGCCTACTACTAAGTTTCTATAACTGTGTATACATGACTCAAGACTTCTTGAGTGACTCTGCATCCTGGGTGCTCTCCTGTTTCCTTCTGGAGTGGGCCCACATTACCCCTAGTTTTCCTCTTATCGTTGACATACCTTTAGAAATTTCTCCTGTTGTCCTTAACCCCCCTTGCCTGATCCGATTCTCTCTGTGCTTTTGCTTTCCTAACCTGATCTCTTGCTTCTCTGACTACTTCTCTGTACTTCTATCAAGTTATCCATCCTTGCTTCCATCCTCTGTAAACTTTGTTTTTAGCCCTAAGTGTATTCAGGAGTTCCCTGTTCATCCATGCCAGCCTCTTGACACCTTTGCTTGCCTTCCTCTTTATTGGGACACACTGGTCCTGGGCATGCACGAGGTGATCCTTGAATATGGACCAGCTTTCCTGGGCTCCTTTCTCATCCCATCTTTTTCCCATCTTTTCCATCTGTCTACCAAGCAGATCTTTGAAGAGACTAAAGTCTGCCCTTTTAAAATCAAGAGCCATCAGTTTACTTCACACTTTCCTCACTGCCCTAAGGATCTTGGTTTCTACAGTGTCATGATCACTGCAGCCTGGTCTCTTGTTAATTTTTTACCTGAACACACAACTTCAGGTATTGGGGAGGGATGGGAGGAGAGTGTCCTTGCCATTTTTGGCATCAGCTGGCCAGGTGTGCTGCTCAGGTGCTGAGCCTGTAGAGAAGCTACACCACAGTCTGTCACCCTCTGGAGGAGCCTATCTGTCCTGTAGACAGGGATCTTAACTCCTCATCCTCCACAGCCTTCCCCTCGAACTGTACAGCATGAATGTTTCCTCCCAGTGTGTACCATTTAGACAACACACAGCTTTTATCTCAGATACTTCAGTTCTTGACAAAAATAGAGAAAACCTACATTCTCTTGCATCTACTCTAAGAATCCCTGGCTTTTAATGTCTGTGCTTGTCAGCTAAAACTGGCATTTAAACTCTCCTCCTAGGTTGTAAAGACATGTGAGATCATTTCTGTAGCTGATGGAGTAATCATAGCTGTTTTTGTGACTGAAACACTAGTAATTATAACTAGATTTTTAACCTTCAATCAATAAACCTGATGGAAATAAGCATCTTCAGAAATCCATGGTGGGAAGTACAGGCTCCCTAAAACGAGCTATGGAGAGATAAATTGATTTGTGCCTGAAGAATAACAACATGAAGAAACCTGAATAAATCTGCTGAAACCACATTTGCTGCTCCCCAATTTGGACTTATGATAAATACAGAGCCACTCCGAGCACGAGTGTCCTCTCCACTTCTGTGTCCCCAGCATCTGGAGGAGCTTTCTAAAATCCCAGCTCTTTGGGGCTGGGCTGGAGCTGACACCCACTCTCAGTCTCCAAGAGCAGCCTGCCTGCACCTTTGGAGTCAGGTTATGGATTCCTGACACCCACAGCTCTGTTTCCATTATGGGGGGAGTATACAGAACTGCATGTGATATTTAGTATTTCTCTATTAATTAAGATGGCCACAAATCCATACTTCCATGACATTACTGCTTCATCCTCCTAGCCTACTGATGATACTCATTCTTTCATTCAGCTCCAATAACTCCTTTCATTTATCATCTTCTTGACCTTCTCTTTTTAATTTTTTGATCTCAATACTCCATCTTCTCCGTAATTGAGAACAACGTAATAATATTAATACTTCTTAAAATGTAAACTTTAATCTGAATGTAATATTAATTGCATCAAAGCAAGAATAACTTTAATACTTTAAACTGTTTAACTTTTAAAAATACTTTAATGCTTAACATTGAATCTAACTTCATTTAAACTTGGTATGTATGTAAGGGGAGGAAGTGTGTTCTGGTACACAGCATTTATAGCATAAAGAAAGAGAAGCCAACACCAGCAGGACTAGCACAAGCCATATTACAGTCCAAAGCAACTCCACTTTGTACTCCATTTTGTAATCTCTAAATTTTTAATCTTACATTTTGTTTCTACATTGACTGATCTGAGCTGCAAGCACTTATACTTTTCATAGTTTTCCACATGGAAGACATTCCATAGGATCATGTGATCTTACACATGGTACAATTGCTCTGTATTTAAGAGGCCATGGTCCTTTAAGATGTTACATGTACTTAGCATCGCATATTGCTAGAGGTCCCTGTAATCTGAGAAAAATACAAACTGTTACAGGATGGTGGACCTAAAGTCTGAGAGCTTCAGAATGGGGCCCACGTGCTCCATTTGTTTTGAAAATTCTATGGTGTTGTGCGGATAAATAGATGTGATCTGTGATACTGGTCATAGCATTGCTATTTGTGAAGTAATCATGGTCATGTTTTCCTTATAAAGCTGTATTTAACCAATAGCCTTGATTAAATTATGCCATAATTTCTGGTGATGCTTTGAAAATCCTACCCCTCATAAGAAGTGTTCATTGCTTCTTCCTTGTTCCTCACAAAGTGGCAGTGAATTTCAGTAACAGGCTGAAAGGTAGAATGGATATCTAGAAGTGTCAGAAAGCCCAGTGCTACCTACATAAACATGAGGGCCTGGGTTGTCTTTGTTCTGCAAGTTATGAGCTCACACATCAACATGGGAAAACAGATGTTTAGACAAAAAAACCCAACAAAAAGGCAGAATAGGGAACATGTCCAAGTTTTTTTGGCTTTTGTTCAGGTGTTCCATGGACTGAGCTAATGGGGATCATGTGGAGTTGCTGATTATCATTGGAGTCAGATGGTCTTTTTGTAACTGCAAAAAGGAAAGAAGCAATTTTGCTCTGTATACACACATCTTTGATTTACTTAGTCTTTCACTGCTTATTATAAGAAGGGTAGAAATTAATTGACAGAATGCTCTTAATCTTTTGTGGGAGAAAAAAACTATTTCATTATGTTAGCAGAATATCATCAGATCTCTTCTGTTCCTTTCTGTAACTATTGAGATGAAAGACCTGGTTTTTGCTCCTCATGTAGTCATCTGTGCAAAACAACAACACTTTTTGCACATTTCACTACAGACCTAAAATTCTGCTCAATGTGTCAAACTCTGGAAACTAATTTCCTATATTGTCCATTCAATCTTCCCTTCCAGACCCAGTTCTTACTTAGCCTTGACTGAAGTGCTGCCATGATTTTTTTGCTTCAAGAGATGTGTCCCCATCTTTTTTTGCCTTCATTTCCTCCTTATGATGCTGTGGGCTGCCTGGTTACTTCATGGCCTGTGATATAATTTGCCATGTCTCTGGCTAGGAAACCCAGGTACTCCTAAAGAATAATATATTTTACAGGGATGCTATTTTCTTCTTTCTGTGAACTATTTTTCTTTTCTTTTAGTTGCTTCATGCTGCTCTCTTGCAGGATGATTCACATTCTTTCTCCAACCAGAATATAAAATGCCCCACCTGTTCCAATTGGTTAGATACCAAATACTATTTTTCTTCTCTGGCTCTCAGCTTCAAAGAGTAAACAGAACTTCCTATCACAGGGAATCATTTTTATTATGACTTTGGGACCCCATTTTTTTCAGTTGCTGTAGAGTTTTGAATCCTCCTACACCTCTCCAAACAACCACTTTCAGATGTTATCTCAGTGAACAATGTTCCATGGAACATTCTGCTAGAAAATTATATTAAAGTAATTGGTTATATTGCAGTCTTTAGACCAGAGAGTTTCATGCAGCAAACCTTGCCAAGTTTTTTTAAAGACATGAATTCTCAGCCTACGAGGGACTGCTGAGAGCCTGTGCTATCTGAAAGTTTATGCTGAGGAATGGCTTAGCTATATTTATAAAAAGTAATTATAGAATAATCTGATCTAAGGCCTCTCTTTCTGTACTGGTTGCCAAAAGATGTGTTTATAGTATTACTTTAACATTATTTCATTTTATTAATTTCATTATTAAGTCATTTTTGCCCAAGACAATTCATACTGACCTTAAAATGAAATGGAAATAAATGGTGCCAGAAGTAAAAGTCAACAAGGGAAGGATGATACATGGCTGTCATGTCTTTATCCAGAGAAACAAGATTAAGGGCTAAGTTTTCAGCTGTGCTAAGGCAGAGCTCAGCCCAGCTGGGAGGGTGGGAAGCTGGGAAGCTGTGGTGGCTGTGAACTGCCTTGCCTGCTCTTGTTTCTGGGAAAAAAAATGGTTCCCAGATTGGATGGGAGCTCACATCTACTTGACCAACCCTGCATTTCTGCCATGCTGCTTCTTTGGCCTCTGGGATTCATGTTCTTCTGCTCAAATTTGTTTCAAGAGAAGGAGTTTACAGTCTCTTCATTTCTTACCTGAAGTTTGCTGCTATTTCCTCCTCTTGCTCCTCTCTTTGTTGGACTTAATGAGGTAACTTGACAGTCTTCTGAAACTCCTGATTTCTACTTCCTGGTTTGTATCCCCAGCTCAAAACACTCCTTTCCCTTTTGCCACCACCTCTTGACCCCAGCTGGCCTGAGCTCCTGGCAGTTCTCAGTGTCAGGATGGGATGTCTCCATGGGACCTGGGGTAGAAGGCCAGGGGCCAACAAAGACATACTTGGTGTAAAATGAACATAATAATATCTGATTTGTCACCAACTACACAAAAAATGCCTTCAGGCCCATTTCTACATGTTTTGTTTATTTCTCTGACTGCTCAAATTCTCCTGAGGAGGTTGGCTCTAGTCAGTATACAACTGGCTTAAAACTCAGGGCTTGTTTTCTTGAACATTTGATGTTTGCCAGCCAGTATTCATGACAAGTAGCCCAGTGCCACCACCCAGAAAGCAGCTAAAGCCACATTTGGAGAGGCGGCAGGATTAGAAACCCAGCCGGTGTGTCACGGGCTGTCCAGTCTTGGGATGTGTTCTGGGGAAGGGAGGTGGTGTCGTTTGCTTTTGCTTCAAACCCAAAGCATAGTTGCTTCAGACTATTAGAGGCCAAAGCTGCAAGAAATCTCTGCTTCACCTTGCTACCATGGAGTAAAGACCAGTCCACAGGGTGTTCCAGCCTGCCAGGGGATAAGTCCTTCCTCTCCCACTGCCATAGATAATCCAGTGCACAAAATTGTGCATTGAGGATGGGGTTAGTTCTTAAGTGCTCAAAGATATAAAACACTGTAAAGCTACTGAAACACCAGTGTGAAAGGGTTTATACTCCCAGATGGCAGAGAATGAATGTATGAAGTGCTAGTCATCATCTAAGGATGAAATCCACCTTATTTCATGAAGAAAGAATAAAGAGCTTCAGCAGGGAAAATGTCTAGGATTGGATGTTTCCCCTCCTATCCAGAGGGCAACTGTGCATTCATTTACAGCACAGTAAGTGCACATGCTTATGGAAAATGCCTTCATGTCACATGCTTACAGGATTCAAAAGGAGGCTGTGGGTTTCTCTGTGCTACCTTACTGGTTTTCAGCTCCTCCCTTTCCGAAGTGGAATTGTACAATTTCTGCTACTCCTTCAGACTCCCTGGCCACAGGATGAATGTGGGTCATGTTTCAACCTACATGATCTCACATAATAAACTACTAAAAGCTGGTTTTAATAAAGGAATTAGAGAGAATGAGACTGCTGACAGACAACTTGATGAACCTTCTCAAATTCCTTCTACAATATTGATTGGATTCCAGTTTCTCGTTTACAATATTTGCTTGTTGTATACATAAACTATTTCTGCAATAGTTGAAGCCATCCAGTGAGCCACACACAATCCAAATGTAAATTCCAGACCTGTGTTTTCAACAAGACTGTTGTCTTGAATAGAAACCCCAGTGCTGCCAGAGATCTAATATGTCAAAGCAGGATCAGCGCACAGACAGAAAACTGGAAGAACTTGGGAGAGACTCTCTTTAGTAATACCACCAAAGCAGTCAGCCCTGCACAGGAAAGTGAAGCAGTCAGTGATTGCCTGCTGTTTGCACTAGATTATTGGCACTAGGATTATACATCATCTAGGACTATAAATATAAAGAACTGCTTAGCCCAAAGCCAGGCATCCTGTTCCCAACAGATGGAGAAGTTCTTCAAAGAATATATAAGAAAAGATAAGCATGAGATATTTTCTTCCTTGTTAAGAAGGTTTCTTTTCTTCCAACCTTTGGCACTCAAGATTTGAATCAGCTGCAATGTAAGTGGCAAAGGCCCCTGAGGGAGTCTCTCTAACAGGTGTGAATATCACTAAAGGAGCATTTAGCTGTTCTTTCTAGGGAACATTTAATTTTAAATATTGAAGTTTGGAGGCGAAAAATAGAGAGGCTTTCAGGGTATTTATTCAGCTTTTAAGGGTATTTACTTTTAATTACCAAATAGTATTTCTTAATGAATCTGGCAATGGATTCCGATTGATGAGAAAATTGGAATAATATTTCATTTTGATATGGACTGGAAAAATGAGAAAGGCAAATGGGCATAAACCAGTTCATAAACTTGATTAAGACTGGACTTACTGTAATAATCTTCTTGTGTTTAGGGTTAAAACAATATTATTTCTCAAACATGAGAGTTAAAAATGTATCCTAAGGAACGCTTCAAATAGGGTAACAGAGAGCTGCAAATGAAATTAGCAATGTTCCTATGTAATCACATTAATGATACCTTAGAGATTTCAAGGAAGACACATGGAGAATGTTTCATTATTTTATAAGTGTTAATTGACCTTTTATTTGCTTAGAAAACTAAATGAAAAACATGGGCTTAAGATGAAAAATCAAATTAAATACTCCTCTGAGAATGATTTTTCCTTAAGAAACTTTATTAAGCCTGGCTATAAAGACATTTTTTTACAAATCAATGACAAAAAAGACACATAGAAAGTTCCTGAGGCACCAGACCGTGAAGAGCTGACATGCTAGAAGACCACTGAGGTATTCTATTGTATTGTATCAACAGTCTTTTAGTCTGAAAGATTCATCAATATTAAAATTTAATAACAGGACCTCTTTTTTTTTTTTTTTTTTTTTTTTAATCCTGCAAAGGTAGTATTTCCTCCCTGCAAGTAAATACTTCAGTAGCTTAATACCTAAATAGCTTAGATTTAGGAAATTTAGCTTAGGAAATTTAAAGGTATTAACATTAGAAACCAAATACTGAGCTGCTAACTGCTGTGCATCAAGCAGGCTAATCAATAGAAGGTTTTTTCAAAAGCTAAGAGTCTCCCTAACTGTACAGTCTTACGTTTCTTTAGATCACAGTAGCAGCAGTTAACTAACAAACTGTCATGATTGCTGAGGTATTTCTGCAGAAAAAAACAACTCTTCATTTCCTGGATTTTCAAACAACTCATGAGCCATTTTATGTAAATCTGCTGGGGGCCCACCAAGACTGGGACCTGGGCTTGTGTTTTCCACTTCTTCTGTTGGCTGCAGGCAGCAGATAGCAGCCAGTAAACCATGCAGAATAGCCCCTAAGTAGAGAGATCCTGGGAGGCAATGTAACAGTCAGTGCTTGTGTAGCATTCCTGTACTGGTTTAACTACACACCTGACCTGAGTAAGGAGGTCTGTGGTATTGTGTGACTAAACCTCTCCCATCTATACAAGAGGAATTTTAGCTTTAAATCATCTTGGATGAAAAAAACCCCAACATCGACCAAAACACTAAGAAGCATGGAGAAAAATGCAAGGAGGAGTTGCTGGAAAAGATAAAGCAGATGTCCATAAGACACCAAGCAAGCCGTTGTATCTATATAACACAGCACAAGACAATGAAAAGATATTTTTATTGTTGATGTTTGAAGTAAAGGGGACATGCCAATGTAGCATTATACTTGTGTCAATGTGATAACATCTATCAAACCTCTGGATCCAGTCTAGGTCACTGCTCTTGGCATGTGGGATCACACTCTGTGGAACATCGTAGACATAAACCTGAGAGCACAGGAATACAACCAAAGATATGGCCAGATTTTCATGACCATAGGCTGATGTTCAAGAGCACACCCTAAAGCACATTTCAGGTACAGTTTCTGCAAGGTTGGAGGCAAATATTTTGCCTTGCCCCACACTGTGTCTCAGACACACTCTTGTAAAGCCTCTACAGCTCCATGTAGGAAAAAAATAAATGAAGAGAGGCTCGGTATAGTGAACTGATAGAACAACCAAACCCAAACAAAATGCATCATCACATTTTGGATTTATTTTGAGATACACATCTTTTTCATTGGTTTCATATATCAGTTAGATGAGGATTTGGAGGTTCTTACTGTAACTGCTGAATATTTCATGTGAGAGATCTGGGAAAGTTCCTTGGCTGTTTGCCACTCTTTCCAGCACAACGTTGTGGTGTGACAGATGGATTCAATTACAGTGGCTGGCAATCAAGAGATGTGAGCCACTGGCTGTGGGAGGTAACTGTGACTGTGGCTTGTGAGAGACATGCTGTCTTCCATGTCAGTACCTGTTTTCTAGGGGAAAGAGGTGGTCATCTGGCTAAAAAGGTGCATGACAGTGTTTTTTCTTGCCTCGTTATCCTTGGAAGTAATTAATCTTTTCACTTGCTTTAAATACTAGAACATGGTAATAGGTTCACAGCTACACTAGGTAGCATCTCCTGGTCAGCACTAACATCAGTATGTCGAAGAAGGATGAAAAGGTGGGGTGCAGTTATTGCTGTTGAAGAGGCCCAATCCACTATGCAGGCTGCCTAATGCTCTCCCTAACATCATCGTTGATGTCTTGCATCCTGAGTCTGACCTCCTGTGCATGCTTCTGGCTGCATTAGGCTCTTGTCTTCCCTGGCTGGAAGCTTTTATCTGTGTGGAGGTCTGTCAGCTGATGCCTGCTCTCCTGTTCTTCTGAGTGCCAGTGCAATATACTCAGGATCTTCTACTGCAGCCTGAACTTCAAAAGAAGTCAGAGCTTCAGGGTTGTACCTGAGTGAAACACAACTTTGAACCAGCATTCACATAGCAGCATGAGACAGACTTGGTCTGTGCAGCTGCAGTGGTAAAACAGCACTGAGAGAAGGGAAAAGCAAAGGCCCTCCATCTGGCCTTCCTCCTTCCATGCTCCTGAGACACGGCAGACACAGAGAGGCTGCTTTAAGACATTTGCTCTTAAAAATCAAGATGCTTTTTAATAAATCAGGAACCATTTACTGAACTCTCATGTACTTACTGTGCAGGGCGTGATCAAGAAATCACATTTTTATCTATCACTTACCTTTTCTTGCCAGAGAGTGCATTTTAATTCTTTGGCTTCTTTATTTGCTGTCACCTGAGCTTGCTGTTACCACCTTCACAGTGTTCAGTCCCTAGGAGCAGGACTAAAACAACATTTATTTTCTTTGGAAAGAAAGTAATTGCTGAGGCTACTTTAAAGAAAGTAGCCTCTGAAGTTGTGGAAGCAAAAGGTCAACATCTAATTTATAGGAACTTGAGATGTATACAGAAGCCTGTCTCTGTTCCATGGTCTTTTATATTAGGCCAAATTTGATGCAGTTACATGGGCTCTGCAAAAACACTCTTGTGATTTGTTGTTGAGATGCTGACTATAAAACAGTTCCTTATGACTTTGATGTGAACAAGTAAATATTTCAGCTAGCACAGCAAACCCTCTGTAAGGCTGATCTGCTCTGTATTGTGCTGCTGCATGTTGTGGGATGTGATTACTATAAATCTGCAGGACCACTGAGAACCAATTCACTGTAGTCTGTGAGTAATAAAAGTGGTCCTAAATCCTTCTAGCAAAGGTACAAAGACATCCCAGGATTTGCTAATCAGCTTCTCCTGTTCCACCATAGACGCAGATGACTTAAGCTAGAGGGTAGCCCTCAGCTCTCCCATTGCAGTCTAATTTGTAGATAATTTGTAGATAACACGTGCCAGGGGCACAGGGATACCTTGAGTGGCTCCTTGCCACGTGAAGCCACCGAGGTAGTTAGGATGGCAGTGTGTATCTTGTATGCATGCTCTCCTAAGGACTGGTGAGTGAGCTGCAGACATTGAAGCCAGCTCAGGTGGATCATCCTGGACTCAAAGGGAGCTGTGCTGGACCTGGCAATGCCCAGAGCCACCCTGGTGGCTCTGTCCCAGGCTTCCCATCAAGACAGGTTCCAGGAGAACTTCTCCACTCGGAGACAGTGCTGGACCATAGCTGACTCCTCACATTCCCAAGGCATTGCATCCTACATTCTGATATGTTCAGGGAAGGAGCCAGGACTGGCACCAACATTTCTCGTATTTTCTGAGTTTTTCTGTTATAGGGGGCATCCCTGTCCCTCAACATGCAACATCAGTGGGCATCTGTAAGCCTCTTAGATATGTCTCTGACTAGTCTTTTGGTCTCAGGCCATTTTCATAATCTGTAACCAACCTTCTCAAATGGCATTGGCTAAGCAGCCTTACGAACTATATGTTGGACTGGAATGAGGATGGAGTATGCCATCAAGTAAAGTAAACCCTTCTGGGGGATGCTCAACCAAGTCATCAAAAGCTGTCCAGCAAGAGCAAATATTGAAGATATTCATCAAGAGCATAAATTCCAAGTGAGTGCTGATGGCACTGTGTATGCAAAGCAAAGCTGCTGCCTCCGTGCCACTCTCAGTGTGTTAGGCACTGATGGTCATACACACCAAGAGCACAATGTATCTTGTGACTCTTATAGCCTAGGGGGTAGTCTCTGTGGGGCCTTGCCGTAAAACACTAGAATGTACTTTTTTCCTTGTCTTTTAGCATTTGATCTTCACAAGAGAAATAAATATTTCTATTTCTCTCACAGCAATGTGAGAAAATGATGATATGTATATCAACTCTTATATACCCATATTCTTTAGAGGAAAGAAGATTTGTGTTGTTTGGAACACAAAGGAGACTAAACCAAGCATCAGCTCAGGACAGCTGCCCAACACATCCTGAAAATCAAGTACTGGAGGAATCCAAAGGCATAAAGGTATATGTGTCCGTAGAAGGTATATAGAAGGTATACACATCTCCAGAAGTAAGCAAATAACTTCAGAAAAAACCACAAGAGGCCAAGACATATAAGGTGTGCTTCCTCAGTTTAGCCTGGTCATTTGTGCTTGTAGAAGACATGAAGGGTGAACGAGCTATGCTGCTACACTAAATTGAATTTTCTGAAGTTAGAGATGCATTTTAAGTTAGCAAATCTTTGGGCTACATTTGCTAGGTGAACACATTAAAGTCACCATCTCTTCAACTTTCCTGCCCATGGCTCTTCCCTGAAAGCAGTGCCAACTTTATCATTAGCTGCCTCACCAGTTATTGTGTGGCCATAGTTGGCTGGTTGCTTCTTTCCATTACCACAGTTTCTTTTCCTGGCAGGCCTTTGGCTGCAGAAGCCTGGATGTACCCTGGAAGAAACTGGCAAAAAAATAGCATGAATTTAAATTTGTTTTCCTTGAATTGTAGTGAAACAACCCACAACAAAATAAAAGCACTTTCAAATAAGCTGTAACAGTATCAGCTGCTAGCATTCCAGAGCCCTTCACTTCATGAGTCAAAGGTGTCTACTTAAATTGCTAATTAGCTTTTTCTTGTTATAATTTTTCTGACTTAAATACTGTGTTTGAAAGCATTTTTCATACCTGCTCTAGTTACCATAGCATCCATCACCACACAGTTCAGCTCCTCTTGTGCCCCTGTTCCATTACCAGCTACAGTTGGTATAATAAACTATAATGTCTTGAGAAAAAAAATGTTTTTTAACAAAATGTAGAATACAAAATAAGAAAGCCCTAATAAGCGCTCAAATAAATTCCTTATCTGGCAGCATTCTGAAAATGTCTTGATTCCTGGCACAGCAAATACACTGTGGAGTTCACTCTTCATTAAAAAACACAGGCAACCACAGTACCAGGATGTGGGCAGTCTTAAAGACTAATGTGTACATTTATGCAGATACAGTCTTCTGGGAACCAGCTTGTTTTAATCATAAAAGAACCCTTCAAGTAAATTTAATGAGGAGTTAGTTGAGGAATTTATTCTGAAACTTTAAACTATGTGTAAATTCCTGAGGATCAAATTAAGTTGAAGGTAAATAATGTTCAGAATGGTGTTTCAGTCAAGGGTGTCTAAAACCTGGAGACACAAAGATTCTGCTTAGAGAACATTTCTTTTCCAGCTAGAGACTTCTTTAAGGAGCCCAGACAGATGCCATATGCTGATGATAAAACATCTTTCACAATGTGACATTTGGAGCCTGCTCAAAAGATCAGTCATTTTTGCCTTTTCTAACGTTGCCACCATTAAAATAAATGCCAAACAGTTATGAACTGGAAGAAGAGTAATTGCCAATAATTATA
The DNA here is from genome assembly GCA_038090715.1 of Florisuga fusca. Classification (NCBI taxonomy): domain Eukaryota; kingdom Metazoa; phylum Chordata; class Aves; order Apodiformes; family Trochilidae; genus Florisuga; species Florisuga fusca. The sequence goes on along the minus strand of JAAWXA010000021.1, from coordinate 11,590,960 downwards.
GGTGCCATCAGTGATGAAACAAAAGCAGATGTTTTGCTTTACATGCAGGGAAGTTCTGGATAAAAGAAACACTGTGACAAGGACAGCTGTGTTAAGTGCGCTTTAAAGAAACATCTTCTCACAGATTGTCATAATTTGCCCTCTTTAAGATAGGAAAACCTTGCTTTGAGCTCTTCCTGTCTCACTGAGAGGACACTTGGTCTGTGTTCTTCACACACATGAAAAAAAATTGTGCACTGGAATATATAATATTTACTAATTTACCTGTTGAGTCACATTATTTATTTGATGTTCAGAGGTCTAGTCAAAAGTACATTGATTGGCATACACACACATATGGGAGCACACATTCTCTTTTTATCTCTCTCATTCTTCTGCATGTGGTTGATTATCCACTGGATGGTGTTAGCAATATACATTGGCCAGTGTTTCCCAGCTGGGTATTGTCATTTAATTTACAATTCTTAAACAAAGAAGTATTTTCTAATAGTGTCAGATATGCAGATGAAGCAAAGAAAGCACCTAAAGGCTAAGCAAGTTGACTTCATATGGTGCAGCTTGATCATCTAAGTGCTCACTGGTGTATCTCACAGGTCTGCCATTTCTTATTCGATTTGTCCAGTATTAATATGGAATAAGTAAGGTCTTGTTTTACCTTCCTGGGCAGAGTTGTAGGGTGGAAAGAATAAAGAAACAGGTGCATTCAAAAGGTATCACTCAAACATGTCATTAATGTGTTTTCTTCTAGGGCATTCAGAGTTCATGGAATTTTGGTTTGAAAATACTGTAGAGTCTGTGTCCTGGTCTTGCCTCTTTGTCAGTATTTTCACAGTGGTCAGAAACTTCTCAAGGCTATTTGAGGACAAAAAAGGAAAGATGCCTCCAAGCTAATGAAAGGGTATCCTCCTGTCCTGCAGGCACACTGGAATAACTCGTATGAGAAGTGTCACAGAAGTCATAAGCCAGCCTGCATGGGGAGAAAGTTCTAACCTCAGGGTAGGTATAATGAGATGGCAACAGGTGGGGGAGGAAGAAATATGGAAGGAAAAATCTGCTTAAGCAGATATTCATGTTGTGGTCCTGCTTGTGAATAATCTGAATGTTTTTTTCCTTTATTTTGGCCAGACTCTTGCAAACTCTTATACAGGTGACCGACTTTATACACGAGTAGTACCATTCCATTCAAGTCACGATGGTGTCTTGAATGATATATGCAGACATTCCTACAAAACTACAGCCCTAAACTGAGGGTGAGCCTGTTTCTGATTTGTATGTCGAAATCACATGCAGGTGATTGTTAATAAATATCCATGAAGGCACAACATGAAGGAAATCACACAATTTGATTTGGGCGTAATCCCAAAGCAATCCAGGAGGCACCATCCTAATAAAAGGGAGAGGCTTGTGCAGCTGCAAGGGACAATGAGGCAGCACTGGCTTGCAAAAGGCAGAAAAGTGGGATTCAGAGGGTAACAAATGTTTGAGGTACATAAAAGATTCTTTGTTACAGAAGTTTCTGACATGGATCTCAGCACTGGAATGAGAACAATGAGACAAGCATCACAACCCTGAGAACTCCTATAGTAAAAAAGCTGTCAAAAGGAAGATAAAGTGAATATAAAGTGAAACAGAAATACTTATGGGACAAAAGGGCTTAAAGAATATACTACCTTTCCAGAGAAAGGAGGCTTCAGATAATCAGATCTGGTTATAAAATGCAGAGAACTAACCCCACAGAGAGCTTTGAGTTTTTGTGGAAAAAAAAAAAAAAAATCAAATAGTCTGGATAAAAAGGCTTACAGATGAATATTACTGCTTTTCCAACGGAAATAATGGCTTTTTTAAAAAAGGAAAAAGATTCCATTGCCAAACACTTTAACTTAGTTGAAATACCACTTTTTTTTTTTTTTTTTAAGAATATTAAATCAGCCTCAGCGATAGCTGAAACCCAGGAGAAGTGCAGGTCACAACTGTGTCAAAAAAATCATATCCTGAAAGGCTGCAGCATGTTACATGATTAGTAGAAGATTTACTTCACAAACAAGGGCTGCAGAGCTTGGCATCATGATGATGAGGGTCCCGTTCCCCATTGGCCTCCTACTGCAAGCACAAGGAAGCATGAAACCCTGGAAGTTATCTAACAAAAATAACCTCCCAAGAAATGACACCCCTCAGCCCACAAGGAGCACTCAGATGTCAGACAGTCACTTTCCTGAGTATTTATTCCCCTTCTATGAGCAAAGTTATGAGGCCCTGGCTCACTGACTTTGCTTTGCAAGAAGGGTGGGTGTCTTTGGGTGATGGTGTCTCCCAGATGCCTGTCCCACCTCACTCCCTGGGTGACTCTCCAGCTCATGTAGTAGTTGCTGCGTTTCCACTGCTGCTACCCTAAGAAATTAAATAAAAGAAAAATTGAATGTCCGTTTATATTAGCACCTCATTGTCATCAACTGGAGTTCATGTGCTTCTTCACCAGGAGCTGACCTTTCATTGCATCATAGGTGAGAGTCCCTAAGGCATGGGCTGATAGAAGAGGTCATGGCAGAATCACCACAGTATCTCTAGGCAAATCATCACCACTCAGTAATATGAACTCTCAGTCTCCATTTTCATCATCTCATCAGAATTAGTTATTTAATAGAAGTGCAATGTTCAGAATTATTATTTCAGTCTTTGTGATAATTCAGCCCTTTTCCATGCTGGATTTTTTTCAGTGAAATTGTATTTATGATGGTGGTTTTGTGGCATGAAAGCCTGTTAACTATAGCTTGGATTGGGACCAAGAGAAACAGTAAATATTTGAGCAAAAATGCAGTTGAGGAAACTCATATAATGGCCATTTTTCTTTTTCGATGTAGGTCTTTCTAGAACAGCTTGCTTGCTTGGTTGCCTCTTTCCTGGCAAACAGAAGTCCATCTCCCCACACCAGTATTAGCTATGCTTGGAGTGGTTAAGGAACAGCTGCAGTCCTTCTGTGAGGTCCTTAGAACTAGACTAGCTTGTCCTCCTTTTGCCACAGCCTTTGGAAGGAGCCCTGTAAGCTCAACACAGGACCATCGTTTTTTGGACTGCATCCCTGGCATGGAGGTAGAAGGTCTCCATGGACCCATATCTTGAGGGTGAATTTCACCTGTGTAGAGAGAGCCTCCACGAAGCTTATACACTACCTAACTGCCACTGTGAGATCTTCTTAATGTTGAGATCTTTGCATAGTAAGTAACTACTGAATGTGAATTAAGGCAATACAGTCTCTAGCTGCCGTGCATGGGACTTTGTAATGTGGACTTAGGCTATGTTGGAGGCATAATGTATATTCTGTGGTAACCCTACAAGCTAGGAGAGAGAAAACAATTGACTGTAAGTGTTTTCTGAATGTTTTTATTTCTCCTAAATGAGCTCCATTAACACTGAGACACAGAAATCAGTTAACTATGGTTGTTGAGACGTTGCAAATGATCCTTCCTATGGTTGCTTTAATTAAAACACCTGCTTTCTTGGTTGTCCTGTCAATATTGCACCCATTTATTCCATGCAAATAGAAAGTAATGGTTATGAAAGAAAACTTTTTCCTTCTTTCAACTATCCCAAGTCATCAGGATTAATTTGCAAAACCGTATTGGTAGTTTGTGAGTCTGCATTAATATGTGTGTGCCTAGAATATCCAGATTCTGTTGTAAATCATGTCTCTCTGCAGCTAGATAAGAAAAGATTTCCTACTGCTAAGCAGTTCTTTGGTACCATCAGTTTCTATCAAATCTATCTCTGATTTTAAAAGCAAAAAAGTAGGAGGTGGTTGTTGCTTCCTTCAGTTCAAACTTTTCAAACATCAGCTTTACTATTTAGTCTGTATTAATGCTATTCTTCTATTTAATATTTACTTGCCTTGTAGGTGAAGAGAATTTCTTTCACAGTGTGCTTTGGATTATGTTTCTATGACGTAAAGGAATTATTTTTCTTGGCTCAACACCAGTTTCTTTCAGTTTTTCTCAATATTGCTTTCCAGAAGCACCTCCAAGAGCCTTCTGATGACTACCTTGCAAACTCTGAAATCAATGATACCAGAGGGATTTCCAATTTTTTTGGTTTTGGGTAATGTTCAGATCTTGTACTAGTCTGTGATTAGAGATACTCTTGAGTCATGGAGTATCCATCAGCATCTCTGCCTTGTATAATGATCACCAGTTTCTTCCATCCTACAGCTTGACTCTTGTCTGTGTAGTTTGGCAGAAAACACTCTCAGTTCCATCTCTCTCCTCAGCATTTCTCGGGATATGGGTCAGTGAGGCTGCTTTGGGTCCACTGAATCTGGGCAGACAATTTCCTTTCATCTTGCTTTCAGCACTAGACAAGTTTAATAGTAATTCAAAGACAAGCTGTATTATCCAGACTTCAGATCAAGCTTTAGACTGGAAACTGGCATGTAAGGTGCAGAAAACAACCACATTTAATTATACCAAATACTATTTACCCATCATCTCTTATAAAGGATCCTAAGATTTTGGCCTATTGTCACATGTAGATAGTCCTTCAGTGTTGAGAACAGTAACTGCATACTCTTAGAATTAGCCTTGATTTAAAATATAAACCTTACCTGAGATCCTGCCCACCAGGATGGGGCCATGCCTTCTTAGGAAGCCCCACCACCTTCTGAATCATGTTTTCTTTGCTGTCCTCAATCTCGATACTTTCAGGAGTCAGGTTTTAGGATTCAAGTATAGATGTTCCTTAAGTTTTAATCAAGAGCTTCTGTGGAAACTTCATGGAAACTCTTTTATTCCTGCTTATCCTGTTGGTTGGTGGATTTTTTGAAATGCTGTTGGCTCCTCCTTAAGGGAGAATAAAACTACTTTTTAGTACTACTGCCTGGAAACACCACACTTTGGCAGTAGTAATATGCTCTCATTAAATATAGACATCATCAATTGTATACACATTTTACAAAACTTCTGGCTTTTTGCAAGTTTAGAAAGCATACAAAGACATTATTAATGCAGACATCAAGCTTGGGAAGTAATCATGGTTATATTGGTAAGTGCAAGTCTCTGTATACACTTTTTATTGAATTTCTGTAGCTTGTGTTTCTTTACCTTCAGGCTATGGAGCTTCTGAGCCATAAATATGTACTATATACTTGCTTCCACATTGACCACACGAGATAGATAACAACGATTCAGAAATGCTTACTCGGAGTGACTGGTGTGTATCAGTTTCTGACAGAGAGTGGGCTGGTATTGAGTACACCAGGCTTGGGTAGAAGAACCACTAGATTATGGGTTGGTTTATAATGAGTCATGAGAGAATGGATTTATTTTCCTAAGCATGGTTGCACACTCTGAGTGTGAGTTTCAGTTCTCCATAACAGTGTCACAGCTCCTTGTCCCAGTGAGGAGTGAAGAGCAGGTGGAGGTCTCAAATTGCCACAAATCCAATAGCCTTGATTGACCAGCAAGAGGATCCAAGAAAAACCTCACCCAGAACTGTGGGAACACTACATCTCATTCAGAAAGTAAGAAGGGTGATTATATTAGATACTCATTAAAATCTGGACACATAATCACCATAGGCTCAGCTGTATGGAGACAACCTCTCAGTCAGTGGGGATAATTTTACCTCTGCAAACTCACCATCCCACACGTATTGCCAACACTTCTTTTCCCACCTATCATTTTTAGGCATGTTTTTTTTGTTGGTTGGTTGGTTTGGTTTTGGTTTGGTGTTTTTTTGTGTTTTTGTTTGTTTTTGGTTTTGGTTTTGGTTTTTTTTTATATTTATTTTGTCACACTACTCTGAAGCTATGTGAATTGATTTTGGTACACTCACAGTTGTTACATTTAGACTGTATCAAGCCCAGTTACATTTAGACTGTATCAAGATTTGTTTCTGCAGTACCGATTAGAAGCAAGAAGAGCTTTTCTACAGTCCCAGAGAAAAATTAATCCATTAAGTTCAGTAGTGCAATATTCTACTTTTGGTCTGCTAGTTTTTCTACTATGTCTTTATCAACTTTAATTACTGCTTGAATTTGAAGCTCTATGGATTTAGAAACACTGTCCTTGAGGTCAGCTTTTGGGAAGCTGACAAGTGTGTCTTTTCCCATTTTATTGTGTATTAGCTGCTCGCTCTGAGTCAGTGTCACTATTGGAAATAAAAGTCTTCTCCTTGGGGGAAGAGATTTTAATATTGGAAGAACCCCTTGAGAAGTACTTGTTTCTTTAATATAGAGAGATTTTTCAGGTCTACTTGTTTTTTGGTTTTTTTTTTTTCCAAGTAAGTGTTGGTGAAGACTGTCTTCAAAGAAAAGAATGTGTTCTTTGTTGTACTCAATTTTTCTTCACATCCTCAAAACTGTAACATTTTATTCCCAGTTGAAGTGGATTGGATACAAGCAGTTTAGAAAAAGGAATGTGTTTTCTATGTGTCCAAGTAGTCAAGTGAAAGAAGACAAACAGTAATTTTCAAAGCCATTCTAAAGAGCTTTCTTTCTTGGCCCTTTTTTATCAGAGAGCCTCTAAAGATCGTCTATTCCAATCCCCCTGCAATAAGCAGGGTCAACTTCAACTAGTCCAGGTTGCTCAGAGCCCTGTCCAACCTGACCTTGAATGTTTTCAGGGATGAAGCAGCTACAACCTCTCTGCGCAACCTGTTCCACTGTTTCACCACACTCCTCATAAAAAATGTCTTCTATATATCTAGTCTGAATCTACCTTCTTTTAGTTTAAAATCATTACTGCTTGTCCTATGGCAACAAGCCCTGTTAAAAATTCTGTCCCCGTCTTTCTTATGAGCCCCCTTTAGGTACTGGAAAACTGCAACAAAGTCTTGCCAGAGCCTCCTCTTCTCCAGGCTGAACAGTCCCAACTATTTCAGCCTGTCTTCATGGGATAGGTGTCTTAGCCCCTCTGATCATGTCTGTGGCCTTTGTCTGGACCCACTTCAACAGATCCATGTCTTGTATTGGATGGAATTCTCCTTCAAGAAGATTCCAGAGCTGAACACCAAATTCCAGGTAGGGTTTTGTGAGACTGGAGCAGAGGGGCAGAATTACCTCCTTCAACCTGTCAGTCATGTGTCTTTCTGTGCAGTCCAGGGTATGATTGGCTTTCTAGGCTGCAGGTGTACATTACTAGCTCTTCCTCATGTATTTTTTCCTCAGGAGTTTTGTATTGTTTTACTTAACCTTCCTAGTCCTTCTGTCTGCCTTGTGATCATTTGCATAAAAGTAATGGTCATGGAACGAATAAATAATTTGCTAAAACATGGAAAACAGAAGGGATCAATAAATAGCCAGCCTTTGTGACAGAACAAAGTCACCACTGGGGTTTCTGTATGGGAATCTGTGCTGTTCAACTTGTTCATACATGATTTGGAAAGAGGGGTTAACAGCAAAGTGATATAGGTTGCTGATAATGCACAGTTTCTTAAGATATTACGGATAGACACAGCTTGGTGAAGCACAGAAAGACTGGAACCCAAGGGAACTGAGCAATAAAAAGCCAGATGAAACTCAACATGCATACAGGTAATGTGATTTGTGTGGGGAAGAGAAAAATTCTAGCTTCATACAAGGGCTCTAAACAGACTATTGCTTTTCAGGAGTAGCTAGGTTTTGGTATTCTGATTGACTATTTCATGAAAACATCAGTGGTTTATAGTAGTTAAGGAAACACAAATATTCATGTCAAAAGAAAGGATTTATGAGGAAAGGGCAAGAGAAGAGCAACAGATATAAATCTGTTTTTACAGAAAAATTCCATAAAAGCAACAACTGACATAGCTGAAACTTCAGTGTGAAGGAATGACAGCTTACAGGAAAAGTATGCTTAATGTTTACCAGATCACCACAGGGAAAAAGTTTTGATTGTTCATTGCCTATTTACATGCTAGAAATAGAGCTCAAAAAGTCACCTTATGAGAGCCAGGTTCAGAGCAACAAGCAGAAGCAGGTTGGTGGAACTCCATGCTAGGGATGTTTGTGTATGCAAGAAGTCTGTATATGTGCAAAGGAAGACTTGACAAATATTTGAAAAATGGAGAAAGCAGCTGGGAGTTTCTAAATATATAAATAAAAACAACTTGAGAAAATCCCCTGAGCTGAAAATTGTTGCCAATGAAGAGAGCATTAATGGGAAGTTGTTATATATGTTTGCTCTGCTTACTCTTAACAAAACATTTGCTTATGAAATGGTGGTCTTTTATTTTAAAGATAAACATTAGGATATCCCTAAAAAAATACAAGCCTTTCTTCAGAAGAGAGGGGTTAGAGAAAAAGAGAGCAGTGAAAACACCAAGTTATTCTAATAATGACTAGAAAAGGGGAGAGGAGCAGAGGACCCAAAGGTCACAAACACAGAAGCTGGGACAGCAAGCAGAGTGCTCCTAACAATGCCAAGCATTCCCAGAAAGTGCCAAGAAGCTCTGCCAAGTGATGCAGCAGAATGAGCACCTATTTCTGACTGATTCACCAGGATGTCCCACAAACCAACAGGATGCTGGGTTGCATCAACAAGGGCATCACCAGCAGAGACAAAGAAGTCATCATACCACTCTACCTGGTGCTTGTCAGACTGCACCTGGAGTGTTGCATCTCGTTTTGGTCCCTGCTATACAAAAAGGGTGCAGACAGGGTAGAGAGATGACAGTCTAGAAAGCTACACACTTTTTATTCATTGTCACCTAATTAAATACTCTGATATTAGTGCTAAAAGAAAACATTCCAAACCTTTTGCATCATGTTATGTCATGTATATTGTCCTAAGAATATTTAGCCAGTGATACTGCTGCTTTCCATGTGCTCCACTTTACCTCTTATTTCTATGGAACGTAGAATCGTAGAATCATGGAATCATAGAATCAGCTGGATTGGAAGGGACCTCAGAGATCATCAAGTCCAACCCTTGATCAACTACCGCTGCGGTTACCAGACCATGGCACTGAGTCCCACATCCAGTCTCTTTTTAAATATCTCCAGGGATGGAGAATCCACTACTTCCCGAGTCAGTCCATTCCAATGCCTGATCACCCTCTCCGTAAAGAAATTCTTTCTAATATCTAACCTAACCCTAACCCTGGCACAACTTGAGACCATGCCCTCTTGTTTTTCTGGTAGTTGCCTGGGAAAAGAGACCAACCCCCACCTGGCTACACCCTCCTTTCAGGTAGTTGTAGAGAGTGATGAGGTCTCCCCTGAGCCTCCTCTTGTCCAGGCTGAACAGCCCCAGCTCCCTCAGCCTCTCCTCATAGGATCTGTGCTCGAGTCCCTTCCCCAGCCTGGTTGCCCTCCTTTGGACCTGCTCCAGGACCTCAATCTCCTTCCTGAACTGAGGGGCCCAGAACTGGACACAGTACTCCAGGTGTGGCCTCACCAGGGCTGAGTACAGGGGAAGAATCACTTCCTTGGACCTGCTGGCCATGCTGTTCCTGAAATACTACCTATTATAATCCCAGAATGATGGAATGGTTTGGGTTGGAAAGCACCTTTAAAGACCAACTCTCCTGCCACAGGCAGGGTCACATACCATCAGGTCAGGTTGCTCAAAGCTCCTCCAACCTGGCCTTGAACATTCCCCATGATGGGACATCCACCACTTCCCTTGGCAACCTGTTCTAACGTCTGACTACCCTCTTTGTGAAAACTTTCTTCTTTATGTCCAATCTAAATCTACCTTCTTTCAATTTAAATGATGTGAATAGGCATTTCCATTAAAAAGATTAGGATTTTGAAGCACAGACACACCAGAAAAATAAAACAATTACGAAGAATTCTATACCTAAACACACAGTGCGTAGTTGCGTAATTACTATTATCCATCACAATCATTAAAAAACCCAAACAACCTCAGGATATATAATTAATAGATAATATAATAGCCATTTAATTTCTGCAGTACTCAATAAGCTGGCATCAATGTGGCATTTACAGCAGATTTTCTGTTTACAGGCAGAAAATACTCCCTGAGGAGTGATTTGGATTATCAGTGAGTGCTAACAGCTCTAACGCACTTTTCTTCTTTCATTCTGGCAGCAGGAAAGCTGCTTAAAGACTCATGTTTATTTATATAAATTATCAAGTTCCAACCAATCCTCATACTAATAGGTTTCATCTTCTCCCATAAGCCTCTAAAAAACTTGTTCATAAATTCCATTTGGAGGCATTTTATGTGAGATCTTAATTCATGAAGCTGCAGCACCACTTCTCAAAGCATGGGAAGATGCCAGTCCACTGTGCTGCAACATGGCTGTAAGAGAAATCTCCCCATGACATTTTACCACTGAGAATGGAAGGAAATTGCACCCCTCACAACCCCTCTTTAATCAACTCACCAAATATCTCCCGGAGACTTTGCAATAACCCTCGGTCCGTAAAATTACTTTTAATTTTCGCAGACATAGGGGACAAAAAAAAAAGCTAATGCAATCTCAAGTCTCTGAGTGCTGTTATAATACTGGTTCCCAACGTAACTCATAAAAATGAAAAGACTCGGGTATCACTGTTTTCTGCCCTACCCTCGGGTACCCACCACTGTCCAGTTGCTGCTGTGCTGTACATCTGCCCCTCGGAGCTGATGGAGGTGGAGGAAGGGGAGCCTGGCACCCTCTGCCCTCCCCAGCCCCCAAGGGCAATGGAAAACCTGCCACCCATTAGCAGGGCAGAGAGCATTAACAGGACAGACACACAGGCCAGTGTGCCTGCTTCTACACAAAAAGGGAAAACTTGGTATCTCTAGCTACCCTAGCAACCGTGTTCATTACACTATTATTTTCCTCATTTTAAGGATAAAAGCCTGATCTCAATGGCAAGTCAGTAACTTGGTGCTGCTGGAAGTCTTTAGGTACCAGAAAGGCTTTAAATAGCTGTCTCTGAGGTTCAGCTCTTTAAGTGTATTTAAACACCAAGTTCTCGGGTGATAAGTACCAACATGCATTTTAAAATCTGTTACAGAATGATTTGCTTTCAGGAAGTCTGTGGAAGAGGAGGGGTGAGACCTGTGGGTTGTGACATGCCCAGTGCCTTTCCTGCTCAAAGCTGCTCCATGTGTGCTAATGCAGCAGCTGGCAGCTCACAGTCTGTGCTGATGATGAGAGTGCTCATTATTGGTTCAGAACAATCTTTTCCCACTGTTTCTGTAAATAAATATTTCCCATTGAATGCTTTTTGATTATATGACTATACAGTTATTTTTCACTTGATCTATTTCCCCCCTTTTCTCCATTCTCTTTTTCCCATTGTCTTGTGAGTGCCTTGCCAAAGCCCTGCATTTCCTCCTGCTGTGATTTCATTGCACCATGGTGGAGATTTGGATATTTACCCCAGGAATCCCTTTTTTTTTTTTTTTTTTTTTTTTTTTTTTTACAATAATTACAAAGAAGTAGACAATTTGCTTGTGCTCCCTAGAGGTCACGTTGCAAAGTCCATAGGGTGCACTCAGGCTGACTTTTCTGACAGAAGGGACCTGGGTTAGACACAAAACAGTCACGAGCTTTTCACCTACAAGGCAATTTCTCCTAGTTACCCAAGGGTGGACTCTGCCCCAGGACTAAAATGAAGGCATTATTACAGGCAGATTTGCACTATCCCATAGGTCACCATACCACCACAGCAATAAAACTCCAAATGTCCACAGGTGATACTACATCAGATTTGGCTCCCTATGGGCTTTTCAATGAGGTAACTGGAGTTTATTCTTTGCTTGGTGTTACAAGTGAAAAACAGAAAGAGCCATGAAGGGTCACTGTGCTCAGGGCTAATTTTAACATCTGTTTTATCTGAAATGGCTTATAAGTGATTATCTTTCTGTCCTGTGACCACTTTATACCAGACACTTTGGCCTAAAATCCTCGAGGAAGGGTTGAAAATTGGGTTCCTGAACTCTGTTTCTGCCTATGCCAACTGTGGATCTTGGCCAGTTTAAAGACTTAGCGGGTATCAAGAGCTTTGGGATTTGGAGATGAAAATAACAAGTAGACTCCAGGATAATGAGCAGACTGAGTAAAAACAGGTCAGCAAATAAATAGAAGAGGAAACACTGTAGAAACAGAAAAATATGTTCCATTTCTTTAAGTGTCAGTGAATGAGGGAGTTGGTCACAGCACGGAAGGGCATGAGCTAGAGTGAGCCATGGGGCAAAGTGAGATGGGGCTGAGCACGCAGCAGAGTTACCAGGCAAAGCCAACTCTCTCTGCAAGGTTTCTGATCACAGAATAGGTTAATGGCATTAGTCCCCTGTTGAGCCATTGCTAGCAATGAAGGCATCCTCTGAAGTTACAACTCTCATGTGAGATTTGAAGAATATTCTTACACCATATTTTTAAATTTACTTTATAGAAAGGGTAGAAAATGGAGCACTTAAAATTTATGAAGTCAAGAAATGGATATAGCAATTTTTCCTCTACATTGCCAGTTCAAGGCAGTCAGAGCAGCCTAAATTTAAGATTCATAGAATAGATATTCAAAGGCTGTTGCTTTGGGTTTGTGTTTTTTTTTAACGTGAACAAACAAATAAAAATATCACTTCAGGTGGAATGAAGTATTTTATTCACTATGAATGTTTTCTTTCAATGTCATGAGTAATTTATAAGTAAAAATAAAAGTATTTGACATTCCAAATGAGAGGCTGAAATAACTATCCTGACAAGAATTTTTCCATTCTTGTCATTCCTCTACACAGAAAAATTTGGTAAAAACAGAATGAATTTGCAAAGCATTTTAAGCCTACAAGTAACTTATGATTTTCTATAAAGAAATGTGGGCAAACCTTCCTCTAGCTTGAGTACTGAGAAGCCCAAACCAATCTAGAGATTTATAGCAAAGTAGCACTTAGCAGCAATGTAAATAGTTTCTTCCAAGTCTTAACCTTTTGTTTCATAAATGGAAATGTCCTCATTATTGTCACATTCCCTATGACTGACAATGTGTCACAGAGAAAGTGTGACTTCTGCAACATATTCCTCTTGAATAAGAACAAAAAGCCTCATGTAATATTAGTGTCTGGAAAGCGAGACCTGATGGTTCAGCTACTAGAGGAGCTGTGACTTAGAACAGCATGAATTTTATCTCTGCCTTTCATGTCAATCTTCCTTTGTTGTAGCACTGTCAATCAGTCAGATCACTCTCGTACTTCATTATGTTTCCTCACTCTCATACTTCATTATGTTTCCATGGTGATCCTTTCCTCCAAAGTTAAAAATAATCGTGTTCCACTGTTGAAACTTGCAGAGAAGAAGACCATATTTAATTGCCTACCTGCTGTTAGCTGCCTCCTATATGTGGAGATAGGTACCCTGAAAGGACATCCATTCACTTTGCTCTGGTTTTCCTCACTGAAATAGTACAGTTCCAACTGGACTAGGGCCCTTTCACCAGTTAGTGTTGGTAAATCAATTCGTGCCACATCACTGAGTTTTTAAACTGTACCACAACTTTCTACATGTGCAAAATTACCCTAACAGACAATCCCAAAGCATCATGACAACATGTATACATATATACTCAATAGCAATTTCTCTGCTTAATATTTTCTTGCTTTTTTACTCATAGCTTATCAGAGAAAAAGAGAAATATTAGCTGATGGATTGACTTCAGTGATGCAGGATTATATTTGTGACAATTAAATGTTTACCTGGGCAAGCACATAGAGGAATAACACATTTTGTATGGGTGCCCTTTTGGGAAATAAAGGCATGAAAATTCTGTAAAAATGCTCACTTTTCTCCACTCCTTGGCTTTCTTCTTAACTTGCTGCTGCAGTCCAAGGTGCATAGTTCCTACTTTGATTATTTTGTGTGACAGAGGCTTGTAAACATGCTCATTTATCAGGTGCCCAATCACAAGGATTTTAAGAAAATCAGGCTTAGCGTTTGTTAGGATTTTAAAGCAATTTCTTAAAATGCAGAGTAATTTTATGTTGGTTTTATCATTGCAGGTTTTGAAGTGGATCATGAAATCCATAAGTCCATAAGCAGAATGCTGCAGCAGGGACAGTTCTCCAAAACCCAGTTCTCCAAGGCAGTGTCCATCTTTACAAACTCTACAGCAATCCCTTCTCCTGGAGCTCCCCTAGATTGTTCACTGCCTGGTGACTTCTAAGAAGAGGAATTGGGATCCTACAGGTAACAACTTTCTTCTCTGCACAGCCCTGCCCAGCCTGCTGCACCCTGATAACTCCTTGTCAACCAAATAATGAAAAAGTTGCATTAAAAAAAAAAGAAATTCAGTCTTCCACTTGCCGTTTCCTTTCTTCCTGCTTTTCATTCACCTCCCATTCTTTACCCTGGGAAGCTGGTGTGGATGACAGTCTCTCCTCTTTGATGTATGCTGTGCTGTATCACAAGAAGCATGACCAGCAGGTTGGGAGAGTTCATTCTTCTCCTCTACTCCACTCACGTGAGACCCCCCCTGGCATACTGTGTCCAGTTCTGCAGTTCTCAAGAGGAGTAGGACATGGAGCTCTTGAGACAAGTTCTGAGGAGGGCAACAAAGATGATGAGAGGACTGAAGCTCCTCTCCTATGAAGAGAGGCTGAGAGAATTGGGGTTGTTCAGCCTGGAGAAGAGAAGGCTCCAAGGAAACCTTATAGTGGCCTTCCAGCACCTGAAAGGCCACCTACAGGAAAGCCAGGGAGGGACTTTTTACAAGGGCCTATAGTCATAGGACTAAGGAGAATGTCTTTAAACTAAAAGATTTAGGTTCAACATTAGGTTGGAATTCTTTACTGAGAGTGGTGAGACACAGGAACATGTTGCCCAGGGAAGCTGTGGGTGGGGTTGGAACGAGGTTATGTTTCAGGTCCCTTCGCATCCTGTGATTCTATGATTATTCCTGAGCATTAAAGACATGAGAGCCTCCTTGGGCTGAGTTATCTCAAATGCTACAGAAAAATAATGTGGTGGATAGATCTGTCAAAATGTAGAATGACTACCATGCTGGTGCTAACAAAATTATTCCCAGAAGTTCATAATTTGGCTTTACGTTGCCATCTTTTTCTAACAGAGCAGAAAAATTGATTCTTATCAGTATGGCTTCTTTCAGTGAACTTCAAATACTTGTGCTGAAACTTTATAGCAAACAGATTGCATATTTTTAATTTATTAATTTTTAAACTAGGGGAAGAAAACAGGAAAAATATAATGCAAAAAGGCAACCTGGATGTTTTAAGTTTGTTCGTGTTTAAACAACTAAAGTCAAGGTCTTAAAATAGGATGCATCAAGTGAGCTAAACTATATATGTCACTTTCAACTTTTCCTGGCATGAAATGGCATGCCTGACTAAGGATGAAAGGATACAGCTCTTTGGGAGCCAGGCACACTGTTCCTGCTGTCATCTTAGTCGGAGGAAAAAGAAAATTCCCACTTTCTGATTTCTTATATGGTGCTTATATTTAATTCTTTGAAATTACAGAAAGCAAGAACAGGAATCATTCACCTATCCAGAAGAAGGTATAGCAGGATCTGACATTTGCTCATGAAAATATTTCTGAAAAAACAACTGTAATTCTGATAACTCACAATTTAAAACAGCATTAAAGCTTTCGATTTCTTTCTTTTTTTTTTTTCCCCCCAAGCACTCGGTAGAAATCATAGTATTTACTTTTGAAAACAAAACAAAACAAAACAAAACATGAGAAGAGGCAAGGTTGCACTTTTCTGACAGGGAACAGAAGGCTCTAAAAGAGAATCCGTGTCATTGTTGCTGTGTTACTCTTTTCTGATCCAAAACAGAAAAGTGAACTCTGTGCTCACAGAATTTGCAGTCAAGAAGATGTATTATTTGGTCCACCTGACAGAGATTCATACAGACAAAAAATGTGTCTGTAGAGGAAGCAGTGCACCTACCATACAGACTAACCAATGTGTTGATAGTGCTCTCCTCTTCAGGTTGACATCAGCTCACGGTATTTTATTTTCAAGTGATTTCATTACAGTGGAAGAGATACACTTTTCTTTTTCCTGATGGCATACAAGTGGAAGAGACAGAGAAAAATTATTCTAAACAAAATGAATGAAATGAGAAACTTCATCTGAACAAAAAGAGGGGTGAAAACAAGGCATGTAAGCTCCCACCCACCCTTTACACCCTCAGAAAGAAGAGCTGCATGATAGAGGTTGAGCTGATTTTCTGGTTGCTCTGAGTCAAGGACTGCTTTGTTCCAGGCTGGAGGAACATAACAATAAGTGCAAACCGCTTCCCTGAAGAATTTGCAATCCAAAAGCATGAGGCAAACAGAGCAAAGCAACAGTCTGAGTTATCATGGCCTCTCCCTGAAAGCGTAAGGCTGCAACCTTGCCTGTTGGAACAAGGAGACTGCTGGGTCCCGTCATGGCCATGGTCAGGGGTGGGATCTGAATTGTCACTGAGCATGTCAGCTCACAGTGACATAGACTTGATAGGCTTTATACCACTATCAGTGTAAAACAGGACATTTATGGTCTTTTCTCCTGTACAGTTAGAAAATGATTTATAGAAACAAGTGACTTTTGATAGTAGGGTAAGATGCTCACTTACATACTCTCTATTCAGAAGAATGGAGAAGGGTGTATGAATAACTCCACAAAATCATTTTTGGCTAGTTTTTCACTTGTAAAATTCCCAGCTGTCTATCCCAGCAAAGCTCTTTGTAGGGTTCTTCATTTTTCTGAATCTGGCTTCATAGTTGTTCCTCCTTGATTTTACTTCTTGTGACCTTCAGCCTTGGTGCAATAATACATCTTTATTGGAAGACATAATATCGGTCACAGTTTCATCATTCTCATTACTCATTCTTTTCCAGCATCCAAAAGGTGAATGTATCCAAAATGGAACTGAGATTTCTTTCCCAGTTGGATCTTACAACAGTAATAAATGAGTTACCATCTGCATTTCTAATTAAAAATCCAATTGGTATAATGTAATGAGGTTTCTGGATGCACTTAGCAGCTGCTGGGGGTCTCTTTATAGAACTAGAATGACAATTATGAGTCAAATAGATTCTATCATATGCCATGAAGACCTTTTTGAAGTTTTTCTGTGCTTAGTTGGATGGATTCACAACAGGGAGTTAGGCACTTCTAGATGTTGTAATCTACTGAAATGCAAAACTCGTGTTAGTACTTGGGTTTGCTGTACAGTTCAGGACAGAACTAAATGCCTAATAGGTTCTATATAGCCTTCAAAGTCATGCATAGCTTCTGGAGTTTTGCATTTACTGCAGAATCTAAATCCGTATGTTTGTTTATGTTTGGATCGCAAACACTGCATTAAGAATAAACAGTGGAGACAATTAGGTTTTCTTAGAAGTCAGTCTGATAAAAATGGTGAAAATTTCTGGGGATTTTTCAGGGGAAAAAAAAGTTTTACCTGGTTTCTAATGGTCAGAAAAAATTCAATAGCACAAATTAATCTTGAAGATGTTTATGGATCCCTTTGTCTTATTCAAAATTTAATAATGTTATAACAATTAATTCAACAATCCTTTACAAACTGGGCTTTATAAAGAGAAGAGTGAGGATGACAGAGAATATATAGTTAAAAGCTTCTTTCTACACCTCCCGTATCTCCATGTGAATATTCACACGTAGATATATCCAAGGTTTGCATGAAAGCTTTCTACCAGGGTATTGCCATGTGTCTGAAGTGTTATCATTTTTCCAACTCAAGCATTAAAGTTTATAAAAGAAAGACACTCAGCAGGCAATTCCACTCTTAGCCTAGCTAAACCATCATCATCAGTCTTATTCACCAGCTTTAGTACAGTTAAAGAAAATAAAGATCATGAATGTGACCCAAAGTCCCAGACTGCCTAGATTCCTAGGTTTCTTGTGGGCAGGCCTGAGATGTTCTCAGGTTCTTTCAACCTGTTTAGGGATCTATCTGTCTGAGAATGTGGAGGCATCTCCTGCCCTCTTTCCAGGGCCACCGTGTCACCAGGATCTCCACCAAAACCTGTGAAGCCTTGACATTGGAGCTTCCTGGTTCCTGTTTGATTCTAAGAGAAACAAGAAGCTAGAGGACACAGGTGCCTTAAATAACACATACAGAATCATTGAATAATGTGGGTTGGAAGGGACCTCTAAAAGTCATCTTGTCCCACCCCCCTGCAGTAAGATGTAAGATGCTATTGCTTCCTCACAATTAAATCAAAATGACTCCTGTTCTAATGATAGAAGCAACAGAAGCAACGGAGACAACTCTATAAAATGCATATTTTCATGCAAATTTATGCAAATTCTTTGTCAGAAAACAGAACATTTGCTAAAACAGAACATTTGATAAAACCATTTCTGACTTGCTAAACGTGAAAATAGGCAGATTTTAGTAAAAAAACCGATAAATAATTATATCTAGTTTGCACCCAGCTCTTTCCCAGTTTGGGTCAAGAAACTCTGCTGGCTGACCCAATGAGATTCATTCCAAAATCAGATTTACCCATGGATTTATTGCCTTTAGTAGAGATCTTAGCAGAAGCAAAGGGGCCAGGGTGCTAATTGTGGCAGCCTGGATATTCATATGTGTTTATTAATATTATGTTGTGCCTCCAGCTCATTATGGGTGTTTCTAAAATGCTATTGCTATGCTAATGTTTGTCCTGTAATGAAGCTCTTGGCTAAGTTTTAATTTCTTAAATAGTTTTGTATGATTTGTAATATGTGTCTGCCATTGAGACTGTCTGAGTCATACAGCAGGTGAATTTAGGAAGCAATGAATGAGTGAGAAAAAGCAGCAGCATGACAGGCAGTACCCAAGCTAGTCAGAGCAGCACTGCTTAATCTGCTTTGCCACAATTTGATGAATATAAGAAGAGTTCTTATGTCTTCCTTGTAGGTCAATTACAATCAATTAAGCTTACACTTGTAGTTCAAGGAATTTCTCTGGAGTTCAGCAATGAGATGAAAAGAAGGGGCTCCTGGGAGCATCATTTTATATCTCCTTTGTGCCAAAAGGATAGCAATGTATACAGTGGCTTAAGAAGATAAGAGCTGGGCTTCATCTGAGCATGGGGCCTGTGAGCTGCCCAGCCTGCATAATCAGGCAGTGAGCCCACACCTGGTCAGATGTGCCCATGGGCCACAGGCTAAATGATGCCTCTTCACCCAGGCTGGAGCCACTCCTGCCTCTTGAAGAGAAGAACCCTGGAAGGAGGAGGCAGGTGGTATGAACCTCCAGGTAGTGGTTTTTGCTTTATTTTTGCTGCTCTGTTTCTAAACTTACGCACCGTGACTTTGATAGACTATTTGAACCTTTCTACCCATCTTCTGTCTTTCTCTGATAATCAGCACAATCTCTGAAGTCTCTGACACATCTAAATCCCTGTGGGTGCCACAAGTCATACTGCTGGAATACCTCCCAGTCAGCATGACTTGCAGAAGAATCTTGAGCTGTAAGCAAACTACTGTGAGGAGAAATTTAGAAAACGGGGATAAGTTTCCCATGGCAAGAGGGACCATCCTGGCTACCACCGGTGAAACCAGATATCACCTGGGGTCTGGCCCTAATTGCACAGCACTGAATACCTGTGTGACAAGCAGGTGGATGAATGTAACTCTCCCTCTCTACTCCACTCATGTGAGACCCCACCTGGAATACTGTGTCCAGTTCTGTGGAGTCCTCAAGGTAAGTAGGACATGGAGCTCTTGAAGTGAATCCAGAGGGGAGTCACTAAGATGACAAGGGGGCTGCAGCTCCTCTCCTATGAAGACAGGCTGAGAAAGTTGGGGTTGTTCAGCCTGCAGAAGGGAATCTCTGGGTAGACCTTATAATGGCCTTCCAGTAAGTGAAGGGGACCTACATGAAAGGTGGGGGATATTTTTTACAAGGGCATGTGGTGACAGGACAAGGGGAAGAAGGTAGATTTAGGTTAGTTATTAGGAAGAAATTTTTCAGTGTGAGGGTGGTGAGACACTGGAACAGATTGCCCAAGGATCTGTTGTGTCTGCCCCCTCCCTGGAAGTGTTCAAGGCCAGGTTGGATGGGGCCTTGAGCAGCCTGGTCTGGTGGGAGGTGTCCTTGCCCTTCTCAGGGGGGTTGGAACTACGTGATCTTAAAGGTTCCTTCCAACCCAAACCGTTCTACAATTGTATGGATAGCAGTTCTACAAAACCAAATCACACTTTGACAGGTAATGGCCAAGGTGGCAAGAGCAGTTACAGCAAAAAGGCCTGAACAGGTTTCTGTACTGCTTTACTTCAAGTTTTAGCATGAAAATATAGAAGCTAGTAGGTTATGATCTACTGATTCTTCCCACTCATGATAGGCTGCCTTGCTTTACAGGGCCAGAAGCATCCTAGTGGGATCATGTGGTAATTTATTCTTGTTTTGCTTTTGTTTTTAGAAACCAGCCTAGATATAGATGTCAAAGACTACCAAGAAGTAAAAAAAAAAAAAGAAAAGGTGAAAAAAAAAAAAAAAAGAGGGAAATAAAATCTGATTTTTCTGACTGTTAGGGTATGCACAGCAGTATGATTAAGTCAGTGAACAGAGCTGGCCATTAATATTTAAGAGATTGCAGTGTCTAAGTTACCATCATTGAAATTCAGATGACTTGGTGCCTTTCTGCATAATCTTGTACTCTTGATTCTACTTCGATTCAATTCACTGGGGGGAGGTTTGGGGTCTCAGTCACTAACACGAAGTCAGATACAATATATTGGTTCATTTTCTTTTTCTCCTACCTATTCTTCTAGGGTTAACAACTCTGATAATGTAGACCTGACATTTGGGGAAAATCTAGAAAATTAATTCCTTTTTATCTCCAGGCTAAGCTGAATCAGTGAATAGAGGACTGTAATGCCTGTTGTATGACTACAAACCTTTCCAAAGGAAATAGATTTGAGTACCTGCAAGAAAAGGGTCAGATAAAAACATACTGAATTTCACTTTGAGATGCAGGGGACTAGTAAGTTTTAGTTTCCCTTGTCAGAGAGGAGGAATTTGCATGAAAGCGGCAGCAGCTGAGAATCTCAGAAATGATAACTTATCCAGATCTTTGTGGAAAGAAGTGACTTGGAAATACCTTGAAGGGAGTGGTTTAGGCTTCTGAATAAAATGTCAACCTGCATTTTTATCAGCACTAAATCAAATGAGGCTTATCCACTTATGATAAAAAGAATTTCCTTGATTTCATTTTTGCAAAATCCTTGTGCAAAGCTGTGTTAAAATTTCGTCCTCTCTCTGAGGTGTATAACTGAGTTACAGTGAATAAGTGCTTATAAAGCACAGGCTGATGATGTCAAGACTAATTCCAAAGTATTGCCACTCTCATGACTCTCCCATGAAGCCAAAGGATATATTTTTCTAGCAAAACAGCAACACAACCAGAGCTAAGGGGTTCCCCATCACCTCAAACAGCCTGTGTGAGAAAGAATCCTTCACACCCCCCACGGCATGGGTGGTGGCACAGAGCCCATGCAGGCTGCTGTCTTGCTTCTGGGGTGTTGTCTTCCTTGGTCTGTTTTTGCATGACCATGAAAAAGGTAGCTGACAGCAGTGGTCTGCTGTGGAAGCTGAAATGTCTAGTCACATTTGAAGGTGCTTTGGAGTGGTTACAAGGTAGAAGTTTGTCTAAGAGTAACCTTTTCTATAGAAATTCAATGATTTTTTTGATGTAAGCAACCAACATCAGAGACACTTGAAAAAGCAACTCCTGCTATAAGGAAAGGCAGGTGGAGGCACATGAAGGCAGATCTGTGCATTTAGCTGGAGAGTTTGGGCCTGTGTTATGCAGAGGAGATGGGTGAGTTCAAGAGCTGTGTATTTGTTCAGGGCTTTTGTGATATTCAGAGATCTTCTAGACATTCAACCTATCACTGTAATCCCACATTAATTAATATATTTTCCAAAACAATGTCATTAATGGCTAAATGTAGCTGAAGGACACTGTCATGTCTAAGTCTAGAATGGAGTAGTTAAGACACCTACTGCCTCAGAAATGTCACGGTAGGTTAATGCATAATGATGGTAATTACACTAAATGAAGAGTGTTCAAGTGCTTACCAAGCTTAATTAAACTTTGCAGCACTCCTAAGACAGAAATATTGTTATGGCAATTTTAACAGGTAGGTAAATTGCTCATCCTGGCACATGAGGGTTGGGTAATTTGCTCAAGGTCACACATCAAGCCAAAGTAGAGCCTATGACCTTGACTCCAAAGTTTGACTTCCAGCCACAGTCGTCAAATAATTCCCTCTCTCCTAGCATTTTAGTTTTGGTGGGTTTTTTTCTGAAATAGAAACTGGCTTGTGTTCATAGACCTGATTGTTGATAAATTCCTCTATCCTTAAAGGACATATACCTCCAATCTTTCCCCAGTAATTCATGCCAAAGTGGCAATTTTCTAGAAAGTGAAGGATGTGAGGGCAAAGAAGGGGACAACATGAGGAAAGAAACAGAGGCAATAACTAATAAAAGAGAGTGGAATGAAGGAAACTAGAGGCACAAGAAAATGATGCCATACAAGCGAAACACAAAGAATTAAAGGGGAATGAAGGGTCGAAGGAAAAGTGAAAGAAACAGGAGAAAACAATGAAATGGGAAACGACACCATCAGGAATAAGCAGACAGGAAATTGTGAGTAAAATCAAAATACTGTAAGGATTCAAGCACATTTAGTAGAAGTGCTTTAAATGTAAAAATCTACTGTCTCTTCCACTACAGTATTCTGTTTACATTCTAGAAAAATCTATACATCCTCATTCTATTAAGTGGTACTGTACAGAGGGACAGAAAAAACAGAAAAAAATGGTAACACGAGCAGACTGTGGAAGGAGTCCCTACTGAGATCTTTTGATTAACCTTGCTATGATGAAAGTGGGGAGCCTAGGTTAAACCAGCCATTTCTTTCTTGTTTTCATTTCCTTTTATGTTACAGTACTGCAAAGAACTAGTAGAAATGCATAGATGGTGGTGGAGTAGGTTTTTTTGTTTGTTTGTTTGTTTTTTTAACTCTTAATCTTGCTTTCTTAACCTGGCAAGTAACTTATTTATTTAACTTATTATTCCATTCTAAGCACCAGTTTTCCAAGAAGCTGCTGAAAAAGGAGTAGATAGGAAATTCAAAGACAAAGCTTCACACCTTAATTAACAATGTGGCCTTCCTAACCCCATGAGAAAACCAAAGCATCGAATGTGTAGAAGGATATGGTGGGATGCTCTCCTCTCCCCAGTGCTGTTAGTCATTCTTACCCATAGTTTAGATAGTGTGCAAAGAGTATCAATGTAGTCTGAAGGCAAGCTTGTTTGCTTGTTTTTTGATCTATGAGAACAGCCTTATAGCCATCTCTCTGGTTCCTTCAATGTAGACTATTCCTTCACAGAGATACTGAGAAGACTCTCCCAATCTTGTAGCCAAATCTTTTAAGAAGCTTTGATCCCACCAGGATTTCTATCAGAAATATTTGACTATCAGGAAAACAGAAAGTCATACTTATTCCCTCATCAGTAACATCTTCTGCTCCTTCATTGGTTGCCTTGCTCAGACTTCTGGTATGGTTTACCCTTGGTGGTCCTGTGCATGCCCAGGGTAGTGGTACAGTACTGCTAAGATCAATTTGCTGAGGTAAATTTGATACTACATAGAGAGTGCAGTGGTTTCTGTGACTCCCTGCTCTGCTGGGGTAGATCTTTGTGCCCCTGCAAGAAACAAAGTTTACAGACATTTTACCAACTTGGTTGCCTTAGAGAGAATGCCTTTCATTTTTTGAGGAAGTCAGCAATGCTGAGATGACCTGCAGCGGCAGGTTCTGGATGATGTAAAATTTCCAGACAGTTGTCCCTGTCTGGAAAGGATCACAGTAGGGTGAAAATAGGGTGACCCAGAGGCCAGGGGCTGTAGGCTGCCCCGAGGCCCTGACGAAGGACACACACAAGTGCAGGGAAATGCACTGAGGCTGCAGGTAAGGAAAATCCACACAACACAACAGCCTATACCTGCTATTCTTCTGGAAAACCTCACTGAAGATGAGACATTTTCAGAGATCAAGCAGTGTTTTCCCAACATCACAATATAGCATAATTTTCTGTGATGTGATTTTAGTAATTCTTATTATGGCCACACTCAAGCACAGATTAAATTATTCTTAACAGTTTTATAAAGCATAGAGCAAACAAACATGACAGAACTTGATTCAAAGTCCTTCTTCTGAAAGCCATTTTTGATAAAAAAAATAGAAGTCCATAAAAATAAAAGCTCAGATCATGTTTCAGCAGATGTCTATAAATCCAGAATAAGTACACTAAAGGCAATAGAGTTATTTAGATTTTTTTTACCACTAATGATTAGTGTTACACAGTGTTGCTGTTCTTTCACCAGATACCTCCCAAGTCAAGAGAGACATTTTAGGGCAGCTACTTTAATATTCTGAGGGCAAAAGTTTTTCTACAAATCCTCATTTACTTGAACGTTTACAATATTTTTTATTTTTATGAGCATTCTGGTAAACATAAGTGTTTGTGGAATGCAGCTGAGTGGTTTAATGAATAGCAATAAAACCAGTCTCCATTTTCATTCAAAGGAATAGTCTTCTTATACTCTCATTAAAATATTCTGAGAATTGGTTACTGCATTTAACAGCTCTTGGGGATGACTGGATTAGAAATAGCTACAACTTGTATATTTTTTCAAGAATATAGATTTAAAAAATTGTTCCTAAAAGTTACGTGAAAGATCAATAATATCAACATTTCAGATGCTTATTGGCAACATATCACCAAAAATGCTTGGTACCTTTGGTGAAATCTGAAAATGCAGGTGGTTTTATATCCAGCTGCAATAGTTACACCTCCTCTTGTATGAGCTAAAGAGAAAGTTGTGCCCTGCACCATGTTTAAGATCCCAAACTTCATCCTGCAGTGCTGCCCTGACTGATCCTTGACTCCTGTTCAAGGCCAGGCTGGATGCTTGCTTTGAGCAGCCTGGTCTATTGGGAGGTGTCCGTGCTCATGGCAGGGAAGTTGGGGCTGGATGATCTTTAAGTCCCTTCCAACCCAAACTGTTCTTGGCTTCTATGATAAGGGACAGGTGCATCACTTGAGAGTGTACATTGGGGCATGAGGAGCTGACACCATTTTTTGAGGTGGCTGAGGTTTCTGGTGTTATAAGTGCTCTGTGTGTAAATGATTCAGATCAGCAAAGGCAGCAGTGGGAGCAGCTGCATCTTCAGTGTCTCCTGACTAGCAGGCTTTCCTTCTACTGTAGTGTCTGCCTGATGTTTGTGCAGGAGGAAAAGCTGTATGACAAAAGGGCACCTACACCATACATGATACATTTTAAAGTGAGAATTTGTGGTCTTTGTCACACCACAGCCCTGCCTGAAGGAACCCAATCCATGGGTCCCTTCTATGACAGCAGTGTCCACAGGCAGATGGGAAAACCTGAAGCTGTTGCTTTGTCTGCTTAGAAAGGGAAGGAAGAGAAAACAAACTCTACAGGGGAGAGCTGAGCATATGCCCTTGTGGATCTATCCTATAAACTCCTTGAACCATGGGAGGTTCTGCCATGAGACAGATCATGGTAAGATCTAACACGGGTTAGCTCTTACCACAATCAGGAGCTGCTCTGCATGATACTATCCAAATATCACAGCAAAAATCCTCCATGGACCAGGACAGCTTGTGAAGGCAAAGGTCTGTCTTAGCCATCTCCCTGGGAGTCACCCTCTCCCTGCCTTCTTTTCCACACAGAGAGGTGTGTGGTTCATATCCCAGCTCTTGGTCAGTTCCAGCCTGATGTCATTCATGTTCTGAACTGAGGCTCCTGGCAGCTGCATTGAACAGCAAAGTGGTCTTAAAGATGCCATGAAGAACAATATACATATGGTGGTAATAAGTCATTTCTGAGTCCCCTAGGGAGCTGCATCTCCTGCCAATTTATTGGAGCTTGCACAGCCTTTAGGGCTCCCTGGGACAGAATTATTTCATAGAAGAAATAATTTTGAATGAAAACTATGGAACAGTCACACACAAATGCAATGTTGACTTCCAAGAATGAGTGTTCACACAAGTAAACAGGCTCCGTGGGACTTCCATCCATCCAGAAAATAGCTTTTGTATAAAAATTTAAAATGAGCAAAAGCAACTTGACTCTTAAACACTGAGCGTTCACAATAAGCTGCTTGTCCATAGCCTGATATATTCACTAAAATCACATTCAAGAGAAACAGGAGCTACTCAGATGCAATTTACAAACAGGAAAACAGAGGAAATTAGCTGAGTAATTTATTCTCCAGGAAGTATTTGCATGGTTGTATAAGCAAGGCACTCAGCAGAGAGCCACTTCCATGTCATACCTGTTTATGACCTCAATTCCGGTGTCTTTCAGTGTATTCATTGTGTTTGTGCCAGGTGCCTGCAAATCCAACTTTAAAAATTGCAGTTTTAAGTGCCAAATGAAGGTTTAATTTTAGTCTTTGTTTTTCCTCATGGAAGACTGAAAACCCTTTAAAGCCCAGGCAAATAGTATTTTGCTTTCTGTCAGCTGAAACTTCACATGCACAAATACATATATAGAGCTGAACCACTTATAGAAGCATGTAGGTTGTTGGGACACTGAGAACAGATACTGTTTCCCCCTTTGTGTGAGCATCCAAAACTTATCCCTCCACTACATTCCTGTTTCTCCCTGTCACTCAATGCCCCTTCATTGAGAATCTGAGAACTGCTTATGCTCACTGCTGTTTTTTTCTTTGCAAATTCTTCTCAGTGCTGTCCCTGGATATTTAAATGGGAATTATTCAGAAGGAAACATCTCTTCCTCATCCAGCAGCAACCTTCACTGAACTGTGTCTGCAACACTTCATTTGAAGTTGTGAAGTAGGAGATAAAGCAGAACTGAAAAGTTGTGGAGCAAAACTAGATCATCCACTAGATGTCTATTATATTATTATTATTATTATTATTATTATTATTATTATTATTATTATTATTATTCCCCCCAGTTCAGATGTACTCTTTTTTTGCACCTTTATAACTCATCACAGTGATACAGACTGACGGCAGCTGTGATCTAGGTGGTCACGTCCCTGCCTAGAACCAGAAAAGAAAGGAGGTCTCCAGGTTTCTCTTTCTCCAAGACAAACATGGGCACAAAGGAGTTGAAATTTAATGGTATCCAGTGAGCAGAAACCTCAGCCAGATTTGATCCTTTGACTTTCTGCTTTTAATAGCAACATTTAATAGCATGTCATCACCAGTAAGCAATGACACTGTCCCAGCAGCCTGTTAAGTGGAAACTTGCTCCAGCTGAAGGAGAGGAGATGAGGGAGGGAAGGGAAATCAGCTGACCCAGTGATGTGTCTTCTGTGCCAGTTTCTCAGCCACACTCTCGTTACGTGTTAGCTTTGAAACATGACTTAGAAGTAATTGTTCAACACCACAGAAGAATGGCTGTGCACCGCACCATTAATGATTAGCTTCATTTTGCATGAATTAGTTGAGTTCCTGCAATTATTTCTGCTCTTCCCCATGACAAGACCACAGTGTTTTGCTTTCCAAAGGCAGTGAGCTGGCAGGTTGCTGACCCCGAATGCCTGTGAGGTACAAGGTGCTCATTCCATTTTCTGCATCAGTTGCTAGGCTGGGACATCCAAATTCCAGCAGACACAGGATGGTTTATGGTTTACTGTCTGCACCAGATATTTAGCAGGAGGAGAAAAGTGAAGGGATAGAGTGGAAGAAAGGAATGCATTCACCTTGCCAAGGTAACAGTCACCCATAAAGGAGTCTGTGTGGTTGTGTTCAGAAAAGTGACCCTGCTTGACAAAAACACAACAACTTGGTGGTTTGTATTTCCTCCCTTTCCACGCTCTCTGCCTCTGGAGCACTCCATCTGACCAGGCAAAGTACTTTGCTAAATACCAGTTCATCCCTTCATCTGGAAAACCAGAGCACTCCTTGCTTAGCACTTCCCTGATAGGAAGGGAGCGCCTGCAGCTGGAGCTCTCCTGGGGCTTTTGTTGATGGGTGAAGCAGCACCCAACAGTGCTGGGCTGCCTCTGCAGGGTTGACTCCTGGTACTGCTTTTTATTTCCATTTGATCAGAGCACTGGGATTCAGGCAGCAGGCAGGAAACATGTGAAAGCAGCAAGGTACCTTGTCCACAGCCGTGGCTGCACTTGGCTTTCAAGCTTGTACTGTACTTTTTCAGCTCAGCATGCAACCACTTACTCTACAGAGTAATCTGCCAGAGTTGGGACTGGCTGCTGGAGAACAGCATTTAGTGCAAGGAAAGAGCTGAAACTGCAGTCTGACAGTGCCAAGTAAGGAACACGAGTACTTGGGAATATAGGTTTGCACATAGCAAGGCCCACCTGTCCCAGCTCTGGTGTGGCTGGCAGTGCAGGTTCAGACCTGAGAGCCTCTAGGTGAAGGACTGAAACACCCAAAGAGCACAGATAGGCTCCACAGAAATCCACAGCTTCCACAAAAATCTCATTTCAGGAGAATATATAAAAGCTGATGCCTGGAAAGAGGATACTGGCCTAGGAAAGGAAAGAAGTCTGTAGGAATACTGGCATCTTCCAATAGAAAGCTACCAGGGAATGACATGTTCATGGAAGAAAATCAAGGTGAATAACTACACAGGGAGGAACCATGACAAAAAGCTGTGATCCTCTCTAGGTTGGAGATCTGGGCTTTTGACTCTGAACCTGGTCCCAGGCAAAGGGGAAAGAGATCATTCATGTGTTGCCTTCTTCAAGGGAGGAGTTTTCTGTGATATTTTCCTCCTTCTGTTTGAAATTACTGCTCATGGGGTTCCAGATGCCTCATCAGACTCAGCAGGTCTTTGGTAACATAGCATTCTATCTCCAGTTCCCACCATTTATGGAGTAAGATGAAGTCATCCAATACTCTATGGGCTGAAGAATACAGCCAGCAGAGTCACACGGGGCAAGAGACTTTGGAAACAGAGCAGTGCTACACTTTGTGGTCTT
Organism: Florisuga fusca; assembly: GCA_038090715.1. Lineage (NCBI taxonomy): Eukaryota > Metazoa > Chordata > Aves > Apodiformes > Trochilidae > Florisuga > Florisuga fusca. The sequence continues at coordinate 11,562,066 of JAAWXA010000021.1, read as the reverse complement.
TGCACTCCTAAGCTGAGCTCCTGAAGAGCCATGACAGCTGTCTGCCAGATCAGGAACCTCCAAAGAAAGTGTATGTTTGCAGTGGAGTTGCTTGTCCTAGCACACCATGCTTGGTTCTCCACACTGCTGTTGATGCTATCACTTCTGTGTCCTTTTTCTTCATTGTCTGTACTGAAGTGAGCCTTCTGTACTGGGGAGAGCTGGGAGAATCCACAGGGGCTGTGAATCCCACATTACATAAACAAAAGCCACACTGAATCATGTCCTGCCTCTTCCAAACTCTTCAAGCTACCTCCAGAAAGCCCTCTGTAGTCACTTGCCTACCTCTGACATCCCAGACCCCTGGAGAGGACTGATGCAGAGGCACCACTTTTCCTTTATGTACTGACCTTCCCTGGCCACTGTCTGTGAATGCACAGATACCTTCACAAACTGAAGAACACCATTAAATGTGATAATAAAGCTGAATTTTCAATGGTACTGTCTGACAGGCTGAAAGAGGAGGGCTCAAAAAGATATGTGCAGAGAGAAAAGGAATGCACGTTTACTTCTTGAAGGCATATCTGCAAGTGGCACCTCGCAGACCCCCAAAGCTGTGCTGGTCAAAGCTGGAACAGACAAAAAGCACACCAAAACATGAAACTGTGAAGAAAATGCAATTTCAGCTTTCCAAAGCAGTATAGTTATATGGTAAGCAGTAACCCTGAAGTAAAAGACTCTGTCCATAAGATTTGGCACAGTTCTGGGGTCCCAGAAATGTGGAGTGTCATGATCCATTGCTTGGCAATGTGCTAAGATCCACAGGCCCAGATTTAAAAGTTTCACTTGATGACTTAAACGATTTTGGAGCTTTGTCCATTAAAATGAGTGTCTCCACTGGTCATCATGAGTGTCATCACTTGTCTCCACTGGTACCTTCTGTTCTGGCCTCCTTGGCACAAACACAGGTCCACGAGCCTTTTCCCTGTCCCAGGCCCTGGGATGGCTTTGCCTGGCCCTGACCCCAGAATCTACCAATGTCCAGACAGTCAGGAGCAGCCCAAAGCACCCCAAAGAGATAAGAATACTGCTCCTCTGCTTCCTGCCTGCTCTCCATCAGCAAATGCTTTCAAGATTTATGGGGTGACAATAATAAAAAAATGTCACTGTAAATAAGCTTGCCATACCTTTGAGTATGCAGTTTTCCTACATACACATAGGAAATTTTTAATGTATGTATAACTGTACATTTGCATTTTGGTATGTGCATGGAGGAAGTGGGGCTTCAAAGGCTCATTAAAGAATATACACCAAATATGAAATCTCTCAAAAAAATCTTCTTGGAGAAATACTTACATACTTGTATTTGCAGGAAGCAGGTTCAGTACAATATGATTTGTCTGACTTTATTTGAAAATTCAAAATCTTGAACAGGTTGAGAGAATAGCAGTCCGTTTATAGAATTAAAATTTGAGAAAGGCACATATTGAATGCTTGAAGACATGGCATGATTTTCAGAAAATGAAATCCTGTTAACAGAAATATTGTGCTCACTAGAGATAACAATGATGAAATTACTGAGCTCTTGGAATTTCAGTTATTTAAAAGAAACACAACACACATAGCAAAGAGAAATCTGGCTTTAATTCAGTTATACTGGATGTATCATTCAGTAAAAAAATCAGACCTTACATACTATAGACAGTCTTAAAATATATGGTAATTATGAAACTATAGAAATATAGAACCTAGCCTGTCCTCAACACTGCACAGCTTCACAGCACTATTTTTCATTTGAGACCATTCATCTGGTTGAAATGCAGTTCAAAATCTGAGTCTTTTCATTAAGAACCACTGCCTATTTCTGACAATCCCATAAACATCAAATCCTACTTAAAGCAGCCCTAGTCTGAAAAGGGACTTTGTAAAACTGATGCCTTCTTATTCAGCTTATTGGCTCCCCTGTGTATCTTCACAGTCATACTTATGAAAAATTGCACAGAGAAAAAGCTGCACTCAAGGTAATGCATTTCAAATGTCTATTTTCTTCTTTCCTTCTTCCTTTTTCTTTGCTGTGGTATCAGAGCAAGGAAATGTGATAGAGGAGCTCTGGGTTAAAAAAACCACAGTTATTATTTAAGAACACAACCTGTTTGTAGTTCAGTTTCTGTCACCTAAGCCACTAAGCCCCCTAAATTGAAGGAAATATACAAATACCACGTAGACACATGCACATGTAAAATAACATCCACTCCTGTCTTAATTCCCTGTCTCTGTGACTTCACACACACTGGTGGCAGTCGAGGCTGCACAGCACCATTAGCAAGGGAACAGTGCAGATCCCTGCAGCAGCTGCATCTCTTTGGGCAGAACTGCTGAGACCCTGTTGTGCTGGTGCAACATCTGGCAGCAATGATATGCCAGATCTCACCCCTGACATTGCCATGGTTGCTCAGAGGCCATGGGGATGTGTACCAGTGCTCCACAGCAAAAAACTCCCAGATAACCAGGCATCTCCATCCCTTGCAGCACTGTCACCCAAGTGCCTGCAGGGAAAGAGTCTCTCCTGATGGGGCTGGTGAGTGAAGGTGGCAGAGGAGTGTGATGGGTTAACCCCATCTGCAGGAATCAGACCACCTTCTGTGCCATATACATTGCCTCAGCCACAACCTCAGCATAGAATCATAGAATAATAGAATCATAGTATCATAGAATGTCAGGCTGGAAGGGGCCTCAAGGATCATCTGGTCCAACCCTCGTAATATTATTGTTTGTATAATACATCCCAGCACACCTTCGAGCTGAGACTTAAAACTTTCCAAAGTGGGGGAATCCACCACTTCTCCTGGGAGACCATTCCAATGTCTGACTGTCCTCAGTGTGAAAAATCTCCCCAGGAGCAACTTGTGCCCCCTGCCCCTTGTCTTGTCCATGTGACTCCTTGTAAATAGGGAGTCTCCATATTCTTTGTAGCTGCCCTTTAAGTACTGGAACATTGTAATAACGTCTCCCCTAAGCCTTTGCTTCTCAAGGCTGAACAAACCCAATCTTTTTAGCATGTCAATGTACCCTGGAGTCTGAGGGAAAGGAAAGAGGCAGGACACAGATATTAAACAGCTACTTTCCTCTTTGCAGAAGGCTAAAGAACAGAATGGAGTGATGGTTCTCAGAGAATAGGGTCTCTTTCCTGCATTCGTTGCCAGGAGAGGTGGCAGATACCACAGTAAAGAGACCCTTGAAGGGGAAGAGCTGGCAGAGAATGACATGAAGGACCAGACGTTCTCTTCATGACTGACTGGGAAAAATTTAGTCTGAGAAAGGCAAGCATGAGGGATGCTTTCTAATAGCCTCTACACATGTAAAATGTTGATTTGAAAAGTGAGAAAATTAACTGGGAGTGGAAAGGGAGCAAAGGGACTGATTTACCATAAAGGTGGCTTAGGAAAATCTGCTTTGCAGCAAGCAGGTTGTGAAATCTCACTCCCAGACTTTCCTTGCCCAGGATCTAGAGAGCCCCTTACTCAAAATAATATAGACAAAAGTGGTTCTACTTTGGGAAGCAATCAACTGCATTACCTCCCAGAGTCCTTCATAGAACTATTTTCTTCTGCCTATTTAATATTTTAATTGCTTGGGAGTTTTGCTCTAACCCTTACCTGCTAAATAAGGCTGAACATTCTGCAGCCCAGAGCTGGGAGAAGGGGGCTGTAAGTAGCTGGGGGTGGCAAGATCTTCAAAGCCTTATGGCTAATGTGGAAGTGAGTCTTAATGGCTGTTGATTAAAAAAAAAAAAAAAAAATTGGTTGCAAAATGCTCTTAATTATCTTCTTCATAACTAACAAGCTTGCTTTAGTTTTATCCCCCAGAGCCTGACATTTCAGCTAAAAAATATATTTCCAAAGCATGGACTTGTCACTGTTTCTTCTCTTCCTTTTTACCTGGACATGGTTGAGAAAGCAGTGTTCTCCTTTTATCCACTTCTGCAGCTGTTAACAAGCATCAGAATAATTAAGTGATCTTACCCAGCAGCAAATCACTAAATATTCTTTGAAAACCATGCATAATTGAAAGGAACATCTTTTTTTACCCTGTCTATTATGCCAAAGCCTCATTTTCTCTGCTTCATGCTGTAACTTCCTTGCATCTCTGTAGGTGTGTTTTCTGGCTGCCTCAGCTTCGGAAGGCTTGAGTCTTCCAAGCAGCATCATAAGGAAAAAAAATAAGTGTTCAGTAAAAAATATGTATAAGTTATGCTTTTAATTCTGTTATGCCTGCAAAACTAAGAGCATAACACAAGTGGATTAGGTGACTCAAGCTGCTTGCAGGGATGTTCTACCCCAAGGGCTATAGATGTATTTCTGAAAAAAATCTGCAGTTTATTAGGCTCTTGCTTGACAGCAGCATTGCTGAAGCTTGTGTAGAGGCTCTCATCTTCGTGCCCTGACAGCTCATTCCTCCCCCTTATTCTCTGTATGTGCTCTGCTATTTTGCTTTTTTTTAATGGTGGTCAGAAATGAAGTGAGACTTATAAAATATATATTGATGTTGCCACTCAAAATAGACATCAGGCAAATGAAGTAAACAGCAGGAGAGTAATTGCTCTCATCTAGTCAAGAGAAGCTCAATATACCTTAATAGCAATCGCTACCCAGGAATGGTCATGGGGTGGGTTTAGGCTTACAAGTCACTCTCATTTCCTTGTTATTTATTGGGATGGAGAGAGCAACAGGCATGAATGGCCCAGAATGATGAGCACAAAGCCAGCCTTATGATCGAAGCGCCTCAAGCAAAAATAAAATCTTATCTCTGACAGCAGGAGGAAGAAATCCCACTGCAGCAATAAATCCAAAGGAACAGGATGAAGCTCTTAGTTACATCCTTTGATTCAGCTGTAGGATGGGAGCAAGCAGCCTGTGCGGAGCTGAAGACCAAAAGATCAATCAGCTACAGCTTCTGTTTTTGTCTAATACAGGCACAGTCTCTTTCCCTACATTTATCCTCTTTCCCAGGTTATCCCAGTTCTGTCCTGAAAGATCTGAAGGTCTGCTTGCAGTGCATGACCTGAAACCATTGCTCCCTTCAGCACTATCCTTATGTTTGCTATTTGTGCTCCTTAGACCCAGCAATTACAGTCGAGTGTCCTAAGTTTCCCCAAAACAGTGATGTTTTGTGTTGTTGTTTCTAAAATAATAGTTTCCAGAGGCTGTTTCCCACCACACAATAAGCATTTGAAAGGACCATTGTGTTTGGAGGCAACCTAATTCCCCTGTGGCTTTTTCCCAAGTCCCAGCACTGCTGTGTTACTGAGGATGCTTTCTCCCTCCTCCCAACCTTGAAATGCCAAATATATCCTGACTACAGATGTTGCAGATGATATAATGACATTGGATTGTAATTCAGATGATGATTTTACTGCCAAGTAAAGTTTTACTGACTACAGTTAGTTTTACTGACTACAAACCTAGCAATATTCTCCAGTGAGAAAACAATATTTACAGTAGGATTTCAGCCACAGCAGCCCCATGCTGCATCCAAGCATCTGTTTACAAGAAGTTCAAAGAGGTTGAATTGGCTACTGCAAGAAGTGACCAACTTCCCATTTTGTTAGGACGTACTTCCCTGCATGCTATCACTGAATATTGCCTCCACTTAAATATTAGGTTAAATTTTACAGACATCCGTGCAGAAATAGCTGCTCATACAACTGAATTGTGGCACAAACTTTAATGGTAGAAAGAAACACCGAGGGGAAATCCATTGCTGGGCCACAGTCCTTGGCACAGTCCAGGTTGTGCTCTGCACTGTGTTGAGCGACCAAGGCTTAAGCTGAGATGGAGGCTGTAGCACCATCCTAACTTCTAACTTCCTGACACACTCTGATTTGTATCACAGCCTTCATGTTTTTTAAACAGAGCAATTCCTGTATGTTTAATACAGAAGCTGCTATTTGCCGTGGGGTTTCCAAAATTTATATGCCTGCAGGATGTTTAAAAATATTTCCAAATCAGCCTATCATTGCAGGTTTTTCTCCTGTCAAGAATGTTTATGTAATAAAAGCAAAGATCTCAACAAATGCCTCCCTTGTAACTTTGTCTGTATACAGAGGGTGAGATTTGTGTACAACAGGTGTCAGTTATACGTGTGCTTCCCTGCCCTGGTAAACATCTCCTCCACTCTCTAAATTACTAACTTCATATGCAAACGTAGCAGGTTTGCAGAAAAATACACTGCAGCTCTCAAGGTTCAGATTTAATCTACCAAAAAAAAAGTTTGCAAAACTACAGGGTAATGTATGCCTTTAGTATTACCCACTTCAGAGCTACTAGACATATTGTAACCACTTTCTACAGAGTGATAAGTGGACCTTACTGGGAGGAAGGAATGGCTTCTGGCAGGATGGGTTTTATGGGGGTTTTTATTTTATTTATTCATGAGGAACATGCAAGGCAGAGGCCACAAGGGAGAAAGTATTTGGAGTTCCTCAGTCCACTCTAACACTGCTCATAGCTGTGGTTGGATGGACAGGAGGTTTGGCAGCAGCAGGAGATGGAGCAGCCACTGAGTCCCATGCCCAGCATTTCTTCCAGGCAGAACTAATCCTACAGCACCCAACCCAGGGGTCAAAGTATGGCTGCTTTATTGCAGGTGTACTCCCTGCTTTGAGAGGGCTCCATAGCAATCCCTCTATCAGGGGCTGTGAGCAGATGGCAGGCAGCAGCTCCACATAGAAGTGCAATAGAGACCATGTCAGGGGAACAGCAGCACAACTGGCCCCAGCACTTGGCTTGACTCCACATGGAGCCAGCACTACCCCATGACACCCTTCCCTGCATGGACACTGAAAAGGATGCTGAGCCTCTTGCCCAGATGCAGGAGACACCAGAAGGCCTTATTACCCCTTTTCTCTCCCAAGGTCCAGTCCCTCTCCTCCCACATCTCAAGGGTTCTTCAGCCATTTTCAGGATCTTTCCAAGATCTTTTGCTGCCACTCTGTGCTCCCTTTAGTCCTTCTTAATGAAGTAGCCATAGAAGTTACTGATTCCTCCCTGATGGCATTTTAACCTTTTTGTCTTCTACAGCTGCTTTTCCTGGCAGGTGTTCTCCAGCTGCAGTCTGAGCTGATCCCCTCCTTCCTGTGGGGGATTATAGAGCCCACAGACACTTTGGTGCTGTCTCTCTTCTGGAGGTCTCTTCTCCTGCAGCCACTTGGGCACCCATCCTGCTCTCTCCCAGAGACCCATCCAGGAGCCCATTACTCCACCACAATGGTGCAAAGGCTCTTGACACTGAAGGAGAAGCAGACTCATCTTTTCCTGACTGCAACCAGATTGTCTGCCTGCATACAAGAACCAAGAAAAAAATGGTAGCAATATTATTCAGTAGCTCAATTTTTATTCAGGATGGACACAAACACAAGGCAAGGCAAGGAAAATAAAGGATTGTGAATATGAGCAGTTTTAGAACAATACACTCACATGAAATATTCTTCCTTACTGGGGGAAGTTAGGGAAAAAAACATGCGCTCTGAAGAAACTGTAGTAGTTCCCCTCAGGAAGCTCTATTTTGGGATAACATAAAATATGTGCTGGTTGGATTAATATTTAGCGTGGCTGAAAAATTGTATTGCCCTATTAGAAGTTCCTCCCAAAACTGGGAACAAGCCAAAGTCCATTCTGAAGTAATACCTATAGAAAGGTAAGCACCTCACAAGAGGAAGATGCTATCATAAGTCAAAGAAAAAGTTTAGAAGTTATACTTGTAATTAAGAAAACAAAATTAAGAAGTTAATGGCAGAAGGAAAAAATAGAGATGCCTGGACATTGATACTGTGTTGGATCACCTTTATTTATGTGGTTGTTAAATAATCTGTTGATTCAGAATTGTGAAAATTTGGATTATTTTCCAGATCTGGAATTTGCTTGGGAAAAGCCATGCAATAACTCACGCCAAACTACACAAACACACACGTGTATTTTGAAGGTACTTTATTAAGATAGAATCAAGCTCTTTTTTCACCAGTGTTATGAATTTTTCTGGGAAGAATGGAGTATTTTTAAACATTCTGTAGTAAATATATCTTTTTTTTTTTTTCTAGATATCAAAAGTCCTCTCTTATTATCTGTGGCAGTGAAATACCAGCCCTTTAGAGCCTGGTTCAAAGAGGTCCTACATCTTCCTCCTCTACTAGTTCTGAATGTTTTCTGTGGCTAAGATTCATGACTGTACAGATGGTCTATTCATCATGTTAGGCTCAATTACCTCTCAAAATATATAGAGGAAAGCATGTTTCAGTTGAAGTCAGTGTTGAAATTCCTATTACTGCAATGGGGCTACGATTCCTCTCACAGGGTTTAAACAGCATACTGACCTTTGGGAGGTCCTCTGGATGGAAGTGAAATTCATAAAGTGTGTGTATTGCCATGTTTGATAGCAATGTTTCTAGCAGATACTATTTCTGTAGTGTTTTATTGCAAAAAGTAGTCCTGCCATTTGCCAAAGCAATTTTTCAAATCTGAGATTGTTCAATGTTTTTTTTACAATTAATGGCATTATGGAGACTCTTAATTTAATTGTTCAGCACTGTATTCTCTCTTTTGATGGATGTCATAGGTCATTAATTTTCTTGCTTCTTTTTCAATTAGCCTAGATAGCTTTTCCACCTTACTGTTTAACCCTTTATATGCATCCAGCAGAATGGGTGCAGCCCTAATCTGACACATGGCATGAGACAAGGATGTATATGCTGCACTTTGACAGTAGTTCTAATGCTCACACACACAAATTAGTTTGGCTTTTGACCCAGAAATTTCTTTGTCAGATTCTTATTTTTCCTTCTCTAAAAATGGGTTTAAAATCAGAGCTAAAATTAAAATATTCCATCTTTATGCTTCCTCCAGCATTCTAATGGTGTGAAATATGCCAGTTCTTGTATTTATTAAATATACTTGCAGAACTTCAAAACAGTATTGTGAACTCCAGTCCTGTCTTAGTATGTGTTCAGGATTTCAAAGCAAACCCTTCTCAAAGCAGAAGTACTGAAAGCTCACTCATAGTTTTGTTAAATAAAATTACTCTTCTAAACACTCCAGCATTCCTCCAGTCTAAAAAGTCGAGGTCTAGGAGCCTGTGTGGTGAGTAAGTGCACAAAGAATGTCCTGACTTTTAACTTGCACTTATAAAACAAACTATTAATAACAGGTCAAGGTCTTAAAAGAATGGAGCAATTTACTGCTTATGTAATAGGAATACATGTGGCAAAAAAGGTGTAGAAATCTTTGGATAGCAAAATTGTTTGCAGATGGCAAAGCCATAAGTGAGTATACAAATCATGGCAATGAGAACTGTATCAGGAAAATTAATTTCAAAGTGCTGGAAAGATGTGTAGAAGACTATATTAAAAATATACTAGAATGTTTGTATGTTCGTTTGGGTTTTTTTCCAGGAATAGTGGAATTTCCCTGAACACCATCTTACCTGACAGATATTTCCTTGGGCTCACTGTGAAGAAAACACCTGTGAGAGCCACAGCAGAAATCACAGTCATGTACTTTTCATTGACTCCGTCCTCTGTTTCTGCCTTTCTGGTGTCTAGCAACCCAAACATGTGTCTCAGGGGGACATTTGTGCCCTGCACTGGGGGTTCAGCTGTGGTCTGCCAGTGGGTGCTGCCACACTGACATGTGGTGACCATGCAGACCCATGGTAAGGAAACGGGGATGTGTAGTACCCACAGTGATCAGGCCAGCTCAGACCTTTTCACAAAGTCATCTTCTAAAGAGAAGATAATGTTTTGTTACCTCATCACCTTGTCTTGAGATGTTGATGGGGTCATTGCTTTCTTCTGTAATTGATCATGGCTCAAAACTGAAACATGTTCTCTCAGTCTCAATTTCCTCCAGGGAAAGCCTTTCCCTGGTTCACATTCCCTTCAAGGACCCCTTCTCTCTCAGCTTCACCCAGAAGATAAACCATTCAGTGAAGCTCAGGAAAAGGTTGACACCAACTGCTGAAAGTGAATGCAGTCTCTCCTTTTCAGTCAAGATAAGGTACCTGTTCCAGAACTCAAACATCACATAACAGAAAATAACACTGTCAGTCTTGGAGGAAAAACACCGGGAATCTGGCTGCCCTTTTTCTGTCCTTGTGATGTCCTTTCTCCTAGAAGAGGTGATATGAGACACGCATGTTGAAAGCAAAGCCAAGGCAGAGTGATTTCCAGGTGGTGTATAAAGCTTGAACTGAACCCTTCTGAATTTCCACACTGAAGAGAGGAAACATGACCTGGATGTCCCAAAGCCTCAGAGCGCCTCTGCCTGGCATGACATGTGGGTGCATACAAAATTAATGGCATTTAGAGAAGCCCAGAAGTTTCTCTAAAATGTGCCAAACCTCAGTATTAACTCAAGGAATATGCAGATATTAAGATGATTTAGAGGAAATATGTTTTCTCCATCCCATCCGATATTCTGGATTCACAGCTGAGGCTTTTGCCTGCAGAACTCAAAATCAGGGCAGGCAGCCCCCATGCAATGATTTATACCACTAAGACAGCATATGTGTAATTAGTAAAAATACCTTATTTACCTTTCATTTGAGCTTCCGAGATGCTGTAAAGCACCTCTTTTACCAGACACACGAATCACCCTAGATTTCTGATCTCTCTTCTCCCCTTTATGGGAAACAGTGACTTTCTATTTTACAGAGAACTAAATCCTGGAGAAAAATCTATATGGTTGCTGGAAGTGTGATGAGAAAAAACACCTCCTAGCTTGCTTCCAAACTTTAAGCCAGCTCTCCCCTTTGGAATCCTCACTTCTTCCATCTGGGAGCAATGTCAGTGTTACCTACTGTAGAAGGTCATAAGGAAATTGTTTCTCATAGGGCGCAGCTTCTGGTAACACCTAGACAGTGTCATCACTGTCTTTAGGAAGTCTAATTAAGCATACTTTATAATGACCATGGCATGAGAAGAAGATCTCTTTCAAGAGACCTTGATGCTAGTGTATGGAAGTATGTCTTTCATAGTCTTTCTAGCATAGCCTCCTTTCTTTTCTGTTTTAAAAACATTTACTATCTATTTTCTAAGGTAATTTTTCTTCAAAAGTCCAGTTTTTCCATTTGTTTTTCTTCTGTTTACAAACAGTTCCAATAAGAATGAATATATTTATTTGGTCATCAGTTGCATCAGACAAAAGCAGTGCTCCTTTGGTTCACTGCTCACTCTGTGCAATAACTTGCCTCCTCTCCTACCAGAAATCAACTAGGCTGTAACAGAAACTCACTGGAGCCTTTATTTATTTTGTGATTTTTTTCCTTGTTGAAGCTAAGCAAATAAGCAAAACTTGAAAGGGTTGGATGTCTAATTTTGATAAACAATCAAGTGCTTAGACATTTGTCCAGTATTAACTGACAGATTTCTTCCCAGAAAACAACAAAAAATTAGGGGAAGCATCTAAAAGGTGATACCTTCCGTGCTTCCCCTGCTAGTCATGGGTTTCACCAGCAACACTGCCACAGAGCACACAGTTCTTTCCCTTTTGCCTTTTTACCTCTGCTAAGGGGAGGGCTCTGCAGAGCAGGGTGGCTGTTTAGGACTCAGGGCTGGCCTTAGACATGTTTGTCAGTAGCTTCAGAACCACACAGGCTTGAGAACAACCTTGCCTTGCCTTGCCTTGCCTTGCCTTGCCTTGCCTTGCCTTGCCTTGCCTTGCCTTGCCAAGGTTTGGCAGGAAGGAACAAGGAGCATGGCAGAAGACAGGTCTAGGAACCTTTCATGCTGCTAGTGTGTGGACTGCAGAGGAGAAGCTCCTATGCATCCTCATTTCCCATTTTTTCTCTTAGATCATTATGTCTGTCTTAAGGTCTACAGGTGAAAGTCTACTTACTCCTCTGGCTCTGCACCATGGGACCATGACACATGTATTGAAACTCAGCTTCAACAAAAAAAGTATATGTGATACCTCTTCTCCTGCCTCTCTGCAGGGAGTCAGCTCCGGTACTCAGAAAATACCTGAGAGATAATGTGCTTAGAGCTGGATCAGCTGCAGCTGGGGAGACCCTGAGGGAGGCAGTGGGGAAGGAGGTGGAAACAATTGCATTACTGCAGAGGACCAGACACCACCACTCACTTCTGTAGACAGAAGCTCACATTAAAATAATTGGGAAACTACAGCCACATTTTAATCAGACTGTGTGGGGATGTATCTACATATGAAATCATGCATATGACCCCTTCTGTGCTGCATATTCAATGAAAAACAAAATCTGATCAGTTGCTATTTTTCTTCCACAACAGCTGTTTTTATAGATGCTATTTTCTTTTTATAGCTCAATTGGTCTTTTTCAAACTTGGCTTCTTCACACACTTGAAATGGTTTTGATCAGATTATATTTACGGTGGAGGCAAATGCTAATTTAATATCTGTCACAAGATCTTGCAAGATTTCCCATGAGGTCTCATGATGATGTATCAGCACGTAATTAAATAAGAGGGCCAAGTCAGTCTCTGGTGTAAGTCCTGAGAAGGCAGTGATATTACATCAAGGAACTGTTTTACCCAACGACAGTCAACTCTAGCTTGCCTGACATCTTGCTATTTTAAATTTCTTTGACTTTCTTTCTTTCCTTTTTCCCATCAGTTCTCATTCATTTGTACTTCAATTCTGCCTTTTTTCTTTTTCCCATTTTCAGTAAACAGTGCCATTTTTCAAAGATTCCTTTGATATGCAGGTTGGTTTCACTTTGTTTTATTGATGTACTGGTTATCTGCTTATTTCTAATTTAATCCCCAGACAGATTGATGCCTACTGGTCTCCGATTTGAACAGCAAAAGGCTTGAATAGTATAACACAGGATGTTGTGACAATGCCTTGAGATTTAGGTAGGATTCATTCTTTTTCATACGTTTCCTGGAACTGTTCCACACATGCCATATATTCATTTACAAGAGAGGTTTCTGTTTTCAGCCATTCTCTGTTATGGTTGCTCACTCCATTAAGCTGCACCCTGGCCTTGCTGAGCTCATCACACATATTCAGGTACTGCATGTCACCTCTGGAATCTTCTCCATCAGTTCTCCTCTCCCTGTGAACTATTTTTTGGCAGCTGGACACAGACACCTGTAGCAACACAATGCTGCCAGTCTCTGCAGCTTGAGATCATGCTTTTCCCTGCAAGGAGAGTATATCTGCAGGGTCCAATGCTGCACTGTGCAGAGATGCTGGCACCACAAGTCAGTTACAGGCAGTACAGGCACGTTATAAGTGAGCTCCTGCCCAGGCTGATCACCTCTGCAGAGAGGTGGGATGCTGGAGCCAAGGCAAAGGTGTTGCTAAAATGCAGCATTGCTTCAAGAGCCTCCACAAGATGGCTCAAGGATTGTTCAGGTTTCTCTGTATGCTGGTGCATGATGCTGTACAGAGCTATTCCTTCTTCTGCTGTAGTACATAAGGTATGTCATGAGTAGGTTCTTGATGATGCTGGAGCTCTAAGGGGGCAGTCCAGTGTGGCCACAGATTTCTAGAGTGCTATACCTGCAGAACAAGAGCTGGGAGAAGTGGGGAGAAGAGGGATTTTCTACAGGGTTTTTTTTAATTGAAAAATTTCAGCCAGAAGTGTTAAGTATTGGTCGCAAAATACACAATTACAGATCTGAAAAAAGACATCATCTGTGTGGTCAAACCACAGTCTTCTATTTAATATTATGCCAGTGGATGCAGGATCCTCTCAACAAAACATTTAGCCTGTCCCATGCTTCAGTTTCCTCTCAGGAAAACAGAGAGACTGCCCCACAGGCCTGACCTATAGCCATGGCCTCCAAGTGAGTTTCAGATCCCCAAACTCCTGGAAGGCCTCCTGGCTCCTTTCCCCCCTGCACTCATCCACACTGGCAGTTCGCATGGACACCCTTCTGCCCCATCCTCCCCTTCTTCCCCCAAATCCATTGCACTGTTCCCCATGTCTCAACCTTGCTGAACCCTCTCTGTTCCCAGTTCACTGCTTTGCCTCCACAAACCCAAATTTTGCTCAACCCACCCCTAGTAACCTTGGTTCCTTCATACAGACCCACCTTTGTGTAGTGCTGCTGCTTTCCTTTCAAACTGGAATTACTCTAATACAAACTTCTCTACATGTCCAGTTGCTGACTGCCAAAATCAGTTCCTACAGCACAGACCTTTCCAACCAGTAGTCTGGCTGTCCTCCAGGCTGTCTTCAGGACAGATATTTGAGGGAGAAGCTGAGGAAAGGAAGGCCTGGCACAGGATCCAGGTTTTTCTCCTTTAAATAAAGCTGCAGAGAGCAGCAGTGATAAGTCTGGTGTTCAGGATCCCGGCAGACATTGTTAATAAGAAGAGAACTGGGAGCACCTATTGAAAAGTTTGAGAGGACTTTTAGAGAAATTCAGAGCAAGCCAGTGATTTGCCTGGTGTATTTATTTTCTAAAATGGAAAGAAAGGTTCTAATTGAGCGTTTTATGTAACGAAAATCTTTTACGTGGAAAAATGAAATCTCTGCTACAGAGGTAATAGGAAGTACAAAAACACTTTTGACATCCTAAAGATAGTGCAGGCAATTAAATGCTCTCCATGCTTCAGCTCTCTCTAAAAGCAGATCAGGTAATTAATGTTTGCTTGTGCCAGATGCTGGATTACTCCTGGATCCTGCTGTGCACAATATGATTGTCCCACAAACTCCCATTTGCTTAGAGGTGAGTTGAGATAACCTCATTGCTGCCATGAGTCTCTGTAGTGTTTGCTCAGGAAGATGCATTCCTCAGAGAGGGTCAGAGTCCCACTGTGCGAGGTGCTGTGCAAATGAAGAACAGGTACCTGCTTGAGAACATTCCTCAGCAAAGCACTTTGTAGCCTTTTGGATATCTGGGGAGTGAGAATGAGAAAAAGGCTGTAGAGAGCCTAAACACCGTATCTGACTGCTGGTAATCGTGCCTAGTGTGAAACAAGCAAGTCTTACTTCCACACAAGATGGGGAACAGAGAAAGATGCCTTTGCAGAGGGATGCTTTTCCTGGTGCTGGCCACTGAGAAAACCCTGTGAGGTGAGAGACAAGAAAACCTCAGGAGGAGTTTCCAGATACTGGAACTTTGTCCAGCATTTTATCTTTCCTTTAGATTCAAACATGAGCAGGTCTGCTTTGTCTCAACAGCAGCTTTGCATTTACAGCATGATCACAAAATAACTGTTTACTGGAAGCTCCTGGTTTCCGAGCTCTGTGTGGGTTCTCTGGAGGCAGGAGGAACATGCACCTGGTGAGAAAACCTTACCTGTTCATGAGAGCATTTTATTCTGGGATGTGAAATATTCTCTCTTTAATTCCCCTCACGTTTCTTGAGCTTATAGCAAATCAGCTACTGTCAGCCTAGAAAAAATGAAAAAATATCTTTGAGAAGCAATGTTCAGTGCCCTCACCTTTGGGATATACAGGCTCAGTTATTTTTGTTCCTTGTGCGCTTAAAGTTCCTGGTGTAATTTCCACTTTGCATTATGCCTTTCTTACATTTACAAATGTACATATCATTGCAGAGGCGATGGGACAAACAGAGGTCCTTACTCAGCCAGAATATCTATTTATTTCAATAAGCAACTCGATTAAGTGGAGACTATAGGATTTGAGTCAGCCAATTTCACCCAGATTAGGGGGAAAACATGCCTGAAATTGATTGATATGGAAACAGAAAGTCCGTGTCTGTTGGGCACTCACTGCCTGTCGGCATCATGCATGCTGTATCAACACTAATATAAATTCAATAAGAGTACACAGTCCAGACACAGATTTGTCTTTGATAGATCTTTAAAAGCCACACAAGGAAGTTCTGCCTCTGAGAGCATCGCAATCTTTCTTCTCAGCAGGATGCAGGCTCAGCCAGGTAATCGATACTGCAGTCCAGCCCCGCTCACTGCTAGCTTAGGATACCCCTAAATAAGCAGCCCTTTGGGGGAAATCTCTCCCTTTTATCAGCACACATATTTCACACTTCTGCTGTCAATAGCACTGTCACAAATTTGGATGATGTAGGGAAAGACAGGAGCTACAAGGGCGAGACACGTCCT
The DNA here is from genome assembly GCA_038090715.1 of Florisuga fusca. NCBI lineage: Eukaryota > Metazoa > Chordata > Aves > Apodiformes > Trochilidae > Florisuga > Florisuga fusca. The sequence continues at coordinate 11,546,020 of JAAWXA010000021.1, read as the reverse complement.
GAATTAGAGTTCAGTTGCATTTTGTGGAAGGCATTGTGGCACCAAATTCTGTTTATAAGTGTGTCAAAGTCTGTCCTACAATGTACAGCATGGAACAGCTCTGTGCATTTGCCTTTCTCTTTGAAAACCAATTCAAAGGAGAAATCCAAATATGAAGCTAACACATAATCTGCCTTTGAAGCCTATGGAGGCAACCGTCTCCTTGCAGTCAGTGCTTCTATGCTTTTGCTTACTTTAATTTCTGCTGTCAACAGGGTTCTAAAGCTTTGGTGACTGCTGATTTGCATTCCTCTTGCACAGGGTCTCTCTGGAATATACCTCACACAGCCTGTCTAACCACACAACCAGAGACAAGCCCTGAGGCTGCTACGCTGGAGTTCAGGAGCATCTTCCCTGTAAGTCTTTTCCCTCACCCTTGCACTCGTCAGCCAACAAATGGTCAGTGCAACTGCTCCCCTTAAAACAAGCCCATAGACAGCTGAGTGAACAGTTTGTCACTGGTTCAGGTTGTAAAGGCATTATGGAAAGGGAGAAAGAGATTTCAACCAAAAATCCTTTCAGCTGGAAAAAGCAGTTCTTATCTGCTCTCCAGCAATTTCCAGCAAAATTTACAGTTTCTTTTGTGTAGCAAAATCCTCAGTAAAAATGATTATATATATAAACATTAAAAATTTCCAGGTCCCAGAACACATAATAATATTTGTCACTTATAAAGCCTTTTTCATCTTCAAAGCACTCTGCAAGGACCAGCTAATGAATCCTCAAGTTATTCCTTTGAGGTTAAGTGATGTGCTCAAGGTCAAAGCTTGAATCAGTCTCAGAGCCAGGATTAGATAGGAGCAGACTTTTGCCTCTGAGTTTCCTGCTTAACCCATGACCTTCACGCGAGCAGGCACTTGCTGTACTGTAAAAGAAATTCGGATATAGAAGCATAAGAAATTCTTTAAGGGAATGAGAAAAGGAAGTTGGATGTTTCAGAAGTCCTTTCTCACCTTTCCTCCAAATTATAACCACTCTCTGAGCTTTAAAAATAGCTGCTGTGTTCTGCAGCTTGGCAAGAACGCTTGCCCACCTGCTTTGCAAGGTGAGTCGCTTTGTTTCTCAACAGCCTCTGCCTTTTTCTTCTGTCAATTCATCCCCAGACCTACTTCCAGATGACAACAAAATCACCTTCCTAGCCAGATGCCAGCCTTACTCAAACACAACCCCCTGCCCCATTTTCCCCAGCATTAAGTGTGTTCGCTTGCCCCCTGAACTAGATGTAAATAAGAAAGTCTTATCACAGAGATCCAAGCCTGATAGATCACCGAGCACGTTTTGTATCGGTCATCCAGGGAGTTAATTCAGAATATCAGTGCAGGGTGCTTATCAGTTTGAATTTAACAGGACGCTTTCTTATCAGTACAAATCTTGTCAAGGTGAATTTTTTTTTTTTTTTTTTAGCTTAGCATTCAAGCAAGGGGAGTGTAAATTAGTGTAAGCCTTAAAGTGTTTTAACTCCCTCAAAACCTGTGACTCATGGCAAAATTGCACCAGTGACCTGCTGATCTTTAAGTGTGTGGGTTTGGTGTGATTACACAGTGTAAAATGAGCTACAGAAAATCCTTAGGAATCCCCAGAAAGGCATGATTGGGGTGCTGTCTCCCTGGGAGCCCCTGTCCTGCTCAGGCAGCCCTGCAGAGCTGCACACAGCTCCTTCTGTCTCCATCTGCCTCCAACTGTGCTTCAGATGCACAGTGCCTGAAAACCCAGCACCTGGAGGAAAATCTGTCCCAGCAGCTCAGTGGTGCATGACTCAGCCTAAATGAAAATCAAGATGTTTTTTTTCATTTCATTATAGCTGGCTTGGAATCACTTTGATAGCATATGATTGTAATTTAGGTGGGTGGGGAGCAGGGAAGAGGGAAGTGAACATCTTGCAGACAGCTTCAAATGTCCTAAAAGTTTCTGAAATCAAGCCTGCAGTCTCTTTGGCTCTTGTAAATGTTAGTCAGAGCCCAGCATGTACTTATCATCTGAAGCTTAACGTTGCCCAGTTCATTCATGTCAGATAGTGAAATACAGCTATGTTGCAGTCTTCCCATGGTGCCCTCCACTGGCAGCTTCAAGGTGCTCAACCATAATGAAATGAGCATTTTAGAAGACCTGAAAGTCCAGTGAAAATCTTTTATCAGCCAGGGTAGAAGTGTCCCTGAATAATAATAAGAATTTCATAACCATCCCTGCTATTCTTTAAAAAGACTGTGTGAAACAAAAGATAGCAATAATCCTGGGAAAGAGCAACCAGGTCTTGGGATTTTCCTTGACTGCTCACCTAGTAGGAAGTGCTCATGCAACTTCTCAATTTTTCTCTAATTTAGTGAGTCTGAAATGCCCTTCTGCATAATAAACCTCTGTCAAAAAAGGGAATACACCCTTTCCTGGCACATGGGACATTCAGGTTTCATTCCTACCCAGCAGAAAAGCACCAGGGTGTCCCACATCCTATGACATGATTATCAAAGCACTATCTCAAAGTTGTCACAGGCCATCACTATCCCTCTCATAATTTTAAAGTTAAAAGGCAGTTGCTGCTGTATTTTGTGGGGGACCTGTTCTCTTGCCTTGTGGTAGGAATACTTCAGCAATGTTTTTTGCATCAGGTCCCTGGGGTGCACTGACTCGAATATGGTCTGGGGTGAGAGGCAGCACTGTGCTCTGGGGACCAACACAGCCCCTGAAGACACCGAGACCCTGTCCCAGATCTCAACATGGTTGGCACTATGTAACCCAGATGCTTCCAGCATCTGCAGTAGTCAGTTGGAATTTTTTGGAGGTATTTCTGGATTTAAGTAGTTAAAGTTCTCTTAGGTCCTCCTTCAGACCAAGTCCTTTACTGGATCTAACCCAAAGCTTCTAAAATGTCAAGTTTATGCTTTCTCCATAAAGATGTCTAGCTATCTTTTAAATTAATTTCATTATTTTCTTCAATAGCTTCACTTAGCAATAATTTATTCCAAGTGCTTATTACTTTTTGATTGAGATAGCTGTGCTTGGATTCCCCTTTCCCTCTTAATTTTCCAGTTTTGAGACCGAGTGGCTTGTTTTTCCAGTCTTCTCATCAGACCGAAGGGTTTATCTCATTCTAATTGATCAAACCTTTTTACAACTTCAGTATTTCTTCAGGTCTTCTTTCCTCTGATTTTTCTGACAAAAATAAATAATTTTCTTTGTAAGCAATGTAGAGCTTCCCTTTTGAACAAATGTAGATTAAGTTTGCTTATGCTTCCATCTTCAGAAAGGCAGAATAAGAGAATATGAGAAAGCAACAATGTCAAAACACTGTATTTCAGTCTTGTGAGTACCCTGTTGAGTAACAGCAACAGTGTTTTAGGGATGAGAAATTAAATGTCCTATATGCCAGTTCCTATCTGCCATTACTTTGACAACTCTAGACTTCCTGAGCTGACAGAGCAAGAAGGTGTAGCTTCCTCCATGGCTGAAAGTGTACAAATAACCTGATGAATGATGGGGAATGATTTTGGAATGAGTTTGTAACTTATTACGTAATTTTCCCCCAGTCTATCTCACAATGCTGCAAAAGATGCAGCAGATACTAAAAAACAGGAAGTTGCACATGGGTGTGTGTGCAGTGTGTGTAACATGTGAGTGTTTCATTTATTTCAGAAAGCCCAGCTATAGTAAGCATAGCTTTTAATGACAACTATGAAGATGTGTGATCAGCTCCGAACAACTTATTGAATTTCTTTTATTGTATTGATTTTTGCTTCCCACTGTGTTTTCCTTTTTTCCAGCAAGATCTGCATTGCAATCTCAATGAAGATTTTGGCCAAATGTCTGTGACACTTAGCGGGCAATTCCCAAGTCTTACAGTTGTTGTTTTGGCATTCTTGTGGAGTGTGGCACATTCATCTGCTTCAGAGCATTTTCTGAAGATTTCCCTTGCAGGGACAGAATGGTCCAGGGTATGGTTTGGGACTGGTAGCTTGTCTTGGGGAATGTGCTTTGAAGAGAAGATTCCCTAGCGAACTGCAAAGCTGTGGATGGAGGTATGGCTCCTGCCTGGCACCCACTGAACCACTGAGTTCTACCCAGTCCTTGGGCTGGGGAACAGGAAATTCAGTGGGGCAACCCCCCTGCATTTCAAAATAGCTTTGAGTGTGATTTTTTTGTCCTTCAGTGACTCAAATCTCTGCTTGTGAGCCTGAACTGAACCTGCTCTGCAGAGGCTGAAGTTTGTCCCTGTCGAATGGATAGTTTGGGGTTGATAAGTAGTGTGGGTTTCCTCCCCTCCTCCCATAGCATTGCCACTCGATCTGGCCCATCCAGCAGGACTCGGGAGATGCGTGGCCCTCAAGTAGTATCGAACTGATGCTGATACCCAAGCAAGGTACAAACAAGGGAAGAGGCAAAATGGGGGAAATGTGGGTCTGTTAATATTTGCCCTGCTGCAGCCCAAAGGAAATTAAAGGGCTAATTTGGCTCTGGAGTGACACACCAAGATACTGGGAGGTGGGAGGCACCCACACTGCCTCCTTCAGAATTTCAGAAACAACCTAAAATTATAGAGTTTTACATCTTCACATGTCTACTTTTCCTTACAAAAAGTGACAGAGCTAGAGCAAGAAGCAAGCTGCAGAAGGAAAGGGGAGAGCCAAAATGGATGAGGAAAGGAGGGTGAAAACTGGTAGCTGAGAGGTTGTAGATGCCCCATCCCTGGAAATGTTCATGGTCAGAAACCTTATCTAGTCGAAGATAGACCTGCTCACTGCAGGGGGGATTGGACAAGGTGAATTTTAACAGTCCCTTCCACATCAGTCTATGGTTCTGTGATTCTGTCCTCTCCCTCAGTGCCAGTCTTTGCAAAAGGAGAAGAAGGTGGCACCAAAAGTGCCCATAGCCCATACAATTTATACTATATTTATTTATTTTTAATGATGTTCAGAGCTAACAATATTAATCAATATTGTCTCCTAGGAATACTGGCTGAGAAAGTTGGGGTTGTTCAGCCTGGAGAACAAAAGACTCTGAGGAGACCTTATAGTGGCCTTCCAGTACCTGAAGGGGCCTACAAGAAAGCTGGGGAGAGACTTTGTACAAGAGCATGTAGTGACAAGGGGAAATGCACTACAGGAAGATAAATTTAGGTTAGACATTAGGAAGAAACTCTTTACTCTGAGGGTAATGAGACACAGCAACAAGTTGTCCAAGGAAGCTGTGGATGTCTCACCCCTGGAAGTGTTCAGAAGATGTTCCTGTCCATGTAGGAAGCTTTGAACTAGGTGATCTTAAGGTGTCTTCCAGCCAAAACCATTCTATGAGTCTATGATTCTATGGTTCTGTGTTAGCAGCAGAAAAAATGAGCTTGATTTTCAATAAAAATGTTGTTTATTGTTTCCCATTAGTACCACTCCATGTTTTAAGTTAGAGCAGTGTTTCTTTAAGCACCCAACATCCCCTCCAATGCCACAGGAAGACCAGTTCAGAGTACTGAGCTATTTTAATTAAATTTCCAGGGCTTGAGGATATAGATAAATTAAAAGGGGAGAAAGGATTTAACTAGGGAGTTGATTTAAGATCCAAAACACAGTGTTTTTTTGTCAGAGAACCACAGAACCACAATATAATTCTGGTTATCTTGACTATTTATCAGTGTATCAGGAAGAGGAAAATAGGGTATTGTCACTGCCAGGTGTGGAAATGAGACCATGGTGACTGAGTTTGCATCTCAACACACTGGTAGTTTGTCCTTCAAAAGGGGAGCTACAACACAGAGAATTCAGTACATCCTGAAGGACACTGACTTTGGAAACTGTTATAAAACATTTTCAGGAGCACAGCTATACTTGAAAAAAGTCATATATATGTGTGTTTGTCTATGATTGATTTGGCAAGAAAAAAAATCTTTTACTTCTTTCCTCTTGGCCTTTTCTACTTCCTTCTTTATTTTTATAAAGAAAGGATTCTTCGTCTGTTGAAATGAATCCTGTAGCCTCCAGAAATGTTTTCTGAACTGTTTTGCTGTTGGTAGATTGCAAAAAGAGTGAACCACTAGTATAGCAACTACATAGGGATGCCCATTCCAGTTGGGATATGAATATCTGGCTACAAAAAAACCAGAAAATCAGAAAGAGGATTTTTTTTTTGAAACAAGAGAGTAAAACAAGCATGGATCAACAAGCATTGGAAAACAGTTAAAACACAGTAAATAAATAAATAAATAAATGCCCAGAGACAAATATTCCCTTTGAAAAGGAACATCAGAAGGAATGGAATTAGTGTTCAAAACATGCCTGACCATACCCCGGTGACAGCAGCAGAGAGATGGTGATGGAGAGTTGCCTGGTACAGCAGTTACCACATAAAACAGGATTTGGTTCCTCTGCAGAACAAGAGAGGTGTACAAGAACCATTTTCTTTTCCTTAGCAGCAGTAGTTTTACCTATTATTTACATTTATTTTCAGTAATACTCTGGGAAATGTACAAGAAAAGCAGAGCTAATCCCAAGAATCAGTACACTGAAGACTTTGTGGGAAAACATTATGGGCTCAGTGCAGGATTTTGGCACTGGAAGAAAGGTTGCTAACACTTACCAAAGAATCCATACAAGCAGATGCAGAAAAGGTTAATGGAAAAGGTACTTGGTACAGGGATGCTGTGTAGGATTTCATATATATATACGTACATATATATATATGACATTATGTATGTACAAATTAAAAGTGACTATATAAAGCATGGAATAGCAGGCAAAATCACAGTGATTCTGATTTTGTGTTGAGTTAGTTTGGTTGATGGATTTTAAACCAAGAAGTCTTGAGGAGGGAATAAAGCTGTCAATGCAGAACTATTTTGACATGAAGTGTTTAGTTTTGGAACTGCGGTAACATTTCACACAGCTGTTTTCCTAATGAAACTTTGCAACTTGTATTATGAAGTATGACAAAAACCTAGCCTAAGTTAAAGGTAAAGCAAAACTAGAAAATTCGGTAACAGAAACAAATATTTCACATAATTTCATCAGTGCTCCTCCAAAACCTTCCTGACACCAAAATATGGTCCTGGTAGAAAGACAGACAAGAGCTGCAGACCACAATGTGCCAGCAAGGAGCTCTCCTACCACACAGGCATGGGATGAGAAAGCAATTAACACTGGCCCTCGGCATATGCTAATGATGGGAAGAACAATACAGCCACATGATGTACTCAAAATCTGGCGAGGATGACCATTTTACTTGGCTTAGAGACTGTTTGGCTGATCTCTGGGGACAGATGTAGTCCCAGTTGTTTGAGCATGCCAGAGATGGATTGACACGGCCTGTCAAAACGATCGTGTGAAAATTGCCCCAAAGCCGTGGGCCTCAAATGTATGGTGCTGCTGCTGAGAGCCCTGAATCTCCAAGTTTTCATTTTTGCAGGATGCTCTCAGGCTGTGTGGCATCAGCTGTGCCCCGTGCAGGCCAGGGGATGCTCTTGGCACCCCGAGGGGTGAAGTGTGAGTGAGGGTCCCAGCCCTCTGCTGACACCTCCTCAGCCACCTGCTTGTTCAGAGGACACATGCTCCCTCCAAAGCAAAGTTTAGGGGCTGAGAGGGCTCTGTGCTGACAGTCCTGAGAGGATAAGAGGGAAACAAGTTTCAGGAATACCCAAGATTTTTTTAACCAGAATGCTTTCTTTCATTTTTCACACAGCTCAAGTCCCAACCTATCTACCCTAGTAAAAAAACAAAGAAAACAACCCAAACCGCTATGCTTAAAAAGAGTGATACTTTTAAAGCTTGTTCAGCCAATGTCATTATACTTTGTAAATAAACAAAGTAGAATTCTAGAGAAATTTAGAAACAGGAACCTCTCCCTTTTTAATGAAAACAATCAGTGTACCAGTAAGTCATCTTTAACAAATTAAACGGAAAGCACACTAAAATACTGGACATAACATTTTCCATTATCTACTAATTATAAAGTCACATTGCCCTTAAAAAGTAACAAATGGGCAGCAACAACAATAAAACCCCAAGAAACAAACAAACAAACTTACGAAGCCAAATGGGCCAAAGGACCATTTTCAAATAAGCACAAGAAAATTCAGGCTGAGGGCCACTGGCCTTTTGCTCAGTGACTTCAGCTTTTTGTTCTTCTTCAATAGTTTAACTAGCTGCAAACTTGCTCCAAACCCCAAGCTTTCACTAGAAAGCCATAGTTCAGCTAGTGAAATGAATGCAGACTCATGCAATCTGACCCACTTCTGTAAACATTCAGCATCTGAAAGAAGCATCACCAATGTAAAACCAGCCCTGAGATTTCTAGATGGCTCCAAACTGAACTCTAGTTCCCTATCAAAGTCACAGATTTCTGTATTTGGGCTTTTATACATTTGTTTACACTTAGCTGTACTAAGTAAAACTATTTTTTTTGCTGTCACTATGTGGGGATTCACAGACAAAAAATAATCAAGTCTGTTAATGTCTGAGAGTGGTTTACACAAAAGATATTTAGTATTCAACTGAAGAAGTTGTTTTGTTCTCTAAAATTAGTGTCTTGGCAAATCAAAATCATTCTTGGCTTTTGTGGTGACAGCACTGAATCCTGCTGAGATCTTTGCTGAGCTGCCTGTGTATGTGATACTCAAAGTCAGGACCCTCTGACCCAGAGCAGGTACCTCAGTGCTGCATGGAGCACATCATGTGCAGCATCTCCTCAGCAGCCTTCTGCAGCCACAGGCATTTCCAGCACTCCCCAGCCCCACATATACTCTGTAGGTCTCTGAAGCACACCTGGCACTTGCTGTGACAATCTGCTCCCTTCCACCATGCTCTCACTGCCACTGCTCCTGCCACCTCTGCTCCCACAGTGCCCATCACCGGGCCATACTTGTAGGTGGAAGAGGCTCTTTCAGTGACTCTTGGGCAGTGAAAAGCTTCCATCACTTGTTACGGGGAACTCAGGTTTGAATTCCCTCAGGGAAGTCACAGTCCCTCTGAAGGAGAGCCATAAAAGTCATGGTGCTGAGTCAATAGAATCCATGATGCTGCAGTAAATTCAAATTGACTTAGCACTATAAGGAGGGATCTTCTCCACTCTGGACTTTCCCCTTGCATCCTCTCCTGAGGGCAGGTACCCCAGACCTTTCACTGAGAAAGTGTGCAGTGTGGCTTTCAAACCAGATCTAGGGAAGGAGCTAAATATCTGGGAAGCCAGGACTTGCTTCCAGCCTGCTGTGGGATATTTTGTTTAGATTAACACAGCTTCAGAAATTCCTGCAGTTTTGTTTTATGGTTTGTATTTCCTGCATCGCCCAGGCCATACGATTTCTTTCAGTTAATTCTTAATAACACAACTGAACCCAGTAACTGGACATATAACCTGCTGTGTCTGTAGAGCAACTGATGTCCACTCCTCCCTGGGGCTTCAAGAAATGACCGTAGTAAAAGCTGTAACTGCTGTTGGCGTGGCTAGTGATCTACAGACAAAGCACAGAACACCTCGTGGCAGGCCAAGCAAACACTCCTGATTTGCTGACTTGGGCATGGTAAATGTGGTTTGCTTGATCTAACTCCGAGTCTCCCCAAGCACCATGCATTTAGCCTCAGGCTTTCTTCTCCACATGCTCAACCCAGCACTTGCCTTCAGCCTAACCTGGCTTAAGGTAATGAGGGCACAGGGATTAGCAATGGGATAAATGAGGACATAGCAGTGATGTGAATGAGGATGTGTGCAAGGGTGCTACCCCAGCAGCTGCGTGACAGTCTGAGGGGTGAGGGAAATTCCTGGGAGACAGGGTTGGTTTGATCTTCCTTAGTCAGAAGGTGAAATCACACTTGGCTTTTCCTGACTCTGCAGGCTGCACAGTTGCATTTCAGCTGCCTGTCCCTCCTGTGATCTGTGTAAGAGTCAGAGGCACTGGATATAGATTTCTCCACACCTCACACTTCTGCCTGTGGTGCAGGAAGTTTTCAGAAACAGCCCTTACGTACTTCTGCCCAAAATCTTTTAAAGGTTTTAGAGAAATATTCTATTTCTTAACCATAAAATGGAAACGGAGTGTTGCTGGGGTAAATAAGATAAATGCTAGGAAATACTCAGTCATCACTGTGAGAAAAGTAGAAAAAATGGCATCTGTCCTGGCACAATAAAGCATTTCTTAAGCATACAAAACTACAGTAAAGCATCTGGAGCATCGCTTCCCACCATTGCAAGGACAGACTTATTCACCCAAAGCTACACAGGCTACAGACCCAAAGCTGCCCAAGTGTGTATATTTTGATCTAGGATTCTGAGTTTGCTCTGTTACTATGTTTTCTGTTTATGCAATGACAAATCCTAATTAATGCGTAACAGGGAAAGGAAGTCTGGCAACTAAGAGAGGAAAAAAGTGGAAAAAAAATAGGGGAAAAAGAAAAAAAAAGTTTTCTGCTCTCTGATGTGCAATGAGCCTATTGCAGAAACACAGGCTGCTGCATGGTCGTTGGATGGAGGATAGTATGACTGGCTCTGAGCTGCAATCAATGGTTATCTCAGTGGAGAAAAGGGGATCGTCCAGAGCTATTAAAGAGTCACTGGAGTCTGGAAAAAGAGACACTCTGAGCATGGGGACTGTGGCAGAGTCTGGCACTCCACCTAGGCTCTACACTAGGACTGGTGCCCGCATGAAAAGTAGGAGCTTTTCTGCATGATGTGTGCCTCACTTGGAGCAGTGCTTAAAATAATTACTCAGAGTCATTTCGCTGTCTGAGGGTTTTGTTGCTTTGGCTTGAATTTTTTAAATACAAGGATCCTTGTCCAAAAAACGAAGGTACAAAGATAAGATTTCATTCTATTTGGGGTAGCTTATTGCCTCCCCTGTCCTGGTTTTACCTTGCTGAATCTCTTCCCTGCCCTCAGTGGAAGCAGAACACGATTTTGGCTCAGAGAGTGGGTGGAAGCAGCCCCCTCCAGAGCAGCTGCTGGTTCACCCTCCTGTATCATCTACTGAGGGTGCAGCTCCTCTGGCAGTGGGAGGGATGCGAGGAGCGCGGCCGCCCCCATTCCGGGCTCCTTCCAGAGGCAGCTCTGGGGCCGGCACACCCTGGGTGACACAGGCAGCTTGGGGGCCTGGGAAACTGCTCTGGTTCTCAGCAGCCTGGCTCCAGAAGGGCAGTCGCATGGCTCTACCACCAACATCCTCCCACCAGCTCGCCTGCGAATTCAAATAGCTGGGATGTTACCAAACACATCCCAGAAAGCCAGACAGCGAGGAGTCAAGCCTCCCACCCTGTGCTGCCTTTATGTTGCTTGAGGTCAATTATTATAAACTATCAATTTTTCAGGAATGCCATTAATTTAACTGCTGTGTAAACTGAGTTTCTGTTTCTCAGCAATTATAATGCACAAGATCTCAAGCAGTAGTAATCCCTAAGATTTTGCCTCCTTTTTTCTTTTTCTTTTTTTCTTTTCTTTTTTCCTTTCCTTCCAGAGTTAACAGTTTCCAGCTGTGTATTCTTTGGATGTGTTTCCACACTAGTTTTTTTCCACAATATGGAGCCGGCCCATTTCCAAATCCCAGATGTGCTATTTATTTACTCTGAAGCATCTGGGCCCTGACATGGTCTTGTCACTGCAACGTGGCAAACTTGTGAAAAATCAGAGTGGCAGCCAGTTAACAAGCTGGCAAGCGGTGAGAGCAGTTCAAAGGAGAGAGGAAGAGGCAGGGTTGGAGTGGAAATGAAAAAGCAGCAAATTTCATGTTTTGCTACAATGTGCTTTCTAAGGTTACAAATGACTACTGGCATTCAAATTTGAAACTGGGGATTTCTAAAGATGCTGAAGCCTGACAGAAGCCGAGCAGGGTGGCTGTGAGATGTTAAACACCTTCTCCTCAGGTAGATTCCCTGAAGAGTTTGAAGCTCAGGCACAATGCTGCAGGTCTTAAACAAGCTCGAGCATCCTCCCAAAGACCATTGAAATGACCACAAACCCTAAAATAAACTGAGAAAATTTGTGTCTGCATTTACCCGTTCAGGAAAATATCCCTGAAATATCCTTAAGAAAAATATCCCTGTTACTGTCATGCTGTAATAACAAACCCCTGGGTTTGTTTTAAAATGTGGAGTATGAGGGGAAAAGGAAGCACATTCTGAAATGAGACCTGCAAGGCTGCAGTGCAGTGGAAATACAGCAAGCTGAATTGCAGCACCTCAGTCACATCTGGGGTCATGGGCTTACGTTCAGCACTGCCTTTGAGCCAAGAATCTGAACTTGCTTTAGGGTTACAGAGCTTTCAGTCTTTACGTGGCCCAGGGGATACTGCTGTTGAAGCAGGTGTCAGCATTTGTTTTAAGAAACAGAGTCGGAGCCCACGTGAAAGGCTGACGAGTCAGAAGGCTGTTAAAGGCAGCAAGGGAGAAACAAACTGCTCTGTGAAAGCAATATGTTACCCAGTATGAGTTTAATCATGCAAATGTTTGATCACCTAGAAACAGAAGGCTTTCTCTGACACTGTAGCTTGATTGCCCTGCATTCTGTGGGCCATCAACTTATTATTTACATTTTGGAGAAAGTAAGTTTTGAAACTTAAGTAGGAGACCAGGTAGGAAAGATGAACAAATGAAATCTAATTTGAGTCTTGCATGGAAACAGATAATGAAGGGATGAATCCAGGGAAAAGGGTTGGAAACACTGCTTTTGCTTAGCTAATTTTGTTCCTTGTTTTGCATTATAAGAAAGCAGTATGTGACCCACTTTGCACAGCAAGAAAAATCAGATTCTAGATGTGTTCCTCTCTCCATGTCCACTGCACTCTCTTAAGAACATGTGAGTGAAGGAGAGGTAGATACATGTCCTCCCTGCAACACAGAAATCAGTTTTCCTCAGGTGTTCTCTGTCCTGTTTACCATTCATTTAGGCAATTAGATTTGCAAGAGCATAAAAATTTCCAGGAACTGAAGTTGTTCTGTCAAAAGCTGGAAGATGATTAAGAACTTCACAGGAAATGTTTTTAGAATTTTATTCAGTGAGATTTTTCATCTTCAGATCTTTTCACAATACTCCTGGGTAGAAATTTTGGCACTAAATAATATTAAAAAGTTACTGTCTCTCAGAAGGTACATATGGAAAGAAAGTACAATGCAGAGAAAGAAGTTGAAGGCCTGAGCCATTATTGGTTGTACATGACCTAATGCAACACTGAGACACAGGAACTTTTGTCTTATTCCCTACATTTGTTTTGGGTTTGGTTTTTTTTTTGTTTTTGGGTTCTTTTTTTTAATTAAAAAAAATCATATAGAAGCATCAAGAATCTTTTAAAAAAACCTAGAGACACAGGAAAGCAAATCCAGATGCTTCTGCTTGGCTTACCTGCAGGCTGGGCAGAGCAGTTTCTGTTGTCCAAGCAGAAATCTTGAAGCCAATCTGACCGAAGCACTGAAACATAAGTATCTGTCTTTTTACAATTTCCTATGAGAAGTTACCCAATGGCTGACACAGTGCTCCAGCACACATACCAATTCCTGGTGGTCTCTGTTTCACCTATAATCCAAAAGTGGTGTCATTACTCCCAAGTCAGTGTGTCCTGGTGCCACCTCAGGCAATGGCAATGACTACCAGCTCTCCTAACAGCACCTCCTGGAACTGTTTACACAGCAGCAGTATTAAAGCTCCTCTTCACCTCGGTTCACTATGACTATCATTTCCTGAGACCATAAAATTACTGCAGAAATTAAACTTGGTACTTCCCTGTTGTCAGAAGGCTTTAGGATGCTGTGAGGAAGCTATCAAACTGTCCACCCAGTTCCTGTGGGAAATGCAAGTATCATTTTTGGGATTGATGTACATGGCCTTTTACTGTTAATGGACTTCAGCTATTTGAGTGTTCTTTCACTCTGACATGTTGCTGCATACAGTGGTACAGCACATCCCATTAAAAGTAGCAAACCACAATTATTGGTCTTTTAGGTCTTGAGAACTGAGCAATGCTCAGCAAGCTTAGCAGGTCAGAGACCCTCTTGTTTGGCCATTGGAAAGCCAGAACTCCAATTATGTCCAGAGAATCACTGAGCAGATTTTATTAAAAAAAAAATAATAATCTGAGGAGGCAAGAATCAAGCTGGCAGTTTTTAACCTAACCAATTAAGAACAAGCACTGCTCTTCACAACCAAGATTTCAGTTACTACTGACAGCAGATTGACCAAATATTGTATGCTGAGAGTCATACCGGTTTTGAGCTGAGTCCACCAGCTTTGTGATACATCTGATACACTGAAAATGTTGAAGCCTGTTTTCAAAGCCCAGGGTACAAGAGATTTGACACAAAAGAAAAGTACAGTGTTTCTGGGGTAGCAGGTTCTCTTCAGGTATCCTGCACCATCTCTGGGCTCAACACTTTGCATGCTCTTTAGAAAATCACTCAGGCCATTGCTGCTCCCTTCTGGAAAGTGAAATGATAGATCATTACCAAACCACCCAATACACGACAAATGTTAAACTCATTTAGAACTGCACATAAATACTCTGCAGATTAGTAGTCCTGCCATCATTCAAGGTCACTGCTCTGCTGTAGCCAAAAGGGTAATGTCTCATTACATTAAACCGTAAGTGCCTTGGCCCTGGGCTGGATTCAGCTCAGTGATGTAATGCCGCAGGCAGAAGCAACCATCAGACACCCAGCAGCAGAAAATCTGCCTGCAGATGGGTTAGGTTTGAGATGTTGCTGTGGTGGGATGAAGGTATCCATAATTCCTGCTCTTCCAGAAACATGTCCCTGAACCTTGGTTACTGGGGAGCCTGTGTAATCACTGTCCTTGGAGAACAACCACTTCCAATACCAGCAAGGAATGGGGGGTGTCTATAAAAGCTCCACCAGAGATCCTGCCAACCCCGGGCTTAAAGGCAAAGCCACTGCCTTTTCACAGACCCTCTGGGATGTCAGCACTGCCTTCTCTCTCAGGGTAAAATGTCCTTGGAGAGCAAACAGCAGAGATGTCCATTTCCAGCAGGGGAAGATGCCCCAGTAGACCAGACTGCTCACAGGGTCCCTTTCAGCTCATTTGAGGCCTAAATACAAACCAGTCTCAGGAAACCTGCCATTTCCTCTTGGTCGGGCAGAAGAGCAGTGCCTCTGCTGCAGTGGACTCTTAATTTTTCTTTTATTGCCTATCCTGCAAATGTAGCATGTTCAGAAACACCCTTTCCTGAAGGCGTGGGGTTTTGTGCTATTGGATTTTTTCTTTCTTAATTATGCATGTTGGCCTTATATCTACATCCTCTCTCCTCCTTCCAGAAAGGAACTGTAGTCTTACAGGCCAAATGAACATTTCCATAAACCAGTGGCCTTGTTTAAAAAAATTATTAGGTAATTCTCATTCTAGAATTTTGGAATACAGCAATCTTAAATAATCTCATCAGTTTCGATAAATTAGTTGTTTTTCCTGAACCAGAGTAACTGCTACAGTATAAATCATCTTCCTCTAAGGTGTTTTTCTTTATTATTTTTTCCAGAGTCTGTACACATTAGAACATCCAGCTTGCTTTGCACATGGTGTTGGGAGCCGCATTTACCCCTGGAGTAATTCCAGTTGAGCAGAGGGAATTACACGAGGCTGAAACTGGTTCCAGCACACTAGATGGTTAAAACATTCCTAGTGTTGATAAACTGGCACTTCAAGATCCCAGCCTATCTGCAAGGAAACCATAGTCCCAAGAGTGTGGATGGTCTCCATGCCTTTGGGTTTTCTTTCCTGCTTCTCTGAGTTCATTAGAGGAAAGGGGAGTTGAGGAAAAGTTTGTCTATCTCTTGACAGAAAAAAACCCCAGAGCAATACAGCAGTCTTATTTACACTAATAAACATTTTGGTCAGAGCAGAAAGTGAATCTCTCTCTGCAAATGAAGCGAAGTCATAGGACACTTTCTCAGCAAAGACATAGGCACAGGGAATTCTTACTAAAGGTCCATAGATTTTGCTGCAACCAGGGGGAAAACCCTTAAAGCTGAAGAATATTCACATATTGTTTGCATGGAAAATAATCAAAAATTTGAATTAATAAGTAGTTGGGAGTGGTTTGAATAACTGCTGGAGTTATCAGCTCTGGACATTGCTTAAAACTGACCCCATTTGGTGATCTCAAGATTAAGTAATGATGTTTGCCATCCCTGTCTGTTATGTGAGTGGGATTTTTTTTTCCTGAATAAGAAATAAAGCTCTTGATTCAGAAGCAAGACAGAAGTATTTTTAATACATTTGTAATTCAAGCAAAACCAATTGCTCTTTCACAGATAAAAGACCTTACATCATGTCCGTTGAAGATGAGAGTTTAATGGAAATTGTAAGTTACATCTGACAGTTTCTCAGAAGAAAAAACAAAGCTATTTGGAAAACTGAGATTCTCTCAGTGTAAATGTAAAGTGAAAAATGTCAAATGAAGCCTCTCTTTTCTTGAAGAAGTTAAGAATGAATTCAGATAGCGAAAAATATTTCAACTATGAGGGCTTCTTTTCTTTTACTTTCTCCATAGCTGAAAATGCTCAATTCTGTAAATGTTTAAAATTAAGTGTTTTCAAAATTTTCCATAGAAAAAATGAGTTTTCACCTGAATTAGCATCTCCAGTGGGAAGGGGGCGGGAGGTGGGAAGGGAAGAAAAAAAAGGTGTGGGATATTTTAGTTAGGAAAACTTTCTCTATACAAAATTTCAGCAAGCTCTATCTGGGAACCATGGTTAGCTGCAAAGATGGAGCACCTAGACTAATACCTGAATCTGGAGGACAGCTTGGGTCGGGCATATCAGCAAGATGTTTCAGGTGATGTTATGAGCCAAAACAGAAGGAGCTTATTTGTGGGGATGAGCTTCACAACAAAAAGCCAGGAGTGGGTTACAATATTATAGCAATATTCAAGGCACACTTATAATTTCAAAAAAATTAAAAAATTTAAAGACATATTCTGTCCTAAGCAGAAGTGTCACCATATTACTATCTGAAGTACAGAGCCCAAAGAATTGTGGTCAGTGGGGCTGAGCCTAGCTGAATTCCTGTGACTAATGGTGTCCCCCAGGGGTCAGTACTGGTTCCAGTACTGTTCAATATATTCATCAATGATCTGGATGAAGGGATAGAGAGTATAATTATCAAGTTCGATGGTGATACAAAACTGGGAGGGATGGCTGACAATCCAGAAGGCTGTGCTGCCATCCAGCATGACCTGGACATCTCAGAGGGCCAAAGATCAATGAGGGCAAGTGTAGGGTACTCCATCTGGGGGAGAACAGCCCCATGCACCAGTACAGGTTAAGGGTTTACCTGCTGGAAAGCAGCTCTGGGGAAAGAGGCCTGGGAGTCATGGTGGGCAACAGTCTCACCATGAGCCAACAACGTGCCCTGGCAGCCAAGAGAGTCAGTGCCATCCTGGGCTGCATGAAGAAGAGCACAGCCAAGAGCTTGAGGGAGGTTGTCCTCCCCCTCTACTCTGCCTTGTTGGGGCCTCACCTGGAGTATTGTGTGCAGCTCTTGGCTTCCCAGTTCAAGAAGGACAAGGAACTATTGGAGAGAGCCCAGCACAGGGCTAGTAAGATGATTAAAGGATTGGAGCATCTGCCCTATGAGGAAAGGCTGAGAGAGCTTGGGTTGTTTAGCTTGCAGAAAAGGAGGCTGAGGGGGGATCTCATCAGTGTAGATAAATATCTACGCGTGTCAGCGGGATGGGGCCAGAACATGAGAAAATACTTCTTTAATCTGAGGGTAACAGAGCAATTGAAAAAATTGACCATGGAGGTTATGGAGTCTCCACCTTTGGAGACATTAAAAACTGACCTGGACATGTTGCTGTGTTACTTGCTCTAGGGGATCCTGTTTCAGCAGGGCAGTTGGACTAGATGATCTCCAGAGGTCCCTTCCAACCTCTACTATTCTGTGATTCCCTAATATTGTTGCTCTTTGACATGCCACATTTGCTGTGTTGAGCTATGAGCATGTACAGGAAAAAAATGAGTCTTTGTAAGAACAGATAATCATGTTTGGTAATATAGAAAGTTAAACAGAAAGGTTAAACACTGCTTTTGAATTAAATCTCAAGAAGGTGCCAGGGAAGCTCTACTGAAACCATAGCTGTCTGGCCTGAGAAGAAAATCTCATGCATTGCTGGCCACAAGCATGTCACAGCCATCTTCTGAACTAGTGCTGTAAGCTACCTTTTTATAAAGGGCTCAGTATCTCATTATGTAAGGAATTAAAACCAAGTAAAACACAGGAAACCCAGATTTAGAAATAAAAATGACAGGGAAAGCTGGTGCTCTTGATGTGCACTGGGGCATCTGAAGAGCATGGAACTCAGCATGAGCAGAGGCAGAAAGATGTCGTGCGGCCTTCCACAGTGCAGGGGTGGCTGTGCTGGGCCTGTGAGCCCTTGGTTCTCCCAAAGTACTGATGCTCAGCTCTTCACAGAAGCAGGTAGCACAACGCTCATAACCAGCTTGATGGCCAAATCTTAACTTCACTTTTAGGACCAAGCCACACCTGGTTTTTGAAGCTTAGTTTCCAATAAGAGTGCTGGAGCACCTTGCCAGTGAAGACAGGCTGAAGATGTTGGGGTTGTCCTGCCTAGAGGGGGCTCCGAGGTGACCTTACAGCAGCCTTCCCATGTCTGCAGGGGGACTACAAGAAAGCCGGGGGAGGGATTTTTACATGGGTGTGTAGTGAGACAACAAGGGGAAATGGTTCAAAACTTGAAGAGGGGGGATAGATACAGCTTAGACATTAGGAAGAAATTCTTTTCTGTGCGGGTGGTGAGATGCTGTAACAGGTTGTCCAAGAAAGTTCTGGCTGCCCCCTCCCTGGAAGTGTTCAAGGCCAGGTTGGATGGGGCTTTGAGCAACCTGGTCTGGTGGGAGGTGTCCCTGCCCATGCAGGGGGTTTGGAATTAGATGATCTTTAGGGTCCCTTCCAACCCAAACAAGTCTATTTTTCTATGATTCTAAGACGCACCACCCAACCTAGGAAGCCTGAAATGATGTGTAACCACCCAAGAGAAGAAGACAACTCCTTTTCAGGAACTGTCCAGACTTGTTCCTTTTCTGGGTTAATTCCCAGGCAAATGCAGGAGACGTCTGGATTTTTCTGCCAAAAGCAACCCTTACAGACATTATTTACCAAAGCACACCCTGGGAAGAGAGAGATACAAAGCTCTGTGTCTCGTGATCACATGGAAAGCCAAGCATACCGATAAGAAACCGGAGCATATGTCTTGGTTTTTTTCATACTCCTTTCTCCCTGTCAGAAATTTTGAATTATTATTATTGTTAGAGTAATCAATTCAATATTGAAGAGCCCCACAGTTAAGACATTACTTAATAAATGAACAAATTAATAGATTTAGGATGCTATAATAGTTAAATTGGGACTCAGTGAAGTAATATGGAGTTTAACATATTATTGGTAGCAGCTTAAAGAACTCAAGACTATTGAACTCAAGTCCTACCTGTAAGTGAGGAAAGTTGGAGCACATATGTAAACTGTAAATATACATATACATTGTGCTGAAGTCTGGCTGTGATTTCCAACAATAGGAATAATGCAAGTAAAGCTCCAACTGTGGTTACTAACATCGGACATCCCTGCTTCTTGAGAGAGAACCACAGAGAGGACAATTTCTGCTCCTTCTGAGTCTGGTTTAGTGAAAAGAATATAGTTTATTTTGTGACCTAGTCTCTACAGCTCTCACAAAACTTCCTCTTCAGCCATTGCAAGGTTCCCGCTTAGATTTCATTAACTGTAGAGAGCAGTGCAGAGAAAGAAGCATGGGTTATAAGAAAATATCAGTCCCTCAGTCAGGAGAAGCACAAGAGGAGAAAGGGCTGTGTGTACATGCATACATGTGATTTGCTAGATGCAATCGTATTTGCTAAAACAAAAGAAGAAAACTGCAGTCACCTTTTCAGGAGAGTGGTCTGCTAGACACACATCACCTAGCAACTGGAGGCTCATTTCTCCTCATGCCTTGAACCCATCACTAGCTTCCCACTGGCTTTTCAGCTTTATCAACATTTTTGCCTGTCACTAGGCAGAATTCATCCATGGCTGCTGAACCATGGAGTTATACCAAGAATTGATTTGTACTCCAATCTGGGTCCTGTAAATTACCAATTAACCCTCCTATCCCCTTCCTCAAACTAAATAGCAAAGAAAGATGCTTTTTTTAGTTTTTTATATGGTTATGAATTGACTTAACACAGATAAGGCTCTCAGGCAAGGCTGGGGAGATCAGCTGAGCAAAGATGTACAAATTGTTTTGCTGAGAGTAAGTGGGCAAAGATTAAAGCTGGAAAG
The DNA here is from genome assembly GCA_038090715.1 of Florisuga fusca. Lineage (NCBI taxonomy): Eukaryota > Metazoa > Chordata > Aves > Apodiformes > Trochilidae > Florisuga > Florisuga fusca. The sequence goes on along the minus strand of JAAWXA010000021.1, from coordinate 11,525,731 downwards.
CAACTGCACAGATGATTTTTGCCCATATCACTGAAGAATAAAAAACCCAATCAAGTAGCACAGGGCAACATATTAACCAATATCTAACCACCTAGAAAGTGTCATCCTTTTAAACCCAGTGAATAGGGTGAATGGTGGCACACAGCGATGGAGTAATCCCACCAGCCTAAGTGACATGGAGGAAAAAAGCAGGGACAGAAGAGCTGGTGCATCATCCCACTGTCAGTCTGTAGCATGGTGTGAGGTTGCCATGTTGTCAGGAAGAGGCAAGTGACTACTTGTGCCACTGCTAGATAACAGCTGCCTTTCTGCCTGCTGTGCCAGGCTGACAGACCCTCAGTTGGTCCTTGCAGCCAGGTCAAGTGAGGCAGGCAGGACTAGGGTGGGATGCCAGCTCTGGAGTCCTCAGTTCATCCATGCTTCTATTTGGGACTGACAAAACACCAAGGAGTCAAAAGATCTGACAAGGGCCTCTCCTGTACGGTAACTCCAGGCTGATGTCCCAAAGGCAGCACTGCCCTAGGATGTGCCCCAAGATTCCTTCTTGGAGCTTGAGGAGAGGAGTGCTCTGTGGGCTTCATCTCACCTTGCAAGCTTTGGTCTGCTTGTGGGCAGGGGAAAGAGATGAGAGGACAGAGCACGTTGCACACCAACCTGGGGATGTATAAGCTTTCTCCTGAGGTACACCTTCACTTTCCTGAATATTCTTTGACCCTTCATGAGCAGAGGTAGGCACCACCATTACAGATAGCAATTATGGACAACTGATGGCTTTCAAAGTGGGAATTCAACTTGGCTGACTGACTCGGGAGTGAAGAGCCACCAAAGGACAACTAAGAGACTGCAGATGATGGGCTATTTAATCGCTGTGAATGAACTTGTCTGAGCCTGTCCATATTGTTGCTCCTATTTCAATATTAACATTATCTGGGAGAATCGAAAAGCTACATGAGTTGACCAGTTCAGAGGTGGAGTTGGATTTATAACCACAGAAGTCCTGGATCCCCATCAGCTTTTTATCCATGACATGAGCTTAAGTTGTTTCTTACAACTGGAACTGAAAAAAAAAATCAGATCTATTCAATCCCTCTCCAGTCCAATAACCCTCAGATTTGGCTCTTTATCAAAAGAAATATCACTTAAAAAAAATCTTGTTACAGCTATTTGTACCAGTTTCAGTGACACTTGCATCCCTTTGGGGGACCACATTATTCCTCCTCCTGCTCAGCCACAACATCCATCTGCTTTGCAAGATACTTTTCAACCTGGACAGAACTCACTGATTCCTTTTAGCTGGCACCGAAAGCAATTTCTTTGGCTGAGATGGATAATAGAAGATTTTCATTTCCTGGCACACACAGATAGCCTTTAATCACTGATCTGGGACATGAACACTCAGGCTGACACACACTATTCACAGCTCCTGGAAATACCACACAAGTTTTGTAGTAAGGGGGTGGAATTGGGTTGAAGGATGATTCCAGCATGGGCACTTTTACAGGGGATCCCTTGAGTGCCTGTTGTCACCAAATATCATTCAGATCTTCAGATGTGTCCTTTCAAATAGTTCTCTCTCTCAGAAAAGAATCAATAAAGCAAACGCTTTTAATTGTTTTTAACAAGCAAAGGCCATAAACAAAGGCTGTGGATGACTCGCTTTGATTTTCAATATTTAGAGGAATTTATCACCACCTATCCAAATTGCTGCTGTTGTGTTTTGCTCTTTCATCACCAGAAATAAATAAGTATATCTTAAGAGAAATACTGAGATTTTATGTATCCAGTAAGCTGCATAGGAAGTATACTAAAAATAACTTTCAAAAATACAGAATTTATTAATATGCATGGGGAAAATTACCACAAGATTAGGTGTTTGGTAAGTATCATCACTGGGTAAGCCTAGATGTATTAGACTGTATCGATGCCATGTAATCCTATTAAAATAAATTGATTTACATCACAAGTGAATCTGGACTCAATAAAGTAGCTATTTTTAACTTCTGAAATTAATTTTATTCCCTTTTAGAATCTGGTTAGTTCTCTACATTTTGTTACAGATACTTGCTTTGCTACAAACAACATCTGGGGGTAAGGCTTATTACTAGGATTCTGTTTCCAAATAAATCCCAGTATTACTGAAGCCCAGGAGGGAGGAAGACGTTTGGAATATTTGAGAAAAAAGATACTTGGATCATTGAGAGACAAGGACTACTATCAACTCCTTCCCTCAGCTAAGTGTAAGATCAAATAGCATGATGCTCAGGGATAGGACTGATCTTTGTGCAATCAGAAGGCAGAGTACTGAGTTTACTTTTTAATTAAAAAGAGCACAGTGTGCATGCTTGGTCATTCATCAGCCAGGTACCATTAGACTATTTCATCAGTTTCCAGCCTGCTTACTTTAAATTAGATATGGGTGCACCCTTAGACATCCTTTTGCTCAAAATTCCAGTTTGAATTTTGGAATGAATAGCAGCCCCTAAGTGTCCAGGGTTCATGTCTATTGATCAAGATGTTAGTGTAGCAAGTTGTCCAAGATAAATGCCAGCAGCCTGAGGAACCACAAGAGCATCACTCCATGTGCCTCACAGACTCATTCTGAACTCTTTTCTTCTCATCCGTGGCCCAGAGATAAGCATCACTCAAGGGCCTCTTAGTGAAGGGAAGTGCAAGTGATAAAGCCCAAGGGTATTTTTCTTGCTTGGTGGCATTTTGGTCTATAGAAGATGTAGAGAAATAATGCAGACAGATGTTAGCTGTCCTAGCAAGAACTATGAGGAGGATTTATAAGAAGCTTAAGCCCGAAGTAAAGATGTCAGAGACGCTCAGATCATGTTTGGGGTCAAGATCTGCTTCATTCTAAAGAGGGCATGTAAATCACATTCAATACAGACAGAAAGTCAAATTCTTCTTCTACCTGCCGAATGAATTCAGCTTCAGTGGTGTAAATTTAACATAATCAGAAAGCCTCTCTACTTAACCCCTGGGACTATGATCCGAAATTTGCACCAAAACTCTTTAAAAAAAGTGTTTCTGATTAGACAGTCACTAATGCACTGAGATGACAGAAGTCTTGATCAAGCACAGTTCATCAAATCCTATTGCAGAAACAGGGAATTGGATTTTAAACCACATTTATTCTCTGTTAAGGCAGTTAGTGATCCTGGCTTCCAAGTAGTGAGCTTATTAAATGTGGTTTTGATGCTCCCAGTGGAATAAATAGCAGAAGTACTTTAAAAACAAGTGATACACTTTCAAAGTTATTTGGTATGTTCCTTATACTGTCGTACCATGTTTTTATTAAAAGTCTAGCTCTGTCTGATAGCAGCACACTACAGGTTCTCCTTGGACACCAACTTTCAGCCTTTACAGAATACTTCACAAAAGTATTCATGTGTCAACAAATCCTTTATAGCAAAGGACCCTTTCCTAAAAACATAAGCTAATGCTTCATCTAAACTCACTTCGACTTCAGCTTAACAGCTCCATTGGACCACATTAGTCACTTACATTCCAGATTCAGAGTAGGTACAAATCTCAAGTGGTTTAATAGCCCTGCTGACTTAGCTTTTCATTGAAACAATTTTTATATTTCCTTTTGTTCATTTGAATTAAAGAATGAATAATCTCTTGTAAATGAGAAAATGAAAGAAATTTTCAATTTTAGTATCTTAATGTAAAAACAGTAATACCTATCATTGCACAGAAATGAGCCATGGTGTTTACAGTAGAACAGCAACTGTGTATTTCTTCTGGTTTTCCACCCACAAGTTTCAAACCTAGAGTAAATTTCTTCCTTCTTGTCAGCAAAATACCGTGTTCCTCTCCCACTATGCTTCTGGTACTACTTGAATTACTTCAGACCCTCCAATGCAATTAGACCACAGGAGCTAAAATAAAGAAGACAAATAAAATTAGTTTTCTCCATCCCTCGTTAAAAAAAAAAAAAAAAAAAAAAAAATTATTAATTTAAAATTGAATTTAAAATTAAATTTATTTAATTACCTGTTCTTGGGAAATATGGTCTTCATACAGAAGTAAACATCAATCTTCATTGACCTTCCTCCCTTCTTAAAAATATCAGAGCAGAAGTTGTTTCCCAGCTACCCAAGGCTCATGGAAAAGGGTATGCCTATTCAAGATTTTATCCCAGGAGTTCTCATGCCTTAAAATTTTGTTTCATTCCAGAAGTCAGTGCCTTCTTCTTCATTCAAGAAATAAGACAGAGACCTTGCTATCAAATAGTGCTGAGATGACTTCTGTTGGTATTTCTAAAAAATAAAACAGTATAGCTGTAGCTTTCTAGACATCAGATGATTTAATTTTTTTTCACTGTTGCCACTGACTGTAAGAAAAGGTAGAACTTGGCTGAGGCAGTCCATATGTACTGCAAACTCTGCTATTTCCATTAAGCACAAGCCAAAGTCTTTGCAGAAAGGACTCTGGTTTTTTTGAGTTTCTGACTCTGGGCCCCTTGAAGAATCAGATAGTTTAAAACTTTTGTATAGCTTCTGTATCTTAAAATATATCTTGTTTTCAGAGCTCAAAATTCTGTAATCCATAATTCAGAATCTGAAAACACACTTATTTACAGAAAGGATGGATCCCTAAAGATGACAGATGAATGATGAAAGGTATTTTCTTTATATGGGTCAGATCCGTTCTAAGTCTCTCAAGCTCACTCTTGTCATGGGTGGGCTGGGGCTCTTTGCTTCTTTACCCTCTCAGACCAGAAGTCTAATACTTTCTTAAGACTGTTAAAAGAATTAAATACAACTTGTCACAGATGCCTGTGATACTAACACACAGCAAAACAGTCACAATTCATGCTGCCACACACCTATCTACTGCCCTACACCATGTTCTTGATAGGGAAACTCCTTCCAACTTGATACATTGCAATAACAGGATTTGAATTTCAGGCAGACAGAGACATGCTTTTCTCTTTAGCAGGAAGTTCAAGAAGCACATGTCTCATGGAAAGAGGGACCGGTTTAAGGTTAGGACCAAAACAATGGAAAAAACCCACAAAGACTGGACAGCAGGGTGAAGTCTTTCCCTCTGAGGCTGGGAGGGGTTGTTGCACATGAATAAAGAAGTTATTCCCTGGAGTTATTCCAGATCATTTGGTAATCCCTTCCGCTTCTATTGCAATATTCGAGAGCCCAAATCTGAAGTGTTTCTGGACTTTTTAAACAGTCATGTACTTGTGCAAACTAGGAAATCATTCTGACCTTATCTCTACCATCACAGGCTTACACTACAAAATTGATGTTGGCAGTGGAGGTGTCCTGAGGATCCTGAGGTGCGGGTGCTGCACAGGAAACTACACCCTGAGTCCCAGGGTGGGATACTCACCCACATCTAGGCTGGCAGGGGTGTGGGACAGAGCAGGACTGCACAGAGTGGGGCACCAACAGCTCCTACAGCAAGGGTGTGCAGGCAGAAGGTCCCAGACAAGGAAGGGTGTCTGTGACCCCCGTGCCTGTGAGGGGGAATACGTGTGCACACACAAATTTCTGTGTGTGTGTGGCACATTTGGATTAGTTACAAAGCGTATAGGGGAGGGGTCACAAATTTATAGTTACCTCTTTATAACAGGGGTATATAGAGAATATCTGTTGTACTGCTGATATCAACCCTGAATGCATTGTTCAGTGATTGCCAGTTCATTACATAACATCAATAAATCAATGAACAACTTTGACCCTGATTTGACTTAAACTCTGTGAACAGATCAGGATCTACTACAGTGTTCAGTCAATGAGAGGAACAATGAGCTGATATTTGTCAAATTCTCCCCAGTTTGTCTGAATAACTGGGCCCATAAACACAGGAAAAACAGGAGTTTCCAACGCATCAGTGGGACCATGAGGAAGAGCATCACCTTTTCCCTCCCTCCTGTCCCAGTCCTGGAGGGGTTGGGACCATTGCAGTACCCACCTGCAGGCAGAGTTCCCTTCACTGCGTGACTACCAGGCATCCCCAGCTCCTCATCCTGGGAGGAAGTTATCATGACAGCAACTCACTTAAACATTGTTCTGCTACAGTTGCCAACAGTGACATCTGGGCTACTTTCCTTGGTGTTACTGGATTTCTCCTTTTTGGGCTATTTATCACTTTTTTCCCCTCCAGTGGAACTGGGTGGAGTGCAATAGTTGGTGTGCTGCTGCAGAGCACTCTGCCTGCACCAGCAGAAAAGTGCTGCTCACGGGGCTACAGACATTTCTTGGCAACAGTGGGTTTGAATACAGTCTCTATTGGGCTAGGCCAGTGTGTGTGTGTGTGAAATGTAGAAGAGGTTTTCGCTGCAGTATCATCATCCAGCACTGATTTTAAGTTACCTGCAGTGATTCTGCCCAGAAAAAGGGCCGTTTTCATTGTATGCATATTTATGCTCAGCAGTAAGCATCTTACAGAGAAATGGGAAGCAGTTTAACTTTAAAAGCTGATTTAAGTTTTCCCACTCTACCCCATGAAAATACAGTTGGCAGTGCACATTCTCAAAGAGCACATTAGTGCTGAATTCATTCAAACCTCCCCGAGCTGGTAGGAAAAGGACCAGAGCAATTCTTACATTATTCATGGCAAATTTTGGCAACTGTCTCAGTTTCAGCATTCGCAGCTTCTGCTCTGTAGTATCTCCATTGTCCCACGTGTCTCCCATGTTCAGGCTCAGCATTTCCAACAGTAATAAATATGTTACAGGCTTCCAGTGCCAAAGACAGGGAGAAAAGCTGTAAGGCAGCCCACATTCCAAAGCATCCATCTCTTTCTTTTGCTGGTGATCCTGAACCTCGTTTTCCAGAACACGGCTCTTCTTTTTGGCAGGATAGGACATATTCAAACTCTTTCTCTCAGTTTCTTTTGCCCTATCAAGCTCTTGAACTTCTTTTGGAGGGGCAGGATCATGCCAGGAAAATACCTGAGGCAGGGTAAGGAATGGAAACAAATACACCTGGCAGCAGTAAACAAGGGTGGCTGAGTCCCCATTTCAAAACACTTCCACAGTATCTTCATTTTGTCAGCTCATTATCTCTGATCTCTCTGATCATCCTCCATCCACCCCATCATGTATAATTCTTAGTTGCTACCCTTTCTGTTCACACATGCATAATAACAAAAAATTTCTCAGCTGTGGAGGCATAATAATGTAGCAATCAACCACCAGTAACCAGCTGGAGCTGGAAGTTTTAAAAAAATATATTTATTTAGGAACATGTGGCATTTTTGGAACCAGATGCATACTGACTTTTGCAGAAAGGGCTTATTTGTATATGGTCTGGAAGCTTCATTTTTCTGGTGACACGTGTCCCCTCTCTAGGAGAAAAGGCATTTCATTTGCTGCCTCCTGCTTCCCCTCTGTTGGCTCTGATGCTGTGTCCATCTTCAGGGGAGCTTTGTGAGGGCAATTATGTCGCTTTTCCTTGAATATCTCCTAGTCTTGAGTGATGGAGGAATATCCACACAAAATTATACGTTTGACATTTCCAAAAGCCACAAAGTGTCTGTAAAGGACAGGTCCCCAGCATGGTGTTGGATTCCGATGTCATTTTTAGATGATTTTGAAAACGTTTTCTTTCATACCACACAGCTTTCCTCCAGAGCACGTGATTGAACTGAACTTCAATGGCTTTGCCTGGGTCCCTGTTCACAAGTTTTCCTTATATCATACTTGAGATGAAATAAGACTGCTGAGGTTCCTTTAAAGTTGCAAAATCTGCTCTCTGAGATTGTTGCCCTGGGGTTTGGTGTGGAAGAAAGACATGGAAAATATAATTTTCCTTAAATCCCTGCTGTCCTTTGTTTGAGCGTTTGACTCTAATCCTCCTTAGTCATAAGAAGTTTATTATTTGTTTAATGTTCCTTCTGTGCCTCTGAAAATAACAGAATTAAGAAAAACAGTATGATCAATAGTTGCTTGTGAAAATCATAAAGTAAGCTGACAGCTCCCTCCTGCCAGTGCAGTGCCCAGGCCAGGCAGGCCATGGGGATAGGGACACAGTAACACCATGGTGCAAAGAGCTGTCCCCAGGTTGTGCTGGGGACAAGTGCAACCCTCTGAGACCTGTGCTCCAGATCAGACCTAATTCAGGCTCCAGCCTCATTGCCATAGCTAGCAGACCACCAGGAGACCAACACTGCTTGTTCTCAGGGAGAACCACAGGGCACTAGGCCAACAGTTCCCATACAGAGGGCTCCAGGATCATTGTCCTTGGGGGTAATTTTATTTCACTTCTGACACTTCTCCACTTCGTTCGATGGCTGTCTGAGCTCTTCATTGCAGTGAAACTGCAGGCTGGAAACACACACTGTCTTCTCTACGGTCACCTGTCTACCAGCAGGTGGAATGCAATTTTGTATTTAGTGAGTACACAAGAGGGAAAAGTGAGATCTAACAGACTTCGTTCCTTCCTAACTGGTCTAACAATGCTCTCCTTCTCCACATCCACTTGGAGAGCAAAGTCAATTAAAACATCCTTTCCAATTTACGAAATTATTAACATGTTAATGATTTTGCAGTTTTACAGAAGGGGAACAAGGAGAGAAGCATTAGCTTAGCAAAGCCATCTGTACTGTGGTCATGAAGAGCTAGAGACATGTGGGCACTGGATTGCAATGAGAAATCCCAGCCCCAGCCCAGCACTGCCTCCAGCTCTCCCCTTGCATGGATAAGAACTCTCTCTTCCACTACCAAAACCTAACCCAAGCACTGGTGAGGTAGCAGGGAGATCACAAGGCAGATGTAGATGAGGAGCAAGTACAGTTATGGTACACTGGGAGCAGCTCAGTGACCATTTTTCTGTCACACAAGGGACAAAGATTTACTGCACTGAATCCAGTGATGCTGTACTTCTTTGAAACCAGTACTAGCGAGAACTGGGCTGGGCTGCTATTTCTGCAAAAACTTTGGTGATGCCTTACAGGCACAGCAGAACTGCACCCATTGCTGTGGGTAATAGCCTGGTGTGGGTGGAGTGGCTGACTCTTGTTTCAGATTACAGTGACTTCAGCAAGCCATGAAAAACAATCAGGAAAAAAAAGCTCAAAACCAGAATCTGGTGACTGCACAGCTCCACAAAGTGCTATGGGAGTGCCTGGAATCTCCTTAGAGGTGGCACATTGGGAAACTGCAGTGTGAATAGGCAGCAAGTTTCATCTCCCTCTGCATGATGTCTTTGCTCCTGCTACCCAGAGCAGCAAAGGCCTAAAAGCAATCACCTCCAGGAGCTGCAGTCACGGTGGTTCCTCCAAAACATCATGGGTTTCCTACATTCTTAAAGAACTCAATGGCTTACTGAGTAAAGCACCAACTATCCTGATTTGGTAAACAAAGGTTTGGGTTTTTTTTTACATTAACTCCTTGTTAAGTTTCCACTTAAACATAAGTGGTGATAATTGTCTTTCAAGGGGTGAGCTGTTATTTCAAAACCTTTCCCCTCACCTATTGCCCAGGAAAGCACTGCACATCTGGAATGGTGGTAGTAGGCTGGGGGTTTTTTTTGTTTGTTTGTTTGGTGGATTTTTTTTTTCTGAAAGGAAACATTAACAGTATTGCCAGACTCCAAATCTAGCACGCCATTTATACCTTATGCAATGAAAATATAGGAGAGTGCATCTGGGAAAAAATGGCAGCTAATTATCCCCTCCTCCCCAGCTTGGCAGTGGGAGCAAGTTGAGTGAGGATCTGCCTGGTATGATTATATTGGAGTGCAAGAAAAAGAAAAGAAAAAAGAAAAAAAAAAACAAACAGAAAAAAAGAAAAAAAGAAAGGGATAAAGAAAAAAAAAGAAAATAAGAAAGACAACTAAAAGAAAAAATAAGCATCTATAAAAAATTACAATGTGGAGAGCAAAGCATTAAGATTGCTGCAGTGGCTGAGCATTCAGGATGTGCTTGCATGATGTTGCTGATGATCATGGCAGCAAGACACATAGTACTGAGCATCTTTTTTGTAAGAGCTGTGATGGGAGACTTCAGGGGCATTGGCTCAGCTCAGCTGCTTGGGATTCCATTTTGTCTTGTCTCTCCCTAGATGCATACAAGAGCACATTTGTACAAGCCTTGACACTACACACCAGGGGCTACTTGTGAAAACAGTGGTCAATTTGCGGAGCATCATCTGTACATTAAATTGATAATTTTCCCTTGCTTAGGACTTTCTCTGAAATTGTCCCAAATATTTCAGATTGCACAGTTTACAAAAATTAATAGCAGCTGATGTACTGGCCCCAAAACCAGAGGTAGCTAACTAAGCAAGACTGTAACACTAAAACATAAGTATCATGTTAGAACACTTTATAATCCAGCAGGTTTTTAAAAATTTAAAAAGCAAGCACCCATCTTTCTGTACCATTTTAAAGCTTTGTAAAGTTGCCCAATTGGAGTATATTTTACAAGGATTTTTGGCAGCAGCATTGACCTGCTAGCCAGATTAATGTTACAGTGTGACAATGGCTTCTCTCTGAAGTTTTCCATCCCCACAGCTGGATCAGGGATGCACAGTTTATCTTGGGTAGATGCAGCTTCAGCATCTGTAAAGCAATTCAAAGAAGAGGGAGTTGAATCCGAAGCCGCAAATGCCTGAGGATATTAATGGCAATACCTGGCTGCTCCAACTCCAAAACCTCCTTCTGTGTTTCCAAAAGCTCTGTTTGGCATGGCTGCATTTTCCCTGTCTAACAAGCTCCAAATGAAGTTCATTATTTTGATTGGAGAAAGTACTTGAGACACAAAGATATTTTTTTAACCCACTCACTTGCTGGGATGTAGTTAGAAACTACAGTAGGGGCTGCCACTAACTATGCTGTGGGCACTCATGGAGAGATGCAGCCCTTATCCCCATGGGTGCATTCATTCTACTGCTCTGAAACTTTGTTTTCTTTTTTTGAGAGAAGCTGCGATTTGAGCACAAGAGGCTCAAAACTTGGGGATGCTTTGAGAAGCTGGGGCTGGCGGACTTGATTTGGATTTTCCGTGTTGCAAGTGTTTTTTAATCATGTAGTTGTCCAGCTATGCATATTTATGAACAAGAAATACAAATGCATGACAGCTTCAGAGATTAATTCTGAGCCACACACCTGCCAAGTGTGGAGTGAAGTAGAAAAATATCTGTTGAATGAATTGGGATTTCCCCCACACCTTTTCTTCAAGTTAGAAGAACTGTGCTGTGGGATTTTCAAGAAACCCCCATCGAGACAGAGAAGTGATGGCATCCTGGTCACGTTCTCCAGGTGTTTACCAAAAATGCCAGAAAGGAACTGTCCTCCCCTGGTGTGCCCTGAAGTGCTGGTTTGCCTTGGGGACCAGGTCCTTTTGGTGGTTGAATGAGCTTCAATCTGTAGGTACAAGATTTGCTGGAACAAAGCTTGGGAGGGATTAACCATAGAGCAGGAAAACAAGACACGGAACTGCATTTTTAAAAAGTAATTCTTTTTTCTGGCTTAAATTACATGTGAAAATATAGATGTTATGTTGCTTGGAAAGATGGTCATTCTTCAAGTGCCAGTGAGATAACTGTACTTCTGGAAAGATTTTCTAGGCTTTCTGAATGATTAATGAGGACAGAAAGGAGGAAAAGGAAAAGATGAACTTTAATATCAAGACTTTTCTTTCAGTAAAATGGATATGATGAATGCAAGTAAAACAAAATTGAAGGGGAAATTCTTCCCTATGAAATATTTTATATCAAAAGAAAATATAGGTCATTCCACTGGAAGAGGAAAACAAATGCTTTATTCACAGAAGTCCTTTGTAAAATAATAAGCTTTACTGTTTTCCAGTTTATTCCAGGTGAAACCTTGAATCTCGTGTGAGAATTGACCTGAGCTCAGGTAGCCACTACAACTAATGCCCCTTCAGCTTAAAAAGTAGATTCTCCCACCAGAATTGCCCTCTTTTCCCAGCATAACCTGCTCTTTCCCTGAAACTCCACTCTGGCTGGCAGACTTTAGGATTACTGGTGTAACTCACTTGGCCATGGTTTCTAATCTGCACCCCTTCAGTATCACACAAGTGTCAAGGGAGATAAAGGATAGTAAAAATGATGTGAAAGTACAGGTGCTGCTCAATTCATAAACTAAGATGAATAATTTTACTACCTTTTCCTGAGAACAGAGAGAAAATAGGGACAGGTAGTAATCATGGTGTCATCTATGGCAGCAATCTTATGTAGGACTTTACCCTGATTTAGATCACACTGATGCAAGGGACAATGCTATCTTTGATTTATTAAAGTGAGTGATTGTGAAAAGACTCTCAGAGCTTCCTCTAAGACTCTGCTTCACGTGGATGCTCTCTTGAGGAGAATACAGAGGAACCTTCCCTTTCTCATGACACACCATTCAGCAAAAGAACACTCCAGAAAACCCAGGCAAAATTCTTTTCCCAAAACAAATGCTTCTCCTCATATCAAAATGGCAAGATTGTTAATAATGAGGACAGACATCATTCCCTTCCTTATGAAAGGCAAAACTCACTAAGGGAAAGCATTTGCTGCAGGAGCCCAGGGCTGTGGGGTTCCAGCGCTGTGCCATGCAGCCAGTCAAGGCCACACATTGTACTCTGATGGTAAAAATATTGGACACACAAAAAAGCCAGGGACATAGAGGAGAGCTAGGCTCTAAGTCATGGCTGTAAGTCTGAGGATGCTGCAGGTGTGGAACAGGAGGAGCTGCTAGTCCACGTACCATTCTATGGCTCTTCAGTACTCTCAGTACTTTTTTTTTACTTGTGCTCTGAATGAGACATGTGGCCAGTTCTGGAAAAAGAAGTGACATCCAGCATGTCTTTGTCACTGATAAAATAGAGTATAGCACTGCTAAAAGCCCTGATGTCATCACTGCCATTTCACATCAGCGTGCCACATTTTTCTTTCTGAAATGTGTGACTCCACTCTGTCTTCCCAGAGCCTGCACTGATTTCCAGATTTTACTCTATTGCACAGACCTCTGGCTTAATTCTGGCCTTACCTGCTAAATATTACCAGCCCTAAAAGACTAGCCAGGGCTTTTAAGTGCCTTGTTCATTCATGTGCAAGCATTGCAGTGAACTTTTCAAGTCACCCCTTTACAAACTACCCCTGTGGAGCAAGTTTCACTGGCACCCCTCAGGCAAACTGAAGCAAAGAGGAAAACAACCCAAGAATGGGGAAATCTTTATTGCAACCTTTTGTCCCTCCCTCCCACTCTTCTGCCAATATCAAAAGGGAAATAGGCCAAAGCTTGATGCTCTTTAAAGTGAATGAGGCACTTTTTGATATTGCTGGAGAGGGAGCTGATCAGACAAGCTTGGCTATTCTTAATTCTGGCAAACAACGGACCAGTATGTTATCGACCCCTGCCTCAGGCAAGGCCAGCTTCGATCAAGCAGGAAACCAAATGTTGATGTTTCAGAGATTTCTTAGCTCTGAGGTACTCTAGCACACTGAAATATTTGTGCCATAGAAATGAGATTCAATGCACTCGCTATTTTCTCACACTGTTTGAACACCCACGAGGAGTTCCCATGAGTGCCTTCCTGCAAGCAGGCAGGGGGTTGCTGATGGCATAATTATCTCAAAATGGTTGCATTGCTTTTTTATTGGATTAACATTAAAAGCCCAAATATGTGCTTTCTGTGGGATGCTTCAGTGTAATTAGATGTTAGAAGACATGTAAATGTATATATGCCAGGGCAGAAGCTAACTCAATACATCACTTTTAAGAAGAGGCAACAGTGTCACTTTGTCAGCTCTGGTGACACTGTGCTGGAGCCTGAGGTTCCAGTGAGCACAGTTCTATTAACGGTCACTTAGAACAGGAAGTGAACAAAGGATTAATAAGGGTCTAACAAAAATAATGTTTTAAAATACATTTATTCTGTCAGATTTCATGAATGGTACCTATTGCTCCATGCAAGCTGAAGGATAGTGTTCAGCGAATAGTGTTCACTTACTCATCCTGACAGCAAACAAGATAAACATGTCAGCGTGTGATTTAGCAAATATGTTCCCATAGAATTCAAGCAGGAGCTGCCAGTGGAGCTAGCTTTCAAGCCAAGAGAATGAATATACACATATCTGCCACGCAGAAACAAGCAAAACCCACATCCCACCTGCAAAGGACCTTTTCCACTCCATCCAGGACTTAGGTTTGGTGGTGCTCTTCAGCTCTGCCCGCTGTGTCAATCTCTCTTGACCCTTTAGCAAATCTCAAAAAATCCTGGTTTTGCAGCACAGAATAATTGCAAGGGGAAGATCTGCTATTTGTGCAAGCTCAAGAGATATGGGGAGCTGAGCAATGCTCATCTGGCCTTGGCAGCGGTGAATGCAAAGGGCAGTACTGGCAGGCCCCAAATTGCCTTTACCTTTCATTGTAGGATAATTCTTCCTGGAGACTGAGCTCGTGACCTTTATCGTAGTGAGTTTTATTTACAGATTGGGAAATGGCAGGGTGTCCTTTCAGATGAAAGGGATCAAAACACGAGGGAAAAAGAAAGATTTTGCAGAAGCATAAGATCTGATTGAAGAACTGTTTAGAGAAATCTGTATAAACAGACTTGTTAGGCTGATATCTCACATTTTAGCCACAGCTTTTTGGAGTCTTTAACCAGATAATGAAGGGATCTTTCAGGCTTTGGACTCCTCAGTGCATCCATCTTTTAATAACACTGCACCTTCTTCCTTATGTGTTTGCAGCTGACTCCAGTGTAATTTTTCCCTGCCTTTCCTGTTTTATGTTCCCTCACCTGTTACCTACACGTGACAGTCACTGCCTTAACAGTCTGTATCTTGAAGATGCTCAAAAACATTTTACAGCCTCCTCTCGTCATCCAGGTGTCTATTTCCATCTATGAATGAGGAGTGATACAGATTGCTAAGAGAAGTTGTGTATGCCCCAACCCTGGAAGTGTTCAAGGCCAGGTTGGACAGGACTTTGAGCAACCTGGTCTAGTGAGAGGTATCCCTGCACATGCAGGGCTGTTGGAAGTACATGATTTTTAGGGTTCCTTCCAATACAAACCCTTCCATGATTAATTGTTGTGTTATTACCAGTGGCCTTTGTGTGACAGGCAGGGATCATGTCACACCACAGTAATGAATCCAGGCTCAGCAGCAGGCAGGTGACCATCACAGGTACTGAGCAGAGATGCCCCCTGCTAGCCCCAGGGCATGGAGTGGAGAGAAGCCTGTGCCAGGCAGCAGGCCAGAATCTTGGTAGCCCACCCTATTGCCAAAAAGTGGGACCCTGGACTCCAGGCTGAAACCCAGATGGAAAGGTCCGTTGCCCTCTCCTGCCAGTATAGGGAATTCTCAGGTCTCCTTCCTTGTTTTCCCCAGGTGAGACAGCAACACAAAGGTTGTGGCAAAGGCTGAAGTGTCTCCAGAAGTGACTGTCCCATGCTGTGCTGAAGAAAGAGGATCTTCTCTCTCAAGTTGCCTCCTAAGGATAGAGCTGGGATGACAAGGAAATCACTGGCTTTCCCCTTCATGGCTTGCCCTCACAGCAACTGGCTGTGTTTTTGAGTTGAATCCACTGCATCCATAATTTTACAGAAAGAAATCTTTAAATAGCAACAAACAACTACATATTACAAAACAAACCTAGGAGGATGAATTATGGTTTAATTAATGCTCAGATCTTCTCAAATCTCTCACAAACGCTGCTGGTGGTTAATGACCAACCAGCCTCTCAGACAGCCCAATGTAGCCACCATTAGTACTGTTCACAGATCAATGAAGGTTCCCTCCATCCAACAGATATGAAATAAAAATAATTTAATTTCTACAGGTAGGAATGAGTTGAGCCTGATAACCCTTGTGATAAGGTGTCCCCAGGTGAGGGACAAGGGGATCCTGGTAAGCCACTCATCCATGGTCACACAGACAGAGAGAATGGAACAGTGAACATTACTTTGTTTACTGTCTGGCTGAGCTCCCTTCACCTCCAATGGCCCATTCACATCCCACTATCCAACTGTCAAGAAAATATATGATATCGGGGTACTAAAGCAGTCAGGGAAATAAAAATGTAGCCCATCTGTAAGGATCTCCTAGTTCTCAGTAGTTTTGGGCTTCTGAAATACTTCATCAGCATTTTAGTGGAAGACTCCTTTCAAAGGAGTAGTACTCTGAAAATGAAACACTGTTCTCATTCGCCTGTGCAGCTTCCCTCCAACTCATCATTTCAAGTGTTCACCACCCTACCCAAAGCCACATCCCACACCCAGCCCCAGCTTTGCTATGGCTGTGTTGTAAGAGTGTTCCTGCAGTGCCCTGGAGGCCAAACCCAACACCATGTCTGTGCCATGCTCCTGGGGGTGTCACAACTGAGTCTGCCCTTTTGGCCTCCCCGTTGTCTGCTGTCTGCAGGAAAAAATGGCCACTGCCAAAAATTTAAAATAAATAAATAAATAAATAAATAAATATTCTTGAATTAGTGTCTGCCAGCATGGTTTTGGTTTACCTGAGGGTGCAGGTGTTAAGTCCCAGGACAGTGCAGGAGGATGCAGGGCTCTCCTCAGTGCTTGTGTGAGGGAGGGAAGAGAGAGAGAAGGAGAGGCTGCACAGGGTGTTCTGAGAGTGGTTTTAGGGGTATTTCACCTGATCATTACAGACAACAGTTTGGATACCAAACAAAGTTATCTGCCAGACCTGGAAGTTTGTTGCTGCTCAGGGGCTGGAGAACCAGCCATCAGCTCCTCTTGCACTGTGCTCAGATCCACCCCATGGCTACGCAAGGCAGGCAGCAACCTGCCTTGTAATTACAGGCTGCAAACAAACAGCACAAGATGACAAACAGGGCAAAATATAGCCCATTGCAAGCACTTCAAATCACAGCTCTAAATTTGATTGAAAAGTAGTGTAAAAATCAGAGATTTGCTGTAACTCTAAATGTACTGGTAATATGCTCTATTATATTTGCAATTTTACCATAATGTAATTTAATGCTAGGCTATTATTCAGTGTTTCAAGATACCATCAGAAAGGGTGAGCTGAATAAAGGAAAAAAACAATGTAGTGGAAAATTTCAAAGAAACATAAAAATTAAAAAGAAAACACCAAGCATCGATATAAAAAAAAAGACACTTGGAAATTAATTTGTGAGTTTTCTCCTCAATGCATTAGAATAGATAATATCACAGGAGTTTTACCCTCCAACTTTCCCTTCTGCTTTCTCATTGTTTGAAAAGTTAGTGAGATGGGAATAAAACTGATCAGAATCTCATACGCCAAAGATTTACTCTGACACATTCAATGACAGAAGAAAAATGGGGAAGAAAAAAGGAAATAATAAAAACCATTTAAATCTCAAATTTGGAAACACTTAAATGTCTGTTTTGGAGGATTCCCCTTCCCTTCCAAACTTATGAAGGAAATGAACTCTGTTCATGACCATTCCTTGGAGAAAAAAAAAAAAAGAAGATGAGTCATGCAGAAAATTTCCATGAGATCCAGTTGTAACATCTTTGCTATTTGTAGTGGTATGTAATCAAACTGCATTCTTACATCCATTTATGGATGTTTATGTCACACAGGGTATGCAGAATTGAACATAGCCATTCACATACAAGAATATAAACTGATATGAGGTTAATTTATTCTAGATAATCTTGTAGGAATATTTCAATAGCAGACCTTTAAAAAAAAATAAACTAGTATCTTGATGAATAAAACTAGAACTGGTTATGGAGATCCCATTGAAATTACAAATTGAAAAGGATTCATATGGATGGAAAGTAACACAGCCCAGAAAGAAGAGATGATGAACCTCTACAATGCATGAAAATGTAGCTATTTTGCAGGAAAGTCATTGCACAGCAGTTTCTCTTTATAGGCATGTACTGTGCAAGCCAGGAAGTACACAGTATAAAGCTTGCACTGCAA
The DNA here is from genome assembly GCA_038090715.1 of Florisuga fusca. Classification (NCBI taxonomy): domain Eukaryota; kingdom Metazoa; phylum Chordata; class Aves; order Apodiformes; family Trochilidae; genus Florisuga; species Florisuga fusca. The sequence goes on along the minus strand of JAAWXA010000021.1, from coordinate 11,507,865 downwards.
TTTTTTCCCACTCATCATTCCCAAAAGCAATGTTCATATAGATGGCATTTTAGATTTCTAATCAGTACTCCTTGTGTGATAGTTAAAAAAAAAAAACAACAACAACCCAGTTAGTGGTTGTTTAACTGTAAGTTTAATTATGGAATTTCAGTTCAGTTTAATTATGGAAATGCAGTTATAAAACCCAAGGCCTGATGTTAAGGTTGGCATCTTTGTTTCAGTAAAATCCCCAGGGCTGGCTCTTCAGGCCAGATGTGCTGGAAGCTCATCTTATATCATATCTGCTTATCTACAGGTATGGCCAATGCTCTATCCAATTTCTGTCTGGGAAAAGGGTTCCCTTATACAGCAAGCACACAGATAATGGGTCCAGGATAATACATTTGAGTTTAAAAGGTGTTTTCGTGCTTTCACTTCAGTACTGCTAGTTCCGGATTTTCTGCCTGGCATTTACACACACATACCTACACAGACTTACTGTACCAGAGAGCTCCAAGTGACTGGTGACTCAAAAGTATCTACATAAATTACAGCTTATTAGAATAATTAGTACCTGCATATCTCTAACTTTGAATGCAGCTGTGGGATGGAGATGAAATTTTATTTTTTCAATTTACATTAACTTTAAATGCATTTTGGTAGGAACAGTATGAAAAGACAAGACTGGGTTAATTCTGCTAGTATTTTTAATGCCCTTCTTATTGCAATGAATATGTTAGAGTTGTGAAAAATAAAAAAACCAAAAAACATTGTCAGAAGTTGGGCAGAGTGAGTAGGGAGAGAAACCTTTACCAGGTCAGCAGTTTGTCATTAGACAGCCAAAATACTCACTCTGTACACCAGACTCCGGCTAACTTTTAATATTCAACAGTTACTGCCTAGATTTGGGTGTGCATGTGAAACATGATGTATTTTTAACATCTCAAACTACATCTGCCTGTCTATGCCACTGCTGCACAGGTCAAGCAACCTTTTGCTGTATGTTCAGTTACTTCTTAAGTAAATGTGCAGGCAATACAACCATGGAGACAAATTTTGGATTTTGAGACAACCTGAATTCTAGGAGATTGCATTAAGGAAAGTTTCTTTGCTTGAGAGTCATTGGTAGTTGCTGACAATGCAATAGTTCTTAATGCACTGAGATTTAGGCCTCTCAGTGAAGGACAAAATGGGGAGGAGGCTGCTCTGTTCTTTTTCTCAAGAGCTGCAAAAGAAATTGAAAGGAGCCAAAATCTTGCAATCTTCACAGCATCTTTTAGGGACAAATACAATAAGAATGAAAAATTGAGGAGAAACTTTTATTAAACACAGCAATCAGTTCTCATTGCAGCCTAGTTTTCTTTTTGTTGACAGTGTCTAATTGTCCTTCAAGCTGGTATGTCTGTTTGATAGTGATTTTAATATGAAAAAAATCCAGAGAGAAGGTGGAAGGGAAATTTTCTCCTTCTCATGTGTATGTGAAAAACCACCTAAACGTGGTGCTGGTCCAGCTGAAGGCAGGGATGCTGCTGAAGGCTTTGCCATGCTCTGTGGCTCTTGCCTGTTCACATGGGGAGCAACAAATACAGAAAAGCTACTAAAGCACAGGTCTGTTTTCTCAAAACCAGGAGTCCACAGCTTGGGAGAACCAAATGAGCTAGGCAAATAAATTCAGTTCTGTCTTCTCCTTTACACTCCTTTTCACACTTCTTATCCCCACCAGTTTGCTTCTTCCAAGAACTTCTCTGTCCGTTCTCTACACTGCTTTTTACACATGGAAAAAAGATTACCAGGTCAACCAAAACAGCTGCTGCATGCCTTTTACACTGCTTCCATCCTATGTATTAAAAAAGGGTAACCATATTTTAAGGTGCTAACAAAAAAACTGTTTTTTTATTAATTTAAATTAAAGCAAGTTGTGCAATTAGCAATATCTAGAACTGTGTGATCTGAGTTTTGTTAAGACTTCATTTCCCTCCTACAAATTTATCAGTAACTGTAAGTCAGGAATGTGCCTCCAGGTATCTCCTTTGTATGTCTAATGACTTTTATAATGGGACCAAAAGCATTACAATCGTTATAATATTCACTTGGAAGCAACGCCTGCGCTTTCCATTTAATATGTTTGATTTAACAAACCCATATCTTACTACATTATCTCACAAATGCAGAGCACTTTTACACTTTGCTTTACACTTCATTAACACTAATGTACCAGAGCTAAATAGGTTTCCTTCTATGTGGGCCTCTGCAGCTGCCTCTTCTCCCAACCCAGTATGGCCTGTGAAAGCTTTCACATCCAGGTCTTTTTATTCTGGTGACAGAGAAGTTTTATTCCCTTTAATACCTGAAGAATCATTCCTGATTCACATTCAACTGCTTTTCTATTGAAAAAGCAACACAGTAAGCAAAGATTAACCTGAAGTAACCACTTCATATCCTTTCCATTCCTCTGTGTACAAAACCTGTAGAGGGCAGAGTCCCCTACCAGTGGCTGAAGAAGAAACAGTGCCAAGGAATGTTTTTCAGATTATGAATGGGTTGATCAGGGTGGTCTCTCACACAAATGCACTTTATGCTAACTCTTTACCAGCTGATGTGCCAAGGTGATGACACAGGTTATCTCAGGACTAGGGAAAGGACCGACTGCTGTCACCATGGCCTCGTGTGGAGCCAAAGGAAGCAGCAGCAGCAACTTGCCTGCTGGTAAACATGTGCCTTGGACAGAAGCCCATAAACTCATGTTCATCAGCCCTGGTGTGTTACAGCAGTCAGCCCTTGGTGTCAAACCGCATTTGCATGCTCTCCGTGGGCTCTTCTGAGAGTTTCCACTTCCAGCACTGCCCAGGTACCAAACAGGAGAGCACGAATGCTGAGTCCCCTGCTTCACCACAGCTATGCCATCAAACAAGGCCCTTGGATGCTGCTGGTGTCCAGGATTCCCAGATAACACACTTGGAAATGATAACTGCTGGTAAACAAACTTTGTTGGGACAGAGGTTAGATGAGTTGAGTAAAGAACTCCTGTTGGAATCAACTATTCTTGTTTCAGAAGTGACCCAGGCCACAGGCACCCACACCAGTGGTCCTTTCTTCCAGGGATGATTTTGGATTGCTTTTTCCTGCAGTACAGTTATTTCAACCTTATCAGTGTTTTCAGATCAAAGACAAGCCAGCATGCCCATAGAGGGGCAGCCAGTGCCACAGACCATGAGCACACCAGCAGCCGGCAGCCTTAGTGCTTATCAGCAGCAGAAAATTGCACCACTCATCTAAAACTGGCTTTACTACGAAGTGCAAAATCTTGGGTAAACACCAATTTCAGTTATTGCTTGCAATGGTGCAAACTGATACCACCAAATGCATACAGCTTGCTTAGATTTTGGGTTCAAAGGCTTTAATATGATTTTGCACTGTTTTCTGTGACTCGCTGTTGCTTTGAGTGTTAGACCACACTTGTGCAGGATTTTGTTAAGGTGGAATAGTCATAGTGTATTTCAGCCTGGAAAGGAGTGGAGCTAGCCTACCTGCATGCATTCAAAACCTTCATCTTGTTTTATTACATTTTCAGCTTTATGTACTCCATAAAATGCATTATAAGGTCTTCTCAATAAAGCCTGAAAGCATATTAACTGGCTCTGTGCCTTAATATGTATTTCATTATCAGTTTTCATATGCTTCCTATGCCTTTAATCAAAATTAGGTCTATATAAAGCAACAGCATACGTTAATTGAGGAACTTAGGTTTTCCACCAAAACTTCAAGATGAAACCAAGAAAAATGGCAATTCTCTCACTGAGTTTTCCTTGGGAGGTATGGAGCTTCTTCAAACTAAAAATTTAGAGGAAAATACAGCAGCAAAATTACTCCATGGAAACTCCTTCAGTCTAAGGACCAGTGCAGGCAAGTCACTGACTCACAAGCTGTAACACTGATCCTTTCCAAGCCCATCTGTACTTGTGCAGCTCTGGTTCAGGGTCCAAATTTAAGTCCAAGCATGTAGCACACTTGACTATAGTGAAATCTCAAGGGACAGCCCCTTCTCCATTGTTTTTTTAATTTTTCATTTTTTTTTCCTGTGAAATAGTTGTAGGAAACAGGGATCTTTGCAGGCTGCCACCAAACTCAAAGGAGAAACAATGGAGGACAAACTTGCAAAAGAAAAAAAACAACAACAAACCAAAACAAAACTACAAGAGAAAACGTCAAGATTTTTTCCAGTTGCTAGTGAAACCACGCTATGTTGGACCAGAACAAAGTAAAACAGAGCTGCATAGATACTTTATGGTTAGTGTCAGCTGTTGAAAAGGCTTTTCTAGAAGATGGGGATGGAGAGGAATCTCTTGATGTAAACAGCTTGAGCCACAGAGACTGCCCATGTTTGAAGGTAAATAGACAGCCATTTGAAAAAGGAATGAAAAATATTTTAAAGTTTTAAAAACCAGTTAAGCTTTTGTTGTTGTTGTGTTAAACACTTGTTTGGCTTGAGGTCTTGTTGGGCTTTGGTAGCCAGGTCTAGGAAATGGGGAGAGGCTGAAAATGAAAGACTTTTAACAAGACAATGAAAAACAATCTGTAGTATTCACAGGAGGGCTTCTCTTTGTGCCAGGCACAGCCTTTTCATTTCACATATTACAAGGGAAAGACAGTAGTGAGTCTTTCTCAAGACCAAATCAAATGTTCTGCCCCTGTACAACCAGTCAGGGAGAGAATGGAACTTCTTGTGAAATGGTGCCAAGATGATATAGTTACTTTGAGGGAATGATTTTTAGTTTCTTGTGAAATATCTTGTTTTCCAGAAACTGGGGCACTGTAACGCATTACTTTGCTTCACAGAAGTTTTTGATCATCTTTTTCCCTAGACACAAAGTGCCCAGGACATGAATGCTTGAATTCTTGCAGGCATACAAGCTATATTACTCCGGTTTTAATGACTTTACATTGGCTTCCAGAAGTCATATATTGATTTTGAAGTTCTCTTTATTAATTGCCACTGAGAGACTTTTAGAGGACTTTGCTACATCATATCTCTCTGATGTTTTTTTCTATTTATTAACCACATCATTATTTAAAATGCAGATTGTCTGGCTATTATATTTGACCTGGTTTTATGGATCCTTACAACATCGAGGGGAGATTTGTTATAAGATGTATCTTCAGACAAAGTCAGTGGTGAGAAAGCGTACTCCCTTTTATCTGATGGAACAACACCTTCCTCCTGATAGGAAATGTCTCACTTCTTCTGTGTAGTATTTTTTGCTTTCTTGTACAAAAATGTGCAGTAATTTTTTCCAAGTATTAAAGTGCAAAAACAACTTTCAATACATTTTTATTCCTGTTGTTTGCATTAATATATCAGATATTGACCTTACGTAAAGCCCCAGTGGGGACAGGAGGCACGTCTGAACATCTCAGAAGCTACTTTATAAAGAAAGGTGAGGCACAAATGTCCTTTGGATTTTCTAAAACTTCTCTGGATGTGATATTGAGATATTGAATTTGCAGTGACATACTGAAGGCAAATAGCACAGCACTCAGATGACCAACAAGCCCTGCCTGTGCCCTCCATCTGGCAGTTTGCTTTCCACCTGTTACTCTCAGGATGCTGCTGAGGTTCCACAGAGGTCCTGACCTCAAAAGGCTGGAGAAGAAGTGACACAGCTGGGTTTTGCTTTCTTGCTTTCTTCAATTAAGAATCCCTATGTGTAACATAAACAAATAATTAACAGCTGCAGTGGAATGAACTTCACTTTCTTAGAAGACAAGTAAAAGGGCATTTTTTTTTTTGTGCCTGAAAATTGTGCAAACACACTGAAGGCCAGCAAATTACCTTTATTCTATGAAGAAGTTTGTAGAGAATATTTGCTGCAAAGAATACTTGTTCAAAGGGGACATTGTGGGAAGCCCAACAATTTCTAACTTTAAAGTAAACCTTGACAAAGGACTCAGCATTGACTGCACAAAACAATCCTCAGCAGAAGGAAAAAGAAAGCTGAAAAGCCCTGCTACAGCAGTGTTACAGTTTCCAACCACAGCGTCACACAACAATTCTTTTGGCATCTGGGACTCTTGTTCCAAATTTCTCTTGAAGAAAAATTCTAATAAAAGTGCATTGAGATCAGCCAATTTTCACCTACTTGGGTGATGAAGGATAATGAGCCCCTAAGTTACACATTTTTTTCCATCCCGCTGACTCAGGTTTGCTTAAAGCTGCTTTAAACTTCCCAGCTTGCCATCAGCCTGGCCCAAGTCTTGGTTCTGTAACAACATCTGAGGCAACAGCAGTGTTTCCTGGATTTAAAATTCCTTACTTTTTATATAGTTGTACTGAATACAGGCATTTTGCTCTTCAGTTTCTTCTTTACTGTTATGCAGCTGCTAGAATAGTTGCTTTGGTATCTTGGCACTACATTGCTTTCCTTGGCCACATTAAGAATCTCACCTTCACATTTCCACTTCTTGATGTTTTACCTTGTACATCCCATTTCCCTAGAGATGTTTAGTTTTCTTCCACCCTAAATACAAGATAAGAATATGTTTTTCATTCCTTGAATGGCAGCATCTCAGACTTACTGTATGTAATTGCTGGTTCTCCTTATTTAACCACTACTTTTGGATTATGTTAGTGCCTGCAAGAAGAATGAGTGCTCCTCCCTGTGCTGATTTCTTTTGGCTGTGTGAATATGCTTATTACCAGTGACAGAAATGTAAACTGACTTTCAAAAAGAGTATTTGGAAAAAAATATTTGAGGGTAATGAGTCACCTTGAAAGCAGTTTTAGTTTAAACTTGAAGTACAAAGAAGAACAATTCTACACAGCTAAGTTAAGTTTAATTTCTTTTAGCAATGAAATGCTGTTAATAAAATGTAACAAATCTAGAACTGGGGGTGGCAGCTGAAAAAATGAGTAATCTATGTACTTGGAGTCTCAAGACTGAGTTATCAGTAAACTATCTTCTTAAGCCACTGTCATTACTTGAAATTTTAACTTTAATTTGTACCCTTGGTGTCATTAATTGTATCCACTAAGAAAACAGAGAGGAAAGAGGATGAATATGTAATAAAATTGAATGTAGAGGGAAATCCTCTGACATTTCACTAACTTGTAAGTGTTTTATGAGAAATGACTCCTAATTATTTGTAAGAAAGGCTCAGTAAGCACCAGTAACAGAAGCAGTCTATGAAATTAGTGAAGATTTCTGTTTAGTATAATGAAGAAGGGTAGGATCTATCACTGTTTGCTGAACTTTCTCTGAATTGACTCCAGTAGGGCTTATTTCCTGCAGCAGTTAGAGAATGACTTTGGATTAAGAATAAATTAAGAATAAATTAGACACTTTATTAAACTGACTCTGCAGTTTTATTATCCTAGGTCCTATTCTTGAGAAAAAAAAAAATAAGCCAAGCAATTAAAATTTGGAACATAATCCCTCTTTCCAGACTCATGACCGCACATGTTGGTTTTTATACTACTTATATTTTTTCCCCTCCATGTTATTTTCTAGAAGTCTCTCTGTGCAGAACTTTGAAGAGAAACATTTCCAATGTCACATGCATAGTCCAATTTTTTAATCAACAGAAAATACTCCACAACTCCAAGGTTTCATCTGTTCTGAGGTTAAAAAGCTCAACAAATTCTGATGCCTTTTCCAATCCAAACAATGAATCAGTCACAGTGAAGAGGGACAGCCATAGTATCCAGATTTCAGCCAAGCTGAAGTATTATTCAGCTGGTTAATTCACCTAGAGTGTAAATTAGAAGACGCTCAAACCTCACCTGTTTTCAGTTTATAATGAAAGATAAAAAGATGCCTCATTAGAACAAACAGTGTCCCACATCTCTGGCAGAATTTAGGCTAGGAAATAGACCTTTATTTTTTTTTAGTTTTTGAAAAATTAAAGCAGAAGGCATACCTTTAGGGTGTGCCAAGACCACCCAGCAAGATGGTTTCCAAGGCAGAACCAGAGAGTTCCTGGTTTATTGTCTTAAGTTAAAACCACTAGACCAAACTTACTCAAGGGGAAAAAAAAGAGAAAAGAAAAAAGGAAAAAAAGTGGGCTTTTACAACATGGTAGTAAATTTAAAGCTTGTAAGAATTTTGGAGATTAATGGCAGCAGGAGGGTATTTGTAGAAATCAGAGTTAACTTTGGGAAAAAGAAAGAGTTTAATGTCAATGCTTGCTCTGTGACAGTGTAGAATATTCAACACCATCTGCCCATATTTGCAAATGTTTTTTAAAAAATTAACTTTGTTATTTTATAACAATAAAGTAACTGAGGCCTTCCAAAGCTCTACCTGGTCAGCAACATTTTTGTGCAAATAGTGCAAAACTCCTATACTTCTGTTTTAAAGCATTGCCCACTGCTGTGTGAATAAACACTGAGCAATAAACAGCATTGCTACATATAAAACTTCTCTGAAGTCTGCCAAATCCTGATGTCTCATATAAACTTACACCTCAAACCAATTTAGGATTGTAGCAGCAGCTCTAAGACTAACTGCTGCAGAAACACAGAGCAGTAATGTTTTCCCCATCCATCACTTCGCAGATGAGGGAGGGAAGGATAAAATTTTCATTGACACCTAATAGAGCACACACAGCAAATGTTTACTCAGTTCTTCTGCTTTGAAGATATTGTCAAGTGCTCCACTGACAGCCATTACTGTTCCTGCTTGTTTAGACACAGCTCTGAAATGCAGAGATAGGGAGCATGAAAAGTATTCCACTTGGGTGATTTCACAGTGTGATGACAACGTTATCTATTATAAATCCATTGGAAATCCAAGTCTAAAAGACATACGAGCAGTGCAGTTGGAGCTATAATTCAGGCTACTTGGGAGGAAAAAAGAGCCTGTGACCCAGAGGTCTTCCTGAACTTCTAGCATTTGGAGTGCACCTACAGTCAGTCAATAAGCATGAAAAAACTCTGCTTGCTTCAGCTCCGTGGGAGCATGGATGCAAAGGACTATAGAGTTGAGCAGAGTAGAGCAGAGCAGAACAGGGCTATTTCCACTGGAAAAGACCTACAACAATCATCCCATCCAAGTGCCTGACCACTTCAGGGATTACCAAAAGTTCAAGCATGTTGTGCAAATATCTCTTAAACACTGAGACTGATAGGCTTGGGCTATCAACCACCTCTCTAGGAAGCCTGTTCCAGTGTTTGACCAACCTCTTGGGAAAGAAATGCTTCCTAGTGTCTAGTCTAAAACTTCCCTGGCACAGCTTTGAACTATTGTCCCAAGTCCTATTATTGGATACCAGGGGGATCAGCACCTCCCTCTCTACATCCACTCTTCAGGAAGCTGCAGAGAGCAATGAGGTTGCCCCTCAGCCTTCTTGTCTCCTAATCAGATAATCCCAAAATCCTCAGCTGTCCTCCTAGGACATTCCTTCCAGATCTTTCACCAGCTTTTTTGCCTTCCTCTGGATGCATTCAAGGACCTTCACATCATTCTTAAATGGTGGGGCCCAGAACTGCACACAGTGCCCAAGGTGAGGCAGCACCAGTGCTGACTTTAGTGGGATAATCACCTCTTTTGAGCATCTGGTTACACTGGGGGACTTCTGGACCCAGGGGATGAGCAGAAAGTCTCTATGGCAATCCTATGCTAGCTGTGTAGAAAGAGGACTTAGGTCAACCACCACTTTAAATCTGGCCACTGATCTTCAGTTCTCTCAAGATGAGGCCCAAAGTGATCACTCTTTCCACAGGACTCCAGGACAACCACCTGGGCTGATGCGAGGGGCTGAGCTACCAGTGTCTGCTGTATTATTTGCTTGCAGCACATCAAGATGGTGTCAAGAACAGCTGTGTCATACACTTCTTGCAAAACATCCCCAACAAATGCCTCACCCCATCAATTCAAGTTTACACAGCTTTGGAAACACAGCACACCCAGTGTATTGTCAAACATGTAGGAGATGGAGAATGCCCTGGCCTCAGAGCCTGCTGACAAGCAATCTCTGCTGATACCAGCACTATTAGGAATTTGATCAACAGGAAAGGACACACACATTTTCTCCAACTTCTTGATTTCACATGCACGCCCAACATGAAACCACTGAAATGAGATTTTTCTCAGTTGAAAGTACAAGTCTACGTTTCCTTCTATTCTGTCTGCTTCCTTCCCACAACTTGCCAAATTAATTCTGTCTTTAATATTACAAATTTATTCCTGTTGGTAAATGGACTCATTTTTTGTAACATTAATAGGCTGCTGTTTAATATATATGGTAATTATACAGAGTTTACTGAGCTATTTATTATCAAATCATACCTATGGAAACACTACTGTTAATGAGAGGAATGAAAAGAGGCTTCAAAAACTGCATATGTCAAATACTAAGTTCAGCTCTTAACAAGCTAAAGGGATTTGTACATTGAAGAAACAAACCCATAGCTTTCATCATTTCATGAAGATCTCTCAAGATATATTTTTGAAGTAATTTATTCTACTGCTTACACTTACCCTTCCCCTAAGTTTGCTATATAGCCAAAAAGAAACCCTGCTTGGAGAGACAGCACTATTAAAGCTAGACTCAGTTCTCTGTAGAGCAGTATCCTGTTAGCCACTGCCAAAAAAAGCATGAAGGAATTCACAACAATTAACATGATTTTCTTCTCAGTGTTTCATGTTAAAAGTTCAGGACACATTACAAAGGTTTACAGTAACAGCTACACAGAACTCAGCATTGGGAACCACTGTTGAAGAGAAGCAGGGATATCCTGGCAGATATTTACAGCTTTCTCTGCTTCTATGAGGAGCAATTTTGAGGGGTAAAGCAGTCAGTGCTTTAATTTAATTCAGAAACTATGTAGTGATTTATGCTTGCTAAACTATCCATGGTTAAATGTCTCATGACTCAGTTTCTAATAATTCCTTTTATTAAACTCAACTTACTGCTGAGCTAAAGCTTGATAGAAGTCACAGAAAGAAGACCATGGCACTTTAATAAAAACCATGAATATTTTTTATCTGCTTTTGAACAACATTAGCCTCTGCATTGTGTGTCATGTCAAAAGCTGTGATATCTTTCTGTCCTAGTGATAAAAGTTTAAAGCAAAATCAAACATGATAACTTGACATGTAAAAGAACCAGGGAAACTGCTTTAAGTAGAGGCAATAAGATATGAATTCTCTGCAGCTTTATCCCTGATGTATTATTACTGGAAAAGCAAAAGGTATAGACAAGTTAGGATAAGCAACATATTGAATAATCACATTCACAAAGGTGAAGTCAAGATATTATAGAAGCTATAACACAAGTCACAAAGGGCCTCAGTGAAATCACACTTTCAAAGGCTTTCCCAGAGATTTGATCTATTCGTAGAACTTCAGATTTATCAAGACACTTGCAGAACTACTATCTCAATTCCTACTAAGACTAAGAATACAATTGCTGCCCTGTAAATCCAGATTATTTTTTTTTTTGCAACTTCTGCATATAAAGCAAAAATGAAAGAATCCTCAGGATAAGAAAGATTTTCTATACTACACATACAGGGGGAAATGTCTCTAGGTATGCATTTGTATGTTTTAAGACTAATGTAAATGGTATAAGGTTATTTAATTTTCTTCAAAAAATCACTAATTTGGTTAATGAAAACACACAAATTATTTTCTCTTTTTTTTTCTCCTAAGCTTGCAGTCCAGAGTGTTGCTAAATCCAAAAAATCACTTTTGCACAGAATTTTACACTCCAGCCTTAAAATCGTATAGTTTTATTATTATAAAAAAGAATGTAGCAAGTAATTAATAGACAACACACTTCGGCTGAGGTAGGAGCTTCAGTATCCTTAGCTTACCTTCTGGACTTACTGGCTGCATAGCTTTTAGAAAATAATTTGACTTAATATCTTCTCCCACAAGAAAGGATTTCCCACAATAATACTTCCCCACGCTATGGCCACTGATGTTGTGAAAGAGACTTAGCATGTGTATGATGGTCTAAAGAGAAATGATATATATTAGGAAGAAATTCTTCACTGTAAGAGTGGTGAGACTCTGAAACAGGATGTCCAGAGAAGCTGTGGATGCCCCATCCCTGTAAGCATTCAAGGTCATGTTGGAGAAACCTGAAAGGGGGCTTGGAGCAACCTGGTGTAGCAGAAGGTGTCCTTGCCCATGGCAAGGGGCGTTGGAACTACCTGATAATTAAGGTCTTTTCCAACCCAAACCATCCTATGGTTCCATTATATACAGATGGAATATATGATGATACATAGAGATGTGTGACAATTTCATGCACATAATTGTCCCACATCATTCCTGGATACAAAATACCATTAATTTACGGATATGCCTAATGTCCAAATTCTATTTTGAAATGGGCAGTATCTGCAGGAAGAGTCTTTTTGTTTGCCATAACAAATAGTAAATGCAAAGGGCAGTGCAGATGCAAATAATGCAAGGAATGTGATGCAAACTTAAAGAAACATTTTACAGATGAGTTCTCATGCAGCTAAGTGTTGTTAACTTCTTATTTCTCTCCTCCAACTGAACCTCACCTGTGCTGTGAACTTATATTTTACATGCATCGTGTATTTTAACACAGCATTGTTAAACCAGGCTATGCCAAATCTGAGCACCAAACACCACTGCCACCATTTAACAGTGAAATGGGGATAAGTTCAGGTGGTGTTCTTCAAGTCACCCAGCAAAGTAGAGTAAAACACCAGTACTTGAAGCCACTGTTCCTCCCTCAGTGCTGCTTAGCTCTATTTTTTGTGTTTTCTCCCTTGGAGGTTCCCTTTTTGTATTCCATAAACCTAATTTTCACTTAATTATATATAACAAAAGTTGTCATTGAGGTCCCTCCTCCAAGGGTAAAGAGGATTACTAAGAAGAAAGGATCCTCAAGGCCTAAATCAGGTGCTAGAACAATGTATTTATTACACAAATGTATTTATTACTACAAATCACAGCTCCTTTGTGAAAAAGGGCTGAAGATCCCAGAAGTAACCATGAAAGACCATGGAGAGTGTGGGTGTGCATGATGCTTCCATGCAATTGCTGTAGACAGAATCCTGTAAAATGTGCAATTTACAACATTTCCGTAAAGGTAAAACAAACCATGCACAAAATCATATTCCTGATCAGGATCTCTGATCATTTAGCAGGAAAGGGAAGAGAACAAAATTTTAAGATGCATCTCTTCCAGAAAATCTTGAATATTCCTACTCAAGAGTGAGCTGCAATGCGTCCATCATTAATTTCTATACAGAAAACATTCTTCACTTCAACCAGCAATTAGTGGTAGCATTTCTATCCTGTGCAGTGATGAGATTTTTATGCTAATCATTACATAGCAGTAAATTAATCATCTGGGCACATTTAGATGGTATGTATATTTCATGAGACAGATAGAGATATCAAGATCAGTTTGATGTTTACTCATGGCAAATGGAAGTGTCTCAACTCACTATGGGGGAAGCATACTAACTAAATATACAGCCAGAGGTGTTTGCAGTGTAGCAGCAGCAAAAGCACTGCTTCACCTCTTGTTCCAGGAAACAGCTCTTTTTCTTTGTTTTTAATTGCTTTAAGGGATGTAAAAATCTTGTGGGATCACATAGAACCAAATCATTCAAAGAGACAGTGAAACTCCAATAATGTCATTTTGTCATGAAGGACAAAACCATCAACTCAGTTTCCTATCCTGCAATTCTTCTTTTATTACTGGCAAAATTACCTGTGTTACATTATGCAGAATTGAAAAGAGACTTTTCATCAGCATTTGTGCTGTAGTATAGTTGGGTAAATGAATTATGTATCGGCCTCATCCCTCTGTAACTCTTGTCTGAAAGCTTTCACTTGCAGCAGAAAGGAAGGCTCCCAGGGGCCTCCCTTCTTCTCAGCCAATGCAAAAGATTTGTAATGCCTCGAGGAAAAATTTTATTTGAAATTTAAATTTTTGACATATATTTAAATACTAGCATGATTTTTTCAACTCTGGGCTCCCAGATCTTTGCAGGCAAAAAAGCAATCTAGCCCAAAGCAGACAGTGTTTTATCAGAGGGAAACATACTCATGGTCCCTTTATCTTGTAATTAAAAAACTTAGGAAATGCACAGATGTATGTCAACTGACCCTAATAACACCACCACCACTAATAATGACAACAACAATACACTCATCTATTACTCTTTCAACAAAAGTTGAGAAAGATTTTCGAAGATGAAAAGTGGCATGTAAGTGGAAAGCAAAGTTCTGTTGGCTTACCTGAATTTCTTCAGAAGTGTCCTGGAATTGAAAATTGACAAACTGATACATGTTTATTAGCTAGCAAATGAAACATCAGAATTGCTACAGTGAACAGGGATAAACTGTTACACAGAAAGTACAAAAACCCACTGGGAAAGGAGAGAAAATGATTAGCATCTCTCAATTTATGGGAAATGTTTGAGAGAGGTACATCTGAAAAGGTAGATTATCAGGGTAGTAATGTGAAGAGCTGACCTTTTAGATCTGAGAACTATGACAGATCAGACAAAAAAGCTCTGGTGAATAAACAGACCATGTCTTAAAGCAACCTGGTTTTACATGTAAAAAAAGGTTTGGATTTCAATTTGAGAATGGAAAAATTTTTAAAATCACTATTTATATAAAAATAAGAGGTCTACTGAATTTTTTAACTTTTTCTTTTTTTTAAAATCCACTCTGTAAAACTTCTCTCTAGAATTCTCTATCTGAAATTGACATGAAGGTTAAATTTTCTTCAGGAGTACCACATTACTAAGGCCAATGAGCCAACAAGCAGCTCTTAGGATGTGCAGTGGCACCATGTGCATCCTGCAGCATTCCTCTCCTCAGCAGAGAGTATTCCTCATTCCAGAGAATCTCCATTTGACTTGAGGCAATGGAGAAAAACACCAAAAAACCCTCTCTTTCCAAGTGAGCACAGGTTAAGATTTGTAACAATAAATGTAACTTCATGGAAAACCCTTCTTAACCTCTGATGTACCAAATGGCATGCCTTGAGGGGAAAAAAAGATGTGGAACACAGCTCAGGAAAAAGTCAGTTATATTCTGTGAAGGTCAAAAGGTTGTTTTTAGAGACAGACAAGGATCTGTCAGTGGTGAGCACTCCCAGCTATGCTCTTGTCAAGCTAATCAGAAAAAAGAAGTGTAGGTATCATGCCTTGAAAGCAGAGGCAATTTTTGCTCTCAATACTGCTTCTTTCAAAAGAAAGAGTGAGGAGAGTATCTCTAGGCAGGTTTTATGTTCCTGACATTATCTGGAGAGAAAGCCAAAATGTTTAATAAATTTGATGTAAAACCACTATTACAATAGTAAACAGGTATCATGGTTATTAATTTACAAAAATGAATGGTTCATCACTCAGCTATTGCTCAACTACAGAACTGATTAACAGCACCAGGGACTGCCTGCCATTTGGTTTAATACTCTGTGCTGTTTGTTACATTAGTTATTGGATGGTGATTATATTGCAGCAGTTACTCACATCAGTAAGTTTGCTTGCTGTAAAATTTAAAAGCACAAACAAGGACCACGTCACAAAGAAATTAGCAGAAATCATACACCTTAAAACATTCCCCAACATTAGCTATATACTGTCTACAGATACTCCTGAAACTCATCTGAACATTCATAAACTTTGAGCAGGAAAAAGCAATGCAAAAAAACCCCATCAAGCAATAAGGCATACAAGAATCAAATTCCTAGATTAATTTCTCTATTAAAATGCATATGTATCAGCATCCTCTTGCCTGGCTTCCAGCAGAGGATAGCATCCTTGCAAAAGAAGGGCAGCTGAGAATGGCTTGAGGAACCCAAATCAAAATGTGCACTTTGTTTGGATATCAGCTGGCAGGTAGTGAAGGTCACAAATCATGGTTGTGATGCTGTTTCTGAAGCACCATGGCATTTCAGAGAAAAACTGCCATATGAAATTCTCTGCATGTCACTACAGTGAGTCTCCCAACAATAAGAAAAGGACACGTGCAGCTTTCCAAGGGGAGTTGCCTGAAAACACACTGAAGAGATGGGAGTTTTGTGGTTGGCTTCCTACTCTGTGTCCTGGCTTATCTGAGTCTCACATGAAGCAACCTTCAGTAAGCTTTAACAGCAGAAGCTGAATGAACTATTGAAAGCCCTATTCTTTCAGCATTTTGACCATTATTTGATCATTTTACCATATATTACCACTAAACTAACCAAGATTAATCTGTCCTATAATCTGAAAACTCTATAGGAACTACACTGTTACCTTAAGAGAGTAATTAGAAAGGGCTATTTTATTATTAGTGCATCATTCTAATGCATAGAGTGAAAGACAGAAAACAAACCCATAAACATGTGCATTAACCCACTACATTAATTATTCTGGTGCAACAAATTTATTTGGTATATTTTGCTGCTGCATAGGATTAATTTGTGTACAAATCATTCTTATATCAGAGTTTAAAAAGTATCATACCTTCATCAGAAATTGTAAAAGTATTTAAAAGAAGAAACTCGGAGTGAAAATTACAAATGGAAGATATCATAATAGCAAACAGAAACAAGGATGTGTTTTGAGGAAAACAGACATAATAATACACAAAATCAGGGTGCAAAACAGAATTTCCCACAACTCTAGGCTACATGAATCTGTGGACTCACAATCTTTACTGAGGAACAGAAATCTTCTTTCTTGCTGTTTTATTACCTTGGCAACATCTCCTCCATATCAGCAATTACATAGGAGACAACAGTCCAAACAGCAGCACAGAGATTCATCTGGTTTGGATCCTGAACTGTCATCGTGTCCCCGTGAGAATGATGAAACCAGAAGTATTTACTGAGGTCATCATGCAAGCTGGCACCTACAGAGAAAAATGGGCAACATTCCATTGTAGGAATACAAATATTTAAAGAGGAATATAAATTAGAATCCTGTTTATGATTAAATCCACATGCAAGAGTATAAAGTTCTATATAATAACTGCACAGAGTCGTGGCATGTGCAGTTTTTATGTTTTAGTTTGTAGGGTTTTTTTTAACTTGAGTGAGTACGAGGCAACAAAAATTCACATTGGGAAAAATCTGACCTTCCCCAGGGAGATTCCTTTTCTCAGCAACAGTACACATACATTTTCCTCTAAGAGTGCCAGTGTTCAGGTAATAAAGTCACTTCAGTAACCCTCACATGCAGCAACACATTCTCCATCCTCCATTCTTCATCCTACTGCTCCGATGATGAATTATGACTAAGTTATGGATTCTCTCCTTGCTGTTGTGTTGGGGAATACTTTGGAATTTCCTTTTGCTTTTGAGCTTCTGTTCATCCCAAGGATGTGTAGTTTAATAGCAGATTTCCAGATAATGTGGGGTAACCCAGGTGGCCCAGGACTGTATTACCTCTCACCGTTGTCCTCCTCAGCTGGGGCAGAAGCAAATTGGGCTGTTCCCAGTCAGGAACAACTGACTCCCACTGGGGGCACATGGGCAGGGAAAGGACTACTCTTCCACAAGCCAGATAGGCTCAGGGAGCACAAATAATGCTGGGGAGGCATCACTCAAGCTCCAAGGCAGACCAAAGCCAAGAGCATTAGGAGAAGCTGCTGTCCCAGCAGGTACTGCAGGACAGATGACATCTGACAGATGACATAGATGCATTTTCACCCTGGTCCAGTCCCCACCCACCCTCTCTGACACACCATCCCCTTGCAATTTCTTTTCTCCCAGTTCATTACCTCTACCTCTTCTCTGCTTCTCTGTTTTTATCAGCCTCCATCTGCTTTGTTTCAATCTCACCAAGCCTTCCACCATTAAGAGAACTCCACCTCAAACTTTGAAAATAAATAAATGGGATATTTTCCTTCACCATACTGAAATGTGCTTCCAATTTCTTTGTGTTGATTCCCCTGGCCTGCCTGATGACCAGAGCTTGGAGGTGCACAGCTCCCAGGGCAGGAGCCACCCAGCAGAACAGGACCCCCTCCTTGCTTCATCATCAAACCCAGAGGAGAAGCAGTGATGTGAACTCAAAAGTAAGAGTTGTGGGCTGCAGGTGCAAACACCGACTGAAGCTACACCTCCCATGCCAAGTTAGACAGGAAAAAAACAGGACTGCTTGATTACAAAAAAGAAGTAAATACATTATTCGTAGATTTTTTTTATACACAGTGGAAATCAGTATCAGATGATGAAGGCTCTGATAAACTCATGTGTGATTATAAGACTTACTGTTATGACTTTCCTTGGTTTCCCTGAGATGCCTGAAGGCTTTGAAGAGAATGAAAGCAAAATTTCTCACAGCATAACTGTACATTCCTATAATACGTATCTTTTGATCACTCGTACAGTCATTCAGGAAAGAGTCCAGCTCTCACTGTGGGTTAACAGGCATGTTTGTGTTGCTGTAATGGGAAATGACTTGGACAGATTGTTCCACTGCTATTTTAGAAAGAAGGAAAAAAAGGCAATTCCATCCAAGATGAAGATTTCTTCATAAGAGAGATGATATATAGAAAGACCAAATGCTGTAGCATATGGCTATATGATATTGTGACTGATTTTATTTTAAGAGGCTCTTCTTGCTCTTAAGAGACTTCTATGCTACTGACTTGAAGCAATGCAATTCCACAGAAGTCGCTGGGTAGGTTACAGGTACTGAATTATATTTCAATAGTTTCAGCACTGAATTTATGTCAACTCATATTCACTTTTAAAATTTGATTTTGAATTCTTTTAAATATACACAGCCGTAAAAGGGCTGAGCCATGATAAATTTTTTTAGCTGATGGCCTTCACTAGAGGCACATTGCAAGTTAAGTCACTGAGGAAAACTCATTACATTTTTTAAAAACTTTTCTAAGACTCAAGACAAAAATTGCTTGCCTGGAATTTGTCGTAGACATTTAATTAATCACAGTACCTATGGGTTTACAGAATAGCATTTTATCCCCGTGAATGGAACACCATTTGCTTTGTAATGTTTAACCCCTCAAAATGCTGAAACAGACTTGTTTCTCTAAAATTATTTTTTAAATCAGAAAATGATGACTGGCATCAAGCAGCTACTATGCAAGAAACATCAGAGTGTGTGAGTAGAGTGAGTATTGAAGGGTTCTTAAACTGGCTGTGCTGCCTCTCATGTCTTGGGCTAGTATTGAAGTCAGTGACCTGTAAACATCATGTGAGACAAAGGAAAAGACCCTAAGAAAGCAGTTTTAGCCTACGTAATTAGAAACAAAAGTGAAAATCCATGTTCTTGGCTTCAAGCACAAGAATAGTTTACAGCCGAGGGCCCCACACAAGCCTCTAGACATGAAACACCCTGGGGCACAGATAGGACTGCAAGCAATTTTAATGTCTCCTGCTTCAAACTTGAGACTCCTCCATGTTGATGTTAGCTGCCCGCAGATATTTATGGCTTTCAAAGGTCACCAGGCTGTGGCAAAACACTGAATAGAGCTCTTTCCCCAGCAAATGCATCCAGGACTGAGATAGATCAACCCCTGCTGATGTCTGTGAAGTGGGAAGTTCTGCAGGGCTCAGCAGACTGCAGTCATGTTGGGTTGCCTAAATTAAGACTGTGGGATCCTGCAGCTCCTTTTCTAAAAAACTTAACAGAAGAAGCAATGCTGTGAGCACAAGTGGCCATCTTACAGAAGGCATTGGCAGGGAGAAGAAGAATTTTGCATAACACTTCAAAAAGCAAGGTTTCAAAGTCCAGCAGCTGGCTGACTGTACTGTATCCTTGACAGCAACTGAATTTTTAACCCTTCTCAAACAAAATTTCCGTCAGAGCCAAAAATGCCACTTCCAGAAGCGTGAAAGAAGCTTGAAAGAAACTAGATACAAATTTTAAAACTCCAACTGCTAACCATTTTTTTTTTCACCTAAAATTGATCTGAGGGGTTTTTCTTGTTAACATTTCCATCAGGAAATGGTAACAAATGGAGGTTTATTTTTGCCAGCTACATAAGCGAGCAGTCAAGTAAAACAGATGGGTAGCCATGTCTCATAGACCTATAAATCATTCACCCATTTCCATGCTAGCCATCGAGGAAGGGGATAGTATACAGCCTTGTAAGAGTCTGAATGATCTAATCAAGTATTTAAAAATGCTCATATGGGGGGTGTTATGTAGATAGTTGTATTTAATTTTGATTTCCAGGCGAAACCTATACTCAAACAGAAAAACAAGCGACGGGCTGGGTACTCCACCGTCACGTTTCATGCACTTTGCTGCCTTCTTGTGTTTGCAGAGCAAGACCACCCATAAAGAAAAAGGGGATGTTTGCCAAACAACCCTCTTTAATTGTCTTTTTTCACTCTGTTCACATTTACAGTGATGCGAATCATATGAAGAAGACTGCTGGCCAATAAGGAATTCAGGGAGAAACCGCTTCTAGCTGGATGTAGCAGACATCGTGGCATGAAAACAGGGAATGTTAAAATCCACTGCCAAAAATGCTGTACTTCTTATTTCAATTCATCAAAAATACTGGAAATTATTAATAATTTACAGCTTTAGTAAGAAATATACAGACAATTCATCATTCCATTACAAAGTGGCAGGAAACCCTCTCTAGTACAGGGGTCCAGTTCATAGAATCACAGAAAACTGGGGGTTGGAAGGGACCTCAAAAGATCATCTAGTCCAACCCTCCCTGCCAAAGAAGTTCAGTTTCCTTCTGGCAGTGATCTGGTGCCCACGTGTGATCCCTCAGGTGCCTCACGGGACCCGTTTACATAGGTCTGATGGAGGGACCAGAAGAGGCAAATCTCACGTCCACAGCAGCTGCTGCGTCCAAGCAACCCATTACCTGGTAGCATCACATGTGTGTTTCAGAGACTTTAAACAGGATTCTCCTTGTCACAGTGAGGCACCACCTTACTTGCCCTTTGTGGGAAATCTTTGCATAAGAAGGGTCAGAGGCAAACACTCAGTAATGCCTCTAACTTCTCAGGATGGGCTTCTGTTTTCTTTGTTGTGGAGGCTGAAAGCTTTTATTTTGGTTTGGTTTTACTGCTTTTGACTCCTTCCAAGCTGTTTCCTTATACTTTACCACTCAGTGAGTCTGCACACTGAGCAGGATGCAGGCAAAACCAATTTTGTCCTGAGGTTACAGAGCAGGGCAGCACTTGCCAAACAGTTCAGCTTACTACACAAACATGATAATTTTAAAAACATGCACAACTAGCATAGGCTCTTGCGTGACCAAATACCTGCTGAAAACCTGAATTTTAGTGTGAGGTTTGGAGTGATACTGTTGTCATCTGAGCTGATGAAGTCATTATACTCTTAGCAAAATCAAGGGTACCCTTAGCACAGCAGGCAAGTGTCCTGTGATCAAATCCTAGTAAACATTGTATCCTAAGTATTGCAGGCCTTCTGCATATAACTAAAATACAATGCTTTCCTCTTCATTCTGCAAATGCTGGACCTTCTTTTAAGACTAGCCATCTTCAAAGCTTTGCTACCAAGCACAAGAGTATCAAGTATCAATCAATTGACTGTCATGCAGTTGTGAGAAAAATGAGTAAATGCTACAAAACTGCACCAAAGCAGACCATTGCTTTATTTTGTTTATGTGAGCTATGGTCACTGGCACCAGAAGCCACAATCAAACATAAAAATTATTGACTGTCAACCTTTTGTTGCTGCGTTTGCAAACACTGCCACCCTCTCCATTTACCCTGTTTGTGACTTGTCTGAGGTACTATCATGAATGTGCCATCAGGACCTTGCTTCCTAGCCCCAGATGGTGGCTGCCTCATGAAGCAGGAATAAGTTACACTCCCTCCTGTGACACTGCACCAGGGCCACCATCTCCAGAAATGGCATCTCTTCATCTACCCATCTGGAACTTCTTGCTGGAGTCCAGGACAGGGCCACTAAGATGAATAAGGGACCAGATGATCTTTCATATGAAGGAAGGCTGAGGGAGCTGGGGCTGTTCAGCCTGGAGAATATAAGGCTCAGGAGGTGTTTTATCCATGTGTGTAAACACCAGATGGGACAAGAGACAATGACTTCAAAACAAATTCCATCTGAATACCAGAAAACACTTTTTTACTGAGAGGGTGGTCAAACGCTGGCACAGGTTGCACAGAGAGGTTGCACAGTCTCCATCCTTGGAGAAACTAAAAATTTGGGCACAATCCTATCCTATCTGCTACAGCTGGCCCTGTTTGAGCAGGGGGATTGGACAATATGAGCCCAAGAGGCACCTGCCAACCTCAAGCCTTCTGGGGGACTCTAACTCATTATGTAATTTCCTTGGCTCATTCAGATATTTCATAACTCACACACCATAAAAGAATTCTTCAACTCAAGCTCATTGATGTCTTGAACTCATTTACTGAGTCTCTGCAGAACCAGTTATTGTTTCATACATGGTTTGATGCCCTGCATAAAGCAGGTGAAAGAAGCTGCTTCTGTAATTGATACTGACAACGTGTTTTCACAATTCAGCTTTTCAGCAATTCACAATTCAGTAAGAGTATTTTGATGAAAATCCACACACATGTTGAGGAATTCTGAAAAACAGCCCATCCCTAGCTTCTGATCTCAGCATGAAATGCACAATGTGAATATTAATTAGCTGAAGACCAGAATATTTACTTCCCTTACAACATGCCTGCATTAAACACCAATTCTTCACACATTCATAAATTGGCTGCCACATGGTTGTTTTTTTTTCTTGCCAACTTAAGATGAGATGCTGCTATTTAAGTAAAAGGATGAATGAACCCCCAAAAGAATAATGGACATGTTAGTTAATGATGACCACTGCTTCTTGTCAATCACTGTCAGACACTAGTGCCATATACACTGCCATGATAAATCACCACGAGAATTAAACTCCATTCTCAGATATTTCAGCACTAAAATTATTGTAATTTGTGCAAGCAACGACTGGAAAATGAGTTACTGATCACCAGAATGATTCCAAAGGAAGTTTTCATAAAACACAGATATCTTCAAGGAGGAAGATATATAGTAGCTCCAGAATATTTTTTCAGTGTAAACCATTTGGCATTACATTCCTCCATAAATTTTCTCTTTTTTTTCTATCCTAGATTTCATTTATCTGCCAAAGGAAGCCAAATGTGACTCTTGGAGTCAACACATGTTCACTGTATAGCTCTCTCAATGGCTTTCTCGTTGTCTTTGCTTACAAGTAAACTTCACAATGCAAATATTCCATGAGACTTTCAAATACCATGGGAAACTCCCCACTATTTGCATAACCTCTCCTGGGTGTGCTGGGTCTTCCATATTACAGTTAGATCTTTGGGATACTGACCTCTACATGTACCTAGCCATACACAGTGAGGTTAAATCCATTAGCTTTCTTTTTACAGTAGTCTCTAGAGGTTAATATGTGGTTATTATGCTAATGTGAGGTTAACATGCTAATGAATTACAATAATTATTGACTTTTTTAGGCTTCTTTTTACAGTAGTCTCTAGAGGAGCTGACAGAATTGTCACTCCATTATTTTACACAGCATATATACCTCTCCAAATAAAAAAGGCTCCAGCTCAGAAGAACATACACTCTAAACAGACAAGAGGGACTGCAGGATGAGAGAGGCATGCAGAGATGAAATGGTACATTCATTTTCTCACAGCAGCTGAGAAAGGAAGACATGCCAGACATCTGAGCCTAGGCCAGTGCCCTGTTGAGCAAGCTGTACTACCTCCCAACAGCAAAGTTGGAAATGCCTTAACAAAGGATATTTTTGCTCAACAGCTCCAAAAGCTGATGAAGCTAAAAGAAAAGCTTTACAAGTTAACATGTGTGTATCTCTTGCATCTTCCAAGTACCTATGTGTTCAAGCTTCATCTCCCTGTCAAGACAAATCTGCATCCTATCAAAGGAACTGCTTGTGGTAAGATGTCAACACAAACACCTGATCTGAAACCTCGTTTTTATTTCTGCAGTGATTTTTCTGGTTCCAATAGACAGATGCCCTTTTTCATATATTAAAGACTGGTTTCGCCCTCTGCTTTTTGCTTAAGAAACAAGAAAAACTCCCTAACTTCATTATCGAGTTTATTCCAATCTCAGGCCTTTTTAATGCCAATGACACTATTTAGGAATGTACTAAAACACTACAATGTCTTGGAAATAGAACAAGGCCTGATGAAATATAGGTGTCCTTTTCCTTTACGTTAAGAAATAGGAAATAAAGAGGCAAAGGGAAACATCACAATCTTCTATGCAGTTAAAAACTGCTATGTACCAGGAAAATGAAAATACTGAAGATAAGAGCATTGTCCTTCTCACACCAGAGTGTCAGCTCAACTTTGTGCCATACACATACAGAATAACAAAATCAATAGCCTCTCACTTCTCACAGCTGGAGCATTGCTGCCCCAGACATTTTGAAATGTCAAAACTGAAGAGCAGAGGTGGGGACACACACGTTTTTTCATTCAAAGGATATGTCAAAGATCTACCACAGAAGAAAGACATATAAAAGATATGAACAGGAACATAATTTCATATTCTCATTTATATTTTCACTTTGTGTCTTTCTAAAACCTAGCACAAGTCACAAATCTTAAGTGGTCAGGAAGTAAATCTGCTGCACTGGTTGTTCTGTTAGGGGTGGCTTGGCTGGACGGCTCCCCTGAAGCCACAGCATCCCTGCTGCTGCAAGTCCTATGGAGCACTAGTCTGCTTGTGCTAGGTATTGCACAGGCATTTTGTGAGCTGCCCTCACTCAATTGCAGTCTTCAGAACCACTACTGCAATGAACACCCAATTATTGCAGGCATTTATTGAATGAATTTTGGTGCATACATCAACCTTTTGTTGGGTTTTTTGTTTGTTTGTTTTTTGTTGTTGTTGTTTTTTGGGGTTTTTTTGTGGGATAACCTGTAGTTGATAGCTGGCTTTAATGCCAATTATTTCATTATCCATTTTTCAAGGAAGCAGAGGCAATGGAGAATGCTAATGCTGTTTAGTGGGGCGCTGACAGCATTAATTCTCCTGTCAGTCTCAAATGATGAAATTACAGGCTAAGTTGCTTGAGTTTCATGGCTACAGACACAGAAATAGTTTCCAGTACAGAGCTTATAAATAACATCAGAAGCCCTGCTGTTTCACCTCCTGAGTCATTCTCTCAAAAGTCTTTAAAATTCATGATTTGAACAACAAGGCAGAGGGAAAGCTTTCAGCCGGTTTTTTCAGGGGCTAATTAAACAGAGACTTCAGTGTAAGGGAGACAATATGAAGTGTGCATTATTTCTTGTTTTGCTTAATGCATTTGAGAATTAATTCTCTGGATACACTAAACATATTAAATTACAGCTCAGGATTATCACAGTTACTTCTGCAAAGCATTAACCTTTCACTCATTGCAGCAGAGAATGGGTGACAGCTGGGGATTCAAGCCAAACTCACACGAAATCCTGTGAAATGAGGTCTCAGGGAAGCAGTTCTACTCCACAGAGCACAGGTTGACTAGACACTAAAATAATATCCTAAGCAGCCTTTGAATGGAAAAAACCCCAAACCAAACAGATGATTCTTCAATAGTAAAAGGTGCTGGAAGCTCTTCCTTCACTCATACACTGTCTTAAATTAGCAAGGCTCTTTTTAAAAAAATGATAGAAAACAAAAGGGTGAGCTTTCCCAGCTGGAACTGCCCAAACATGACCCCACACTTCCAAGTTGGCTACATGGGATGGAGACATTCTCCACAGGCTCTCCCATCCCATTTTGGAGCCTGTTTACACCTCTGCCTACCACAACCCCCTGTGGCAAGCCATGGTGTACTCGAGCGTTTCCTGTGGGCGCACTTGGGTTCTCACTCTCTCAGCTGTAGCAGCAGCACCCTGCCTTTCTTTGTTCATCTTCTGCCTGTCATTGATGGCTTAATACACTGTTATCACACCGTAACTCAGCAGCTTTTTCCCAAGCTGAAGAATCCTCCTCATACAGAAACTATTTAATGACTCCACAGATGCAGGCTGCTGCTGGTTCTTCTCCTTTTTCCAACGATGTTTCACCACTCCTGGGATGAGAAACCAGTTTTGCCTGCAAATGCCAGTGTGTGAATGGACTCAAGATGCAGTGGCAGCATATCACAACACATTACCTAGAGAAGCTTTGTGTTTCTTATCTCTTCCTTCCCCAGCTGCACAAAACACAATATTTGTTACCATTCCTGGGTGTTGAGAGTTTCAGACAATTATTCAGTGATTCTCAGTTCATTCTTCTTGCAAATAATGCATGTGAATCCTGTTATGCATGCAGAGCGCACACGTCCTGCAATACTCTGCATTTATTGACACAAAAATGTAGCTGACTCTTGTATTGCTTAGGCATTTTCTACCATAAGATTACTGTCACATTTTTACAGTCAGGATCCATTTTGGTATGAAATATTCAAAGCAGTCATGAGCAAACTTTGCCGACTTGCTATTCCTGCTACTTACTCCCTTAAAATGGGTTTTTATAAGCACTTAAAGTGCCAAAAAAAAGGTGGCCAGGCAGCCTAATAAAGCGCTTTCCCATTATGAAGACTGACAATTTATTTCTACCTTCTTTTAATCACATATGAAAGGCTGGACCAGTGGGTCAAGGTCAAAAAAATGAGGTTTAACACGGCCAAGTGCTGGGTCCTGCACTTTGGTCACAACAACCCCGTGCAACACTACAGGATTGGGTAGGAATGGCTGGAAAGCCACCAGGCAGAAAAGGAGCTGGGGGTGCTGGTCAGCAGCTGGCTGAATATGAGCCAGCAGTGTGCCCAGGTGGCCAAGAAGGCCAACAGCATCCTGGGCTGCATCAGGAACAGCGTGGCCAGGAGGAGCAGGGAAGTGATCGTGTCCCTGTACTCAGCACTGGTGAGGCTGCACCTTGAGTATTACATTCGGTTCTGGGACCCTCAGTACAACAACGCCAGAGAAGGGCAACCAAGCTGGTGAAGGGTCTGGAGAATCAAGTCCTATGAGGAGAGGCTGAGGGAACTGGGAATGTTTAGTTTGGAGAAGAGGATGCTGAGGGGGGACTTCATTGCTCTTTACAATTACCAGAAAGGAGTTTGTAGAGAGGTGGGTGTTGGCCTCTTTTCCTAAGTGATTAATGATAGTATTAGAGGAAGTGGCCTGAAGTTGCTCCAAGGGAGGTTGCGACTAAATATTAGGAAGAATTTCTTTACTGAGAGAGCACTTAGGCATTGGAACAGGATGCCCAGGGAGGTGGTGGAATCACCATCCCTGGAACTATTTAAAGACTGTGTAGATAAGGCACTTCAGGACATGCTCTAGTGGGTGATACAGATATTGATGCATGTATTGGGAGGAGAGGAGGATGTTGACAGATGGATGGAGTGATCTTAGAGGTCTTTTCCAACTGTGACAATTCCGTGATTCTGCAATTACTCTGCAAGAGGAAAATACCTTTTATTTCACAGAAGCTTATTTCTCAAAGGTCTTTGATCCAGGGGCTTTTGAAGCATCAACTCTATTTTGCTGACCAGATCCAGCTAAAAAATGAGTATAACTCTCCTGAAAAAGCCCTGCTAGATTGCTGAGACATGACTTCTAGTTTCAAAAGCTACGTGTACTCTGCCATTATTTTTGTATTTTCTGCCTTTGCAGCCCTTCTTTTGGCTCCATGACCACACTGGTTCAGTAATTCACAGATCCCTATTTAGAGGATTCCCTATCTAGGGTGTTTCAATTTAGAAGGGTTATATACCTGTAATAGATGCCTATAATATATTCTGTACATTCAAATATAGTTTATTTCATCTGTGCTTTCTTTAAAATGAGGTGTATGGATACATATATTATGCAGGGACTACTTAACAAAGGTGATAGTTTTAAAATCGGATTAATAAATTTACATTTTGCATTCTCTCTTAAACACCGTGTAGGAGTGTAGGAAACAGGTGCCAGCAATCCACCAATTGCCAGGCAGTGAGCATGAGCTTGTGCTCAGCCCACCTGTGCCCGGTCAGGGCTGGCCCCAGCTGCAAATAAGACTGTAGGAAACAGGTGCCCGCATTCTCCACCAGATGTAGCTGGACGAACCTTTTGAAGAGCGCAGAGCTCTGAGATAAGTAGATGTAGAGCAGTGGTTGATCTCGGTCAGTCCTGGTGTTCTGAACCAGACCAGCCTCCTCTGCTCCTAGCTCAGGAATGAGCTGAGCATGTGCCCCAAGCACCACCTTTTATTGGCCCCCTAATGCTGCTTATTTGCAGCTGGGGCCAGCCCTGACCGGGCACAGGTGGGCTGAGCACAAGCTCGTGCTCACTGCCTGGCAATTGGTGGATTGCTGGCACCTGTTTCCTACATAGGAGAGATTAAAATCATTGCAAAATCAGCAGTTTCCACAATTTAGAATTGCTTTTCATGTGTTTATTTATGTCTCAGCTCAACAAAGCAGTTAATGTTTGAGCATGTGATTTATTTTAACACCGTTGAATTTTAAATGTCACAGATGAGGCTCAAGTGANAGAAGGGCAACCAAGCTGGTGAAGGGTCTGGAGAATCAAGTCCTATGAGGAGAGGCTGAGGGAACTGGGAATGTTTAGTTTGGAGAAGAGGATGCTGAGGGGGGACTTCATTGCTCTTTACAACTACCAGAAAGGAGTTTGTAGAGAGGTGGGTGTTGGCCTCTTCTCCTAAGTGATTAATGATAGTATTAGAGGAAGTGGCCTGAAGTTGCTCCAAGGGAGGTTGCGACTAAATATTAGGAAGAATTTCTTTACTGAGAGAGCACTTAGGCATTGGAACAGGATGCCCAGGGAGGTGGTGGAATCACCATCCCTGGAACTATTTAAAGACTGTGTAGATAAGGCACTTCAGGACATGCTCTAGTGGGTGATACAGATATTGATGCATGTATTGGGAGGAGAGGAGGATGTTGACAGATGGATGGAGTGATCTTAGAGGTCTTTTCCAACTGTGACAATTCCGTGATTCTGCAATTACTCTGCAAGAGGAAAATACCTTTTATTTCACAGAAGCTTATTTCTCAAAGGTCTTTGATCCAGGGGCTTTTGAAGCATCAACTCTATTTTGCTGACCAGATCCAGCTAAAAAATGAGTATAACTCTCCTGAAAAAGCCCTGCTAGATTGCTGAGACATGACTTCTAGTTTCAAAAGCTACGTGTACTCTGCCATTATTTTTGTATTTTCTGCCTTTGCAGCCCTTCTTTTGGCTCCATGACCACACTGGTTCAGTAATTCACAGATCCCTATTTAGAGGATTCCCTATCTAGGGTGTTTCAATTTAGAAGGGTTATATACCTGTAATAGATGCCTATAATATATTCTGTACATTCAAATATAGTTTATTTCATCTGTGCTTTCTTTAAAATGAGGTGTATGGATACATATATTATGCAGGGACTACTTAACAAAGGTGATAGTTTTAAAATCGGATTAATAAATTTACATTTTGCATTCTCTCTTAAACACCGTGTAGGAGAGATTAAAATTATTGCAAAATCAGCAGTTTCCACAATTTAGAATTGCTTTTCATGTGTTTGTTTATGTCTCAGCTCAACAAAGCAGTTAATGTTTGAGCATGTGATTTATTTTAACACCGTTGAATTTTAAATGTCACAGATGAGGCTCAAGTGAAGACTGGGACCCATGTAAATTCTCTTTCTTAAACAAGTGCATTTCTGTATGTCTCTATAGTCTCTGTATAAATGCCCCACACATAGCTGATGTTATAAACTCACTTAGAAACCTGAAGTATTAAGTGCTTTCTTCATCGACCTCTGCCAGCCAAAGAGCTTCCTGGCAGCTCCCAGGGACTGTGGGACCCTTGCTCCACCCTGTGCCCACAGCTTCCAAACCACCCCAGAAATCCAGTGGGAAGAGGCACCCCTGGACGGTGTGAAGGTTGGATGTGGGGAGCAGGAACTGTGAGAATGCCCCACGTATTGGGTTCTGAGCAGAATTTCAGGCTGCAGTAACTGTTTGCATTCATTTACATTTTCAATCTGTTCAAGAAGCATCTTTGTAGTTCACAGTCAATGGAGCGATTTCCTAAGCCAAACCCGCAATCTGATGTAATGCAAGTCTTTCAGCCTGCTTTCCCAAAGGATGCTGGAGATTGAGAGGACACATGCAGGTTTCTATTAAGTTCCCTTCAGGCTCTAACCTACCCTCCTAGGGGCAGGTCATCTGGTGATGACAACTGGATGCTTAATCACAAAATTCCTGCAGGGCCCTCCACAGCAAGCAGCCAACTCCTAGAAATGCCAATATCCATTGGACCCAACTAAGCAGAGCTCTCTACTGCTAAGATGGAGAACAAAGTCTGTTAATGACTATTCTGGTGCTTAACTAGCTATGAAAAAAAACAACACATTGTCACCCTACTTCAAGTAAAAATCATCCTAGGTACTTTACAAGTCTGTTATATTTTATATCATGCAAAAGCAACAGGATAAGCAGTGGTTTTACAGTCTCTTTACTGTCATACCTACTGAGACTATCAAACACCTCAGGATCATGGTGGATCTTAGATGTAGGACCACTAGACAAGGCTTGAAGAATACGATGGCTGCAACAATAAAATATCCTTCAAAATATCTGTGGTTACTTTGATCAATGCATACCTGAGTTTTAAACTGATACAAGATATTTTCTAACAAATGTTAGATGCTCCTCATATCAGTGATGAAATACTTCTTTCATTTGACCTACAAACCAGTGTACATTTTGTACATTTAGCTTGTTCATTATTAATAGAAAAACAGATAGGTACTTGAAGCAAAGGTCAGATCTGATCTTATTGCAAGGTTCAGGACTGTTCAGATCTGGAACATCTTGAAGTTTTGAGGCACTACTGAAACATAGCTGTAGTAATACTCCCTGTTCACCTTATCCCACATACCGTGAACACAAAGTAGCAGGAAGTAAAATAAGAAATTCTAAAGCAAAAAATTATGTACTTTTGTCAACAAAACTGCAAAGAAACAACATATTTAAACAAAACAATAAAAAGAATTAAGGTACAACGAAGACCCTTGCTGCAACACTGTCATCTGCAGTCTCAGAATCTTTCTCTGTTTAAATGTTTCATGAAATTAGGGAGGGGGGGGCATTTGGAAAAGAAAAGGGAAAATTAAAGGATTTCAACTCTTTTAAGGGAGGGAAGGACAGAAATTCCCCACACCTGCTATGGCTCTGCATTGTACCACTGTCTGTGGGCTCTGTCTCATTCACGCAGCAGAACCAATCCTAGAAGAAGTCAGAGTAAATAAAATGATGTCCCTAACTAACCTGGTTCTTCCAATCTGTAAATTTGAGTTGCTGTGATAGGTATTTTGCCACAGTGCAAACACAATGAGGGACTTGTCAAAATGCAGATATATTAAGAATGAGACAGAAGTCATACAGTACTAGAAAGATCACTAAGAGAAGCTGAAAATTAAATTGAAATTTAATTTCAGCTTAAAATTAAGCTGAAAGGTTAGCCTACTTGCTTTCAGCAACAGAGTTGCAGCCCTGAAAATAAGTGTAAATAGCATTTGCCTTGGATTACTGCATTCTCCATATTACCATGCACAGAATATGTTCTTTCCTCATTAATTTGAGGTGGGTTTTTTTGTTTTCATTCAAATGAAACTTATATGGGTGAAGGTCCCATACAAAAGACAGAAAGCAAAGACTGTTTGAGGAAAACTTTCCAGAAGTAGAACTAGGTACCAGTGTGCCCAGCTGCCCAAATGCTGAGATGTAAGAATAACTTTGGAAGTCCTTCTCCAGCTGCCATCTATCTGTATTGCAATCATAAGACTCAGTACAAAATCAAAAAAATCAATACATATTGTTCACCATTTGGGGATTAAAATGTGCAAGGCTCCATTTAAAATTATATGCTTATGGTTCTCAGTGCAGCTTTTACAGAAATTTCATGAACAGCTTCAAATGACACAATGTTTTACAAACAATGCAAAAAATGTAGATGATTTGGTAACAGTGATTGACTCTACTCAATACGAAGTAAACAAACCTCTTTGAGTTTAAACACTCCCTACCATTCTTCTGATACTCTGTGACCATGCTAAATTTTGAACAGTATTTACAGCTCCATAAATCCAAGCCACTTGGAATGGGAATTAGTCAAAGAATCAAGTGCAAACATGTTCTTGTAAAGGTGTTTATGGTGTTACATCCAAACACTACCTAGTCTCACATAAAGGGGAAAACGAGCCAGTGATGATGACTGCTACCAGCCTAGAACAAGTGATGTGATCTGTGCAAGATTATTACTGATCATAATTATCTTAGCAGAGAGAAGTTAGAATTGAAAAATGAATTCCTTGAAAAAAAAATCTTAATTTCTGCATTGCTACAGTCCTCTTTCATAGAAAGCTCCCCAAATGCAAGTTATCATAACGACGATCACATTTGAAAGGCACTTGGGGCTACTTTAGATTAATTTAGATCTCTCTCCTCACCAAATTGCCTTCCCTTTGATTACTGTACTAATATATACTTCTTAAATAGATGAAAATGTTCTGTACATGTTTATCATTAAGATAAAGTTGAGAATACTTATGAACCTTATAGTCTATCAAAAATATAAAAATACTCAAGTTTCATTGGAAAAGTATAGATATGACAATTAGTTCCATTCAAATACATAAATTGAAGACTTTTTTAACACATCAAACACACATACATTACATATATATATATACACACACATATAAATCAATAAATAATTAAAAACCTTTCTGGAGTCAAATGTGCACTTTCTATATAGAATGGCATGCTAAAAATGCTGAGGACTGAAGTGACTATTCAAACTGGAATTAAAAATGTTGCCTAAAAATAACATCTGATTTATTTTTTTTTAACATGCTGGCCACTATTTACTTTACTTTTATATCCTCACCCTACTTTCACAGCCTCACTTTAAAAGTGACAGGCATTTGGTAGGAAAAAGAGGTTGACTTTTCTCTTTCTAAGATCCATTGTTGCAAAACAGTCTTTCATGATTATTGGTTGAATATTTTCCATTCCCTGCGCCTACAAGGACTGACACAGAAAAAAACCCAGCAGATCTCATTAGTGCTGGGTAGCACAACCTCAACCTTACCTAGTATCAAGTTTCTCAGAACAGGTGAAAAACAGGCACTGCAATTTCAGAAATGCAGCCATTGAGATCAGACTGCATTGAGGGAAGAAGGGAAAACTTTCCACTGACTCATAATCTTTTCAGGGTCAAAAACCAGACAAGTGAGATATTAAATAAGAAACTCATTCCAGGTAAGTATAGTCAAATCGTTCCCAGGCTGATAGACTGCCACCATGTCCCACTGCTGCCAGCAGGGTCCACAGCTGGGACTCCAGAGGTGGCTCTGGGTTTGAAAAAACATGGGGTAGCAGAGAAGGCAACAGCAATTACTTCAATAATTAGATTCTTGTCTTGCGTATGGAGAGCCCGAGGCTTATCTGGAATTAGATGAGGCATCCAGGGTGCCTTCACAGCCATCTCTTTTAGTGAATGGAGTAGCCAAATATCCTCTTCTTGAAACAGTGAAAGAGCAACTGTTCTTTGTTTGTTTTTTTTTCCTGGCTCAATGCATTTAAAATAGAATGCAAATGAAAAAGGAAAAGAGAACACCTGAAGAAAAGGTATGAAGTAACACTATCAACAATAGGGACATACATTCAATACTGTCCTTTTGCTGCAGAAAAAATGTTTTGCATCTAAAACAGAGTTAAATGTTTTTGCACAGGTAAAATATAAGGAGGGCTGAGAGACGGGCACAAGCCGTGACTGGCACAGCTTGGGGAAGCCAAGCCAAGACATGACCAGCTG
Organism: Florisuga fusca; assembly: GCA_038090715.1. Lineage (NCBI taxonomy): Eukaryota > Metazoa > Chordata > Aves > Apodiformes > Trochilidae > Florisuga > Florisuga fusca. The sequence continues at coordinate 11,474,100 of JAAWXA010000021.1, read as the reverse complement.
GGGAGGACCAGCACAAGGCACAGACAAAGCAGTGATCTTGCCCATTTCCACAGAGGCAGGAGACTGACTCAGCAGGCAGGAGCTTGCTGGTTCAATTGCTTGCTCTGGTTCAATTATTCCAGGAGTGTTTCTTTGCTCAGGCCCTGAGGACCATGTGCAGTCCCTTCCCTCTTGCTCTCTAATTAGATACCTGAAGTCATTACTTGGGCCAAGGGATAGTGAAATGAAACTGTTACTAGATTAAATGAAATTAAATTACTAGGTTGAGCATACACAGTGAAAATATTTCTACAGACACTAAAATGATGTTCTCAAAAACACTGCACCATCTCTTGAAATCATTTCACCATTAATAGTTTTCCTGGCTGCTACTTGTCTGACTGAAAGAGACGATCTGCATGGAAAACAGAAAGCAAACAAATTACATTTTTAACTGTCTGATGATCCCTTCTCTCCCCTAAGTGTTCTGAAATAAAAGACATAAATGCAGAGCACTTGGAGGCTTCAACAGCATTGAGTGCATGTGTTTAAATTGTGATTGCACATTAATATCTGCCCTAAAATCTAGCCAGCAGGTTTTGGTGGACCAGAAAAGTACCCATAGTAATTAGAAACTAAAGGAAGAGGCAGGCAGACTAATTAACTTTCCTCATTGTTTCCCATTTAGCACTTCTTAGGGATTTAAAATTTAAGATGTGTATAATTTGGGATGGTTTTGTCCATTAGTTTTAGCTGCCCAATGAAATCTGTTTCTTAGGTAGAATTTAGAAGGGCTAAAATTGTTAGGGCCAAGGAAACAAGTTACTGCAGTGGAGTGTAGAAATCCTGACATGTTCAGCCTGTGCTTCTCACACTCAAGCACAGCAAGAGAGTAAGATCTGCCCTGTCAGAGCCCATCTCCTTCCTGCTGGTGGTGGTTACCACCTCCATGTTAATGGTAGTTGGAGAAAGTATTTGAAAATAACAATTTTCAAAGCTGGCAGCGACACTTCTGTGCAAAAAGCCTAGGGACCTTCCTAGCCCCTTTGCATGGGGAAAAAAGAAACCACCCTGAGAATTATGTTAGGCTTTGCCATTACCAGGGATTTCAGCCACTAGCAGGCACCTATTTCTGCAGCTTTCTGTGAATAGGCTGTGAAGAGGGATGACAAAATGAGAATCCACTACGGCTTCCTTGATACTGTAGGAACTGTGGAAGTACAAGCTGCAGCCTACAAGATTGCTGTTGTTTTTTCCAGGGGCTGCTGTTAACACAAGGGCTTGGGTCAGTCTGCAAGATGCACTGGTTAAAGCCTGAGTGCAAGAAAAACAGCAGCTGCCCAGACTGCAGTAGTATTTTTCGGCAGATTTCTTCTGGTGACATCTGGTGACATTCTGCTATGAAATACAAATAAAAAGACACCTAAGTTTTTTTAAATTTCAAACCCATTCAGATTATTTCAGTGACTCTAACTTGGAAGCAAAGGGCTGCTGCTGCAACATCTCACCTGCTTGTAGATTCAGTTAGCATTTTAAAAGCACAGAACATCAGTAATACACAAGGAGTCAATAACAATCATTGGTATCATTAGTATTTCCTGCTTATCTCTGGCCTAAATGTAGAAACCAAACAAAGATGTTTGATTTGAGAGTAGCTAGTTTGGAAAGCTGAAAGCCTAAGTCTCCACGGAGCACCACGCCAGTCACTTCATCTTCCCTCTCCCCTTTCTCTTCCCATCTGTGTTACTCTGCCTTTCAGCTCGGGCCAGTTGCTGCAGCAAGAAACTACAGGCACCCAGCTGTGGGATGAGGGCCTCGGATTTATATTACGCGGGGTCAAAGGCTCAAAAGAAAGACTGCATCATAATTTACATCCAGCACTTCATATAACACATAGAACATTCCTGCATCTAAAAGGCCACTGACCATAGAGAGTACTGTGAGAGCGCTTACCTGGATTATTTAGCACTATTTAGACTGTAAGCAGACTAGTGCTACTTAGAGCTTAAAAACAGCTGAACTTGATAAAAATCCCAAAGGTTCAGCCAGCCTGTTACCCTGTCTCTGGCAGCAGCCAATGTTGTGAGAAAGACTGGAAGAAACAGGGTCTCTTCCTGCAGTGTACTGCCCAGCCATCAACAGTTTATGGACTTTCTGACTGAGAGCTTGCACTCATAGCACTGTGATGGCCTAGCCTCTGCTGGACTTTTCTCCCTTGCAGTAGTCCAGACTTCTTACATTTATGTTTGACCCAAGTCTCCGAAACCCTGTAGTGCTGATTTATTCCATTTGATTATCCACTTATCCATTGTCAAGAGAAGTGTGTCCTTTTGTCTGATGTCTGTTCTCTGGTTAGCAGTGATGCTCTGATCCTCTGGTTATTGTAAAAGGTGAATTGTTGTTCTCTATAATAGAGCACTCTCTATAATATAATATTACAGTCAAAAACTGCTGATCTTTTCTGTGCTGTACATATATGTCTCTCCTGCACCTAAATTTTTATTTCCAGAGATGAAGGTAGTTTTGTTGGTGGCTTCTACCTTAAGTCATAACAGGACAGTTTGATAAAACCCAGAACCAGTCTGGTTTGTGTCTGAATCAAATTCCAAAGAGTTTCTTGTACAATATAATAATTGGTTTGCTTTGATTAATCTAATAATCTGTAGCCCATATTGCTGCAGTAATATACAATGCAGTTTCATGGAATCTCAGACAGTATGACAAGTAAAGGCAGAGCTAAGAAAATGGGTCTTTTTGTTTTGCAGCAAAAAACACCATTCTACTTCATTCTTTTCCCAATTAAAAAACTTTTCTCATAATGTGAAATAAAACAAAAACTCCAATCATGCACATTTTCCTGACTTAATACATTTGTAAAATAAAAAAACTCCAAGCACTTAAAAACCCGTTTTCTATCATTGATTTCAATTTTAACTAAGTGTTTATTCTTAGTGGAACTCACAATTCTGTTATTTTCTATTACCATTTCATCAAAATAGATCTTGATTATACAAATCAACTTTTCTAAATATCTTCCTCTCCATAAGGACTTAAAGACCAAATCTACCAACAGAAACTACTTCTACAATACATTCTAACTATGAAAAGAACCCAAAGCATACACCTGGAATCCATGCTTTTAATGCCAGTCACAAAAGCAGTGTGATCTCTAGATGCTACTGGAATATAGTACGACCCAGCACACCATTCCATGTCCTCAGAATACATGATGGCTTCCATTAAACTAACCTTCTGATCCAAAAAAACATGTAGAAAACCTCAAAGTTGGTCACTGAGGCCACAAAAACAAACAAAGAAAACAGACTCATTGAATTTATCAGGCTGGAAAAGACCTGCAAGATCATCGAGTCCAACATTGTCCTAACCCTATTACCCTATTTTTGATAACCCACCACTAAACCATGTCCCATGCACCACATCCAGATGATTTTTAAACACATTCAGGGGTGGAGACACAACCACCTCCCTGGGGAGCCTGTTCCAGTTCTTAACCCTTTCTGTAAAGAAGTTTCTCCTGATATCCAACCTAAATCTCCCCTGATATAACCTGAAGACATTTCCCCTTGTCCCATCACCTGTCGCCAGTGAGAAGAGACCAACCCCACTCTCACTACAACCTCCTTTCAGTTGTTTGTGAAGAGTGACAAGGTCTCCCGTGAGCCTCCTTTTCCCCAGACTAAACAGCCCCAACACCCTCAGTCACTCCTCACAGGGGAAGTTTTCCAAACCTTTCACTGGCTTTGTTGCCCTTCTTTGGACCTGCTCCAACACCTCAATGTCCTTTTTGTATTGAGGTGCCCAAAACTGAACACAGCACTTGAGGTGGGGCCTCACCAGTGCTGAGTACAGGGGCAGGACCACTTCCCTAGTCCTGCTGGTCACACAGTTTCTGACACAAGCCAGAATGCCATTGGCTTTCTTGGCCACCTGGGCAGATTGCTGGCTCATATTCACCCAACTGGTAATCAATTGCCTGGGGCTGTGTGACCAAAATGCAGGACCTGACACTTGGCCTTATTGAATTCCACACAGTTGGTCTCAGGCCAATGATCCAGTCTGTCCAGGCCCCTCTGTAAAGCCTTTCCACCACCCAGCAGACCGACACTCCCTCCCAACTGGGTCTCATCTGTGAACTTACTGAGGGTGCAATCAATCCCCTCATCAAGGTCATTTATAAAGATGTTAAATAGGAGAGGCCCCAGCAATGAGCCCTGGGGTCACCACTTGTGTCTGGCCACCAACTGGGCAGTTTAACTCCATTGGCCACAACTCTTCTAACCCAGCAGAGTATGTGCCTGTCCAAGCCAGTTTTCCATGAGGATGTTGGGGGGGACGGTGTCAAAGGCTTTACTGAAGTCCAGGTAGATTACATCAACAGCTTTTCCCTCATCCACTAAGCAGGTCACCTTGTTACAGAAGGAGATCAGGTTTGTCAGGCAGGATCTGCCTTCCATGAACCCATGCTGACTGGGCCTGATTGTCTGGTTGGCCTTTAACTGATCTATAATGGCTCTTGGGATTATCCCTCCCACAACCTTCCCTGGCACTGAGGTGTGACTGGCAGCTCTGTAGTTACAGGGATCCTCTTTCTGGCCTTTCTTGAAGATGGGTGTCACATTTGCCAGTGTCCAGTCCAGTCCTGGTTAGCCAGGACTTCTGAAAGACGATGGAGAGAGGCTTGGCAACCACACCTGGCAACTCTGTTAACACTCTAGGGTGTAAACCATCTGGCCCTTTATGAGTGTCAATGATTTATTAAAATTATGTATATTATAAAGCTGATCCAAACTGGTTGAGCTTAGGGAGTAAAAAAATGGAAGGGTGCATAGAGTGGGACACCACAGAGGTCTCAGACTACTTGATATTTTCATTATAGACCAAAATGATGGTATAGAGTCTTCCCATGCCAAGAGCTGACACCAACTAGGGATGTACAGCAGGGACACTGAAGACAAGAAGTGAATTTGTTAAGTGATCTTCAAAAACTGGAGAGATTTTGAAAATAAAGCAGGATGTTGATCGTTAGGGGCAAGTATAAACTACACCAAGAAAGGAAATAATCAACCTCACATAAAAACCTACTTCAAGAGGAAAGAAATAATTATGTCTCTGCGTTCATAATGGAAAGAAAAGAGAGCTAATACACTTAAATTACAGCAGGAAAAACTCGGGTTATATACTAGAAAAACATCCCTAAGCACTAAGTATAGCACTGGGACAGACCAGCTTCTCTGTGAGGTTTCCATTCATCTTCAAGAACTGCATAAACAAATGAGAAAGCAACAGCACAGGCATTGCCAAGGCTGCTGGACAGGAGAGTGTTTAGATGCTCTCTAAAGATCTTCTTGCCAGTTGTGTGGTTCTTTGAAATCTCTTCTGTTTGTATGCATTTCTAAAATAGCTCCTTAAGAGGTTACTGATCTTTCTCCAGTGCTTGACTCGACCCATGGCTACATCTAAGTTTGGCCTGTGAGGCAGAGGGAAATTTGGGATCACTATTCCAAGCAGACCTTGTATGTGGCATTAAAATAGATGTGAAACTTCTAGAATAACCTCATTGCATTTTACAAACAGCACAGAAATAAGAACTTTAAATCAGAAAAATGTTCTGCTCCTAAATAGTTCAGATGATCTGCAAAGCATGTGTGTGTAAAAATACTGCTAAAAGTCTTATGTCTAGATGTTTCCCACTTAGGGAGTGCAAGGCATAAAATTTTTTGAAAATAATTTCTGTAACTTCACCAGGGCAAGTTTGGTTTTTGTTCCTTTGCATCTGTCAGCTCAGAGATGGGCTGATGTTTCTCAGCTTGCTCACATCTTTTTTGTGATGTTTCTCCACTGCACTTTGTTGTTGCTGTGGGTTTGGATTTGGGGAGTGGGGGAAGCAGGCAGGAAATTCATATATCCCCTCTTTAAGTAACACCACTTTACTTTAGGATTCTTTATAATAACCTCTGTCCCCATATAATTTTAGTTTTTCTGCCTTGTATCTCTAATTTACTTTTGTAAGCTGTTTCCAGCAGCTTCCAGCCAGCGAGGTGTTTGTATGTTACACATCCCTAAGGAAATGGGGAATAGCTGTAAAATGTCAGTACACTAAACCCTCATGTCTCTGTGCATAAGGATCGAGAAGCTACCCTTTGAAAACTAAACTGCTCAGATTCTTTCCCCTCTACGAAGCCACATTAATGGTTTTCAGCTGCTTCTAATTTCAAAATCCATAAACATTTTCTAACACATGGATGATCCCAACTGACAACAGATGGATGATTAAGCCCACTGACAACAAACCTGCTTTCCTCTTAGTAGCAGATGAAGTTGTACATTTCAGGAGTAATCCACAATCCCTCAGGAACCTGGAGACCTGAGTCTAAAAATCCCTGCTTTCAGCTATTTAATTTAGCTTTCTTTGAGAACAGCAACCACCACTACAAAAATTCTGCTGTCCAAGAAGGTCATTGCTTGGGTTTAACACAGTTAATAGAACTGAAATGTTTTAAAATCCAATTTTGCTAGCCAACAGGAAAAGGGTCCATTTTCTTTGGTGGATTTCCAAGCCTACATGGTGATCGAGACTCCTGTCACAGGCACTGCAAAGAGCTGAGTGCTGTGGACAAATTGGCCCTGATGCATAATAATTCTTACTTAGGTGTTCTGGCTCTTTGGATGACGAGCTTGAATAAACTGCTGCTCTGCTTTGCCCTTGCAGACAGATTTGTTTACATGTCTCTAGAATATATTTGTAGGAAGCTTTTTCCATATACACTTATTTTTTTTTTTTTACACACATCCACAACACTTGATCAGATAAAGCTGCTCTTGTGCTAAACAAATGCAAGGTCTGATGATTGCAGAAGGCAGACCAGCTTAGTTAGGAAGGTATTGAAAATTACCTCCTCCTTATGGTCACTTACAGACAAAAGGTAGCTCCTCTGCACCTCCCAGGTAACTGAGGGAGAATAAACTGTTTGGTGATGATGGCAGCTGATGTCAGAGCTGGCAGAGTACCCTGTACCTTCTCTCTTGCATTCCTATACAGCCCACGATCCTTTCTTGAGGATTTGCCACTGCATAATACACATGTATATTCAGTTTCTTTCACAGGTAATTGTTTTTCTGTGGTTTGTTCCTGGCTGTGTGGACTGAATTGACAGGAATTATTGCATGAAAACATATACAATGTCACTGGAAAGAGATATATGTGGAGAAAAAAAAGGTGCGCAATAAATTCTTCTCTTTAGAAATTCAGTAGCACTGTAGACCAAATCTATAGAATAATTTTTGAAGACAAACAGTTAGAAGGGTTCCCATTCTGAAGTTTATAAATGTTAACGATGTCTTGAAAAGATTGCCACTGAAATAGTTTTGAACTTGGTCCTTTGAGGAAGATGTCTCTATAAATGATTTCTGAGCTTTGTATTTGTTCAGCTAGTTCTTCTATCAAAGGCATACTTTACAAGCCTCAGAAATTTACACTGAAAATGTCACCTGCAAATGAAAGCATGATGTGTTTTCTGCTTAGGGAAGGACAAGTTTTTTGAGTTACATCTAAAGCTCTGTCAGTAAAAATCTTTTTGATCCTGCATCAAAAACACACTTGGTTCAAATCTGCAACGTGCCTTGCACAGTCAGATGAGATGCTTTTACATCTTACTTTCCATGTAAAACTTTCACATAGCTTAGGAAAAAATGCTGCGGAAGTGCTGTATTATTCACTATATTAGCTTTCATGAGTAACAGAAGAATAGTACAAAAGTAATTGCCATGGTTTAAACTTTGAAGTAATTCTCAAGTCTCTACCTGGCAGCAGAGTTGGAGAGAAGGGGGAACAAGTACTACTTATGGTATAGGAAGATGAAATTAGGGACTATTTAAGTAAATGGGGCAAAAACAAAGTAATAGAACTGGATGGGCTGCATAAGGGAGTGGGCCAATGCCACTGAGAGTTTGATTCCTATAATCTCAGAAGAGTTGTGTTAATCAAGGAAAGACTCCAATGACTGAAGTCAAACAAACTAACAATAGCCCCTGGGAAAATTATGGATTAGAGGAGTGGAATAAAAGTGGGTGGAAGACTGACTAGAGCACTGGGCTCAAAGGGCAGACATGAAGAGTTGAGGTGTAACTGGTGACAGGTTATGAGTGGTGTGACCTCCTCAGGCAGGAGTCAATGCCAGACCAGTACCCTTTGCATCTTCAGCAGTGACCCAGGCAACAGATACGAACTGGATCATCATTATACCTGTAGAAGGGACAGCTGTGTGTGCTTGAGGGCAGAGCTGCTGTTCAGAGAGCTCAAAACCAAGGAGTGGCCTGATAAGGAGCTCAGAAAATTCAAAGACAAACCAAAAGTGCTATAATAGAAGAGGACAACCCACTGCAGCAGAACAGGCAGGAGACACACAAGCAAGGCAGAAGCTCTGCAGAACAGGACCTGGAGGCACTGGTGGACAAGTGGCATCAGTGAGAGCTTGGAGCAATGAAGGTTATGATGTGTGGACTACATTAGCAGTAGGGTCAGCAACAGGTCCAAGGAAGTGATTTTTTCTTAATACTGCATTTTGTTTTGGGACTCCAGTACAAGAAAAGTGTCAACAAAGTGGACTTGCAGTAACATAAGCACCCTGGCCAGATGATCAGCTTGTTCTTGTTATTCATTAGCATTCCAATAGCAACTACATCAGCTGTGCTTTGTTGCAATTTTAAACTTGATTCCAAACCACCAATGGAAACTCTGAGCGGCTGAGGATGTATCAAGCCCCGAAGATCCTAATAGAAACACTCATCATATGACTTCATATAGGAAACTACTTGGAGAGCTGCAAGCCTGTTTTTAATACTTTTAACCTGTGTCCCTCCCATCAAGAGCAGCTAACACATGATCTTCCTGGAATGCTACTGAACAGTTTATTTTTTAATTCAGTTTTTAACACTGATTCCACTACAGTTTGTTTTCCAGGAATGAAGTCCACAAATCCACAGATATTTCTGCTGTTATTCCTAATAGCCACTCTGGACTGTTGCACGTTTGGTGGGAAATTTCCCAACATTTCCACATTAGAAATGTATTTTATTTTTCATAAAAAGTCCAGAAAAGTTAATCAAAATTTAAAAAAAAAAATTGGAACAACTCACATTTAAGTTCCACACTTTCCCATTGGCAAGCATTTTCCACTTCTAACATCCTTACAGAACACAAATTAAACCTATTAAACCTAAATTAAACCTAAAAATCCTATTTATTTCATTACTTTCATGAGCCTCAGTGAAATCAGGCAGAGTTCTAGGAATAAGGCTTAGCTCACTTGTACTTCCAGACTGCATATTTAACATGTTAACACTGAGCTCTGTGTGTTAATGTAGGACACTTGGGGGTTTTTTTAGGATCAACAAATGGCAAATGCTTCCATATGAAAAGAATATTCCCACCCACAGAAACAGAATTCAGCTTTCCTACACAACAAACAATAGAGAATTAATATGCCTCTCAGAGGCACAGCCAGAATAAAAACAACCACACCCCAAATCCAAATGAGATTCTCAGTTAGATATTTTCAGTGTTTCCTTTCTGAGACAGATCATGTTCTCCTGCTAACAAGATGAGTGTAAGTAGTAAATTTATTGACAATTTCTGGAATGTTTAGGAATTCAGTGTTCTTACAGAAGGAACTTATTTGATAATAGGGTCTTCTACACAAATCTTAAATTTTTTAAAGTACCTTTTGCATTTTTTGGGTACCCAGTTCACTGAGCTGGAAGACAGAGGTGGGGAGCAGCCTGAAGTCCCCATAATCCAAGAGAAGATGGCTAGTGACCTGCTGCACCACTCACACATGCAAAAGCCTATAGGGCCAGATGGTACTGAGGGGGCTAACAGAATCATAGAATCATCCAGGTTGGAAAGGACCTCTGAGATCATCAAGTCCAACCCTTGATCCACTGCCAATGTGGTTCCCAGACCATGGCACTGAGTGCCACATCCAGTCTCCTCTTAAAAACCTCCAGGGGTGGAGAATCCACCACCTCCCTGGGCAGCCCATTCCAATGCCTGATCACCCTATCTGTAAAGAATTTCTTCCTAATATCCAACCTAAACCTCCCCTGGCAGAGCTGAAGTCCATGCCCTCTTGTCTCACTGAGAGCTGCCTGGGAGAAGAGACCGACCCCCCCTGGCTACACCCTCCTTTCAGGGAGTTGTAGAGAGTGATGAGGTCTCCCCTGAGCCTCCTCTTCTCCAGACTGAACACCCCCAGCTCCCTCAGCCCTTCCTCACAGGACTTGTGCTGGAGTCCCTTCACAGCCTCCTTGCTCTTCTCTGGACCTGCTCCAGCACCTCAATCTCCTTCCTGAACTGAGGGGCCCAAAGTGCTCACCAAGCCACTTTCCATCATTCACCATCAGTCCTGGCTAATCAGAGAGGTGTCAGTAGTCTGCAGGTTGGCAAACATGACCCCCATCTACAAGAAGGGCCAGAAGGAGGATCCTGGGAACTACAAGCCTGTCAGTCTGACCTCGGTGCTGGGGAAGGTTGTGGATAGAATCATCTTGAGTGCCACTATGCTGCAGGTGCAGGACAAGCAGGTGAGCAGGCTCAGTCAGCATGGGTTCATGAAAGGGAGGTCCTGCTTAATGAAGCTCATCTCCATCTGTGATAAAGTGACCCATGTACTGGATGAGGGAAAGGTTGTAGATGTATTCACCTGGACCTTAGTAAAGCCTTTGATATTGTTTTCCACAGCATTCTCCTGGACAAACTGGCTACATTTGGCCTAGACAGGTGTACACTTCACTGGGTAAAAAACCCCAAACTGTGGATGGCTGGGTCCAAAGGGTTGTTGTGGGGAATGGAGTTAAATTCAGCTGGTAACTGGTGACTAGCAGTGTTCCCCAGAGGGAACATCACTGTTCCACAGTGTTGGGACCAGGTCTATTTAATATCTATATCAATGATACAGATGAGGGGATCAAGTGCACCCTCAGTAAGTTTGCAGAAGACACTAGGTTGGGAGTGTGTTTTGATCTGTGTGAGGGTAGGAAAGCTCTTACAGAGGGATCTGGACAGGCTTGATCAATGGGCTGACTCCAATTGTATGAGATTTAACAAGATCAAGTGCTGGGTCCTGCCCTTGGGTCACAACTGCCCCAGGCAATGCTACAGTCTTGGGGAAGAGTGGCTGGAAAGCTGCCAAACTGAAGAGAACCTGGGGGTGCTGACTGACATCTGTCTGAAAATGACCCAGCAATGAGCCCAGGTGACCAAGAAGGCAAACAGCATCCTGGCCTGTATCAGAAAAAGTGTGGCCAGCAGGACCAGGGAAGTGATTGTGCCACTTTGTAATTGTACTTGGCACTGGTGAGGCCTCACTTCAAGTACTGTGTTGGACTAGATGATCTTAAAGGTCAGAATGATCCTTTGAATCTGTGATCTAAAATTAAGGAAAAAAATCAGCCTTACTGATATTCACAGAAGGAATGGTGACAAAATACCTTTAAGTGAAAGAATTCCATTAATCAAAAAAGTGCAAGAACCAGTAGGATTTACAATTTTATTTGAAATACCTTAATTTAAATTTTCATTACGAGACTAATGAGCTTATTTAGTATTTATACAGTGTTGGATATATTGGAACAATTTTATTTCTTCTAGGATTCTAAAAGACAATCAGAATGTCAGTGTTTTAAACTGATTTATTGTAGTATTAATATATGATTATTTTAAAGCTGCACTGCCTTGGCTTTCTGAAAGATAAATGTAAGTGCTATGTAATATCATCTACTTAACCCATGTACTCTATTTCTTAGCTTGTGACCACCAAGAAAACTTTGTCACATAAACTGCATCACAGATGCTGAAGAGAATAAAACAAATAAAAATTAATTGAGAAATTCAAGCTGTTGAGAAATGCATAATAGAGTTTTGGAAATATTTTTGGTTTCACATTTCGAATTTCCTCTGGGATTGTGTGTTAACAGTAATTCCATTTTAAAAATTGTAATTAGATTTATCTAAACACTGTGCAAATCGAACACAAGAGATCTTGATATTTAAAGCTAGGCTGTTTGAAATGGGTAAAGCTTAACTGTGAAAGGTGGCATTTCATTATGGGACAATGCTTATAAAATTTACTGGCAGATTCACAGATTTTTTTTTAAAGACCAGCCATACCCATTACCATCTCATCACAGCTTCTGAATAACACATGGAAAAGAACTTCATCTTGTAACTTCTATATCAAGCCCATCCCTCCTGCTTTACCCTATACTTTTTGAAGGACACCCAAGTCTTCTTTCACACTTTCAAAATGACAGAAAATTCACCAAGTCTGCAAGGTTCTTCTCTAGCTCACTGACCTTATTGGAAGAAGGTCTTTGCTTTCTTCCAATTTGAATCTGAATACTTAGTGAAGTAAAACCACTTAGTACTACCTGATACTAATTGCAGCATTCACTCTTGCCTATGTCAACCTTTCTCTTCATAGTATTATTAATCTCTCATAAATTACTCTTAAAACATTACTAAACAGGCAGAGTTCATGGTTAAAGTAGACTTCAGCAAGTTCATTCAGAAGCAGTTTTAATTTTTTAATTAAAAATAAGCATGAATGAGCAGTCTTCAATTATTTTCTACAATAATGAACTGTTTTACCCTAAAGATAACACATTATTTTTTGCCTTAAGAGGATTGAGAAATGGTCCAGTGCAAACTGCATGAGGTTCAACAAGACCAAGTGCAAGGCGCTGTGTCAGGGTTGGAGCAATCCCAGGTACAGTTACAAGATGGGTACAGAGTGGATTGAGAGCAGCCCTGAAGAAAAGGACTTGGGGGTGTTGATTGAGGAGAAACTCCACATGAGCCCACAGTGCACTCATGCAGCTGAGAAGGCAAACTGTGTCCCAGGGTGCATCAAGAGGAGCATGGCCAGCAGATCCAGACAGCTGATTCTGCCCCTCTGCTCTGATCTTGTGAAACCCCACTTCAAATGGTGCTGGAGCACCTCTGCTATGAGGAGAGGCTGAGGGAGCTGGGATTGGTCATCCTGAAGAAGTCTCCCAGGGGGACCTTATAGCTGCCTTCCAATATCTGAAGAAAACCTACAAGGAAACTGGAGAGAGATTTTTCACACGTGTCCAGCAACAGGACAGTAAGAAATGGTTTTAAACTGAAAGAGAATAGATTTAGACTGGAGCTTAGGAAGAAGTCCGTAAGCACAAGGGTGGTGAGAGTCTGGAACAGACTGCCCATACAAGTTGTGGATGCCCCCTCCCTGGAGGTGTTCAAAGCCAGGCTAGATGAGGCTTTGAGCAACCTTGTCTGGATGAGAGGTGTCCCTGTCTATGGCAGGGAGGTTTAAGTGGATGATCTCTAAGGTCCAATGTAAGAATGGGCTGCCCAGGGAGGTGGTGGATTCTCCATCCCTGGAGGTTTTTAAGAAGAGACTGAATGTGGCACTCAGTGCCATGGTCTGGGAACCACAGTGGCAGTGGATTAAGGGTTGGACTTGATGATCTCAGAGGTCCTTTCCAACCTGTCTGATTCTATGATGATTCTAAGCCATTCTATGATCCTATGATTCTATGAGGACTTGCAAGAACTTTCCTGTGCCCTCACATTAGAAATGTAAATGCACTAATGAGAAATGTATCACAGAAGCCCTCTTAAAACTACCAGCAAAATATGCACTCAGCACTGTGCCTATCATTCAAATCCATCCCTCTATCCAACAGTACAATCCCAGTTGAGTATTTGCACGGTCTGTGCCTAGTCTACATTAAACAAATAAACTTGCAGTTCTGATTCTTGTTAATTATTACATAGTTGCCCATTCCTAGATGCCAAAACAAGACTCTAGCCCAAGCAGAACAAAGGTGGAAAGAACTGAATGCAAATTATGGCCAAGCTTGTCTGGTAGTCAAGTAGCACAACGAATAAGAAAACATACCATAATTTACAGAATAGTTATTTCATTACCTTATTAGTCTCAAAGACTTTATTAACTTTACTAAAAGCAGAAACGGTCAGATGAAAGGTTAATATAACTGAGATATTATGTTAAGCTATGAGCCTTTTAAAGTATTCACCCTTGTAACACATTGCAACATATTAAATTTATTTAATTACTCTAGAATAATTTCTAATTTCAAAACCCCATTTTTATGGAACAGTGATACATTAGAGCCTAGATGAATTGTTTTACAGAGTAATACGCACAGTTCTTTCTGCAATCAAGATTTTAAATGGTTCTAATAGCTGTAACACTTACAGGAGGTTCTTTAAGTGCCAAGCAATTGTAACTGCTCTCTTAGCATACTGGTTTAATTTAGTATGTCCTCAGTTGCAGAAAATTTGACTTCTGCAGTTGGACACACTCATTCACCATATTTCCTGTCAGTGATAAAATATGATATTTAAATGGAAACAAATTACCTGGAAAAAAGCAATACAATGTTGCTAATTATCATACAACAGTGATACATCTTAGACTCATTACAATGAAGATTCAGACAAGATATAGATGTTGATCATAAGCCCTAAAATGAAGATTCAGCTAAGACATAGATGCTGACCATAAGCCCCTTAGTTCTCCCATTTTTCCACCACTTTCTCAAATACCTCTGGCTGACACTGAGCAGAGGAGCAGGCTTGCCTCAAGGACACGGGCAGTCTTGCACTGGAGTTTGATGCTGTTGGGATGATGGGATTTGGGGCATGAGTTGGCAGCATGGTCCAAAGAAGAGGAGGAACTGAAGGGTTTGACCTCTTGCATAATAAGAAAGGAAACAATGTATGTCAGTTTGATGCCTAGGGGCTAAAACAGATCTTATTTTAGATAAAAGTAATAAAGAAGCACTATGAAAATATAAAAACAAAGGAAAACAATTGACAGTATTTGTTTGCTACCTCTGAGAAAATGACTAATAGATTGTGTTAGCAATGAATTTTTGATTTCTGAAGAAATATTAGTTACACGAACTGCTGGTCTACTAGTTTCTGGAAGAGTAATTCCTTCTCTTGTGCAATGTAAGAAAAAAACAAGACAGTGTCACTCTGGAGACAGAGAGACATGAGCAACCATCAGGGTTCAGAGTGACACTGTAAAAAGGAGATTCACCTTTAGTTGAAATTGGTTGAATTTTAAAAAGAAGTGTTGCCACATGCCTTTTGAGAGTTGTTTGATGTCCTGGGTCAGCTCGATCTCAAATACAGCCCAGTTCCAAACAGACAAGTGTTCCCATCATAAGCACTGCAGCAACAGATAACTTCCCAAAAGGAGCATCCTTGAACCACATCTCCTGGAAATACTGTGTCACAAAAGCTTTCCCACTGCAAAAATAGGAGAGCACTCATTTTTCTGTCCCATGACACCTAAAGCTTCACTCATGTTCACTGGAGACCATAACACAAATAAAACCACTTCAACCTCCTTCATAGTTTCTGAAGGTTTGAAAGGAAGGCTGACTCAGCCCCAGTGCTATTATCCTAGGAACTGGTCTAATCATGTTTGAGGCATCCTTGTGATCATCAGATACCTCAGAGTTCATCTGTCAGGCCTTGCTTAATGTTTTTTTACCATTTCAGACACTGAAGGAGCCTGTTGTGAAAAAGCATGCAAAGAAACCAAACAAATAAACCCAACCAATCCATTTCCCCAGCTATATTTGTAAATTCTGGCCAAACATCATTAGGACTTGGCATTGGAAGGGAGCGAGCTTCATGTGCCACAGTTTAGATGTATCCCTTACTAAAAATAACTAAGTAATTGAATCATTAAAAAGAGAGCTGAAAAAGATAAATGCATACTTAATGAGGAGTAGTCTTAGGACCAATGGTCAACACAAACTGTAAAACCACAGCGAAAAAATACGACACCACAAAACCCCCATTTCTTTTGATTTATGACTCATGAAAAAGCAAAACAAATGTTATACAAATATTTTCAGTAGCCGAAAACCCTATCACTAGAAAAACACAGTTACAGACATTCCTCATTGCTGGGCTGAACTGTTCTCAAAATAATCCAATGTAAAGGCCACTGACAGAAATATTTCTAATAATCTGCAGTCACAAAGCATTAGCAGCTGTGTTTGGTGCACATCACCTTGCTTGTGCTTTAAAGGTATTAGTTAAACTTCAGCCTATGGTTTGCAAAGCCCTCTGAACCCTCCTGGTCTCTCATCGTAAAAATCACAGAATAGTCACTGATGTTTTCTTAGCAAATATGTTTAAGCAACGTTACAAATAGATTTCACTGCATGCCCATTAAAAATAAACATACTGAAATTAGCAGTCGGGGTCAGTTCACCAGTCTCAGGAGCAGTTATGAACAGCTCTGGAAACCACCAACTTCTGTTGCCCTCTGTGGATCTTTCACAAAAGGAACAAAAGGAGCAGAATTTGAATTGCATCTAAAGTGGCAAATCCCAAAATCCATTTAGTGCCAAAAAGGAGAAAATTTCTAGAGAAATTATGTCAGAAACCGTTCTTATTGGTCATGAAGTACACCATCTTTTTTCTCACTGTTGCAGAAACAAAGCCACCAAGTGTATTTCAAGAAAATATTTAAATACAATTGATGAAGCGTCAACACTTGATTGCTTGTTTAAATTGGATAAAATTACAAAAGCTGTTACAGTATGTTCAATTTGTTCCCATGTTATTATATACCATAAGGGCTCATTTGAGCAGTGAGAATACTGTAGACAAGGTGTGAAGATTACAAGATGTCTCAGGCTTTGCCCTGGTACAGTATGAAATGCAGCCAAAAGTCTTTTAGTACAGATAATTCCTTCCCACTGGAGCTTGATGGGGGAAAAAAAATTACTGCTTCTTTATGCTGCAAGAATACTTTGTTGTTTTCTTAATGGGAAGTTAAGCAATGAACTTAAATGAATCAAAGCTTCAGACAGCAAAAAAACCCAACATCAATTAATGTGACAAATTTTTAATAGAAAAGCAAATAAGATTTATTTAAAAACTGAGGTCTCAGTTCTGCTGTATTTATATTTTCCCAAGGTTAAGCTTATAGTTTATGGTATTTTTCTTGTTTTATGCTGAGTTATATGAATGACTATGGAAGATGGCTCCAGTTTCTGCCCTGCTCCTGCTGAGTGTACACTACACATGTAGTCCAGGTGAGTAGTCAAGAGGACTATGGCAACCTGCATGCAGATCAGCTGCTGAAAAATGGTGTACAAGAGCTCAATACACACTCCATCACAAGCAACACTCACATTATCAACTGAAAACAAGGCAATTAAATTTTTCTCTTTTCTTCAGTAATCTTTCCCACTCAGATGTAAAGCACAATGAAGTCCCCAAGGACCACCTGTAATGCTCCCAACACCTTACCTAGGAAATAATTCTGATACACTTGCATTTTCTAAGCCCAGCCAGAAGGGTGAGTTCTCATACTGCATCGACAACAGAGATGTGTTGGTCTGAAATTCTGGATCAGATCTCTTTGCATAGGTGTTTCCAGGCTGTGGAGGACACGTGCATGGCTACAGCCTCTCAGCAATGCTAATGGTCTCTCAGCTCAGCTCTGCATGATCCTAATACTCAGGTAAGATGCACCCACAGAGCCTAGGAACCCAAGTGCACACCAGCTGAAGATGTATCCCTAGATGTTTAAAGCTATCCCTTCATCCATACTTCTTACCCAGCATAAATATTTTGCTTTACAAATTATGCATCCATACATGTACAGAGGCAGTCAACTTTATGGTATCTTTGTATCCTAGGTAAGTAAAAAGCAAAGGGTTCTGTCCATAATGAAGAAGCATATATTCAATGACCCACTGCATCTTTCACAAAATACCATGTGAAAACCAAACCAGTAAATCAAATGTTAAAAAGATTCTAACCATATATTAGCTACTATTAAAACCAGCATAAGAAATGTATCAGTCTACTTCAGTCATAAAACACTGAAGAAAAAGAACCTTAAAATTTTAAAACTGATCATAATTTTTTTAATAAGTGTTATAAAGCTTTTTTCTTTCTAATGCTAATAAAGTGAGGAACCTACCATGGAAATTCACTAAGGCTTCCCCCAGGCTGGCTTCTAACTGGAACTCTTGTGCTCTGCAAACCCCTGTGCTAGTGTGGGGTCTCCAGAACATGGGGGCTGCCAGGGGCGGATCTCTCTCACAGCTTGCAAGCCTCCTTGACTACAAGCTGTTCTTCACTGGGATCCAGATACAGTACTCCAAATAAACTCCTAAACCACTTCAAACTTCGCAGAATTTTACCCTTTTAGCATACCTTAATGCCCATAACCTTTAAAATAATCTCTCAAAAACATTGTTTCTTCAGCATATAGAATGGGAGGAAAAGCACTGTATTTTGAAGTCAAAACAATAATAATTTTTAAAAATTATTTGTTCTGTGTTGAAGAATTGCCCTCTGCCTTAGTTTACTATTTATAAACTACCAGTCTGGGATTAATTATTATAAATCCCTAAAGCTAAAAAGAAGATTTCAGGCATGTTATGCTATGCATAATCTGTACCATTATTAAACTGCGGCTCAGATGAACTCCATGTACTATTTCTGTTGGTCACCTTTTCATACTCCTGCATTTTACCAGGTAAAACGGTAAATTTTACTACTCAAGAGAAAGCATTTTTTCCTGCTCTCAAAGCACCAGACCACCCATCCAAGATGCTATTGCACAGGATGAGTGGTGTCACCTGTAAAGCATGCTCACCGGGCACCCCATCTCTCATCCAGTCACTGATGTCCGTTCCATCTGCAGTGTCATAAACTTCCGTGACATTGATGGGTTGCAGCAGGGTCATGATCTCTTTCACAATGTCCCGAGCTTCAGCAGTCCCAGTAAAACCCAGTCCAGATGGCTTGAAGGTGCCCTCGTCAGACTCCATGACGATATCAAAGTTGGAGATATTTTCCTAAATATGTGAAGAAAGAAGATACTGTTTTGTTATTGCTATTTTAACTGGAACTATATACCAGATTCTATATGCCAATGTGAGCATATCATAACAACTTCATTTAAGAAGAAAATGTGATTCCTGTGATTGTGTCTATATAAGCATGACTGAAAAGATTTAATATTTCCGTATGAAAAAGCTGAAACATTTCAAGTTCAGCTCTGAGGCATCAATATTTTGTAAGAACCACAATATGCCTGGCCAAATACTTGCTTTAGGACTTCTAAAGTGCTACCTAGAAAGGTAAACTATTAATTATTCCCATATTTCAGTTTTCACATGCAGCTCTCACTTTCTTCTCAGACCTGAAACTCAGAGATTCTGTTGCAGGAGGGAAGGGGATGCAGTCTGCTTGGCTTTAAAACCAGATGCATTCAAACCTTGCTTAGACTGTGAAGGACATCCCCTTAAAAAAAATCTCCAGCTGCTGCCTCTTCAGAAATGCATTCTTTTCAATGTACCATTGGAGTCAACTCTTATTTCAATTGAAGGACAAAAATGCCAAGGGTCCAACTGACCTGAAGTGCAAATGTCTGTTTTAAAGGAAGTTTGTTCTTCCCAGGTAACTCCATATAGGAAACATTAAATATAGAGGTTTTGTGTATAAATAGGTAAAAGATTGAAAAACAGCACCCAGAGACATTTATTTGCTTCCCATACACCCATAACACTCCATGTCAAAGGTTTAATTTGAATAAAGTACTTAGTGACTTTACATGAGGGAAGGTCTCACTCTTTTTGAGGGGTAAGTAACATTTTTTTTTTTAAAATAAAAGAATTCATGGCCAGGTCAGGCAGAAAAGAGCTATCTTGAATGTCAGTAAAAAAACTTACTGTAGGTTTTACTACTATGCCCAGATCTCATTCCAGAATTTTATAGTTGTCATAGTTAATTACAAAAAAAACAGTACAAGAGATACGTGATAGCAGTGGGTAATGGATTCATACCATTAACAGCTCACATAAGCCTACAATTCATAAAAAATTCTTTCACATTTTTGTGGATTTAAAACCAAATATGAACTAGGTATTTGTAATTCATATGGCTGTGAATGTGATATTCACGTAAGTTTTCAGAAGTTCTTTATAGAATTTACCAAGAACTGTTTTATGCTCTATTTTCCCAAAACTTTTCTCTTTTATATGAAACAAGTTCTCACATAGCAGAGGTATTCACTTCTATCTTAGAAATATATCCAGCAGTTACAAAATTCAATTCAAATCTCTATATGATGAAGTAACTGTAAATGCCACAGTACCTTACAATAACCAATCTACCCATCCACTCATCCAGCTACTGGAAATCAAAGTGGAAGTAAGCAATGCTGTCAAACTGGCACCAAACTGGCAAACAATATTTTTATACAATTAAAAAAATTCTTTAGTTCTTAAAAGACAGAGTGTAAAGAATTGGGACACACATGCTGTCCAGTACTATCATCAAATGCAGTACTCCAAGTCATGTGTCAGCATGAAATTATGATGATCCACAGACCCTCTGAACATGGTAGGAGAGAAGGCCAAGGCAAGCACACTGAGTGTTATAATGAACCAACATAAAAAGGGATTCAAAATGCAAATCTTTATATCAAAAGCCCAAGGAGCGAGGCTTAGGGACACAACACGCAGTTCAATGTGCTGGTGCTAACTCCATTATTGTCAGTCCTGCATAAATACCATGATAGAAATCGTTCAGAAAAGGCCTCTGAGGCTGAGTCTTTGAAGCAGGACTTCTGCTCAGTTTTAGGGAAGCTGCAAAGAGTAGGAACAATAAAGAGAATGGAAGGGAATATTCAGGGCAGTGAGGTGAGGAAAAGGTGTGAGTGTGGGAACAGCATGAATACTGAGATGAAATCTCACCCACCACTCCTAAGACCAGAATTCCTAAGTGACAAAACTTCATAAACTGCTAGTAGAGCAGCACTGCTGCAGTCTTCAGTTGGGTTTTCTCTTATAAATGTTCACATGTGTTTTTAATATGAGACTGAGAAAACAAACCACCCACAATACATTACTCCATACTCTTGCTCTGTAAGAAACCCGTTCCATTCTTAGAACATGCTGCAGTGGCATGAAAATAGGACACCCTGGGGAGAGAAACTACTCACAGGGGGACAAAAAAGAGACAGGTCACAATTACTTGAAGTGCCACGTGTGCTCGAGAAAGCTTTTTCCTTATTTTGTCCACTAAATGATAGGATTAATTATAAAACTATTCACGGAGGAGTTTTTAAGTTGCTACCTAAAAAAAAAAAGGGGGCAGGGGGTTAGGTTGGTTTCACTATACCAATGTTTTGTACACATATTCTACTTATATAGAAAGAAATATGCACTGGGAAATATGCTATAGGGAAGATGCTCCATTGTTCTCTGCTCTCTACGGTACAGGGGTAATTGCCACTTAGCAAAGTGGGGTGAGACTATATGTTACTCTTATTTGTTACCCTTGATTAATTCAAGCAAAAAGCCCAACAAACCAGTGAGATTTTAGAAAACAACTGCAGGCTCAACTGTTTCCTTCATTTTTCCTCAGTGAATGTATCATTTAAATAAGCATTTTAAACTCAGTACATTTATTTATTTATTTATTTATTTCCAGAATATAATCCCAGTTTCTGCATCTTGATACTGTGCCACTTCTCTTGGCACATACTGGAAAATTAAATCACATTGATGAAATCTGCTGCCTAATTCTCTGAACATTAAAATAGACTTTTATCATTTATCTTCCTATGACTCGGTCACAGAAGAGGTCACATCTCTTTATATTATCATGTTTAGCTCTTTGACTGAATTTTTAAATGAAACATCACAATTAATACTGCATGGGAAAAATTACTTTCCATAGCTATCCATTTCTATTTTGAGTATGCAAATAGGCACAACCCTTGTCAATACTTCTATTTTTAATTTCTTTATTTCTTTTATTTCTTTTTTTTCTTTTTTCTATGAACAATCTACTTCTATGTCTGATAAGCAAAACTAAAAATACAAGTGATTCTCATCTCTAAGGCAAACACTTGAAAACATAGAATTACAGTCAAATCTTTCCAGTTAAGAGAACAAACCCTTGCCACATAAATGACTGGCACTTCTGTTGGTAGGAAACAAGTTCCATCTGGCACAAACAGTGGCAATCCCAAGCAGGTATGCCCTACATGTAGCAATTTATTCAGTCAAAATCCCAATTATTAATTCTCTACCAAATGGTAAACTATACTCCAACATCTCATCATTTATCTACTCAGTCACTGACAGCAATTCCTCTTATCCAGCTAAAGTATCTGAAAGGACAAGGGAAGGAACAGCTGTCTCAAAAGCCTTTAGTAATTTGGGGCTATTTAAAAACAGAGTGCTATTACTTGTCCAGTAGCACACTTATGGGTTTTCTTTTTCATTTCACTGAGAAAAATCACCACTTCACAAGGAAGACACTGGAGTCTGTAATAGCAAAGCACTGTCCTTGACTAATGGTTAATTTGTTCCAGTAATAAGGGACATCAGTTAATGTGACAGTGCATTTTCAGCTTTCTGTTATTGATTTACACTTAACTTCAGGAAACACCAACACTTATATTTCTGTATTCCAGTATTTGACTCAGAGCAGTTGGGATCCCAGTATAGTGCAGTGACAACTGTGCTGCAGAACTTAGAGTTAAATGATGGTCATCCCACTTGCAGCACTAATAGTATGTTTAAATCAACACACTTTGTCAGGTTGGCAACTAAGACTACATGAAAGACAAGAGAAAACACTTGAAATACCAAAGTGTGACATCTGGGAAAGAAAAGAATAAATAATACCTTCTAAGTATTTGCTAATATATAAAAATGGTGCAGTGTGATTTTGAGCAGCTGTTTAGGATCAACGTTGTTTAATGAAGCAAAACAGCATAAATCCAACTAGAGAAAAAACCACCAGACCAGCTGTCAGGAAGCAGAGATGCGCCAGCATCAAGGTATAGTCACCAGCAGCCATGAGTGTGATCAAACCACTCACATTCTTTTTGAATAAAGAGAGGGAAAATCAGGAGCACTATGATTTATAAACTTTTGTGAACTCCTCCATCATCATGCAGGAGAAAGCTGCTGTAAAGCTGAAGACTAACACAATTTTTGATAGATGATAAGGTATGAATAAGTTATGTTAAAGGATGAAATATTTTTTGTGCCACATTTTGTGGGAAAGCAGTCTTTAAAAGAAGTCCAGAGGATTTATGGCTCATTCACTATCAGAATTACGGAGTTCAGATTTTCAAGAAGACAATGACAAACATCTCAGTAATTTAAACAGCCCGGGAGCAGTATTTGGTCATGTACTCACTGCTGTTTCACTCAGTAAAGACATACTCCTAGCAAGTCTTACCTTGTACAATACTGCTGCTGTTTGCTCTGCAGTGACTTGCCAGCACTCACAGAGATGACCATTCAGTATTGAGAGTTCTCTGGGATGACTGACAGCTCTGAAGACAGGAGCAGGCTATACAAGGTATGCATCAGATTACCTGCAGCCCTGCCTTGGGAGGCTTTTTTCTTTGAGAAAGAGGTGTATCAAAGAGAAGAGTTCTTCCTGGAAAATGTTCCAGAACTAAAGACCTCTCACTGCTTAAATACAAGAATACCAAAACACTATTACTCTGAATGACTGTCCCATCACTGTCCTGTTTTGAAAGGTCCTAGGTTTTAATCTGAAAATAGGAAACACTACCAAAAAAAAAAATTTGTAGTTTACATATTTCAGCCAAAGGTGAGTTTTATTCTTTGAGTAAGCAAATGAGTACTTCTGTAACTTAATAATAATTAATATACATTATTAATATTAATATCTCCTGGTTTTATGCAGAACGCTTTTAGGTTCTCATATAGGTAAGAGCTGAAATGTTAAAATGAAAAGAAGCCAATGAGAAGAAAATTCATCATTGTGAGTCAACAAGAGGTGACAATTTTCTTTGTATTGCACAAATGCAGTGAATTTAGATAGAAGGAGCCCCACTTCCTTACAGCAGAACATCCCAAAGCACCAAATACCTATGGTTGGGTACATCAGCCAGGAGAATGAAAGCAGAGCAGCTATTCTCAGAAGATGGTTCCATTACTTCACATGTTTCAGACAGCAGGTTTGCTACTAGCATGAGGGAAATGGGAGGAAAGATGCAAAGACAAAAGTTCTCCTAACGCAAGACGTGAATGCAATTTAGCCCCATGGAGTGAAGACAAGGCTGCCAGGAGCTAAACTGTGATGGATTCTGGGTCTTCCCTGCTTCAGGCAGGGTAAAGAATGAACCCTTTCTAGTATTTTAGCAGTCTTTTTCTAAAGCTAGGAGTGTGTTTCTCTGCACTAGGAATGTGACACTTCAATATTAAGAATTATGAATTTGTACTGACCCAGAACTGGTGTAAAATGTAATTGTATACTTAATGATGATAGCTTTACTGTGCTTAACACAAATATTGATGCTGCTGGTTCTTAACTGTGATTCTGGAGAATACAATGCAGTTATTTTCTTTTTTGCAGTTTTCTAATGGAATATTTCCATCCTTATGCATTTCTTTCATTTCTCAATGAAAGGGATCAACAGGACACCAGTGGTCAAAACAACCAGCAGAAATTTTACAGAAATTTTAATAACAGAGAATGTTTCCTGAGAAGAGCCAATGGACAAATGGTCAACATATTTTGCTGGGAAAAAAGGACCCCCATTCAACTCCTTGATGGTTCAAATCAGACAGAAATCCATGCTTCACGATTCACCAGAGTACTTGGTACCTTGGGAAATAAACAAGATGATGATGAAACATGTGAGTTTTCTGAAAACTCTGGTTTTGAGGAGCCAATATTTTCTGGAGAAGAAAAATTTCACCTGACAGTGACAGTATTTTTTTTAATGTTTGTTTCCAAGAGAAAGTAACTCATTAGCAAATCACAGTAGAAACCTCATATTAGCAGCAATGAGATACCAGCATTTCAGAAAGTCCTGTTTTAATGCAGACTCAATTTGGGAAAAATACCAAATCATATTGGCAATAAACACAAAAAGAGGAAACCATAGTATACACCAGTGATTGATATTTTTCATAAAGTTAAACATTTTCTAAAAAGTTATGACAGTGTATGGCATTTATATCAGAAATATATAAGCAAGGGCTTATAGCATCCTTAAGATAGGAATGAAAGAAAGCAGAAATATTTTAAAACTGCTTTCTCTAATGCAGTTTGAAATAAATTCATAACACATTAATGCCTCTAATGATCACAACACAGTTACTGAAGTAATTTGAATGTGGCCCAACATCTGTTAATCCTCTAATAACAAAATCTATCTGCCTTCCCAGGAAATTGTATGCAATACTTTTATTCCAAAATAAATATTATCAGCCATTCATAGTCCCTTAAGTCAGCTGGGTAAACAACTGTAACCTTGTCATCACGGTACACAGATCCTTTAGAGAAACTAGTCTGAAGCGATGAAAATGAGTCCAGACATTTCATTACATATACTTCTTTCTCCTCTCATGAACACAGCACAGGAATAAATCTAAAAAAACCTTTAAAAACCTACTGGAGGGCACTCAGCTATCATTGTTAAAGGTTGTAGTGGAATTCGTACTGAATAGTGGCAACATAAGATCCTCCAGAATTGCTAAACCATGTTTCTCCTGCTTCTTCCATTTAACTTGGAAAGGAAAGCAGCAGGTGCAATGTTTCATGTTTTTGAAGTTATTTACTGTATTGCCTGTACATATGAGCCCTACTCAGCAACTGGGTTACACAACAGTAAGCACTGGGCAAAGACTTCAGATGTAGCATCGAACCCCAGGATCTGGAACCAGATTTCTAACTAGATCCTTCAATTTCAGTACCTTTCATCAGGATATGGTGTCATTAACATCACAGAAAATAAAGCCTTTTTCCAGTCTGGGATTAAATCTAAATATTGGGTAACAGTTAAAAGCAGTGAGCACTTCAGCAGGCATCTCCTCTGGGAGCGAACGTGCTGGTGATTCCCCTGGGAGGCTTCTACTTCATTGTCAAAACAGTGTGAGTGCTCTGCAAGTGAGTGACTAATGGAGGCACTGACATTAACTGGACAATACTTGGCTTTTAACTCTTCAAAATGTTTTAGAAAAACTATAAAAAAGAAATAACCAAAGAGGACCACGAGGTGTTCTCCAGAAAATTGTTTTATAAAATGAAAGCATGATTGCACTAGCAATCTGTGTGTCTGAGCTTATTCTGGCTGCAGCTGGACAAATATGAATTTCCTAAGCATTTATTTACTGAATGCTAGCAGAAAATTGAGACAGCACTAGACTGAGCTTTTGGTCAACCCAATATGGCAGGTCTTACATTCTCATGAAGCTGTGAGCAGCCAATATACCTTATCATTAGTTTTACTAACCAGAAACTATAATGCTAGGCTCTACAGAAATACTTGAGTGATTTACTTGAGCTGGAGAGGGATTTTTTTACAGGGGCATGTAGTTAAAGGATGAGGGGGAAATGGTTTTAATCTGAAAGAGGGGAAACTTAGATCAGCTATTAGGAAAAAATTCTTTACTGTGAGGGTGGTGAGACAGTGGAACAGGTTGCCCAGGGAAATTGTGGGCATTGCCCATCCCTGAAAGTGTTCAAGGCCAGGTTGGATGGGGCTTTGAGCAACCTCGTCCACTGGAAGGTGTTCTATGATTCTATATAAATAATGTTATTATGCAGGGATGTGAATTAATTATTGACACCATATTAAAACCACTCCACTGCTGCTATCTCAGTTATTTCAGCAGTAACTCATCCACTTTCCAGCAATGGCAACCTAGAGTGATGGATGAGAAAGAAAGACCTGAAATTAAATAGAAAGAAATAATAAATAAGCTACAAAAGTATTTGTACTTGTCCAGTACTATATTGTCTTCATTTCTTCTCCCTTGCCACACTTCCACTGACGTGAGGAGGTAATTTACAATGCCAAGGAAATCCATGTCTGTCTGTGCTGAATTACTGCATTCATATTTCTACTTGTTTGTAGTGAACTAGAGCCACAAAAAGCCCAGCTATGGAGATGACTCATACAGACCATCTTTCATTTAACAGGGCATCTTTAAATACCACTCTTAGTTAACTTGTCCTCATTATCATCATCAAGCAATGTTTCTGACACACCATCCTAATTGCCAGAAATTTGCACAAGTAAATCATTAAAAGGTTAAGTTATTTTTCATGCTAAAAATAATGTGCAGCATTAATCTGCTTTATTTTTTTATTGTGAGTAATGTGATGTTCTATAGTTGTATCAATTTATAATTATGCCAGATGACATGGCAGGGGGGGAATAAGAGCAACAAACAACAGACGGGTGTCACTTCTGCTTAAATTCTCCATGTGAATTACAAATTCTTGTGAAGATGAACTGGGCTTTCTTCACAGAGTAAAACATCCAGATGGAATTGCATCAGAAGAGCAAAAATTGAGACACATCTTTGTCTTGGTTTTTTTAAAAGTGAAGTAACCAAACACCTTCCAAACAGCTCACGGCCTGTTTTATATTTCCTTATTTGCTCCTCAAGCCTGCTTTTTGATATTATATCTGAACATAAATCGTAGAGACAAAAGTGAAATGCAGACTTGTTGACAAAAGATGAGACACGCATGAGAAAATTTCATGTGTTGCTGAAAACACCACCATGGGATGGAGCTTATTTTCTGACATGGAAATCTACAGAGGTGATGGTACATTTCTCACGACCGATGTGCACTAGGCACAAGCAACCCCCCAGCTCCTCCAAAATGCACTTTCATACATGAGAAGCATCTCTTTCCTGTGCTACACACTTGAGAACACTTCATTCTAGTTTAATCCCGCTGAACACATCAGTGGTAAATCCAGTCTTTAATATATACTAAACTCCAACCTGTCACCTTCCTGAAGCTGAGTTAGCCAGCCCTAAGGTACCTCTTCCAAATGACAAGAGCTGACCTGTCCTTGTAGTTTGGAGATACAAGGAAGAACTAATACACTTAGCAATGTTAAACAAGTTAATGAGAAATAATTGACTGTTGATCAATTAGACAGAAAACAATAACAACTGACAACTCTATTGCAAATCCAAATTGATTTAGTTTTGTTCTTCACAAAGAATTTGATCTGAAGTGAAAATTCCACTTATTTGTTCCAATAGGATGCTTACCATTAAAAAGATACTTTTAGAAATCATTTGCAAGTTTGCTTTTGAACTATTGTAGAGCACATGACTTCCTAAACACATTTATATTAATTTTGTCTTTTGGTTAGATATATTAAGCATTATGGAGAGCAATACTATTAAATTAGGGAAAAGAATAAAAGATAAAAATTTTAGCTTAAATATACAGGTACAGCTTTTTTTTTTCTGGGATAAAAACCCACACACATATTCTAAAGACTTATCTCCAAAACATTTTTATGCCACTGCCCTCTAACTTTGAAAAGCCAGCTGTATGCAGGACAGACAGATGTCACAAAGCTCAATATTTTTATCCTGATAAAAAGTCAGAGTTTGTGTGTTCCTTGCATCACTGGAAATCAAGCATTCAAAATGCTCCAGATCCCACAAAACTAATAATTGACGAAGAGTATTTTAGGTTACACACTACTATGATAAGATAGCAAATATCTTTTATTTGCAGTATTTTATGTTTTACACAGTAAAATATTATGGGAAAATGCAACGAAGCAGAAATATTTAAGGCAAACAAAGTTATTTATATTGCCAACATATGTGGACCATTCATCATGTATTCTCAGAAAGTTAGCTATGTTTGAAAGCTGTGACAGATATCATAATGAAGTATCTATTTCAGAGTAGTTTTTTGACAGAATATCTTAGGTCAAGCAGAACATGTGTATGTGTGGTCACATCACTGCAAAATGAAGTTTACATTTATGATTAAAACCAGAATATACACTTTCAAGCACAACTGGAATCACTACTTTTGATTAGATATTAATACGAACATTTTGAGAAAAATAATATGCAAGTCACAAGACCAGGGAAAACAGTGCTGTCTAACAAATGATCTGAAGGCAGCATTTACCTTGTGCAGCTGGTAGTATTGCTTGGCCCCTATTCCTCCTTGCTCTTCTGCTGTCCATAGTACCAAGCGTAGAGTCCTTTTTGGGCGAAGTCCTAAAATATAATTTTAAATGCTATTTTTAGTACCAAATATCCATATATGTGAGCATTTTTTTGAACTCATCTACACCTTCCCACGGATGGAAAGCCTGCATTTCGATTCAGTAATCTCTACATTCACCAAACAACCTTTTTCAAGTATGTTTTTTTTTTTCAAGATCACTTTTTTTGCTTGTTTGGGGGGAAGCACTGGGGCACAGGGAAAGAGTTCATGAGGGGAAGGAGTGGGCTGTTGTGGTGCTGTTAACAGTCACAGCAGCACAAGAGAAGCACCTTTGGGACACATACTGTAGGTGCCTGAAATTCATAACATAAAACCATAGAATCATTTTTGACTGGAAAAGACTTTTAAGATCATCAAGTGCAACCATTAAAACAGCTACCTTGTGAGACACATGTTGCTGTCACTGGGGTGGTCTGCAGTAAGTAACACACATCTGCTTTCAGCAAATCCATATCAATATTTCATGAGAATTGCTGTTGCTTTGTCATGGTTAATTTACTACAATTAACTGAAGACGAACTGCTGGATTTTTATGAGAAATGTTTACCCGTTTCAAGAACTGAGGGGCTCTGCAATACTATTTTGCTTTTTATCAGAGAAATGAAAAACAACAACCTGTACTCTGGAATCTGAAATTCAATCAGCTGCTGAATGTATGCACAGCTTTTTAAAACCAGGCAAAAGCAAGGCCATTTTCTATTTTGCTCTGGTAGCTCAGTAAGAAAGGCATGGGCCCAGATAAATCTTGAAACTGTCTCTGGTATGGCAGAACTGAACAGATAGTACTTGTTGCCCTTTATTTATTTGATTGATACTATTCATAAACAAATATACTTAAGACATCAAACCTGAGAGCACAGAAGAGCAAACAGATCAAGAATAGTGTTCTTTGTTCAGTGTAATGCTAATTATGTTTGAGCAAAAATGAAGCCCTCAAAACTACTAAATAAAAAAGAAAAATCACTGTGGAGACTCTCACAAGTGATAAAGCATACATTACCACACACAGTTCTGTGATGAGAAGGAATAATATCAGTATCACTGTCAAAAACTATTTCATTTCCTAGATGAAATGGATAAAGTTTTCAAACAGACATTACCTTGGTTATTTTTCTCTTGACACAATGAAAATTAACTGATTTTTTCCTTGAAACTACATGCCAGCAATCCTCATAAATGAAGGAAGAATATACAAAGAATACAAAGAAAAATAACTTCGGTATCTCAAGATTTCATGAGGAAGGAAATAAAAATGAGTGGTTTAAAGGTGTATTTTCTAAATGCTGATCTGCTGACTGCAAACATAAAGGTCACCAAACCTGATTATTTTAAAGACAACCTCCCCCTGCACACATCTCAGTGGATTCCTTTTCTCTTCTCCTAAATCATAACAGCACAGGAGTAGCTTCTTTTGCTTTTCAAATCAGCCAAATGACCAGTGAGGTACAATTCAGATAGTAAACCAACAGCTGGGTTGAAGTTAGAAAGATTTTAGACCTAGAATCGCCACAAATGTGTCCACAGCTTGTTTGGTGTCTCTGAAAAAAATAAAATGTGTTTGGTATGAAGCCTAGAGCAGCCAGTCCTGTAGCATGGTCCCAATGGCACTGCAGTTCAAGGGGTGAATAGAGGTGTCCTTGTATCACAAAATTGTAAGCACTGAAGCCTGGTCTCCAGCTCACCACAGGTTGCTGAAAGCAGCTTTGGCAGGAGATGCTTGAGATAAGGGAGCAGCATCTCCTGCCTCCCCTCAGGTAAAAAAAATGCTTTGGTCTGCCACTGCTGTTCAAAGTGGGATGTGGGTGAGAATTCAGGGACACTGAGTTCCAGTGGGTGTAACCCTGGCTGATCTGTCCTGTACAGCAGAGAAGGACTCTGCTCACTTGTGGGGAAGAAGTTTGATATACCTATAGCCCTCTCCAAGCCCATCATTGTATCTGTCTATTAAAGTGGGGAAAAGAAAAAAGCCCTGCTGAGCTTTGGACCTGCTAGTCCCAGAGGTGCTATAGTGGCTCTTCCAATCTCAAAAATTTCTGTCAGCAGATTCCCTTGTGAGTTCCACAGAAATTAAATGGGCAAGGTAAAATAAAATAAATACACTGTGAAGGCAGTTACTTTAAATACAAAACAAAGCCTACAGAGGAAAATTTAATTTCCTCATTATCTTAATCTGAAAGCCATAAGTATTTAGAATCATAGCATGGTTTGGGTTGGAAGGGACCTTAAAGACCATCTAGTTCCAACCCCCCTGCATGGCCAGAGACACTTCCCACTAGACCATGTTGCTCACGGGCCAACCTGGCCTTGAACACTTCCAGGGAGGGGGCAGCTACAACTTCCCTGGGCAACCTGTTCCAACATTTCTCCACCCTCACAGTAAAGACTGTTTTCCTTATGTCTACCCTAAATCTCCCCTCGTCAAGTTTTAAAACATTGCCCTTTGTTCTCTCATCATCAAAAATCCCTACCCCAGCTTTCTTATCCCTACCCCTGCAGATATTTGAAGGTTATTATAAGGTCACCTCGCAGTCTCCTTTTCTCCAGGCCGAACAACCCGAACTCCCTCAGCCTGTCTTCACAAAGGAGATGCTCCAGCCCTCTGATCATTTTATTTACTCCCCTCTGGACACATTCAAGGAGCTCTGTGTCCTTCTTATGGTGGGGACTGCAGAACTGGACACAGTACTCCTGGGAGGGGTCACATAAGAGCAGAGGGGAGAGGGAGAATCACCTCCCTCGACTGGCTGTCTGTTCATCTTTTGATACAGCCCAGGACACATACTTTTATCTACCTGTTATTAAAATCACAGCTATTCTGATCAAAGAACATCAACAAAATCCAATATTCACAAGTAAAATTGATAAGTTTTTCTCAAAACTTTTTTTTTTTAGGATATGAAGATATGATATGTTGATATATATGACCTATTGTACTTAAGTTACAGTATTTGCTTTAATGATACTTAATTATTTTTGTTTGCTTCTTAAAGGCTACCAGTTCCTAACCAAGGTACCTCCACAAAATCAGAGGTCTTGCAGATCATAACTCAAGTATGTGTTGCAAAGGCATGATAAAATAGCACCTGGACTATATAAAACTATGTTTTGTGATGGGTGCACTGTGTAGAGAGGTAGATAGCAAATATTACAATGAAGGAAAACTGTTTCACAAATACAACAGTGACTCTTTTATCTTTATCTACATGCATGACTTATTACATAGTCTAAGAAAAAGAACATAAGAAGAAAACAAAATTGAAACATTTAAATAGGCCATTCTGAAAACTGTAGCAAGCTATAAATATATTAATTGATGATCAGTGTGGGGATCCTACCATGGTCTCCCTGAGTCACTGAGATCTGAGCTTACGTAACTCAAATGTAGGTTGCAGAGCTCAGCACTTCTCAAAACCACTGAAATCCCATGATTTTTATCCTCCTGCAGCATCCCAGTAAAGAGAATAGTAGGGGTTCACAAGAGGGTAACATTCAGAAGGTGAAACTCAAGTTGCACCAGAGGAGGTTTAGATTAGATACTAAAAAAAACTTCTTCACTTAAAGCGTTGTTAAACACTGGGATAGGCTGCCCAGGGAGGTGGCTGAACCACCATCCCTGGAGGTGTTTAAAAGACATTTAGATGTGGTGCTCAGAAACATGGTTTAGCACTGGACTCGGCAGAGATCAGTAGTGGTTGGTAGAGTCAGGTTATGGTTGGACTCAATGATATTAAAGGTCTTTGCCAAACAAAACAATTCTGTGATTAAATTTAAAGACACTGTATTTTCTAATACATTGTACAGTAGCTAATCAGACTTCTTCACTAAAGTCATCATATTGTTATAAGAATTATCAGCTCTTGAAAATATAGAAAGCTTATGAAAAAGTATTTTTTCCTCTGAAAGTGAAGCAATTGGAATCATCCATAAGCAAATCAAAGAGCTTCTCAGCTTACATGAGGCACATAAGCAAACTGATGTGAGTACATTAACAGGTACATTATTTTAACTTGTATTTATAGTGGGTTCAGCTGGAAATACTACCTTCTTGGTTTTAGTTTATAAAGTATTTTTCTATTCCTTCAGTCTGAAAGCTGCATTTATTTCCCACCTCTCCTGATTTTTAAGAATAGTCATAAGAAGTTGCATTAGCTGAAGAAAGGACAAGGTCCTTAGTACAAAGATGGGCCTGAAGCTTATCTGTATCCAATAAGAAGGAAAATTACTGTAGCCTTTCACTAAGTGCTCCAAAGCTGCAAAGACCATGAGGTTTCTTAAAGCTTTGACAGCTTCACCCTCCCAAGGCCCTGCACAAATGTCTAGAAAAGCCTTGAACTGAGCATCAAAGTAGAACAAACTTCACTACCAGATCCCTTTCTCGCTAATAATGCCTGAGCCACTGATGGATTTGCTTCAGCAACTCCTACGGAGAGGTATATACAGATACATCATCCTCAAGTCCCGTCCACTGCTGCATTTACCATCATGAATGATTCATGTTTCTGCATTAATACCCTGTGGCCTGGAATTTCTTTAAAAGGGTATTATTCAAAAAGTAGTAAGATACATGCTGACGATGCTGGCAATCATTAAATTCCTAATGCACTCCCTACCTTTTTCAGGTTTACAGCTGATTAGACATAGGGGATTTTCTGGGTGACATTAGATGGGATATATCTATCATGCAAGCACTTCTCAAAAAATGCCTGGTATTTCTAAGACCTCTCCCACAGCATAAAATAAAATAAAAACAGTAATCCATGTTTTGCTAAAGAAGAATTCACCATCAAACTGTGGTATAGTCTGCTTCCACTTCAATTTACCACCCTGGTTTTCTGTAAACAAGAATGAAATGAAATGGTATATTTAAGATCTCTGCTAAGCCCCTGATGTTATATCAATAATGTGGAACACTTCCCTTTCTTCAGTTATATCACAATATGGAAATTCAACTTGAGTAATGTGTTTTTTATGAGTTGAAATTACTCAAGGAAGATAGTGATCTTGCCAAGCACACACTCCCTTCTAGTTGCAGCAGATTATTGTCCATGCCCCATCCACTCCATTGCTTTTTGGAGCTGAACATCGTAGCTGCACACCACTTACCTTCCCCCGGGCATACTACAAAACACTGACACTCTTATTTGATACTCCATGCCACAAATTTATCATCGAAATTAGTCCATGAACAATTTGCAGAGGGCCCTGATACAGACCTAATACACCAGTTACCAAGGCTCATTCATGTGTTGGCATTCTGACTTTCAAGGTTGCCTTTGATGACAAACTGCAGGTGTAGACTTTGAAGTTGGAATACATTGACAAACTTACAACTCATGACTACTGCCTTATTAATGAGGTACTTACACGTTTCTTTATTACTATCTTGCCCTCATCCTCCTCAATTTATTTTGATACCAACTGGATTTGTCTGAAAAGAGTATCTTAAGAAACTGTCTCAGCCTTTGAGTTTCCTTTTTGCTATGTCTTCTGCTCTCCCCATCCTTCATCCCCATCTCTTCTGCTGTGTCTTTTTGTGGCAGTTTTCATGGAAATTTCCCAGGTCTTTTGACTTTACTAGCAGCCTTCTGCAAAAAGAGAAGCAATTTCTGGTGCATATTCTAGGGTCAAATTAGCTGTATCAACAGTCATTCTTAATTGCTCTGTTTTATACAAGGCACTGGCAGTCCTTTTATGAATCATTAAAATCTCCTCCAAACTAGTGATGTTCTGTTAATATTTTTTAATCTGACCAAATATACAGATGGCTTTTTTTCATTTTCTTTTAGAATAGATCTGCTGAAGTGGAAACTGTTTCACTTATTAACAGACTAGGAAACAGGAGATTTTCTGAAATTTCCAGAATCTCAACAAGCACTTTATTTCCTGGTTTAACTGAACTGCTGGATTTCACAGACAATTACGTATTTTACTTCTCATTGCATTCTCATCACATTATTTTTTTCATATTACTGATAATTTTAGTTATAATAATTCCTATTCTGGTCTAGACCTCAAGCAAAATATGAAATAAGGCCACTTGCACCAGGTCACAATAAGTTTTTTAGCCCTTTTTAAAAATTTGTAATAGACTGTACACAGTTCTGGTGTTGCAGTCCTCCATAATATTCCCAGAGTTAGAGCACACACTTACTCTGGAATAAACTTAAGGTCCCAGTGAAGTGAGAATGCATAAATTCTCAATATTTGCTACACAATTATGCTGCTTTTATGGCAGGGTTCTGATAGCTTTTGAAACAGAAGACAGGAAGATTTCAATATTCTGAAGTATATTAGAGATTATTACCTTATTTCTGCATTCTGTGGCACAGAAAAGCTCTTTTAGAGAAATAGTTCTTCCCCTTAGTACCCTGCTCTGCTGGCTAATTGCCAACAATACACACCTATGGCAGTAAACTGTAATTTATAGGGTGACAGTAATAATGCAATTAATTGAGGATGTCCAGAGTTTTTCCTCTGAAAATGAAGACGTTTTCTCCATTCCAAGCCATCAGGATTTTGTCTTTCATCCTGTTATTAGAAATAGAATTTTCTATGATTCTGACAACTAATCTCACAATTTGAGCAGAAAAATGTCTGTCCAAAAATGGTTTTTATTGGAGTGAAAAATAATGGTTTAACAGAGAAAATCGAATGCTATTAAAGCCATAAATTTCAAAAAGGCAAACCTTTTTTTTAAAAAAAAAAACTTTTACTATTATTTAAACCCTGACTATGCTATATTTATAATTCTCTATTGAAGCTCAAATGAGAGAAACAGCTTTTTGTATGGGAAATTACCTTTGTTGTCTTAAAACAGTCTAATGTAATGCAATCTGCTTCATTTTTCTGTGTTGATATAGCTTCTGCTTGCAGCACCAAGGATGAGTTCCTTGCACAGGAGAGCACTGGGAAGTGAATAAACCTCTGAGTCTTGAAGGTGTGGAGTAAAGAGAATGAGGTCTCCTGGTGAAGAGCCATAGGATCACAGGAAGGAGACAGAAAGCGGGCAAGACAGGGGCTGAGGAGTGGGAAATAAAGGGAAGGCAGAAGCCAAGCTGGACACAGCAGTAATTTATTCTGTTTTTCTGTTTCTAGGGAGGCTGATGAGTTTATGACAGAACAGGAAGGGCAGACATACAGAAGAGTGGAGGTAGGAAACATGAGACATTTTAGGTAGATTTATTGTAAGTGATGGAATATCCGAAGGGAAATGTCAAGGAAAGAGACAGATATACAAGTGTGGAGGGAAAAGCTGTGAATAATTTGTAAGTCTAGCAACTAAAAATAAAGTGGGTTAAACACTTTGACTGGGGAGCTGCAGGGAGAGGAGGAAGGCACAGTCCAGAGCCTGGCCACATCAGGCAGTAATGCTGCCAGACCAAAAGTTTCTTTCTTTTCCTTGTCACCCAGCAGCACAGCTCAGGGGCAGCTCAGATGTGAAGTGCTGACAAATGTGCTCTTTTGCACACGGAGTTTTAAACAAAGAACCAGTTAGCATAGTGTCATGAAGTGAAGAAAAAAAAAGAAAACCAACAAAAACACACTACTTGCCTGTTTATGTCTAAAACAGCAAAGCACTGTGGTCAGCAGAGCACTCCTCCACACCCTGCCCTGCTCTAATCCCATTGCCATGTTTCCAAGACCCACAAAAGTAAGAAGACACTGTCTTAAATGCATCTTATTTATCCTTAGGAAAGCCTCCTTCCTTAAAGGTGTATCAAACTGTGGAGCAAAAAAGGCAATGCAAAACCCTGCTCCTCCCTCTCTGGGATTAAAAGCATCAAACATGGTTTGACCCTACTGGATGGTGGCTTTGCATTCTGCCTCTGCTGCCCTGCTCTTTGGATGGGGCAAAGGCCAAATCTGTCACACTGTCCTCTGAGCTGATGAGTCTGAAAAGGCACCAGCCACATTTGTCTTCCCATAGTCAAAATATGTAACTTAAAGCAACTACCACTAAGGGTAAGATGCCCCTGACTTCATCTGGAAAGGATTTCAGCATTTCACCATGTTACAGATGTGAACAACAATCACAGTAGCCTCTGTCACTAGGTTTTAAAGATTTTTATAGATGAGCAAAGCATACATTTTACCTTCAATTTCCTGGGCAAGCAGCTGTCCATAGGAGAATGGATGACACAGATATGGGGAATACTGTGTCTAAATTTACTGCCGGATTAACAGTTCTGCATGTCTGCTACCCCTCTGCTACACCAACACTGTATGGAAATTGAAGATTTAAGTATTTGCTAAATATGCATTCAAGCAAATGTTGAAATGAAGGAATAAATGCAGTCGTAGTGCAACAGCACACAAAGATATTTCATACCAAGTAGATTTAATAGATTCGCAAAAGGTGAAGGTCAGAATAAAATATGCAGCTTTGGGGAAGTGGAAAGAATGTAAGAACAAGGAGTTAATATCACGCATATTTAATTAAAAAAACCCCCAACCCTACTGTAAAAGCAGTCATTTAATCATGTGTCATAATGTATCTCCTAGAGAGCAAGCAACTACAACACCATGGCTATAGGAAATTCAGAAGAACATTCAATAGAATTTTTAGTAAGTAGGTAAAAATTGCAGTCACACAACCTCAATTTAAATTAGCAGGAAAGGATTTACTAGAGTGATATTTTTTTAGTAAAACATACCTTTAGTTCTTATATATTAGCTAGGTCATTTGGACTCAAGAAAGGCAACTTTGCACAAAGACTGACGTGGACTGCACAGAAGTCTGTCTTATGGTTTTCTAGGCACATTAGTCACAGGTGTAAGTCAGATGAAAGTTACAATTTTAATTTTAAGTAAGTTTTAAAGGAAAAAAACTGTCCAATCAACTCCTTCTGAGTTACAATAAATGCAATTCAGGTAGTATCTTGAAATTCTTATGTGCATTGTTTTAAAAACACTTCTGCAGTTCTCTGTGCTATGTAACAGAACTTTAGCTGTGCAAAATCATGTCTACATCTATACTAAAATTAACTTATGAAACTCTGTTTCTCTTTAACATTGGCAAAGAAAAAAGAGGGGAACTACAAATAGCACCTATCACCACACAATTCTCCCTTCCTCATGTGCATATAGATCATCGTCTAGGAATGTAGGAAAGCCATGTAAAAGGTGTGATGGCTGGGGTTAGATTTTGCCAGCAATCATCCTTCTCTCATCAGGCTGCTCTAACACTGATGGCATCAGGCATCCTACCCTGGGTACCGAAGAGGAAAATGTACCCTGCTCATCTACTTTGCTCTGGCAGGTCCCCATAGCAAATATTTTTTTACACAGTAGAACCAGGACTTCCAGAAGTAATTGAAGGCACAGTCAGAGCAGGAGATTTCCTGGTCTCATGTGGCATGCAGACATGACTGAACATGAGCTCAGTGCTTGAGACAACACCAGAGCCCAGGAAATGTTTACTCTGTACCACAATCCATCATGACACTGGTATTTGGAGTGCAGCCTCTCCTGAAGTCTGTACTGTCTACTTCAACAAAGGCAGGGGCTGAGATAGCAGTAGCTGGCCTCACCTTACATGGCTGCAGTTCAGGCAGTTGAAGGCAAGGAGGGTGAGTCTGTGATCTGGCAAATTCACCACACAGCCGCTGGGCTCCTTGCAAAGATGCACCCTCTAAACATACAGACTGGGCAGTAACTGGTGGGCACATGTGCACCTCTGGGCTTGACAGGACACCAAGAGTTGACTAGTCATGGAACAAGTGAGACCAAAAAACAGCCAGGGAAGAGTAGAAAACACATTTCTGAACAAGGAGAGGTAGCCTGGGGGGAAATATTGCAGAAAGAAACCTGGGATGTAAACAAAGGACCTGTTGACTATTTGATTCCTCCTGTGCTAGCAGACATGAGACTGAAAACAAACTAGACTGTAGAGTCAAGTAGCAGAACCATTCAGCTTCTCTCCTCAACAGGAAAAAAAAATGTGTCCAAATGTTTTAATTAAAAAGAGACACAACAGTTTTCACGATTGAAGTTTTTCAGAAGAAAGCAGAGAAATCCATCCATAAAAATCAACTTTCTCATGCTCTGTGCTGCAGTGAGGAGACATAAAATAGTATGCTTGGAAAGATGACACTGCCATACAACAGCCTTCTAAAGCCTTCTCTCTGGTACTCTTATTCCCTCAAGCTCCCTTTAAGGACAGAAGTCCCTCAATTCTAGTGCTGGAGCACAAGGTGATTTTGGCAGGGTGCTCCTCAGGGTGGAAGCAGGGCACAGCACCTGTGGACTCAGTGAGGAAATGCCTCTCAGCTAAACAATGCAGGAACACACATCCAAAAGCACTGGGCACATAATATCTGCTTCTTGCTCAAATACAATGCACACAAGTGTAAGTCCTGAATGAGACAAGCACATCAGTAGCAGGAGGCTTGAAATGGCATAAGAGGAGCACAAATACCTCCTTCACAGAAACTGGCAACCAACATCTGGAACAGGATCAAGTCCCACAGGCTGTCTGCCCACCTGTATAGTCAACTAAAGGAAAATATAGCACAAAAAAAAAAAAAATTGGGTAATTTTACGATGACTTTTTTATGAGTAGCTGCTTAACTAGCTATTTTACCTCACCTGGAAAGGCAGCTACTTTTGTAAATCTCATGTAACACAGGGACAAGAGAACCTTGTTTCAAATGACACCAGAGGATTAACCAGACCAACATGAAAATGCTGAGACAAATGGCATTGGCCATCTCCAGAGATTTTTTTGCACATAAACTAACAAATGTAGAATTGTAGAATTATAAATGCAACCTGAAAATGAGTTGGGTTGGAGGTTTGTAGACCATAATTAGTAACACAGCTGCTGTTCTTCAAAACTACAAAACCCCCAACTTGCCCAAGTGCTGTCTCTCCTACAGTTTCCAAATGCCCTCACATACATCACATCACAGCTCATGCAACACCCTCAGGATTCCCTCGGCTTTAAGATGGGAACCCCTCAGCCCTTTGTTGCTAGAACACCCCCAGTGCCTTGCAATCATCTCTAAATTACCCCATATAACACTCACTACCATAGTAGCAATATTTGTTACCTATCACGCAGAGTTTGCAGACAGATTATAAAGAAAGAGGCTCTGGTGCTTATACCAAAGCTACACGTATGCTGATTGACCAGGCATCTGTCATCACAGGGAAAGGATAAAAGTAAAGTTTCTTCCTGCTTCTCCCTCAGCTAGGGCATAAATGCACTCACCCATCTCCTGAATCACTCACTTGCTAAGAGCACATCAAAACTTCATACTCTAAATATTTCTATTTCAAGCAAACTTAGTTAAAATTGATCAAAAGGTTAAAAACTGTGGAGGGGAAGGCAGCAGCTGCCAGACACAGCTGCAGGCAAACTGCACACTGCAGAATTTTACTGCCTTGGACACCCCCATCAGCAGTTATGAAGGGGAATTTCTTAAGCATCAGAAATCCTCAGCTAATCACAACAGCCCCAGCTCCACTGAAATTAAAGGAGTTTACCAGTTCTGACCAGCTCACTAACTGCCTCAGTGCCTCTAAAGACATTTTGATTCCCAGACAAAGGAATAAAGAGCAACAACCAGATGAAACTGTCATCTTACTTCACATAAGCAACTTCTGTGGAAAAACTTCCAGTTCCTCATTTTTTAAGCACATAAGCTTGCCAGAGATCTTGTCAATCAGCAGCATATATAAGCTTCAAAAGTTCCAGGAAAAAAATACTGTTTTTCTTTCCCTTGTGCTTCAATAAACTTCAACATTAATCAGGAGGAAAGACTCCTATGTACAGCATCCATCAATATGGCTAACACTTCATGAATTTTTCTGAAATGACCTACTGGAAAAGCAAACAACTGGAAGAGGAGAGTTGATATGGACAATATGGTATGGATTTCCTCAGCTGCACTAAGGGAAACACTTTTGTTCACTCAGGTCGAGATATTTATGACCACTGCTGGTACCAACATGTGCACAAGCCAGTGCTGACCTTTCACTGAAAGACGCTGAAGGGGATGTTTCAAAAGTGAAATTGAAGCCACACAGAAGAGGTGGAGCTCAGTTTTCTCCACAGGGTAGCTGTGGAAAAACCTTGTGAAGCAAGATCCCTTTTGCTGGAATGTAGCTATCCAATAGTGTTTGCTCTGCATTTAATGTCTGTGCTTCCACCCTGAAGAAGAAGAAGAGGGAACAGCAACATCAGCAGGTGACCCCTTCCTGTCACCCCGGTGTGGAAGGTGGGCAGAGAGACTGCAGCTATTAGAAGCAAAGTATTCAGACACACTTGAAACTTTCCACTTTTTAGCTCTACAGTCAGATTTTCCAGGTCTAACTGAATTGTTACAGCTCTAAACAGTATTTAAAAACTACAGTAGTTCATAATCTGGACCTATGTTTTCAAGTACTATTCTTTTAAAATGTATACAAGAGATTTTACATGAATTGAATCTTTTTATTCTACTCTCTGGTAATGTATTATAAAATCACTTCAGCTAACTCTGGCCTTCCTGTGGCTTCTTTTATTTCAAAAAAGCACAATACTCATGCAAAATCAAGAAGTGAAATAGGAAAAAAAAAAATCTATCTGAAGTTTGAAGACTCAAAGACCACAAAACTACTTCAGACTCTGCTACTGCTACTGCTAGGTGTCCTTATAGGGAAAAGACAACTATTACAGTACCTGGAACTCTATAAATACTTTAGAAATTAAAAAAAAAAAACAACACCCTCCCCAAATGAACAATATTATGCAGAAACTCTCAGCTCAATTAAAAAAAATAAAAGCAAATACTGAAGATTCAGGAAATGTAAAGGTTAAGATGGTAAGTATCTGATTTACTCAGAAATTAAAGCAAAACTGTTAAAAATTTTACTTTAAACAAGAAAACAAATTGTACTGCTTGAAATAAAATATAGCCATATTAAACTATGATTTTTCAATTAATTTAATGTATTTGATCATAAGCCAAAAGCTATTAAATAGGGAAGAGGTTATGTTGAAAGTATGGAATGGTATTTAAACCATAGTAATTCTTCAAGTACTAAATGAAAGTATCAAAATACTAATTAGGAGGCCTAAACTGTGTCCACCAGCCACATTCAAGGCTCACATGGATATCATGATGAAGTGCTATTTGATAACCATGGAAGAAAATTGCTCAAACAGAGTAGTCATATCTTGTTTTCATGGAAGCAATGGAGCATGGCAGAATATTTCTCACTACACGATACAAGCCTCATAGTCTATAATTCATATATCAGGATGTTCACTTCAGCTTTAAGATTGTATCATCACCCCAGGTCGTACAGCAAACACACAGGCTACTATCAGAGGAAATCAAATATTTAAAAAAGCAGAGAGTGATGCATTTCAGCCATGCATAAAGGGAAATCCAGTGAATAAGAATTATACAGTGCCACCATGAACATGCCCTTAAGAGACAAAAAACAGTTTATTCTGAATGGAATAGAGTCAGAAAACACAGAAGCATAATTATATTTTTCTTTCTTGACATTGGCAGAGGCACAGACAATTTTCCAAGAATCATAAAAGAAAGATTAAAAAAACCCAAAACACACTAAAAAAGGAGTAAGCCTTCTGTAAAAGAATCCTCTTTAGTTTACTTTT
Source organism: Florisuga fusca (assembly GCA_038090715.1). Taxonomy (NCBI): domain Eukaryota; kingdom Metazoa; phylum Chordata; class Aves; order Apodiformes; family Trochilidae; genus Florisuga; species Florisuga fusca. The sequence continues at coordinate 11,431,366 of JAAWXA010000021.1, read as the reverse complement.
AAAAGAAAAAAAATTAAACTAGATGCACTTTGTTTCCAGTCACAGACTGATATTCCAATCATTCCAAGGCTGGGAAAATGAGAGATAAGAGGTTTAAATAATGCAAAATAAAGAAAAAGAATTCAGAAGGATGTCTGATGTATGATGACTACAGTATGAGAGTGACTGATCTCATAACAGATTTTCTACAAAGAGCATGCAGGGAACACTGAGATTGTTCAAGGGCACAAATCCTTCTGATCAGAAGCAGGAAAATCTAGTTTCTTATTTAAACCCTCCCAGAACTGAAAGCACGAGCAACACCTGATTTTAATTTTTAATGAAATTTTAATTCCTCTTGACCATAGGTTACACTTTTGGAAAATGGGAATGATGAGGAAAAATAGATTCCATCTGACAAAAGGAGAAAAGCATCCTTGGATATCAGCTTGACAACCTAAGAAGTCTATTCTGAGAGTTTTTGAGTGAGTGTGTGGAACTGAAGCCAGCAAAAAAACCTAGCTCAAAAACTGCTCAAGCAGTAAACCTAGTATTTACAGTTTGGAGGCCAGAAATCAGACTATGCCACAGCAGACTGGAAACAGCAGGACACCAGACCAAATCTTCAGAGGCTGAGTGGAGAACACAGGCGGATGGCCATAGCTCCCTCTTGCACATACACTGGCCCTATCTCACCTTACTTTATGGACCATCTCTTCCACCAAACACATCCCATGCAGACATACACAGACCATGCCCTTGTACAATCACAGACTGTCTGTAGACCATTTCTACCCACAAGTCAGATGAAGCCCATGAACAGTAGAAAATTGCCTTCCAGATCTCACACAGGGGAGCTATGCAAACCAGGATACAGTAGCCTGAGCAAGTCCACACTGGTATTTTATCCATAGTACCAGTGGAACAGACAATTGGACAGGGCTCTGACCAACCTGAACTAGTTGAAGATGTCCCTGGTCACTTCAGGAGCAGTTGGACTCAATACCACTAAAGGTTCCTGCCAAGCCCAACCATTCTATGGTTCTGTGAATATCAGAAGGCTAACTGTGACCCCGAGAAGCTCCATCTTCATTAATAGGGAGGGATTCATTAGGACAAAATGAAAAGAAGTTACTTCCTTCTAAGGTGTGTAGATACTAAATCTTACACTGAACTTTCAGTCTGTGATGATGGTGACCGTCACCAGAGGTTCAAAGCAGGTTCCAAGCACCTTCTACATCATTGATCTATGTCTTGCTTTTCAGTGACCCCTATGATCAAAGGATTTTAACAGACAAACTTGAAAAATATTTATACTTGGCATGAATATTTGTGCTCAGAGAAACAGATAAAGTAGAAAATCCAGTTTAGACAACATACAACATGTCCTAGAAAAGCAATGCATTAACAATGTTTTAAAATTAAATATTTACCCAGATCCTTAATGAGTGATAATGCCTCCCATGATATAAATGCTCCACCACCATCATCCATAGCTCCCTGCCCAACATCCCAGCTGTCCAGATGTCCACTGACCAATACAATCTGGAAAAGCAATTATGAAAAAACTTATCTACATGAAAACACTGGATCAGAAAAGTCAGTTTAGCATTTAAGCATTTACATGATTTTGACATAAAATTGGCTTTTTAGTTTAGAAGAGGAGGAAGGAAACATTTCAAATAAAACTAAAATATTGTTCTGTAGTCACTGAATATAATTCTAGGATGACCAAATGCATCCTACTGCTTCAAACCACTGCCTAAATAAAACTATGCTGTGAGAAATGTTTAAATGAAAGGGTTTCTTTTCACATTAAGTACAAAGCACATACTTTCCTGAGATACAGGACTACTACACTGCAGAATGGTGAAAATATATTTCATATTCCAGCTGCTTGGGCCCCTAGGCAGGAAATTTGATTAACCCTGTTTTTGGGTGCATAAAGAAGAAATATGAATTTATACTGAAGTGTTCCCAGACAAAGGCTTTCGCTTTATTATATGTCTACAGTACTTGTCACTGAGGACTCCTAATTTATTACTGGATACCCTATGTGCTACAACAATGACAAGGTATTTTATAGCTACATTAGTCATAAAGATATTTAAAATTAAAAAATACTTGGTAGCAAGTCCCAGATGAGCTTTCTACAAAGAAAGTTGGCTACAGTAGTACAGAGTACAGTAGTATTTTTATCTCCAGAAACACCCACTTTCAGCTCTAAACTCTTCAAATGCCAACAAGCAGCATCGGATCAACACCAGAAGTGAGAGTTCCCTAACTGGATCTGAAGCTGAAGGGCTGATGGATCTATGATTGGAAGGGAAAGGTCAAGGAGGGATGAGAACTCTGAGCTGAGTAGGCAGTGTGGTAAAATGGTGCAAAACAAGAGCAGGGTGCTGCTGCAGTGCCCCAGGAGACTTTGAAGAACTGCTACCAGCAAAGTGACCTTGGGATAGGGTGGAAGAGGAAGCACCCAACCTACAACAACTCAACACTGAGGAAAAACTGAAGGAGACCCTGGAGCATCTGTCTGTTCTGCTGAGAACTGGCCATATATGAAGAGATGCTTCCAACTGCCTGGTCCACTGATGTCAATGAGCTCTGAGAACTGTGGGCTCTAGAAGATGAAAAATACTCCTTCCTCCCCCTCAATACCTTCTTCTCCCTAACAGATAAGGATCTCCTAGCAGTATCATCTCAGCTTTCATATATCACAGGACAACTACTCTAGCACTGATAATAGGAACATAATGAGTTTGTCCTATTATCAGCCCCAGAGGGTGAAAGTCTATGCTATCAAGTGTGCAGACAAAATTGCAAAGAGCTAACCTGGGGTCCTATCACAAAAACCTCTATTTTCCCCTTCACATAAGATAAATCTTAGTAAGTTTTCACAGCTTAAAAAAAACCCAAACAAACCACACAGTGGAGTGCAGCAAATACTACAAACTCAGATAGCACAACTAAAAAGACTCTTTGCATTAAACAAGGCCCATGACTATATACTAGTCATATCTACTGTATTGCCATGTGTCTAATCAGAATGTGCCAGAACTCCTTATATTCAGAAAATACACTATGATATATTTATAAATGTATGCATTATAAAAAACAGAAGTGTCATGCTTTAGACAATGAAAAAGCTTGTGATGAAATTCTGAAGACCAGTTTATTCTTTCCTTCTCAGAATCATAGAATGGCTCAAGTTGGCAGGGAACTTAAAGATCTAGTTCTAGCCCCCCTGCAAGGGCAGGGACACCTTCCACTACACTGGGCCACTCAAGGCCCCATCCAACCTGGCCTTGAACACTTCCAGAGAGGGGGCAGCCACAGCTTCCCTGGGCAACCTGTCCCAGCATTTCATCACCCTCAAAGGAAAGAATTTTTTCCTAGTATCTAGCCTAAATCTCCCCTCTTCTAGTTTTAAACCACTGCCCCTTGTCCCCTCAGTAGGCCTTCTCTACATCTTTTACCCATCTACAGAGCCCTTCCCAGCTTTCTTGTAGGCCCCCTTCAGGTACTGGAAAGCTGCTATAACGTTACTTTGCAGCCTCCTTTTCTTTAGGCTTAACAACCCCAACTTCTTCAGCCTGTCTTCCCAGGGGGGGTGCTCCATCCCTCTGATAATTTTTGAGGCTCTCCTCTGCACACATTCCAGGAGCTCTATGTTCTTGTTATGTTGGGGACTCCAGAACTGTACTCCAGGGGGGGTCTCACAAGAGCAGAGAAGGAGAATCACCTCCCTTGACTGGCTCTCTAAGCTTCTTTTGATGCAGCCCAGGATATGGGTGGCTTTCTGGGCTGCAAGCTGATGTTAAGCTTCTGGTCCACCATCACCGCCAAGTCCTGCTCCACAGGGCTGCCCATAATTCCTTCTCCTCACAACCCGTATTTGTGCATGGGATTGCTTCAACCCGGGTGTAGAACCTTGCACTTAGCCTTGTTGAACTTCATGCAATTTGCACAAGCCCACTTCTTGAGCCTGTCAAGGTCCTTCTGGATTTCCCATTTTCCAGTCAGCAGGAACTTCACCAGACTGCCATGACTTTTCAAATATGATGGACAGTGGCTTTACAACTTCATCCACCAGTTCTATCAGGAGCCATGGGTGAATCCCATCAGGTTCCATGGACTTGTTCACCTTCAGGTTATGTAGGTGGTGAACCTGCTCTTCATCTATAGCGGAGAAGTAATTCCCTCTCCTTGTTCATGTTGAGGTTGCTGCCAGAGAACAGCATTAGTGAGGTATCTTTTCACTGCTAAAGACAAGGCGTAGCTTCTGCTATGACCTTGGTTCTCTCTCAGCAAGTTTACAAACTTGTTCTAAATAACTCCAGCTTGGAGCTGTTTCCTGGGAGAATGAATAGTTATCTTCTTGTTCTTCTTACACCAATTTTGCTCTAAGAGCAAACAAACCACATGGAAATTTTGAAGTTGTGGAATAGGTGTCCTCTATACCACAGACAGTTTTGCTTTCACTCAGAGCCTTTTCTGTTCTTGTTTAAAAATTATTATTTTTTACAAATTCCTTATTGAGTGGACAGTAATGAGTTTGCACCAGTCAGCTGCACAGCCTTGTAACATCATGTATTGTACCAGCAGGAAATTCTGAATCAGAAGAATGTGATGTAATCCCATTTGGGGTTACAGACTTCAATCACAAAGCATTTTTACCAACTGCAGAACATTACACCAAAACAGATCAAGGTTCAAGTGGATTGAGAAAGTCAGATAATTTTATGGATGAACTTTCACTTAGATTTACTTAAAATGATGCCAAGAACAATTAAATAAATACAACCAATGTACTTCGATGTGAAAGCTTTTTCAGGACAGCTGGTTTTTAAAACTGTCATGTTTTAGTAGAGTTGCTGAAATAAAAGTTTTAGTGATCCTGCTGATAACTAGCCACAGACATTCTTAAAATGGGACACAGTCACCTCCAAATTTACACATAGACTGATCACTTACATTTGCACAAAACATCCCGGTAGAAACGCTGGCACATGCCAACAGAATGTAAGCACTGGCAAGCAATTCAAGTATATGTAACTAGAAGTATATCTTTTAAATATCCATAGAAACCACAAGCACCTATAGAGGATAGTAAAAATATAGCAATACACATTTGCCACATTGACTAGAAATAAATTTAGGATAAAACAGCTTGCATGATACATGACAATTTAAGATTTGGCTTTCCTGCAGTGACCCAGCTAAGAAATGCTACTCTAGACACAGACCCAAGGCAACAGAACAGAAGTGAAACTGCAGGAAGCATTTTAAATAGAAGATGAGTTATTCTATTTCCTTCTGCACCAGCATTATGGCCTCTACTGGATGCCCTTAAGTCATGCCCATAATATCAATCAAGTATATTGAAATATTTATAAATTTGTATTTTATTTTATATAGTTATAAAAGTTTATGCTTTATATTTTTAAAACAAGAAAATTAGGAAGAGGATCCAACCCTTCACAAACATTTGCATAGGTCATGGAGTTATCCTTTCCTAAGCAGAATGTTTTTGCCACTAGAAAACAATTTCCTATTCCATAGGTAGTCACACATGCCTACTGCATCATTCACATAATAACTTCATGAAATGTAAATGAACTACCTTCTGCTTGGTTTGAGAGAATTTTAAGCACAATCTACTTCACTTTTAGCCTCCACAATCTCACTTAATCCTGTAGGGGTACAAGGCAAAGTCTTCTTTCTATGAAACACTAGAGATCATGAATAGTAAATATTAAGAAAGAACTGTAAGTTGCATTTTCAATCACAGAATTTAATCTAGGATAACATTTATAGCAAGTTGTGAAAAACAGCATGCAGTGATTTTATGTTAACTGAGGTAGATGGTAATGGAAAAGTAATGAAATCACCATTCACCTTTACACTTCATGGATGAAGACTTCACAAATGGAGTCCACAAAGTAGGACTTTTGTTGATGGACTCTGGCTATGAACATATTGTCTTACAAAAACTTAGTAATAACTTCCATTATCCAAACCCCTGAAAAGCATATTTCCTGACATGTTTCCCTCCAGCATACAGGGAACATAAAGAGAATTTTAACTCTCATGGAGAGGACAGAAAACTTCAACAAAGATCACATACACAGAGAATGGGATGATCAAGAACTAGAAAGGGTATTAGGGCCAGATCAAGCATCTTTAGCCACATTAGACACATTCAAACTTCAAGGGTCTGTGTGCCAAAACTTCCAGCTAAAACAGTGATTGTAACTTGAGTTCTCAACTCAGTTGAGTCAAATACTGCCACAACCTAGATGTTTGCACAGGCAGCACAGGTCTATGGTGTTCCAGCCCAGTTCCCAAATACCTGGCAACTCATGAAAAGCACTGCTATTTAGATTTTTGTATTTCTTTTTTTCTCCAGTTTGCTTCTAAGTAGGTCCACCTTAAGTTCTAGGTACAACAATAATGTCTTACATTATTTGACTAGATGGATTTGCTTCAGGAAGCCCCTTGCAGGGCATGGGATATTGTACAATACTTAACTTACACATATGGACACCCACATACAGTTGATTCCTACTTGGATCAAAATTACAGAAAACCAGCAGTCAGACAAGAATTAGGATTCCCTATTCAATCAAACCAGAAAAGTGCCTATAAATTGGCACAGACAATTTACAGTCTGTGCCATTACTCTTTTTACTCACACATTCTATCACTTCACAATTTTCTATTTTCCCCAGTCCCAACCAACTAAAGCATGACTGAAAAATTGAGTTCTCAGAGCAATCAGCTCTCCAGAGGAACCCAGCACCAAATGCAGGCCTATGCTCCTAAGCATAGACAGTACCTTTTTGATTAATCTCCCCACATAGGTATCATGACAACTAAGAATTGCCAGCTGGCTTCAGTTTATAAGGATCTAAAAGAGCAGCATATCATATACCTAAGTACTGGGCAAATAAAACAGCTGGCAGGACTAAATTTAAACCCATCATACTTAATTTGCCTTCAAAACTGTGATTAAATGATGTCTTCATGTACACAGATTTGCAAATTAAGACTAGTAAATCTGGCATGGCAGTTTTAGGATGTATTAGCATCCTCCAAAGTACTGCTTGGAAATATATTCTGGAAAATGGCAACACCAAGCAATATCCACAAAGCACAGTTGACACTAGACACTAGTGTTCACAGCAACCTTCTTCTTTTAAAGTAATTCTTAGTTTTCAGGCCTCTTTCTCATTTTTAGGAAACAGTGCTATCATCTTAATGGGATAAAATGTTGGTATGTAGTTTGGTTTTTTGCTCTGACCCATTCTCTTCATAGTCCACCTCAAACATTTCTCCTTTCAAATCACATGGCAAAATAAATAACAAATTAAGAGCTATCAAATCTTCCTTCTTGATAACTCACGTCCAGGCAGAACTACATTACTGCAAACAAACCAACATTCCTAAAGTTTTAAAATATTTACACTAGTTATTTATTTGTGTCCTGCAGAAAGATTCTGTAAATCAGCCCCTTGGCATCTTCATCAAAGACCTACTGAAAACTAAACAACCAGAACTTGTAACCTTATGTGCTGTAGCAGCACACAAACTGCAGCAAATGCATCACACATCATCTTCCTTTCTGGAATTCAACCCAGCTCTTCCAACAGGAAGGACAGAGACTCAAAGAAAACTTCTCAAGGACTGCCTAACAAAGATAGCCTTTTGAACAGTTCTTGCAGGGACCCTACATTTTATATCTATACCATTATTTCAATCTCAGCATCACAAATTTTGGGCTATATAAGACTGACAATGTTGAGTGCCCATCAGCAGCATAGTACTACTGTATGGCATGGGATCAGAATTAGATTTAGATGCAAGTTTAGATACATAAATATATAATATATATTTTTCAAAATAGACTCTCTTGTAGTTTAAAATACTCATTCCTACCAGAAAAAACCCACTTTGTCCAGTTACACTTAAACGTGGCCCTACTCCATTGTGTGTAATTCCATGAACTTTAACAGCTAAATTCAAGCATGGATCTATATCAGAGATACTCAGTTGTAAAAAAAAAAACAATGACATACTTGGTAAAAATTCTACCCTGACCACTTCCCAAATATTTGGTTTGGGCTACAAATACGTGAAAAAAAATGATTTGTGAGTTTCAGCACTTGCCTTTAAGAAAACACTAACTGCCTCCAATTAAACTGCAATTGGATTAAATCATGTCCTAAATGTAAATCAGGAACATCACCACACTTAGTGGATTTTATTTTGTATATATAAGAATATTTCTTCAAATTAGTTTTAGCTTTACTGTCCAAATATGACCTCACTGTACAGCTCCTTTTATTAGATTTCATGCACATTAGGAATGGTTCTCAAATAATCAGTCTAGCTGTCTCAACTAATTTACAGTCCTAAAGATACAGTAAAGTTCAGAAAGAAAAAATCATTGAAAGAAAAACTGTTTTTTCTCCTTAATATGCAGTGTAGTAAGTCTCAACTTCCAGGCTTCTGATTAAATGATAGATCTGCACATGAAATAGAAGTGACCCAATTAGCCACACAAGAATCCAACCCTATTACTGCTAAAAAGCTGATTAACCTTCAAAGAGTCTCTGTGTCACAATATACAGTACACTCTTCAAAGCACAATCTCTGCTTTGTAAAACTGACTGAAAATGAAGAGTTCTCAGAAAATATTGTAACCAAACCTCCCTGTTTAAAGTGAACCACAAAACCTCTGAGTGGTTATATAGTATGGACTAACCTCATTTATGACATACAGGACTATGAAGGAGAGAATTAGTTTGAAAAAAAATTATTACTGATAAAGTCTTCACAGTAAATGTAATGAGACATAGAAGCTATATGAGCATACAAAAGATAACCAAGTATTGAAATGACTACCATTTTCTTATTGTTTGAATTTAAGATTTAGCATTTCCATATTTAAGTTTTCTAGAATCTTTTATTTCCTATTTCCTGAGCTGAAACTTTTCAGAATACTATTCTTCATAATACTGTATTTCAAAAATAAGGATTTTAATATATATATTTCAGCATGCCACTAGAGTTTTTGAGAGGAAAAATCGTAACAATAACCACCTGCAAACAAAACCAGGTATCACTGAAATATCACTTACCTTTGCATAAAGATGAGGTTGTAGCCGCTATGATGATTACTAGAGATTACATTACTAGACATCTAGCAACATTCTCAAATATTTTACTTTCAAAATTTCCTTTACCAGATACCACAATTAATCTCAGCTAAAATAATGCCTAGTCCTATTGCTTTCACTGAGGCATTTATAAAAAACATCTTACTTGTACTGTGATACTGTGCTCTACTGGCAAGCACCCCTTTCCAAAACTGGAAATATTGTAAATTTTTCTTCCCAAATTTATGACATTATTGTTTTTTCTTGAAAACCTTAGAGGATACCTTCAGGCAGCACTCTTGCACTGCTAGCACTGGCTTACAGCATTCTGATGACCTAAAATACCCTGAAAGCCATCCTAAGTTGTCACCTCTGAACAGTCCTCACGAAAACAGGATTTCATTTTACAAATGCCCCCAGAAAACGGGATGGAAACAAGTCAAGCCAACTGTAATGTCTGTAAGAATAACACAACCGTCTGCTGTAATAATAGCAGAGGACTACAAGAGAGGAAGCTTCAAAACAACACTTATGTCCCAGTGCCAAACTCCAAGCACCAGAGGATACTTGAGGCTGTGAGGGACCTCTGGGTGTTCATCAGCTTCCACACCCTGCTCACAGCAAGGTCAACTCAGATCTGATTGCTTCAAGTTTTGTCCAGTTGAATCCTGAAAATTTCCAAAGATGGAGAGAGATGTCACAACCTCTCTGGAGAAACTGTTTAATGTTTGCTTTTAGGAAAAAACCTTTCCTAATATTTATTATAACACAAGCTCTTTAAAAATGTGTCCTACTGGGCCCTCGCTGCAGCACTGAAAAGCCAAAGTGGATTTTGGATGCTGTCACAAGCCTGCCTCATCATTTCACATTTCAAGAAGCTTCTACTTAATTCATCACCATCTGAAGACACGAGAAATTGAATTCTTGCTTTTTACCACACCATTGTCACCATTATACATACTAACAGGAGTGCTGGTCACATAATCAGTTCTCCTGAAAATGTCTCATTAGCCCACTTCTATAGTCACAATTATCTAGAACTGGTGATGCCTCTTGTCCTCACTCCTCACTAGTGGGAGGTGGCTCCCTGCCTTTCTGCTGAGATGGTGAAAACTTTCTACTCACAAATATGTTCTCATATGTTTCTACTCACAAGTATGTCACAAGGACATGCAAGCAACATGAAGCTTTTATCTTACACCTACCCTAAAAGAATTGCTTAACATACTGCATGAGACATGTCTTTAAAGTCTCAACATCATTTTGAGATTACAAATCCTAATTATAGTCCCGTTGTTTACTTTTAGTTTCTGAAAGTTAAACCAGCACTTCTATCGAGGCTTTAATGAGGACTTAGAAAACCATTAATTTCTCATTTATCACTTCAAGTTAGTTAATTCTCTTGTATTGATCTCCTTATCAGTAAAATGGGACTAACAACCATTTATTATGTAGGGATACAGTGAAAATTAATATTTATTCCTGTATTTATGACAGCTTTCACTGAAAATACTAAGAAGTGAAGATTCAAAGCCTTTGTCTTATGTTGAAATTACTGAAGCTGCATCTCCTTACACTAATGAAAACTCAGACCACAATTTCTAGTACCTGTCCACATCCTCTCAGAAACTGAGTGTTCATATTTGCAGAGACACAGCTAAGTACTTGCAAGTAACACTGACAGATTTTCCTACTCAGTTTCCATTAGTGTAGCTCAAAAACCCAGAGTTTTGATACAAAGTGAGAGCTTACCCTTCATATTTATCTGTCCCTTATTTCTTTGTTTATACACTATTGTGAAACTCACAGTGTGTCTGACACAAGTTTTCACCAAGATGGAGAAGAGGGTGCTTTATCAACCTCAAACAATTTCTGCGTAAGACCAGATCAGACCAGACAGCTGTTTATTGGACCCAGAAACACCAGGGCTCTGGGATGCATTTGGAGTGCAAGAGACTTCAGAAAACCTGGTGCGAAGTACAGCTGTGGCAAACCAGGAAAAAACAGTGGTAACATGGACTTCAAGACATCTGTCATACCACAAGGCAGGAAAACAGTTCAAGTGTGTGAGCTGTTTGGGCACTGCATGGCTGCTTGCTGCTGCCATCTCTTAATACAGGCACATGCAAGGCAGAAACCAGTGTCTGCCTCACACAGAACCAAGAGCAGATGGGTAGCTCATAGCTCTGGAAAAAACCCTGGAGAAAGGTGAAAAACAAGTCAACTGCAACAACAGAAATGGAGGAGATTCCCCGATCCCCCTTTTCCTGCCTCTTTCCAAAATCATGCTGTAGCTAGCAGAATATAAAAGTTCTCTCATTTGGAACTGATCCAGCTTGTGGGAAACACTGAAGTGTTGATTGCAGGGGACATGCAGAGTCACTGATGTGCTCAGCCTGCAAGTGGGAGAGATGTCCTTACGGCTACACTCTGGAATCAAGCCAAGCTGTGCTTGTGTATTGGTCTCCATCTCTCTGCTATCAAGTGAGTGACCAGGGAGAGGCTGCACCTTGATATAACCTTAGACATTCTCACAGGCAAAAATTTCTGCATGTCTGTCAGGGTATGGGAAACTTTTTGCACTTGTGAAAATCTTCACAGTGGATTTTTTTTTCCCCTGCATTCAGCTACAGAGTGGAAAGGCAAATGTCAGAAACACCACCTAGGTCCAGGTTATACAGATAGGTTTGTGTGATGTGGATTTCTGCCTACTTGGACTCAACATCAAATTTATGCCCCAAGGCAACTCAAAATCTGTCAGTGCTAACTTCATGTCACTTCATCTGAGATTTGAATGCCTGATCTTCATCTGAAAGATTGTGTGTCTCATTGCCAATGCCATCGCCTTCTAGTTTTTCTACTTATGGCTGCAAGTTAACATTTACTTAACTATCCCTGCACCCCCAAATTTCACACATGACAGAGGAATGCATGCCCACAGAAATTCTGACAACTATATAGCACTGGCTAACCAGCTGGCAGGCACAACTGGCTGCTGTTAGACATCAGTCTTCCATCACGTCCAAAATATGCATTTAAAAGACTCAGTCTCCACAGCCCTGACACCGAATGCAATAATGATGTTGGTGTTTTTTTTTTTCTTAATGAAACCTTGTGTCACCCTGAAATTACTACTGCAGTTCTGTTTGTACTTCATTTTATATTTGTTTGTGTTGAAATGAATTTAATTTCCCTTTCAGGCACTGTTCTCAGAGGATCCTGTTCTAATTTTATTAGGCTTTGTGCCTTTAACTTTCAAAATGAAACACAATGGTTATCACAGTACTACACAGAAAATTATTATATGTCCCAGATTAATAAGCTTGAAAGGTGTGTTTAGTTAAGATTATATCAGGGTTGTGCATGCTTAAATATTTTAGTAGTTGAATGTTAAATGAAACTTATTCTAGCTTTTAAATGAAGATGTGACAAGGTTACACACAGAGAATTAGAGGCTTGAAGAACAAGGCTCTCTTAATGCATTCACTCCTGTCCTTGTTATCAGAAATAGCTGCATAAAAAAATCCAATTCACATGTTCAGCATGCTGAGTGCATTCAGCAATTTTTATTCCCAGGTTAGTGCATTTAAAAACACAACAATTTCAGAATAACTGATAGGAATCTGTAGTTCTCTCTCAGATCTGCTCCTCCCATTGATGTCTTATAAAATTTACTACTAACTTTCCAAGCCATTCTCATATGCTTCATTCCTCTTGAAAGAAGAGATGCTTGAAGGTTTGCCAGCATTTATCTCCACCATGTTCTGTCCTTCTCAAGAGACTTTTCATCCACATATGGCAGGGACAGATCAAAGAGAATGTGAGCCACGAGGTGGTAACACTGGAGGACATTTGAATTATAGTTTTGAAAAATGCTGATTGCAAAATAAGGTCAGAGCAAGCAGCAAACAAACATTTATTATACTGGCCTTCCTCAACAACAGAGCCAAAAGCTTTTTCCTGGATTTTGCATGTTACAAATGAAATAAAATGGAAAATAACTCATTGTAGTACTAAGCAAAAAAGGCAAAACTACTCTGCTAGTAGAATACTAATCCTGCCATACTGGAGCCCCTCAGCTTGGCAGGATATCTTTCTTGAACAACAGGTGTCAGAGTCTCCCTCTTGGAAAAAAGCTCTCTAAAGGACAAGTCCTCTGCAATAATAAGTCCCCCAAATGTGTGAGCTGTATACTCTTTTTCTAAAACCACCTACATTTACATAACCCAGGGTGTAATTGTAGATATCACTCTGGTAACTAACTTCTACTCTCCCAGCTGCAGGACAATTGATCCTAACACTGGAGCTGCAATCACACCATTTGAATTGCATCCGAATCACAAATCAGGCAAAAAGACAGAGAGCTGAAATATTTCTAGGACTTTGCCTACAAACTGCAAGGTAACAAGCAAACTTATAGTTACCTTCTAATCTACAATTAACTCAGAGTTATTCTATGTTCTCCAGTAAAAATGTCTTCCAAAAAGAAAAGAAGATAGCTAATGGTTCAGTTCTCTAAAAAGACATGAAGGAATAAGTTATTAGACAGTAAAAATATCAAATGAGGTAAAAGGAAAGCCGCAGATAAAAGGTTTCTGCAATTCCATAGGAAGTGTTGACTCCAATTCAAGTATGTCACCAGAACTGCCCACATCTTGTTGATAGTATAATCAAATCAGCATAGGTTTCATGGGAAGATATATAACATAAACTGCTGCCTGGGAACAGCTACTACCTGGTGGTATTATAACGTAACTTTTGCTCTAAGCATGCCACCAGCAAAAGCACAATTGAGTACCAGAAGTTCAGAAAGAACAGACACATCCAAAAAGTGTGTTAGATTGCCTCAACAGTGACATCTGTCTATTGAGCTGATTCTTGTACTAAGTCACAATCTCTCCGAATTACCCCAAGGAAACACTAAGAAAACAAAAACAGGAGTGAAACCCAGGTTGTTAAAGCACTGTAGAAAAGCTTTTAAGAAGTTATGAGAGAACTGAGTTTCCTCTGGGTCGAAGGACAAAGCAAAAGAAAAGTTCAAGATACATTGTGGAGGATTGAACTGGCACAGGATGGGTGCTAAAAAGACATTTTTAAATAATAAAAGTTGTATTAGAGACGCCAAAGATTTTCCATCACAGGGTTGTCTTGGCATCCCCACACACTCCCTTTGCCATTGCTGCTGTAACAGCATCTGCAGACCTTCCTTCACTTGCTCTCCAGACCATCTCATCAGCAGCCACAGCCCTATATCCACAGGGGTTTTCATAAGCAGAAAAAGTTTAAGTATCAATTAGGTAACTAAAATCTCCCACTTCATCCTACCAACTCCCATTTTTCTAACTTCAGGGTTGTCTCTGGACCCCGGCACACCAAACAGCATTTCCTTCAGAGGTGTGAGAGGTCAGCCACCTATGGTGGGCCACTGTGGCTACCAGGCAAATCAAAAGAGTAAGCATTTCTCTCCTCTCCCACTGCCCAACTCAGGCTGGATTAGATTAACTTTATCTGGAAGACATGAAAATGAATACAGCAAGGATGGAAGGAAGAGGGCAACCTCCACCATTCACCAACCAGAGACAGTGAAAATGACAAATACAGGGATTACATCACATTCCTCAAAAGACACTTCACCATCTTATTTCAGTATTTTCTCTTGCCTCTCCAATATTCAACCAATTTCCTTTCGATTAATTCATCCCCAACAGCCTATTTATTGACAGCTTGACCACCATGGAGGAAACAGAGAAGAAAACCAGAAAACACCTCATAAAGCACCATTCATCTTCAGGACTTCATAACAGCCCATACATATTTAGATATAATGTCTCTATGCACTCTAACCAGAACATGTAACTTTCAAGTACCCTTAAATATCCTAAAAGTTATTAAATTTTTAGTTTTCAGAATCTAATCTCAGATCATCAAAGACTTAAATCAACAACAGTTTATATATAAAATGAGATACATATGTTTTTCAATATGAGAAAGTGTGTGCACATACAAAATACAATAGAGTGTTACAAGATTAAAGTTCATCTAGCATGACATTTGTAGCAAATCTCTCTCCTGAAGTTACGTTGCAGAACTCAGAACTACACAAGAAATAAAGTACATTTTCTTATGCTTGATGGGAAATACCAGTGTGCGATTATTTAGGCCAATAACAACGTGTTAAAGTAAAACAAAGCATCTGCCCTCCATGCTTCTGCATTTTTTTTGCAAAGTGTTTGCCTATCCCCTAAATCTTGGACCTTATACACAATTTTTCATAAAACCACAGTTTACTAGACATTAAATCCTATTTCTTGACTCCAGACAACTATTATATATGTCTTTAAAGGCATTTTCTTCATGCTATTCAGCCATAGCAAGAAAATGGCTTTTCCAAGACTCTTGACAGATGAAAAATTTCCAGGCATACTAATATCATATTAGGAATATTTAACTGTGACCATATGACCAGTGGTTGAAATGCCAGTGAACATGTACCTGGGTTTTGTTTAGATATAGGAGAAAAGAGACCTTTTGAATCCAAATGTTTCCAATCCAGTCAACACATGATGTCAAAGACATTCAAATAATAACATGTGAGCTAAAAATGTGTTACTCTCAATTCTCCCTTCCGCATGATCTGTGGAGTCCGGACTGTACTCCGTGTTTGTTAGGGGTTTTTTTAAAACTTTTTTTTAACATTGAGCCTACAACCAAGGACGATTTTATTTTATGGAGTTGCCCAGCATCCATCACAAGATCTGAATAACTTCCATAGTGTTAAGTGACGTGGTCAGCATCCCTGTATACTCCCTCCCTCTGTCTATCACTGTGGGAAATCACTTGTTGATTAAAAAGCACCATTTGCATATGCTACACTGATTTTAGGCAATGTAAAAGAGTCTGCTTTATATCTGCAAGGGACAATGAGTGCATTTGGTGCAGTATAGAGTTGGACTGATTCCCAAGAAAGCTGTCCCCTGCATATACAAGAAATATCTTCACTTCTTAAAATGAAGTTGCCTACCACAACTTCACGTTTTGCCAAAAAAATGTGAGTCTCCAAAGAATAACTCTAAGCAATATTCTGTGAGCAGCAGGTTAGTAAACAAGGAACATAGGGTGATGGTTTTAAAACTTTAGTTTTCAGTGTCAAGGTCTTCGGCAGGGCATCCTTTATAAATGAAAGTACTGGTTAGGTTTATTAGTTAGAACATGTTAACCACAGGCACAGAGAAGTCATTGTGTGTGCATAGTGATTTGGCCTGAAGTTTCTCCTCTTTGAGGAGTATTTGGAGCAACTAAGCACTAGCTAAATATCCAATTTATTACCTATGTGTAAATGATGGCACAATAAATAACATCTTACACACCAACACAAGGGTAAAATTACACAGATTTTAAAAAATAAATAAAGAAAAGCCCAAAGGAAGCAGGGGAAAGTGCTAACAGATTACAAAATTTAAAAGTGGAGTAAAAGATGCACAATAACCTGAAATATTTTTCTCTGGACTACCACGGAGGAGGGTGGGAGCCCCTTAACTTTTATGAAAAGGGATGTATAACTAGTGAGCAATGTATCCTGGAGAGCAGTGCAAGTAATAATATTCATGTCAACAGAGTGAGAAAGCAGAGAAGGACTTAGCTTTTTTCTCATGGCTTTTATAGAAGTGAAGCATAAGGAAACTCTGACCCTGTGTAGAAGTCTTTGAAGCTGAATATAGGCCCTCCCTACAGCAGCCAAGAAACAACTTGTTGGATCTTGTCTAAACACAGCTAACACAGTTTAAATATAGTTTTGATTAGTCTGGCTGCATCCATCTGAGCCAAACAATGTTTACAGCATTTTTTATTTCTTTTAGTTTATAGAACATGCTCCATGCATTAACTTTACATGTAAATGGCCAGCAATTAGGACCAATGTCCAGTAAATGTTCTCACATTTCCAGCATCCTTACAATGTAAGGTGTAAGTGTTATGATGTAACACTTCTGCAAGAGCAGACAGTGAATTCATCTTTCTTTTCCATGAGACACCTAGATGTAAAGACAGCTAGATGCCAATTTATCCCCAAGCTGGTCAAACTGCCTTTATAGAATTTCGGTGTAGCTTTCACGTAACTCAGTAAAATGCATCCAGTTTGGACTAATCATCACTGACATTGCCCTAAAATGCAGAATACCTTGCCTTTAGAGTTGGGTTTAACTACACCACAAAACATCTGAAGGAGCCCTGGTAACCAATCACCAAAATGTGTATTGGGAGAAGATGGATTCATTCGGAAGGTGGAAGATATCATCTCCAGAAAGCCGCTGAAAAGAGTCCAGGATAGTTTAAATTTCCATCAAAACAGAAGAGATCAAAGGACTGAATGAGCAAGAGGAAGACATACTAACTGCAGATGGTGAATACCAAGAGAGCATCAAAGATGTACAAGGCTGCAAGTGCAAGGCCAGCAGAAGTTCAGCCAGTTTCAGGAGTGTCTTATAGAGACAACTGCAATGGAATCTTCTCTCAACAGCTGTGAAGTTTCTGTCACTGCTACCTTTGACTCACTCACTATCTACTACATGGATGGGTAATTATCAAATGAAAATCATCTCTTCTTTTGCAGGCTGCACACGCAAATATTTTAGAAACTCGTTTCTTTCTCCTTTGTGCTTTTCTCCCAAACATTCCAGGTCACAGAAACAATCCCACACTAAATAAATGAAAAACTTTCCGCCTAATTCTGACATGCTTCTGTCACGTTCACAGACTAGAGTTAAACCAAAACCACTGGGGGGTGAAAATCAAAACCACTGGTAAAGAAAAAAAGAAAATTCAGCTCTAAACACAAGCAACAGACCCCAACAGCAAAGCTGACCCTTTGCATACAACAGCCCACAGCCCTGCAGTCCTTCCTCCTCTTTGGACTGGGCATATTTCAAGTCAGAAGACAGATGAGCCAAGGTTATTTATTCATAGATTGGAATGTGTTTTCTTTTCTAAATACAAATTTGTTTAACGAGATAATGGAACTAACAAAAACAGACTAAAAATGTAGTGGCAGTAGAGATGCAATATGAGGCAAACTTTTCTCCTTGTCAGTATTTTGCAGCCTTTGAAACATTTACAATATGAACAGAGGAAACTCAGGGAGCACAGTGATTGCCCAGTCTGTAGACAGCTAAGCATCTCTCTCAGGAAGCTTTTCATGATACTCCATCTAAATATTCCCTGCTTAGTTTATCTCAAACAATTATTCATGCTATGTGCAGACATTTTGTCCTTCTTCCTCACCAGCCTCACTCACTTCAGAAATGCATCATTATTCTGCAATCATGTCTCCATGTCACTACCCATCCTGTGCCTCTGTTTTGTTTTTCCACCGAATTTCTTTAAAATAAGCAACACTATTCCTTTGCAGGACTAAAAATGGAAAACTAAAGATGGATTTCCAGATTACGCCCCATCTAAGATAGTGAAATTGCAACAAATCCTTGAATGGCAGCACCAGGAAATCCTATTCCAGAAAACTGAGAAAAAAAGTGATCAAGAGGAATCACCAGTTCTTAAAATAAAGTAGTAATACAGGGAATTTAAATCTAGATGCAACCATCAAGAACAAAATATCTGAAGCAGAGTTTGTGGGAGTATGAGAAACCCAGCGGCTAGACATCTCTAGGACCTACATGAATCTGCAAGAAATGCTGGCCATGAGTTGAACAGTTAAAAAGACTCTAAAATTTATTATCTGTCATTTCTCATTTATCTTTCTGTGTCAGGATTTAAAAGACTTGGGTCCCCTCTCTCTCACTGTCCTCTGAAATCATTCTTGTTTTAATTGTCTGTGAACATATCGTGATTCACACCTCTCTCCATCCTTTTTCATTACCTCTCCTTTGTAACCTTTTCTCTGACATTACTAATTCCTCATTTAAGATGACAGTGTAAAAGGATTTCTCTTTCTACTGCCCAACCATGTCACTCCCCATGCCTCAAAATCCTCTTAGTGAGTTTAATCCCTCAGCGTCCCCCATTTCTATCAAGCATCTTTCTGTACTTGCTCTGAACTTCTGGAACTTTTAGTTCAAATCCATACTCCCAAACATTTTACAAAGCAGTATTTTAATTGTTCCCTATGTGTCATCTGCTTAGCTCTTCTCTCATCCCCAGTTTCCACTGTAAAATCTTTGGGAGACTCACTTCCCTGTTATTCTTTTTAAGGTTCTGAAAACCTGAGATATTATGGACACAATTACAGACATCTGAATACAGCAAAATTCGGAGGGCAATTTAGATGAGAAGCTCACTCAGTTTTCCTTTTCTTATTATTGGACTATAAGTTCAGCAGGTACCAGATATTCCCACAGAGGGTAACTGCATGTGGATGACTGTTTCTGGTTGGCAAGATTTGGATACCTGACACCAGAGTTTTCAGTGCCTGCAAAATTCCACCCTTCACTGCAAAGTGATTTCGGTCCCCAAGTTTTATTTTAAAGTAGTAATGGGTACAAAGCTTTTATTATTAACTACTTTCACAATCGCTATAAAGATTTATTGTAACAAGTAGGCAAATAATGTGGATCTAAACATCATCTACCAGCACTATTCAAAACATTTTCTGTTCTGACAAAAATATGTATAAGCTAAAAAATATTTATAGCCAACTGAATTTCTGCAAGAGACAATTTTGAATGAATGAACATGGTAATTTCACCTAGATACAGTTACATCTTATGTCTGTCTATTCAGAGGTGGCATCCATCACATCTTTAAAGTCACAGATTTCTGCCACCTTCTCCTTAATAATATCAAATTGCCAAATGACTTCTCAAGAACATTTTACCCCATATAATAAACCTACGTCAAGTGTTTAAACTTATTTTGAACTCTACAGGATTCACGGTATCATTATTTTCTAGCTATAAACATTACACTTTAACCGAATAGTGGCAAAATTCTAATCATTAATATTGATTA
Organism: Florisuga fusca; assembly: GCA_038090715.1. Lineage (NCBI taxonomy): Eukaryota > Metazoa > Chordata > Aves > Apodiformes > Trochilidae > Florisuga > Florisuga fusca. The sequence goes on along the minus strand of JAAWXA010000021.1, from coordinate 11,411,264 downwards.
GATATGTTTACGTATAAGTGCATTACATGTGAAACTGATGTAGTATCAATGATAAAATGATCAAGACACCTAACCTGTTCTGTCTCTTAAAATCTCCTTACCAAAGGGTACAGAGTGGCAGTTCCTCATAAATGTCACTTGCCATATATCGTCTATTTAACTAATGCAATTGAACCTTTGTAATCATAGAATTAATGACTTCTGTAGCTCAGCTATGAGAATTCATACTTTAATAATGTTGAAAAAAACTGCTTGTTCCTACTCTCTTTCCTTAAGTCTCCAAAGTAGTTTTACAAGCACAATCTGCTGGAAATAGTTTTAGGATAAGAAGTAATTTCCTCCGTGGTTATTTGTAAGGATATTTGCTAACAATTCATCAGTTTAAAATTATATTCTATCACAGTTTGTTTCAAATACTCAGAAAACTGCAAAACAAAGGAACATTTTTCTCCTCTTAAAATCATTCTGCTTTAGCTACTTTGTATCATCCCATCTGCATTTCTGTCACTTTGTTTTTGATTCTTTATAAACAATTTATAGAAGCAGAGCAGTTCCCATGATTGGATTTTTAGATATAAGTACAATCTTTTGCCCATTTCTTAAGCCCAATGTTATACAAGCCATAGTCCTCTCACCCAATTTTTAAAGCCTGATTGTTGTCCGTTATAGGACATAGTAGAAAGAAGCCTGTATGGTTCAGATGATAAAGTTCCTGCACAAAGGACACAGTTAAAACTACGCCAAATTCTTCTGTTTGTTTTTTCGTATGTAAAAATATCACACTTAATTAAGGGGCTTTTAAAAATTTTCTTACTGAGCATAATATTGGCAAAAACAAATCAGACCCCAGTCAAAACAAACAGTCCCTTTGATTTACTCCTCTGATGACTCTAACTGGTTGAGTGTAATTCATTCTTGAAAGAATTTTGCCCCCCAAATCCCACACTGTGAGCAGCTTTCGGCCGCGTGAACAAAGTGAAGTGGTCTCTGATTTTCACGGGGAGGATCAGTGATGTGGGGAACTTTGGCAGGGCTACAAAGGCTTGGCAGAATGGAGGCAGTCTAAACAGATACGGCTGTTTGGTTTCTCTGCCGGGACTGCTGAATAGAGAAGTAAACTGTATGAACACTGTTTGCTCACTCAAAGTATCACAAAAAGCACACTTCACGATTAAGTTGGTTTGTGCCGACAAAAACATGCTCAAAAAACCTCCAAACAAGCACGGATCTTAAAAAAAAACCCCTCAGTGTGACAAATGTGAACTATTCTGTACTTACAAAGGAACTTCAGCCGAGATTGCTGCGAGTTTAGAGGAAACGAGATCAGCACAAAGGACAAAAACCAAGTCAGGAAATTAATCCCCAGGAACGCCTCTGGTTGTTCTGCCTGGGAAAGATGGGCAGAAGAACCATTCCAGATTAAGCACTTCCTAGGAACCTTGAAGCATTTGACCTATATCCTCCTCTGAGAAACTTCCCACTTTATTTTAGGTGGGAAATAAATCAGGATCGCAAATCCCTTTAAAATCAGTCTTAGGCTCCACGTAGAAGTCAGGACATCTCTATCCCAGTCACCTAACTGCTGCTTCCTGGACGTCTATCTCAGTTCTCCCAAATTCAAGGAGACCCTCCCAGTGCTGTGGACTTCTATAAACTATACCTGGAGCAAAACTGGTCTAACTGGGTCTTGATGCATCTCCACTTGGCCTCATTCCCCATGCTGGTCAGCTCAACAGGGTGCAGGTTCAGCTTCACTGAGCTGATCCTGCAGACTTGCTGCCACAGCATGACAGGCTGGACAAGAGGATATTAAGGGAATTTCAGTACTAAAACCACATTGAAAAAGGCAGAAGGGGATGCATTTCTTCACAACAATCACTCCTGGCATTTTAGTAAATCTAGTGCTCCAAAATGTTCAAATTCTTGAGCCCAAGTCTTCTCCTAAGCCACACAACAATGATTTCTATTAAAATGGGTACATTATCTTGTCAAGTAGAGAAAGTACCATTAAAATATTTAATTTTGCAGTGAAAACCTTTTATTGTTGTTGCATTTTTTTTAGTAATTCGGTTACAGCAAAAGTGATTCGCTCCAAACTACTAAACCAGTGATTTATTAATCATTCTGTCTAGCCTAGTAATTGCTGCACAAAATCCAATAAACAGAAAACTCTTTTTCCTATGAGCATTTTCTCGTGGATACACAGCAATCCATTTAGAGCACGCAGAAATTAGCTAGTGAAAGGATTATAACCATTTCTTTTATCTTAAGAAGAGTCATAGTTTCTGAGTGCAGCATCACTGGGAACCTCTTTCACATGCACTTTTGAACCAGACAGTAAAACAAAAGTATGAAATCTACTTCCAGTTGCAGTATTTTTCATTCTCATAAGACACAGTAAAGCAAAAACAGTGCCACAAGTTTCAAAAGACATCTCTATACAGTTAAATACTGAAAGTATGTTCAGTTAACATAGAATAATGCAGAAAATACACTGCATGGGTAGAGGTAAGGGAGAGAAAATGTGTCCCAACAAACAGTGAGTTAATCTGTTGTATTTATTCAGAGCACCTCATTCTCTGCACAGTTTCTTGAATAAATAGCTGTTATTAGCTTTAATAAAAATGGAGTTTGTAGATATAATTTTGGTTATTAGATATATCTTAAATAAAAATCTCCTCTAAGGAACTCAGCCAAATTAAAATTTCAAGCAAAACTGAGTTGATCTTTAGTTATTGTTTTATAAATACATGCTCCACTCCATTTCCAGCTCTGATAACATTCACTGCATATCTTCCTGATGAGATCGCCAAGAACAATGTAACTTCATACCCAAGTATGCCAGATACATATTATTTCTGTGCTGTCACACCCAGAAACACAGCATCTTACACAGCAAAAATTTCTCCCAAAGTTTTCCAGCTCTTCTCGGAATAAACAGGTTTCAGTAAACAAAAATATTGCTATTTCACTGCAGAACATGCATTTCCAGCCAAAGATTTTTCTCAAAGTATGCAAGCCAGGCTGTGCAACACAAAGCTTTCAAACAAGCAGAGGATTCAGCACACATTGTGTTTAGGGCTTGCTTTTTAAAATAAAAATACATTTAAAATACATATTCCTTGGTTCTTAAGGTACCCCTCATCAATGTACCAGCACATTCTCATGAACGTAAAAATAGAAATCTCTTCCTCCTATCCCTCTTCCTGACACTGTAAGTGAAAAAGTAACTTTATTCACTCAGTGACACGCTTGGTTGGGACAAGGAGGATTCAAGCAGAAGTGAGTTAAAATTCTCACAAATGGATATGAAGTGTGACTATTTTCCTAGGAAGAATCCACTGCATGATGTTGGCTTCTTGTCTCAAGTAAATAACAACAGGACTAGAGAAAATGGCCTGAACTTGTACCAGGGGAAGTTTAGACTAGATACTAGGAAGAATTTCTTTACTAAGAGAGTAGTCAAGCACTGGAATGGGCTGCCAAGAGAAGTGGTGGAGTCATTATCCCCTCAGCTCTTTTCCAGCCATGACAATTCTGTGATTCTATGATAATAATTTCACCTGGCGGTTGTCTCCTGCCTGTCCAGACAGACAAACTAACTGTAGAGATTTTGATTTAAAAATTGACAGTGGAGTCATGTAAGCATTAAAATTAAGGTACTAGTGTCAGCTCTTGATCCTTCATTCAGCAGAAAACTACTGCAGTCAGCAGAAGAGTGGGATGAGAGCTCAGCACACAGGCTGCTGCTATTTGGTATTTGCTGAGTCTTCAAAAAGCTGTTTTATTCCCAGTAAAAGGAAGAAAGAAAAAGAAAGAAAAAGAAGGAAAAAAATATATATACATATAATGACTCATGGATCTGGCCTACTGCATCTTTTGGCAAAGTAAGCTTAAGCCTGTGTTTACTAGCATCATGAATATTTGGGCATTTGCAAGAACTACAGATTCCATGAGAATCCCCAGCACAGGCGTGACTTCATCTGAGAGCAGAACTTGCATGCTTGGATGGGGAACTTGAGTTTCTTTCACTTGATGGATTCACAGTGTATGAACCCTCAGAGGGACGGCTGCCCTGGGCTGTACACCACCAGGGACATATATTTCTCTACCTGGTGAAACACAAATGCCAGGCTACTCCCCAGTGACTTTTATTTCCAAGTGCCTGATCAGGCCAGGTGCTATTGACAGGAAAAAGACAATGTCTCCTCAAATACTTCTGCAGCCCAGATACAAACTGAGAAAGATTCATCCAGATGGCATTTTCCTTCTTCTTACTTTGAGTTCACCTACCAGCTTATCTACTGGGGGAGGCCCTAAATTTTAAATACAGATTTTCATGGGATTGGTGCCCCTTAGTCAGGTGGAAGATCCTACTTCAAAGCTTCACCTTTCCCTGCTATTTAAGACATTTTAAAAGGGAGTAAAATCTAATACTAGATCTGTCCTTAGCTGTTTTTTTTTTCAAAATTAGAGAGATAAAAAAATCTTTATGCATAGCTGCAGTATCAGAGTATCCCTGGCTATCTATTAATCTCTGTAACAAGAACACATTAAACATCCACTGGCAGTGTATCATCCTGCAGAATGAGTATCTGTCACATACTATCCTTTAACCTACTCCAAGGGGAGAAAAACACCTTGGAGTGTCTTCTAAAGTTTTGTTGATTGTTGCTGGAAGAGCAGGGCTTACAAATATACATGGTGCAAACATAGATTTCTGTGGCAGAGAAAGTGAGGTCAAAGGAAGCTGCCTTTCTCTGGAACAGAAGATCAGTAAAAGTTTGTCCTCAGGAATTTAATTCCATGGGGTTGGACCAACTTTGAGAAGTAACACCTCCTAAAACAGCTTTGTCAGAATGTGGCCCATCATGCAAGGGGAGCATACCTGCAGAATTTACAGTTTTCATGCTGTGCTTTTAAATTGCAAAAGCCATAAAATAGAGGAGCAGCAGAGAAGATTAATACCTTTAATATGACTACATAAAATTTATCAGTATAGGGTATGTTTCTTCAGTAAAAGACAGCAGTACAAGGTTTGCAAATTTTTCAGAAAGTCTTTTTGTCCCACCAGAAATCTCCTCTATCAAATTCAACTTCATCTAGCTGTTCTTCATTCATTAATTATCTCATCTAAGCACAAGATTGATACAATCTTTGTCCTATTACTATAGAAATACATCGTGAGGAAAAGATTATTATGTAGACTAGTCGCATCCACGTTACTGGTGTTGAGTCCTCTGAGGCTGTTGAAAAGAAGGAAGAGAGAATGGAATGATCAGGGTTTCTTCAGGACTCCTGGGGACGGCTTCAGAAAGGAGTAGAAATGAACCAGGAACGTTGTCTCTCTTTTAATTATTGTCATTGCAACACAAGTGGTTCATCTTCTGACATGGACACTGGCCAAACCAGTTCTAGAAGGTTAAATTCTGTCAGATGAGCTTAAAGTAGTCTTTGATTAGTTTTGGGGTTTTTGCTTGGGAATGGAGACATTCAGGACAGAACAGCAGCTCCCACATTCAGTTTCTTTGGACTTACTTTAACACATAAAGACCTGAAGGAGAAACTACTCTAAGAATACTTCCCTCTCACTTTTACTTCCAACACATAAATCAGAAATAAGGTAACAACACTGGGTAGGAAAGGCAACACTTTGCAGGTCACCTTGAAGTCAAGAGAGCAGTTACTTCAAATTTATAATTTAAATAAAAGTACCTCATAGGGCTTGCACTGCGTGGATTGCATCAAGTGGTCAGCTGCAGAGGAAAAAATCTCTTTAGAAACAACCAATGGCAAACCCTGACCCTGCCTGCCTTCAGTTTTCCCCAGGACTTGCCTTTGCCAGCACTCCCCAGAGCCCAATGCAGCCACCCTGGGGAAGGGGCACTCACAGTGAGTGCTGACACTTGGAAGGGGAACATAGAACTGGTGCACAGTTAGAGCATCACAAAAATAAATAAGGCTGAAAGTAAGAAACAGAATGGGTATTTCAATACAACTTTTCATTCAAAACCATGTCCTGGCCCACAGAATGACAGCCTGTTCAGGGCTGTGCCAAAAAACCTCAGAGGTCACAGTCTTGTGACCTGCACAGCACTTCCTTCCTCTCCCCAGCACTGCAGCCAGCCCACCAGCTGACTCAGCCTGTCGACCACCAAAAAGGTTTCCATCATTTGGTGCTCTGCAGGCCACAGTGCAAGAATCTGGCTGTAGTACACAGCTAAACAATTCTTCCTGCACTTAATTTCAAACAAATGGGAGAGGGAGGAAAGACTATCCACATCATTTCAAAAAGGGACTGCAGTAAACCAGACAGTGGGGATTACATCTATGGGAAGGCTGCTGCTTTAAACAATAATAGGATGTGAGGGGAAGGGAGATAGAATTTTGGCATCCCCACCAATGCAACCTACAGTGCAGTGGATTACCTGTTGTGTGGGTAGGGTTCCAGTAGTGAAGGTTGCACCTCTAGGTCCAAGACTGAAAGAGAAGATCACACTGTGGCATCCTGATATCATATTAGCAATGTTTTTGTAAATCTGTTACAGGTTGGCAAACTACAGAGTGTTTTTATTCATCACAAATAAATATTTTTGTGCCATTTATTATGCCTGTGAAAAAGTGACACAGAATTATTTCATACCTTTGGCTCACAGTTGGAATCATTTTTGCAATCTACTATTTTCCTTTTTATTGTTTTCAAAAAGCATTAAAACAAAGAGTATAAGAAATTGAAACAGAGGCTAGTTACTTTCATATCCTTTCTCCAAGGTTCAAAGAGGATTGTGATAAACATTTTAGATTTATCATTTTTAAAATATTGATCTTATGTACTGATACATGTCCAACCAATTTCAATTTCACCTGCAGAATAAAATCTTCAGAAATGAATGTTCATTACCCTTGTACCAGAAAACCATTTTATTTTCTTATAGAGGCAAAGTTTTAATTAAACCTGAGACACTGCAGAGAAAAGGAAGAGAGCTCTAAGAAAATGGAAGTTCTTCACAGGACTGTCAAGAAAACCTTAGATAAACTGAGGTTTCTTAATTACTAAATCAGCAGGTCAGCTGTAGAGCAATTGCACAGCATTACACTAATAATTTCAGATTAATAATTTGTGTGGATTAGCATCCAGAGTGCTAATAACTGCATCTGATCCACCAAGAAAGAGCAGGACAAAGATGTCTCTTATTCTACACGACAAGAGATGGGAGTTTTTGAGTTAAATAGTGGGAAGGACACCACATTACCTTTTGTGACTGCATTCAAATCCTAGGTCAATGTTGCACCCCACAGAAACTGTATTTATTCAGCACGGTGCAGATAATCCATGATCTCTGGTTCTGCTTGCTTCAACATCCCAGTTTTAAATTGGTATTAGCAATTATGAACCATATTACAATTAAATATGTGGTTTCAGATAAGGGAAAAAAAAAGAAAACAATTCTCTGCTTCAAATATTCAACAAGAGGTTTTAAGTGCTCAAAGCAGCAAAATGAAGTTATAAAAAATACGCTGCTATCTTTTTGCAACACCCTGAGAGAAGAAACCTTATCTATTCCTAAGAGATAAACATTAAATGAAAATGCAATTATAGACAAAGAAGATTCTTTCAAACCACTAAAACTGTATTTACAGCAATTTAAATAGTTTCAGCGCCACTGGATTTAAACAGCTGAAATTACTGCAAGCTAGCTGCTCTTTCTTCAACTTCTTAGTGGCTTTCAAAGATGATCTTAATTTAATACATTAAGTGATTCTCAGGGTAAGTAGGAGTATGTTTGGTTTGAAATTTTTTTATTGGTTTTCTTTTAAATATACACAGCCTTTCCCAATTAGGGAGAAGTCTCCTATTAGAAAACAAAGCTGAAATTTCTTCGTGCTTTCAACACAAATTTGAATTCCTTTAGCCTTTAATAAAACTGAATTTAGCAGCAAATGATTTAATTTGAGAGACATGCAAATTATGTATTTTCCCATCTAGATATTATTGGGTGGATCTTAAATAGCTAATGTTCATGCCTAATGATATTGCAGAATCCTATCCTGAAAGATCACTAAAAGCTTTAAATGGGCTACATAATTAGATGAACAAAGCCATGTCCTCAGTGCAGAGGATTTTGAAAGAAACTGCAGCAACTAAAGCATGCCAGACAATCAGATCTTCTCTCAGGAGTCTGAGCTTTTTGGGTTCAGGAAGGATTGACTAGATGCCTCCACTTGACTGTATGAACATGTGTTTCAAGTGTGACCCTGCAAGTCCTCAACTTCTGGATTTGTTTAAAACATTCTTGCTTGCATGCTAGGACAGCTTTTCTAAAGAAAAGCTGGATGCTGTTTCATTAATTTTATGCCACAATTTTTATCATGCCTGCCAAGGCCTAAGAACCTTACAACTTCTTCTCAGAATACAGCAAAGACCTTATACAAGCCACCCTGCCAGAGGCATATTGTACATGAAATTTCTGCTTCTAAAGCAAAGCAGATCACATTTCATCCTGATGCGTACCAATGGTTCCTATGTATTTGCCATGGTTATTCTGAACTTCTGTTCTCTCCTCCAGACCATTAAGTAATTAATTCTGTGACCCTGGCAACACTTGCAGTCACATTCTTCACACCTGCACCCTGGTCCAGTCAGCACCAGATTCAGAAGGTCACTCTGAAGTGCAACTGAGAACATCCCCTGGCTTCTTAATGTACAGAAAAACCTGTTACAGATGAATGAAAATGAAAGTCATTTCAGTCACCTGTTGCTGAATTTGTGCAACAAATAATCTCAAGCATTCTTGAAAGGCTGGCTGGGTATTTTGCAGGGGCAGAGAGGGCTGTTACATTGGTGTCTAGCAGGTAATTGTGTGTGAATATAAAGTCTACGTATTTTCATATCATCTAGAGCACTCCCCTTACAAATTCTGTTGAAATTTAACCAATCTATCAGCTTTTTATGTTTTTCCTTACACTCACCTTCATCTCTTTCCTGAAACTCACCATTTAAATTTGTGTAATTAAATTAAACTATAAAATTAATCCATGAAGCAGTAAATGCACTATATTTAGTGGGTAAGGGTGCAATCCAATTACTTAGCCAAACTTATCTGATGTTTGAGAACTGTAATGAATGACAAAATAACCATCAGACATGGGCTTGCTACAAATAGATTTTTTAACTATAGCCTATTTATATGCACAGTATAACAGCTGCAGTCTTCCAGAATGACTTGCAGAACAACTTGTAGAATGTGTTAAGAAACAGTCAAATAAAGTATAATCTGAACATTAATTACAGCTAAGTGAACAGATCCCTGAAGCACTTTAGCATATAAATGAAGGTCAGTGGACTTCAGGCAGAAATGGAGAACATAAATTGAAGACAACCCTAACTTCACATTTACAGTGCCAAGAAACAAAACATACAAGCAGAACAGATCGTGAGCTGTAGTATCTGCTTCTAAGATAAGACAGAGGAACATACCTGCCAACAGTTCCTGATCTTATTTTCCCTTTCCTTTACAAAGAATAATGTGATCTCAAGTCCTCATCCTGATAATTTCAAAGAAAAAAGAGGAGGAGGACACCACGTTTTAGAGCTCATTATTCACTCTCCTGGCAAGAAGCTGGATGACAGACATTTCCCACTTGGAATGGTAGAATATGCTCCACTCTGCCATGCAACACGCCACAGAAGAAGGGAAGATGGAGTAATAAAACTATCGTATGGATTTATATCTTACAGCAACAAATTTTGTTAGAGTAAAGGAATATTATTTCATGGAATACCTTCTCCCACAAGCAGCACATTAAATTTGGCACATGGAGACGGTGAGAAATATGTTTGTCCAGCTGACATCACTGCAAGCAGAAACTAAGCACAATGATCATTAGATCAGACACACAATCCAAAAATAAAGCCCAGAATTTTCAGTGAAGTACTGAGGTGGCAACTTTATCCCTTGATATGCTGAAATAGGTACTTAAAACGTAAGGAAAATTCTACTTCTCTTTGCTTATATGAACCCATTTGATACAATTTCTAATGCAGTATGGTTTACAGACAATGTAACCTTATATCATTATATTATTCCATTCTCCGCCCCATGTATGATGAAGTATGTGTGACTAGTTGAAATGGGACACAGGGATTTTTTCTGAGTAATTTATACCAGGACATGATACACGTTTCTTGAGACTTGTATTGCCCAATGATGGTTGTAAATTGGAACACTGTGATAGAAATCAGATGTCAAGGAACTATGTAAATATGAGAAGAATATACATTTTAGTTTATTTTTGTTCAAATTTGTAAACCCAGCTATAGATTAAACAACAGAATAAAAAGTAGTGGTAAAAACAAATGCAGACCCTGAGAAACGCACTTTTCAGTATGTGCAAAGAAGCAAATCTACAGAAACCGTGATACGAAACACACTTTGTGTTAAAGATGCTTTAACATACCCTTTTTTTAGCTTTGATAAAGAAGAAATGAAATTGCATTCCTAAACACATGAACTAGCTTTCTTTTCTGACAACTACTGCTGAATAAAGGCAATCATGTAATCAGGAATTTGTCCAAAATTTCCACTTACCTACCTGTTAAATGACTTAGAATTGTATTTCTGCACAATGAAATTCAAGATAAATTATATATTACAGCATGATACGCTGTTGGTATAAGTACTGATAATAGTTGAGAAACTCTATAAAGAAAAATCATTCTTTGATTTATTGAAGATTTATGTCTGCCAGCCCCAAAAGATTTTTATCATTTTATTAACAATCATTTTGGAAGAATTTTACTGATGTAATATACTTGACAGTGTATTGCTTTTTGCTTTGCCAAATCATAAATACTTACGATCATCATTGTAACTACATTTACAATAAAGCTACAGTGGCAAAGTTCAAAGCCTTTAAGGTCTCAGAAGCCTAGGGGATTCCTAGGCTGATGAAACTGTAAAAAAAACTATAGAACAATGGTATTAAAAAAACAAGAACTAATTATTTCTGTGCTTTGAAGAACACATTAACAAAGCAAACCAAGTTCTTGAGACTGATTCTTTTAAAGACCATGCCAACTGTGGTCAGCTTATCATTTTCACCATCTCTCCCTACACCTTGTTCTCACAAAGCAACAATGCAATGTGTAAAACACTAACCAGTCAGCCCACAGTTCTGCAGTTGGTTCAGTGTTTCTCAAGAACACTGAAACACACAATCTCTGCTAGATATTCTGCAACATTATTGTGTAACCATCACTCTCAGCTGCTGCTATCACACATTTTTTAGTTTAACACCTTTGTCAGTATTTCAGTGTGATTTAGCAGACCAAGTTCTTGCCCCCTTTTACCTCAGCTCCAACCTGACCAATTTAGATTTCACTGCTTTTAACATTTCCCCTCAACTCCATACAACATTTAACAACATTAGCTCTGTCCACCATCTAAAATCTTACTGTCAGATCTTCCTCCACATTGCTCCTCTGTGTGGGAAGCTCTGAATCTGTGTTGAACATCCAACCCACATGCCCTTAGACATGCAGTTTTCCAATAGACCTGCATAGAAAAGTATTTTTTAGCACTATGCACTCATCTTTTGGGCCACAGACTCCCTAAGACAAGAACTATCTTGGTAATCCTCCTCTTGTACCAGGTTAAGCATACAGTCTGCACCTAACAAATGCAGATGATCAGTGGGCTGGAGCACCTCTCCTATGAAGACAGGCTGAGAAATTTGGGTTTGTTCAGCCTGGAGAAAGGAAGGCCTCAGGAAAACCCTGTAGTGGCTTTCCAGTAGCTGAAGGGGGCCTAGAGGAAAGCTAGAGGGGTACTTCATATGAGGGCATGCAGTCACAGGACAAGGGGGAATGTTTTCACACTGAAAGGTGGTAGGTTTAGGTCAGGTATTAGGAAGAAATTCTTCACCATGAGGGTGGTGAGACACTGGAACAGGTTGCTTAGAGAAGTTGTGGATGCCCCACACCTAAAAGTGTTCAAGGCCAGGCAGAATGGGGCTTTGAGCAACCTGGTCTGGTGGAAGGTGGCCCTGAGCATCCAGGAGAGGTTAAGGTCCCTTCCAACCCAAAGCACTCTATGATTCTGTGACTACAGCTCTTTGACTAATTCTATAGTGAATAGCTGTTGGTTTGTTTCTTTTAAAACCAATCCTTGACATTTGGCATTAGCATTTCCAGCACCTACTTACTCATAATGAAATGTACAATATAGTTTCTTTCCTTCTTCCCCTTCAATATTTTTTTACTTCATGCCTCAGGCAAGTATCCCATCTGCTAAACCCAGGACTAGCCTTTAGATGCTCTTGCATATTAGAATGCAAGAAGGATCCAGTGTAATGCTAGAATATCACTTTTTCAATGTGGAGAAAAAAAGCTTTCACAACTATTCTGTAAATCCTGTGTGTATTTGTAAATTATTGCTGAAATAAAATCCCACAGTAATTCTTTAAACTGCTGTGTGGGAGTAGAGACAAAGGAATGGGTGGGAAGAAAATAAATTACAGTCTATCTGCTTATACTCACATCATCAAAAGGACTACAAAACTGTGTGCTCAGATAAATTTGCTGGCCAGTTCGTTTTTAACGTCTGGTCTCACAGTTTATTTGTCTGCAGTTTAAGAAGCAGAGAGAAGTTAAAATCCAACCAATTGCTCCAAAGAGCAGTACACATAGCAATGGTTTAACAAATAGCTTTGAGCTGATACTAGACTGCATTCCAAAAGAGAAAGAGGCTGGGATAGACAGCCGGATGCCATCCATATGCTGGTATCTATGCCCAGGCTTGGGTGGAAGGCAGAAAGCACACTGCCTGAGCTTACATCAAGAGAATGGAACATGTATAGCAGGATGAGAACAGCACCCAGTTCCTCAAACTCCACTTGGCCCTAGAGAGGGAGGGAACCTAGATGTCCTTGTCACTGTCACCTAGGACATCACCAGTCGAGTGACATAAAGCTGAACAGGCATGTTCTAAGAAGGTCCTGCTCCCTCTGGAGAACAGTTGTTGATGGTAACTAAAGATAATACAGTTTTCCTTTGTATTGCAATAGCACATTTGCCCTGATAGCTACTGTCTCTTATCTGACAAAAGGAGGACCTGGTGGTTTGCTGGTACCTAGTGGAGCCAACCCTTGGTTCTGCCCTGGCATCACCAAGCTGAGAAAGAGCAATGTCAGGTGTCTCCATGATCAGCACAGACTTCTACCATCCTGGCCCTCCCCCACTCTCAGCTGCCTGTTTATTGATAGGGTATAGTCATTTTTAAAACATTTGAATATGCAGAGGTCCCATTACGTTGGTGAACTTCACCTGATGCCTTCCAGCAGATTTTTATCAGGACAATAATTTTTAAAAATATGTAAGCTGTTTTAAATTTTTCTTCCACATATACACATATAACTTGTTCCACCAGTATTCCAAACAGATACTCTCAGTTCTACAATGCTTTTTAACTGTTGCCCCTTAATGACATCAACCCCATATGTACAAACCACTTATATGATGGGGTTTTTTTCATACTAGATACTGAGGCTTCCAAAAATGCCTACTTTAGGATGCATAAGTCAGAGTCAGAAAGCAAACTATTGCCAGGTTCTCCCTAGCAGAATTACAGGTTTTCAGTCAGCTCTTGGGTTTTAAATAGGAAATTCAAGTTTTAGATTTGCCATGCTCTATACCACAGAATTTACCATGCACTTTAAACTTAAAATTTGGTAGGCTTTCAGGCAGTTATAAAGACCAAAATGGTCAAGTTACAAAGAAACATGTTCCTCCATACCAGTTTCATACTATTTTGAATGTTTTCATAATGACAAGACCTCTGTTTAGGAATGATGGCAATATTGACACTCCGACAAGGCACACTATAAAAAACACCCTTCAAGTAATAGCACAAAGTCCTGTTACTAATAAAAGAAACACACACACAATACTACTTCTTTCAGCAAATATTGATACAAAAATTTCAAACAAAATAAAATATTTCCTAACAATGCCAATGTTCCTTCTTTACCCTTTCTAGTGTTTTGTTTGTTTGTTTCACCATTTCTCTTTCTTCATCTTCTTTCCCAGGAGCCCACTATCATGAAGTAATAGGCTGGCACTTTCAAATTATCTTCATTATTATCTCTTAAATTCTTTAAAATTCTCGTAAATTCTAACAGTGACAAGCATCAGCTCACAGTCACAGGCGAGTGGCTCACAGAAGTGCACTTACAAACTCTTCAACATTTTGGAACAAATAGCAAAACAATCCACATGGAGAAAATGTGATAATGGAGCCATAGCGTGATGGCCATAACCAGGCTCTTAAAACATTTCTACTCAAAGCTCTATTGTATGCATGATTTAGTTTGAGCATAAGGATATCTGGAAGCCACATCAAAGGGCTAATGGATAGACATTTTGTTAACATATGTAGAACGGATGCCAGGCCATAAAACAACATTGTACTGAGTATTACACGTCTTCAGAAGGCTTTTTTTTTTTCCATGAGATTGTTTTTTTTGTTGTTTCATTTTGGGTTTTTTTTCTACAAATTATTTCTTCCAGTATGTGCATGAATGTCTAACAGGCTCGGAAGTCTGGATAATTTTCAAACAATTTTCATGTCCTCTTGTTCACTGAAGCTTTGCCCAGTACCAAAAATTCTGAGAGCGCGCTCATTTTTGAAATGGAGAAAGGCAGAAATATAAAAATAAAAGTTACTATTTCCTTTGTGAAGCAGGTTCTGTTGCACCAATCATGGATCGGTAAAAAACTTCACAACTTGCTACCTTAGCAACGCTGTTTCTCAGGTCATTCCTAGAACTGCTGCTTTCAAAGTGCCGTCCAAACTTGGCCCAGAGCTACAGCACATTCTTCAATGGTTATTTATGCCTCTGGTGTTCAAAATAGAGTCACTTTTCAAATGGTACATTTTGTAGATATGGCACTCCATAAAAACAGGAGGCAAAAAAGCTGTGTAGAGTGAATTCCTGGAACAGCTCTTTAGGATTCCAAAGAAGTCACTTATGAGCTTCTCTGTTTGTGCTCTATGGTATGTATGCTAGACCACAGAATAATGAGCAACCATTAAATTTATATACTTTGTAGGGCACTTAGGAAACCACCTTAGTTCCTCCACCACATAGTAACTGTAAGATAAATAGAACAGCAATGCACACCAAGAAATACACAGTATGGAAGGACGCTGCAAGTCAGCATTACAGAAAAGTTATGCCTTAGCCACTTTGATACCTTTTTCAGTTAATGAAGTTATTTGTGGTTCAGTCTTTGGCACATTAGGTACATTGAAGCCAGACTAACAAGCAACAGCCTCTATTTATAGCATTTACCCAGAGATGGGAACAGTTGTTTCTGCACTTTAAGACCAATCATGTTACATCTGTATTAAAATGAGAAGACAAACATATTTTACTGCCAGCTATGCCTGTATTTCAAATGAAAATCACATTAGTTAACTTGTAAATTTCTCAGTCAGTCAGTCTCCAGTGTCAGCTTACATAGGTTAAATAAAACATTTCACAAAGGATGCTAACAGCACAGTCCCAGGTTTGACAGTGTACTTCAAAAACTCCTCCAAAATGAAAGCCAGGAAGGGACTGCAATTCTGCTAACCCGCAACAGCTTGGACCTCAGCAGGTTCTGCTACCATACCTTTTTTGTTTCACAAATTCAACTGTCAGAAGTCACGCAGGCTAAAATATGTTAAGTCTCACAACCCACAGGTTTTCCAATCTCACTGATGTCTTAAGCACGATGAGCATGGGATCCCAAACTTAAAACGGCTGCCAGGGCATCAACTCAGGGCATGTTACAGAATCACAGAATCATCCAGGTTGGAAAGGACCTCTGAGATCATCAAGTCCAACCCTTGATCCACTGTCACTGTGGTTCCCAGACCATGGCACTGAGTGCCACATTCAGTCTCTTCTTAAAAACCTCCAGGGACAGAAAATCCACCAACTCCCTGGGCAGCCCATTCCAATGCCTGATCACCCTCTCTGTAAAGAGTTTTTTCCTAATATCCAACCTAAACCTCCCCTGGCAGAGCTTAAGTCCATGCCCTCTTGTCTTACTGATAGCTGCCTGGGAGAAGAGACCGACCCCCACCTGGCTACACCCTCCTTTCAGGGAGTTGTAGAGAGTGATGAGGTCTCCCCTGAGCCTCCTCTTCTCCAGACTGAACAGCACCAGCTCCCTCAGCCCTTCCTCACAGGACTTGTGCTGGAGTCCCTTCACAGCCTCCTTGCTCTCTCTGGACCTGCTCCAGTCCCTTCACAGCCTCCTTGCTCTCTCTGGACCTGCTCCAGCACCTCAATCTCCTTCCTGAACTGAGGGGCCCAGAACTGGACACAGTACTCAAGGTGTGGCCTCACCAGCGCTGAGTACAGGGGAAGAATCACTTCTCTGGACCTGCTGGCCACACTGCTCCTGATACAGGCCAGGTTCTTGGCCACCTGGGCACACTGCTGGCTCATGTTCATCTTCCTGTCAATCCAAACCCCCAGGTCCCTCTCTGTCTGGCTGCTCTCAGCCACTCTGTCCCCAGCCTGGAGCTCCCCATGGGGTTGTTGTAGCCAAAGTGCAGGACCCGGCACTTGCCCGTGTTGAACCTCATCCCATTGGAATCAGCCCAACTCTCCAGTCTGTCCAGTCTGTTTGGTCTCATTGTTTCCTATAAGAAGAAATTATAGATCTTGAACTCATTATCTTATAGGCAGAGGCTCATCTCTTCTACGCACCTACAGGCATTCAGGCCTTAGCAAGCACTAAAAGAGACCCTTGGGACTGTCAGAGGGGATGGTGGATCTCTCTGCTCAGACCATGCATGGTCATGCCAGCTATGACATTATCATGGGTCCTCTCTGGGAGAGCAGCCCTTCCTTGACTTAGAAGCAAGATAATACAAAAACAGAACAGAAATATTGGTGAGACCCTGAACTTCACTGACAGCACCACCTGAAAACTTGGTAATGCAAAGTTGCAACTTGGAGTAGATTTCAAGGCATGTTTTTCTTAGTTGAAGCAATTGATGCTGAAGTATTTGCCTCCTGCTTCTGCCTGCAGAAGGATAAAGGATAAAACAGAACAGAAACCAGAGGTATCAGTGGGTTAACTTTTTAAAAGAGCCTCTGTGCCTTGGTTGCAGAGCTGCCTCAAAAAGCAACAGGACATCTGCACCCATGTCACATCATTGCTCATGAAGGTGAATGAATCCATGAGAGCTTCACAAAGCAGTAATTACATTTCTTCTACTGTTTTAAGTTATTGAGCAATGTAAATATGTTGAAGTTAAACACAAGTTTCCAAGTTTGACAATTCTGTGTATCAATTTTGGTGATACCAAACATCTCTTGCAACAGCAAAACAAAGTATATCTTACAAGACTTTAAGCTACAGCAAAATTTCCTAGAAGTAGGTCAGAAATATTTCAACTGCTTTTTTTTTTTTGCTTTCTTTAACATTTTTCTAGTTTTACTTTTTTCCCTCTCCTTTGCTGTATGAAAGAATCCACAAAAAAACAAACTTGGGAAAGTCACCTAAAGAGAAAGAACTGAACTGGATATGCTACAAAAGTGGTCAAAAGAAGAAAACACAAACAAAAACAAACAAAACCCCCACAAACAGGTAAGAAAAACCCAATGCATTGTTTTCTCCTTCAGATTTTAATAATAATATTCAACATTGCTTGCAAGACATAAAATTTTCAGACTAATAAAATTTCAGTTTTTGGTGATTGAATAAACATGCTAAAATCTTGCAGGATAAAATTAATGAATTATTTATGAATCAAGCAGTATATCAAATTCTGGTCAATATACAGACAAACACAAATGTCCCTAACATGTGATGACACCTAGAACTGTATCACTTCTTACCATATTTCTTCAGTATCCTATGGTGACCCTCATTTTCAAGTAAGTTCCAGTCTTTTTAAGTTATAATTTGCTACAATGCCCATGACTGGTTGTTTCAGGGACTTCAGACTAATTTAAAACTGTTTTGCTTTAGACCTTTGTAGAAGCAATACCACCCGCTGCTGATTTCTCACCCAGAGTTTAGAGATCCAGATTTGCTTTTGTTGCAATTCAAATCTTAAATTGAGATTTTGGCCTGTGGAAATGGCACCTTTCTATTCCCCTAGATTTGTGCTGCATTTTGAAACACTTTGGCATAAAAGGCACTGTGAGAGTTTGGGTCTGCAATGTATTTTATTGCCTAAATAGCTAAAAGGTTCCCGTTTTTACCGGAGTAACGCAGTGGAATGAGTGTGGTGAAGGACCCATTAAGGCTCCAAAAGGAACTGAGTACTAAAAAAACCTAAACATTCACTTGTTTTATTTTTCTGTTTCTTGGTTACATTTTCAAAGTGTGTCCACTACCACTCCCATTAACATCAGCAGGGGGCTTGTAAATAAGTCTTTACCCAGAGTTTCTAAAAAACTGAGCTGCTCACTAGAAGTGAAGAGACCTCAATCCATTTCAGTACTTACAGAAACAGCAGGACAGTAAGGAGGAAAGCAAGTACAGGCAAGGACCTTAACACATCTTTGGTGGGTACATTTGGGTGCTTCATAATCTGAGTTGAAGGGTCCAGTTTTGAAATACACCAAATACAGTTCAGATAAGATAGCCTACTTCCTGCCTAGAATCATTGCTAAAAATTCAGATGACACAAAAATACCTATTTTATGTATTCTAAGAGCTATGCCTGGTTTAAAGGTAGTTATTCTTACTTTCATTAAAGGCAGAAAACTAGAATGCTTAAAAAAAATTGTGGCTCAGTAGATGTACCCCAGCAGCAATTTCTAGTGCTGCTGTCATTGAGGTAGCATCAAAATTTTCATAATGAACCACACTGCCTGAAAATTCATTCCATGTTATAAGGTGACAGAGAAGACCTCATGCCTGGCATAAATCCTTCAGCATCAGAAATTTAGTCTGTATGATTTTTGGCTAAGAACTTGGAAGATAAGAGAAAGAAAGAAGAAAAGTCATAAACAGGAGATGAACTATTTAGGATTAACTGTTCAAACAGAATCTGCAGACACTTTTAGTGCAGATGATTCATTTTTCTGAACTACCACACACAACTCCTGCTAAATGCAGCAATGATTTGATTGAAAAAAACCCAAGACAACCACAATATCTTCAAAAAGCTAACCTGACATTCTGCATTTACTGTCACAGTTGGGGAAAAAGTAAGCCAACAATTTTATTTCTGGACAACAGAACCTGGATGACTTACCTGATTAAGAAACCACTTGAAGATTATTAACAGAAAAATAAGCAAACCCCAGGCACAAACCATTATGGCAACTTATAAGTTATTACCTCTTATTTAAAGCAATAACTATTCATTGCAGTGCTAGGATTTCAGTTCTGCTTACGTACATGCTTCCTTGTAAGCCTATGCAGATGGTACTATTTAAAGTGAGCTTTATGCCAGGGAAACAAAAAGGAGGAGGTTAAACTGTATACAGTTTAGCTGAATTTCCTGTTCTTAGAACAGAGTAATTCCTAAAGTTTTATAAAATATATCCTAGTACCTTAGAACTGAGCCTGGTGATTTCAAACCTACTTCCTGAAAAAGACTGAAAACTCAAGGGACACCTGAAATGTATAGAAGAGTGGGTGAGTAAGAGTAATTTCTTTGAGGTTTGTGATTTCATATTTTTAAATTTTAAAAAAGCTTCTTTGTGTATATTCTAACTTACCTGCTCTGGGTACTTGCTTCCAACTATCTCTGCCACTGTGTTAAAGGAAGGAGAGTCTGGGTAGGTCTTAGCCCCCATCTTCAGATGCACAACGATCTTGGTGCCTCGGAAAGACATCCTTGACATCATTTCAGCATCCTCCACAGAGATGCAAGCAGTGGGAATTCGGGGCACATTAGGCTGGTAATCCTGCCACCCAGTATGTGGGCTGTGAAAACAAAAATAAAAACACAGTGTTAACAACTTAGCTCCCTAAGCTATTATTATTACAAAACTTTAAAAAGAATACTTTCACCAGCATCCCCAGCAGACTCTCAAAAAGGATATATTTCCTATTTTTAAATATACCTTTTGGTAAAATACATCAAAAGTGTTTTCATACTATTCCTCATGTCTGGAGAGCTATTCTGTGCCAGCTCTATTTTGGTCATTGCCATGCCTTGACATTACAGTAGTAATGCTTTATTCACTACTTTATCAGGAACAAAATCAATGAAAAGCCAGTTAGTGAACAGTTCATAAGAAGTGCATGTTTTTCCCTGTCATTAGAAATGAAATTAAAATTCACTAGTTCAACCATTCCAACATCAGACTGGAGATCAAATTTGAAGAGCACTAATGTGAGACACACCAGGAAAAATAAGACAATGAGACTGTAAAATAAAATCCAAAAAAACACCCCAAAAATCTGCAAGCACATTAAAATCCATTAAAAAAATCCACATCCGCACATTAATTTCTTTTAGTATATTAAAGATTTCAACCACTACCTGTAGACAAAAGAGAACTAAAACCAAACCAAACCAAAACCCCAAACAAAAAAGCAAACAATTAACTTTACACAAATTATGCAGAGAAAAACTAAAATATGCCCTACTAGATGTAAGGTGTCTTCCATTTAGAAATAGTGATGCCTTCTGGAGATGAAAAAAGGGGAACAAAATAAAATAAAAATAACCACAAAGTTCCTCTGATATTTAGAGTGTGATATGGAGTGATGACTTCTTTCCTCTCTGAAAGCTGTGGAGGGTTTCAGGACCACTTGAAGCAAATATTTTCCCTTCAGAGGCTCCTTGTACCAGTTTTGCATGCAGAGCTAACTGGAGGAGTGATTCCAGATCTGACATCACATGATCGTTATAAGGTAATGGACAAGTTCCTTAACAAATTCCTTCAGGTTTTTTTAACATTTGGCCATTATTTACCTACTTACCATTTTCTGGTGCTTTGGATATATCTTTCACAAGTACTGAGAAATTCAGCTGCATCTGAAGTCAATGCTTTTAAAGTGAAGTTGTATATAAAGCCATTTACAATGGAAAAAACATGGTGGGAAAAGAGAGAAATCAGGATCTAAATGTATGCCCGAATTCACACATACTTCTGATACTAAATCATTCATTACCTTCATTTCCCACTTCTAAAACTGAAATAATACTACTCCTCATTTCAGAGACAGAAAAAAAAATGGAATAAAAATGCTTTTTGTTTCAGGAAGACAGATTCAATGAGTGTTCTGATACAAAAATAATGATAGGAAATAGACTGGTATACAATTACATGTTCTAAATCCTAAAATAAGATCAGAACTGCACATTGAAATATTAGGGTAAAACTGAATAAGTAACTCTCCAGTACTTCTCTAGGCCATCCTCTTCCATAAATCTCTAAACTGAAATAATATATCTGTAATGCTCTATTTCAGGTCTACTTTGTAATTCTCACATTTCAGTTGCTACTCCAGAAGTGTTTTAAATATACATAAAATATTCAGCCACCTAGAGGCTTCTTCAGTATTCTTATGAATATGCCATCTGTCAATTTGTCTCAGTTACTAAATTTGACTAAATTCTACTAAATTAGCAAAATGCCAGTTTCTGAAAGAAATATCTGAAGGTAAATAGTATCCTTACCTACATGTTACTCTAAAGTTAAATCATGTTTACCTACATGTTACCCTATGAAGAAGGGCTAGAATTCAAGCTTTCAAACCAGATTACAGGCATTTTTATATATAGGTATATAAATATAATAAATATACAGATATATTTTCACACCATTCATACATATATTAATCACAGAACAGTTGAGCTTAGCAGGGACCTCTGGAGCTCATTTGGTCCAACTCCCTGTTAAAGGTGGTTGTCCAGAACCATGTCCAACACATAAAAATCTTCACCTATGAGCCTACTTTGTGTAGTAGATAGATATTTTTATAGACTTAAACAATTTTTTTAAAAATGTATATATATTTAAACAATTGTTTTTAAAATTCTATATGTATATGTATAAACATACACTTGAAAATTAAATACTAAAAATCAGTTACAGAGGTCTTATGGGAGCTGTTTCAGAGTACAGGAACATCTGTTTACTAGGTGGGAATGGATTAGGAAATTATTGCTCCCTGTTTTTATGGCTGAACTTCACACAAATGCTGATGACCTGTCTCCTCATCAGCTTCGCAAGTTGGGTGACCCATAGCACACCATGAGTATGAGCCCAGGTACTCAGAATCTCTTCTACCACATAACCCTCCCCAAGTGGCAAAAACTCATGAAGGCCTATAAATTCAGATCTTATGTATTTTTTTCTTACCCTTTGACCCTGAAAATAAAAGAGGACTTCTGCACCCCCTTCTTTCAAACTGCAACCATTTGCTGCATATGGTTAATGTTTCTTGGAGTGTTTGGGGATAAAGGTAGGACCATTAACTGAGAGACTTTCCAAAAACAAAATAAACACCACAATGAAAAAAATGAAACAAAAAACCAACAACAAAGAAAAAAAACAACAACAAAAAAAACCAAAAAACCCAAACCTGAAAATTTCATGTATGAGTGTTCCAAAAACTTTCTACATTCAACAACCAAAAAGAAACAGTTTCTGCTAATTTTAAACGAACTCATTCACCTGTGTTTTCTGGCAAGGTTATGTCTTAGTACTAACATGCATTGTACACTGAAATGCAGTAACTCAAGTTTTATCACCACCTCTATTGATTTCGCTCCCCTTATTTCCCAGGTGCTCAACAAAAGAAGCCCCTAAAACTGAATTGAAGTCATCCAGTAGGCTTTCCATTTCTATGCTTGAACTACTATTTCACTGAGATTCTAATGGTAAACCAAACTACCCCAACTGTTCAGATGATAACAGGACCTGAAGGGAATGGATGACTGTCCAAATCATTGCTACAAAAAGAGAAATGGACACTAAGCAGTACCAATACAAAGTCACAAGGCAGTATCAGAGTCCTGTGTATTCCTAGTGCTACAGGATGAATTCACATAGAAAATATTTGGGGAAGCATCTTGGGATACATCTGACTAAAGTTTATAAGCATGCAAAAGATGCTATGTGTCAAGTGTGTCTACATAATAAATTACTTAATAAAGTATGAAAGAGTACATTAAAAAATTCTAAGTAAATAAGCTCCTTTTATGCAGAGATCACTGGAAAGGCTGCTGACCATACTGCAAGACCTGAGCAATAACTAACCAAACAAAATGGAAAAGAAATTGCTATCAGACTCTGTGTGTAGCAGGCAAAGAGAAGTAGTCCTGAGCTTGGATCAAAACATGAGGATGTGGTTCAGCAGAAGGAATTTTGGCACTGTTGGGCGAGGAAGACTTTTCTTTCATTGTGTCTGAACAAATATTTGTGGATATTCTTTCTAAAGAAAAATAAATTTACTCAAGAAATTAAAAGATATATATCTGATTTCCATTTATCCTGCTCCTGGGATAAAAAAAAAAAGCAAAGCATCACAAAACCAAGAAGGGAGATCACAGAGCAACAGCAACCCTGATTCCTACAGACAACCCTGATTCCTACAGACAACCAAGGTGCACCTCCATTGTGTCCTGCTGTGTCACCTGGAGTCATGTCAACTGCTGCTGCTTCAAACCCAAACTCCCTCTGAAAAAACTATTGCCACCTGGCAAAGCCTGAATTCATTTTGCAAAACTTTACAACATACTTTGGTGTTTAGTAGAGGAGTGCAGGTTCTATTGTTTGTTTGCTTGTTTAGTTAACAAAAACATCTGTTCTTCATGTTTGAGACCTACTGGATCACATTATCTCCATACTTAAACTACTTTTAAAATTGAGCACATCTACCTAGATGTGCCTATATAAACCTATTAATGTCAATTAAAAATCATCATTCAATCTCAAGATTTATCTTCAGACAAGCTTCAGATAAATAAATAGTTGGGGTTTACTTTTGATAAACCCCTAGATTTCACATCTTAGAAAGTAGTTAAGAGAAGTATCAATAGATGAATAACAAAGCAGTTAAAAATGGTCATTGTTGAAAATGGTCATCAACTTGACTAGTAAGAAATACATGTGGCTCACATCTTACAGGAAAATATAAAGGAAGCATAAAGAAGTCAAAAGGTAGCTAGTTAATTAGTTTGCCTTCTGAGTAAATCAATCAAATAGAGGAAACTAGAAGGCATGGGTGAAAAGAAATGCTACCAGTGTCAGGTCAGTTCTGGCTCTTGTTACTGTGGTAGATGACCTGGTATGCTTCATTACTTCTTTCCTGGACTAACAATCTTTATCACTAAAATAAGCTAAAATGCCCAAGGACAAGTAAACTATCCAAGAACCAGTGCTTCAAGCTAAACTGGATGTTCTGATATAAAACACATCTTAAGTTGAAGCCTCAGGCAAAGACAGCAACCTATTAAAGGGAGAAGTTAGTATGACATTACAAGAACTATAACATGACTAAAGGAAAACAACAACAACAAAACTTGATTATACAAAATCCTTTGAAGACTATTTTGGTCATAATGTCTATACACACACTCCCAATGCACAATTCTTCACACCACCCTCACAGGGTTTGGGAAATACAAAACATTGTGTAAGTATCCTTACTCACTCATACTAATACTAATTTCATACATGATCTGTTCTTTACAGGACCCATGCCATATTCACTATGCCAAACACACTGATACTAAACACTCATATCAGGTCAGCTGGATTGTTATGATTGACTTAAAACATGAAATAAATCCTGAATAGAACCATGACTGTATTATTGACTAGCTATACCTATGGCAAGAGCACAGCCTTAACTCTGGATAATGAGGTCACATCATCCTCATACCTTCATTCTGTTTCTTCACTTATATATTCCACATATCACAAAAAACCTCCCAAACCTCCACATACAAAGCTTTATACTCTAAAAGAGTGATGGAACCTCCAAAACAAAAGAGCAACTGTACATCTTGATCTCAAGGCTATGGAGAAGAGCTACTCAGGAGTACCTCACTCCTGTATTTTTCTCTTCATCAAAAGCAGCATGGGAAAGACTGAACTCCATTCAAGTAAATACTCTTTTTCCAGAACCACAAAGTCCTTGCAAGAGAAAACTTATTCTTTTACACACTCAGACTGTGTACATTCTCTCAAGATTCTAACCATTAGCTGGATAGAGCCAAAGTGTAAAAGAATTAGTCAAAATGTCAAAAGTATTGTTAATCTTCTCAGAAGTATTATGCCTTTACAAATAAAATCAAGACTATTCTCTATTTACAGCCACTTGGCAAAACACAGAAGAAATAAATTCAGTCTAATTTTGTGTTTCTGTCACCATTTGTCCCAAGATCCTCTTGCTTCCTTTGCTTCTTATATTGCCTTTGTAGGACTTGATTTGTAGGTTTACAGTAAGACGAAATAACAGCAAGACTAATGAATATGAAACAAAATACGAATTTTGAAGTATGAAAGTAAAGAGCAAAAATATGATGTGGTACAAGTATGGAATGAAATAACATAGCAGCCTGATACAAAGGAGTATAGTTATACGGTCTCTTTCAGATTGCTTTTTACCAGCCTTTAATTGATGTAGCCTCTGCATTAAGTGTAATGAAGAGTAAAAGAGACTCCAGAAACTACAGGCTGGAAAGTAAAACCAAGGAAACCCCCTTTGAAAAAGAGTACATCATTACTTTGTTACCACATGGACTCCATTTAAATAAACATATAGAAAACGGCATCTAATCAGTGGTAGGCACTCATTAAAATTAGGCTTTACCAAACACACATAATAGCTTTGACATAATTACATGTGTGCTGGGCTGCAGAGTGCAATGAACATGTATATGTTTGCATTTTATTCTAACATTCAGTACCACATTCACCAAGGGAATTCTACCAATAACCACATAAGTTTTTACAAAATAGCACAGATTAGATATGGTTTGTCAAACAAGAAGTAGAAAACAACCATGAATGGTAAAATGATCAAATGAAGCAAGTCAAATGAATTCCATTCCAGGACTGCTGGGAAAGTAGAAAGGTCTGGACAACCGTTTCCAAACGTCTGTAGGAAATGGAAGCTTGCATCAGCTGCTCTTCAGCTGAAAAAGAAACTTTCTGCATCTTGCAGACATGAGGATGACTCTCCAGCAGCTGACAGTACCTTGAGGGAACCACTTAAGTCACACACCAGTCTGGCCTCCTTCTGCTCAACGTGAGCAACCAAGCTCCTTCCTCCTGTGTTTACATCCCTGCCTCGTGAGAACGCAGCTGCCTGCTCCACACTTCCATAGGTATCTTAGTGGAGGGCTCCTGGAGGGAACACCAATGACAATCTTAATTGCCAGCAGCTGCAAGACTTCTGGCTTCATGAGGTTTCTTTTTATTTTTTTGTTCAACTCCTGGCTTCTCAGTCTTGAGCAGAAGCCATATTTATATCTTCTGTGACCCCTCTATCACCAGAGACTAGTGAGCACACAAGCCAAATGAAAAAAAAGTCTCACTGGAAACAGATGTTATACTTTATACCTACAGGAAGGATATAAATAATTCCAAATACAGAAACCTCAAACATCAACAAAACCACCTATTTTCTTTATTTGGAAAGCAGAGAGTCAGACAAAAAGGCACTACAGGCCTGCAATACATTAGCAAACTAAATAGCAGCTCACTGCCTAGAATCTGTCCTTGATACCTCCTGCATTTAATGATGTTTGTTATTACTGATAATGAAATCTTCCATTAAAATCACCAGGCACAACCAGGTGTGATGAGGCATCATAGTTTTCAGGGTTGGATCAATCACCATGTCAGTGCTTCCAAGTCTCTGCTTCACTGTAGACAGTAAGTGGGGAAGGTCGAGCTCTTCCATGTGCAGGCATACACAGGAAGTCCCACCAGAAACTTGAGTTTCCTCTGGCATTGAATACAATATATTACAGGACACTATGTGGAGGTTCCTTCTCCTTCTGGCAGCTGGTCATGATATAGGGTAACATGCAGCCACCTCACTCAGTGAGCTGAATGAAAAGCATAGGGATGCAGGCCTTACCCACCATAAAAATTCTTTCTGGTAATCAGCACATCACAGAGGTAAGTAGAGGGGAGCAAGGTCTGAAAGGAGTCCAGGAAAGTTTCAGACTCCAGTCTCCAGACTTCAGTCCTGGACAGAACTTTTCTACTCTTCTTCCTTCTCCACACCACACATAATTTGAGCACTCTTTGGACTCTGTCCTCCACAAAAAAACTAAAATACAAACCTAGCTTAAACTCCAATAGCTTTTCCCTAGGCTGGAGCAATGCAAACAAACCCTCATGGAGATACATTTTTAGAGCGGAAAAATTAAGGCGTAAGAATTAACAGGCGTAAGAATCTAGAAAAAACCCACAAGGTAGAAATAGGAATGACAGGAGGGAAACAAGTCTCTGAAGACAGCAGGAGGAAGCACAGTATCTTGGCATCACTATGTAGATGCATAAAAGGAGAGACCTTCTAAAAGCAAAAAAAAACTTGACAGTGGAATAACTTGGGTATTACCACCATAGACAGCACGGAAGTAGAACCCAGAAGTGAAGTAGAAGAGAGGAAATGGAGAAATGTTTTCTACCATTTGTGACCCTGTTTCCACTGAAAATCAGTGGAAAACACTTGTCAGGGTGAGCCCCTATATTTTCTGAGGAAAAATGAAACTCTGAAAGATCTTCACTGCAAAAATACTTCTTTCACTCTCCCAGATCTAATTACTATAGAATATTAAAGTATTTCTATTAAGCAATCCAATACTTCTGCAGTTGAGGTAAAAAAAGAAAAAAAATTCAGGTCAAGAGATTAAAAAGTGCATTAGTAAAAATAATATAAAGGGAATAAACACTTATTTTCCCCCTCAAGGGAGAGGCTTTAGTAGTACCACTACTAAAAGGAACTATTTTAACATCACCTGACCATTATCTTAGACTATTTAGTTGACATATTATACAACACTCAGGCAATGTAAAATGCAATGTAAATGATTAAGTGATAACAATACTTTATCTAATAGTGCATTACACTGATTTGATGAACTAATTCAATAAAATGCTATGTTCTTATGTTCAAAACTCAGGTAAGTCTTAACTGTCACTCCAAAGTTCTAGAGGTGCCCTGAATTTTTCAGTTTCACACTTGAAAGACACTGTGAACTGAAAAGTTCCTTTTAGCAACAGAATATATTTATAAAGATTATTATAACATTATACTAACTAGGACTAAATATTGAGCAGCACGGCAAGATGTCATGCCACGTATGAGCATTCTTTTCCCAGTTGCACTTGCTGGCTATGGCAGATTCTCACCAAAGCTTCATCATCTGCATCAGATGAAATATAATATGTCCCAATAGCTACATATTTCCTCAGAACAGCTCCTTTCTTGGCAATTAGTGTTGTGTTTAGGAAATGAAGAGTGTCAGACTGAAGAAAAAAACCAATCCTTGCTGTGCAAACCATGGTTGACAGAATGACTGAATCAGTTCTAGGGATGTTCTCTTGCTGCCTGTTTCTTTGGGAGCACACAGGAAGAACACCCCAAACACAGCATCTGCCATTAGGAAATGACTGAGGGGTTTCCCAAGAAAAAACTTATGTCTTGAGAATTGAAGACATTTTCCTTCTTCAAAAGGAAAAGAAAAACTGCTGTTGAATGGTAACACTTTCTCACTGTTTTATTTTAGCTGTCAAGTTTGCTGTTCTCTTCAATGCATACAATGAACTCAGACTATTTTGTGTATTGTTTGAAGGCTTGGGCTCTTCCTCTTTAATCCTGGAGATACACTGATTTCTTCATCATCTGCTGAAGGGGAGAGAAAAGATTAATCTCAGCCCCTCTCTTACATGTTATGGATTTCTTTAATATCTAATAAAGAGTACCTAGGAGAGTTCTCTGGTGGAAGAAAGACTGTCTGGAACAATACCATTTTCCTTCCTTTTCATTATGTGATCTGTGCTGCAGAGGAAAATGTTGGGAAAAAGATAGGCTGGAGGCCTTTGTTGGAATGTACAATCACGATCATGACTATTATAGTCTGTACCTAAATTTAAATACACAAATGCTTTTCCACCTAATCCAAGAGATACAGACCCAAAATCAGGCCAGATAAAATGTGCTGCTTTAAGGTGAACTGGATTTAGGGACATGTCAAGATTCCCAACTACCTGCAAAGTGACAGCCATGGGAATGCTGCAGCTCTCTGAGGTTACCTCCAGTAGTTCCAGCACAACAGAGCTGTCAGGGGAACCATCCATCTGTCCTGGGTGGTTCCCTCTTCTGCTCAGACAGTCTCCATGAGGTGCAGCAAGTCACCTGCATTCATAGACCTCTGCACAGCCTTAGAGCTCAAGATACAAACATGCTGAAGCCCACCTAGGGCAACACTGTAATACAGTAACAGAATAAAAAGTAGGATTTTTTTTCCCAGTGTTCATATGCTAATATGGACTTATTTCTTTCCTCCTGAAGAAGGAAGGACAACTACCTTGCTGACTGTTGATGTTAGGAGACCACATATATAACTTCATTAATAATATAAACAGAAAATCTGTTAAAAACTGTATCTACTTAGAAAGAAGTATATTGTACACATTTAAATGCAGAACTGTGCTTTGCAAGCTAATTCACACAGGCTGAATTAACTTGCAGCTATCAAGCAAAAATCTCTTTCTATAAAATACTCTGTAGAAGTACTACACTTCTGTGTAAGCACAATGGAGTTACTTCAATTATTTGTTGGAACTGATACGAGTTTCACATCTAGCTTGCCTGTAGGCAGATACTGAACACTACAGAACAACTCTGGATGTGTGCAGTTAGTAACTATTTACCTCATCATTTAAAGCAGCTGTTCTGTAAGAACAAATTTAAAGATCACCAAAGATTACTTAGAGCTTGCAAAGCCTTCATACACCTAGACCCCAAAAGCAGGCTGTTCAATCTACAGGAAGGTAAAGGTTCACTGACCTGCAGGTGAATTTTGTTTTGTAATCTATACACTGACTAGAACCACTATTAACTAAACCCCTGGACAGTGCTTGATCCACAGCTTAACCACTGAACTGTTCACCTGCAATGAACGGCTGATGGTTGACATGACCCAGGGTACACTGCACATCACAGAGTATCACTTCTTGCTGCCACAACTAAAAAACTGCCAAGTAGCCTGGCTGGAAAAATGCTGATAACTCATCTTCTTCCTTGGAAATTTCTGATTTCTCAAACATCTGGGGAAGATGGATATGTCTAGGAGCTTCCTGCTGAAACAGACAGCCAGGCAGTCCAGGTCGCAAGCTCTGCTCCCTGCTAAACCTGTAATGCCTTTCTGAAATACACAGGTGGAGGTAGACAAAACAGTGTATTTGTGGTCAGAACTTCTCACCCATGAAGGTACTTGGACTAAAAAACTCTTCAAGCTTCACAGCTACTTTAGTAATACTCAGCAGTTACCCAAGCATACCAAACTGACCAGAGTGCTTTAAAATTTACACTTTGTTTAATCTGCTAGACTGAAGTGTAACAACATTCTCATTCCATACATCTTCTGTTTATACACATATACAGCAAGCACAACACACGATGAGCTGACACTGATCTAAAAATCTTTAATTATTTTTCTAAATTTTTTACTGCAAGTATGACCAACTACACTAAAAGTTTCAATTTAGAAAGGGGAGATCCTCAGAGAAATTATTGTCATTCTCCTTTGCTTTCTCAAGAAACTCCTATAGACAAGCATTACCTGGAAGTCTGATGCTTTACAATGGTGTTCTCCAATTACTTGTCATGTTTTCACACTTCTGCCATCTTTTCACTAACTCCCAAGTCATTCCAATAAGTATCATTGATATATGTGAGAAAAAGCAGCTACTATAAGGGAATGGGTTAAAGGAATGCATCACTAATTGTCACTGAAAAGTACCATACAATGCTTTAAATGACTGAAACCTAATTTTAGGCACTGAAAAACAGTTACGCTTCTAGAATCAGAAACTGCAGCTGCACTTATTATTCCAAGTAGCTCTGCTAAGTTTTCTCATGGGTATGTTAGTTCACATAGCATTTCTGGCAAGACTGAAATGTTAGAATTCTCTCAGACACTGCAGCACCATTTTTGTTTTCCTAGACTGTCAGCATTATAAACTAAGTAAAGTAAGAATAAAAAAACCCACGTAGTTTTGTGGAGTTACAACCTTGGATGGTTTCTCAGGTGAATGTGGCAGCCTGGGATTATGGACTTCAGGTGCTGGCTGCATCTGGACAGTGCTGAATCCCCAGCTTAAGCTCTTCAGGCTTAAGCACAAATTCTGATTCCTCTAATGCCCTCCTGGAGATGCATACAGATATGGTATCCTGGCTGCCTGGTCACTTAGAATTCTTTCTGCCTCTCCCATGCTCCCCAGCATGGGAGCAACTGCAGCCTTCACAGAGCCTGAACCTGGGAGCCCTGAAAGTTGTTTTCTTCTTCGGAGACTGCAGGGAGACACAGACCCTCCCCGAAGAATGATCACAACATACTCCCTGAAAAGGTGCAAACAATGCTCAGATTATAGAAAAACAGCAAAAATCCCCCTTTACATCCCACCTGTGAGCTAACTCTTTCCAAACCTCAGACTTATTGGCAAAATCACATTTGAATCCCACATCCTAATTTATAGTGTTCATATTGTTCCTGATGATAAAATATTGCTATTAAGAAAAAGCCTTATACTTTTATGAAATTCCATCTACTTCATGCTCTTTCCAGGGGCTTCTGCTCTCTCATGGTGAGTTGAATTGAACTGAAAATCCAAATTCTCTTAGCTACAGTCAGCCAATTTAAAAAAAAATATTTACATTTTAAAAGACTATATTGCAAGGTAATCAACTGTGTGCTCTGCCACTCACCTCCTGCCAAAACCTTCCCACAGATCTCTGTCAGGTCAACCTGAAATCTCAATCTAGCGAAAGTTAATCAAACACACTATGTTTTATTTCATAAGAGAAACCCATGATTATACAACTGCTTATCAGCAGTAGCCACCCACTGTTATGAAACACAACCATTACTTTCTTTTGGTAGAGGCAAATTATTGCAGAATCTACTATTGACTACCTAATCACAGTTCAGAAGAGTCAACTTTCAATGTTGTCTTCTTCAAAGTAAACAATGTACAGATGTCACAACAAATGAACATTTGAAAAATACTATTGCTGCTTGCAAACAGGGAAGAAGATAATCATAGAATCATAGAATAGTCTGGGTTGGAAGGTACCTCAGAGATCATCAAGTCCAACCCTTGAATAATACTACCTTGAGCTACTCAAAATTCCATAGGGACACAAGGCAGAGTGATGAATGAAACTTCAGAATCCCTGGTTTTAGTTAATTCACATGATTATTCTCCCTCATCTGACAAAAGCATCTTTAATTGTCCTGGCCACAAACATCTAGAATTAATCTGAATTTCCCAGAGCTAAAGAGTACAGCAGTTTCAATATGTCTTGTTGAGGTATGTTTTGTATTCTTGACACTCACATTAGCAAACTAATGTGATGAATTCTGAATAGAAATAAGTCAATAAGGAACTATGTGGTTCCTTTCTGTTTCTGATTCTTAGAATAAATGTTCTTTTGTGATCAGAGTAGATTAAAATCCAGGAATTGCAGTCAATGCTCAGCCTTGCTTAACAATAATTAACACAGACATATCAAAGAAGTCCTCCCTTTGCTTCACAGAGTATTTGCAATACTCATATTAGACAGACAATACAGAAGTATGGCAGAGAGTGAGTAGGAAAGCAAGGTAGCCACACAGTTTAGCAGAAGTCACAGACCGTACTCACCCACCCAGCCAATGACATATGGGAGCAATCCATAATTACAAAACCAGAAGTCCTATTTAAAAAGGTAAGTCAGAACAGAACAAAGTTCTGGCTTCATGTTTGCACCATCCTCCTAAACACAGAAACAAAATGAGAGAAAGAGTAAGGTGCCTGAAGGAGAGGACAACGGGCAAGTAACCAAAGCTGGCATTGCTGGCAGAGCAGAGACAGGAGCTGGCACCTCTCATTTAATAAAACAGATGGAGAAGGATTTTTACCATTTAGCCCTATCCTGCAGGCAAGACCAAAGAATTAGGACTTGATGCAACAAGATGGATATGATAAGAGAGAGGCTCAGGTGACTGATTGGATTTGAAGAGAAAAACAAAGCCGGAGAAAAGCATTAAAGTAATTGAAATTGTTACACTTACAAGACACAAGACTACTTCTACAGGGAAGAGCCCATTATTACTGTTGGCCATCAGCATCAGGCTGCATTTAGAAACCAATTCTAAACAACAACTTCGGAATAATTGGCTCTGACTTCTTGAAAACACAAGTAAAAATCTGTGTGTCATAAATAAGTCATTTCATCAAACAAACTGGTCTAGCACATCACACTTAAATGCCTGACATACACCATATTACAGCTAACACAGCAGGGTAAGGCCTTCCTATGTGAAGACAACATTTAATGAAATAACACAGAAATACTCTACCATATGGACAAGCCACAAGCAAGACTGTGGGAAGTAGAAAAAATAGCAAAAGCGAGAGGCTCCCTACCCCCGGAAAAATAATGCATGCATTCTTGTAAAGAGAAAATGTAATATGTAGGAGGAAACCATAAATGTTTGCTCACATGTTTAAGTAAACAAGGCAAAAAAATGAGGAATTAGGATTTCCAAATTCTCTACATGTCTGCAACATAAACCAGAGAGCCTGTGGCTATTAACAGTTGGGTAGCACATTAAGTATATATAAAAAATGGCACCTATAATTTTCCATCTGTTTGTTTTACATGGAATATGTAAAAGGTTACATATCAAATTCAAACATTCTGTTGTATACAAGAGACAGATTCTGAAGCACACAAATCTAGCCAGAGTCCATACTTGTGGGACTTTCTTGCCTCCTGTTCACTTTTGGAAATCAGCAGCACTTCTTGAAAAGAATACTTCAGATGTTTTACAGCAGACACAATGTTTTATAAATAAAACTTTAATATAAGCATGCTAAAGCTCTTCTGCAATATGTAGTTATTTTTTAACAATATCAGATTAAGAACAACATCAAATAGATTTTGAAAAAGGTGTATTAAGTAATACAGAAAGCAGAAACAATACTTTGGGGGAAGTACAAACTGGCAAACCAATTATAAGACATGAAAAAAATAAAATTGGATAGACAGGTGAACCTATAAAACAGCCCCCTGTTTGGACCAAAATAAAAAAGTGAGTTGCTGTGTAACTTGAAATTAATGTACTTAATCCCAGAAAACCTCAAGAAACAGCACTTCACTCTACCTTTTTTCTTTTTCTTTTTAATGAAAAAGGAGAGAATTAGGCTACAATTATACTCAAACATCAATTCTGTACCACTCTGGTACTATTTAATCCTTTCCAGTTGTCCAGAGCTATGTGCTCATGTACTCTGGAGATGAACACTCCTGATAAAGTCCTCGGTGCCGCGCTCACACAGGAAAAGCGTGGAAAATTACAGAGAAATGAAATGACAGCCTACATACTTCTCAGATCCTATCAGCAGCTGAAAATAAATACACTCCTTGTGAAAATAATTCATTGGCATTGTATTACTCAGATCCCTCTCTATAATCTTTATCTGCATTTTCATTGTCAGGTTTCCCTTCAATCCGCTATATTTATGGTCGCCACGTACAGGTGAGATGCTTGTGACAGTAATCAAGAAAAATTAATACTGCAACAACATTAAAACAGAACCTACAATTGATGGTTCAAGACATCACAATCGTGCCAGATGGTTCTGAACTCCCTAACATGCTTTCGTAAGCACAGTAATGCATACAGACTCAGAAGGGGCTGGCAGCACTGAAGAAAGCCGGAACTGATTAGGGCAAAACAGGAAATGAAGGAAAACTGCTAAAGTTCCCAGTGCTCAACCTACAGCAAGCACAGCTGTAACTCCTTAAAGATCAGTACAAGAAACGCAAGACTTGGCAGTTTTATATGCTCAACATCTTTATATATATGAACCAGTAATGCAAAGGTAGAATAAAACTGCTCCTTAAAATCTTATTAACTCCAGGATGTCACCAAATCTAATCAATGGGTGCTCATGGTACCCAAATAAGACCAGAGTTAACACATGGTATTCATTATACAAGTGGCCATGTAGCCACCAACAAAACGTACAAGTCAGTAATATCCGAAGAGTGGGTGGGCCGGAAGCAAATGTAAAAAAATTTAATAATGCATTGATCAAGGTTTGCCTTGGGAAGTTATTTGTGAGGAAGTGCAGTTTTCAAATGGCTGTTATCCTCACAGCATCTTTCTGGTTACCAGAGTCTATTGACAAAAATTTTACTAGACCTTTACCTACCTTTACCAAAGTTACAGGACACTGCATGTATTACTAGACACTACATGGATGAAACTACTCCCAATTACATGAATGTATTCTTGAACAGGAATACTCAAAATTTAGAGTTGGAGAAAGCCCTTGTTAGTCTCATCAGCATTTTACTGACTTTATAAGAAGACAAATATACCAGATGTATGAAATTACCCAAAGGTTTCAGATGTCACATCAGACCCTATCTACTGGGGAAAAGTTATGCAGTTCAAAGCAAAAAGAGGCAAAAAAATTGGCAAAGGCCAAAGACAGATTGGGACTTTAAAAACATCATCTACAGATTTCTCACTACTATGAAGTCACCTGAAATCTGACTCCTATGGCTCAAATAGCAAGAACCCACTGTCTAATACTATCATCTCCTAAAGCACAGGCTCCATTTCTTCTCAGGATTTAAGTTGTCTTGCTGACAGCTAGGATTTGCCCAAAAGTGAGCACAAAGACTGCACTGCAGAATGCAGTCTGGCATGCTTGCCTTCAGGGAACATAGGAAGCAAAGTAAAAATTAATGAATTGTCAGTCAACACCATATACAGACATCCGGGGGTGAAAGCCCCTAAGTGCAGGGCAAGAAAATAAAACCCACAGCACACCACCAATTCATATCTCTAAGGGCAGAAAGACAATGTATGCTGCACTATGAAACGTAACTAGAATCATGAGCTCACCAGAGACTCATAAAACATGGTCTACTCTTATTTTCTCCTGTTACATCACAAACCCGTTCTGCGTGTCCCTTAGAAGAACAGAAGACAATATTCTGTACCCTATTGCCACAGGATATTGCTTCAGGACTGCCTCTCATTGCAATGTCTCCGAAGACCAATTCCTGACTCTATACTAATCCCGTAAGAGAAAAGTGGTCACGAATCATCAGTGGTGCTTACTGATCTCTTCAGTCATGCCACAGCATTACTGCTACATCTCCACAGTTACTACCCAGTTTCCTCCTGCCTTTATGTCTCATGCACTCCCCAAGCCATTGAAAAGCAGACAGAAGATGCTGCCTATTCAGGAGACTATTGCTAGTGGATAAAAAGCTGTGTATGAGCCAACAGTGTGTGTCTGCAGCCCAGAAGGCAAATCACATCCTGGCTGCATCAAAAGAAGTGTGGCCAGTGAGAGGTGATTCTGCCACTTTGCTCTGCTCTGGTAAGACCTCACCTGGAGTACTGCAGCCAGCTCTGGAGCCCTCAGTAAGGGAAGGACATGGACCTGATGGAGCAGATCCAGTGGAGGGACACAAAAATGATCAGGGGGCTGGAACACCTCCTCCTATGAAGACAGGTTGAGGGATCTGGGGTTTCCAGCCTGGAGAAAAGAAGGCTCCAGGGAGGCCTAATAGTGACCTTCCCGTATCTGAAGGGGGCTTACAGGAAGGCTGGAGATGAACTGTTTGCAAGGGCCTGTAGTGATAGGACGAGGGGCAATGGTTTTAAATTAGAGAAGAGTAGATTTAAAACTGGATATTAGGAAAATGTTCTTTCCCATGAGGGTAGTGGAAAAATGGAACAGGTTGCCCAGGCTGGTAGTTGAGGCCTCGTCCCAGGAGATATTCAAGATGAAGCTTGACAAGGCTCTGAGCAACCTGGTGTAGTTGAGGGTGTCCCTGCTTACTGCAGGGTGGGTGGACTAGATGACCTTTAGAGGTCCCTTCCAACCCAAATTATTCTATGATTCTCTGATATTGTTGTAACAAAAAATAATTTTTAAAAAGTGAATCAAAAGTTAGCATGCACAATATCAAGCAGGGGAGAACCAGGTTCATTGGTTTTCCAGTTCCCCCAGAGATCAGGTCTAAACTACCTTGACCACAGCTGCATTCTCCTCTCCACTGAAAGAAAATAACTCCTCAACACAAACTTTCACCCTGTGTGCATAAAACTTGCACGCTAGGGAGGACAAAAAAAAGATTTTTAAAACACAAGGCAATGATAAGAAGAGATACTCTGTCACTGGAAGATGATAATTAGCAAAGGAAGCTTCTTGAGTAAATAAATGAAGGCATCAGATCTACACATAATAGAGGCAAACTCTTTATTTTCCCTTCTTCCAACAAGAACAAGCTCCCTTGAAGTAGAAGTTGTGGCACTGCTCACAATAGTATGCACCAGGAACAAAGACCACGGTGTTACACACAATCAATAAAAATTCCAGAGACCAGCTTGGCACTGTCACATGAAATGGAAAAAAAAGTAAATATAGTAGAATTTTTTTACTCAAGGAATATAGAAATAGTTTACTTTCACACTCAGAGAAATGTCTTGTGTCCCAGACATCCTTTGAAAAACATTATTTCTGGAAGCAACTTTCTGCCTTCAAAACAGATCTTCCTTAGCAGTTTTTCTTGACAAAAAGGCAATCTGGTTTCACCATTTCTAAAAAAACCCCTTTCATTAATAGTAACATTTCATTTTATATACACATCAGCATCAAGGAAACCTACTTGGCTGACATGCAATGAATACCCCTGTCTTCCCTGACTTACAGAACACCTCAGCTCTGTCCTTGAGCTCTCTCTTCCAATTGCCATTTGATAATGAAAAGCCACAACCTGTGCTGAAGTAGTATAAAGTGAATATTCGTATCCCAGAAGGCACATCTCTGATGACTACAATGGAAATTACACCATAAACAGTTTAAATTATTACATAGGGGATGTGACTTGCTAAAAGGTCTCCCATAGTACATCCATATTAGCCATTTAGCTCAACAAAGAATGAGGTGAACCTCCCAATATCCTTGTCTGCCCAATCACCAAGCAGTCTCTGAGTACCAGTGCTAGATTCCTTTCTGAAAAAACTAAACCAGAGGATGCACTTAATGCATGGCACGGAAGATGCACTGAGCAGGGCACAACAGTTAACACATGCTGGGTATCAGCTGTTGCACCTAAATCTTTGATTGCAGCTTTATTTTTTTTTTAAGCAATTTTTATTTTATCATCAGATGGAAAAAACTTAATCGCAACAAAAGGACTTTTGTTTTGAAAGATCTAAAACTTATTTGCAATCAGAAGAAGAAAAAGTTTGGGTAACCACTAAGACATCGTCCTTAATCCAAAAATAACAAGACACAAGATTATTTCATTAGCCAAAAAAAAAAAAAAAAAGGGATACAGATGGACTACAATGCATGCCACCCCTGAAGACCTGATAGCCCAAGGTTACCTTAATTAGAAGCAAAGAAAAAATTGAGAGGACTGAACAGAACTGCAGGAAATTAACTTGCATACCACACACACTAACATGCCAAAAGCTGGAGTAACCACAAATTCCTGAACTGATGCAGAACTTGAAGAAGGGGAACAAAATTCAAATGCACCAAGGGCACCAGCAGCTGATGCAGACTAAGCCTGTAGATATGGCTGGAAATGTTATGTGTTGGATTCTCTCTAGCTATGCATCCTGTGAGCATCACCCAGGCTGGTCCCTAACGTGGCCAGATATGCCACTGAGGCTGCATGGTTTCAGCAGCCCAGAAAATCACACAGCCACCAGGGTGCTACAGGCAGATCAGAAGAATATGTGTATGAGTGTTGGGCAAAAAGAGGAAAGTGAAGCAGAAACTTATAAATACTAATAATACAAAAACTATTTCATTTTGTATATATAAGCCACTCTCATTTTTTCCTTTCAGCAAGTGCCAGAGGCAGTGAGCTACCTTAGTTATACCCAAATACCTGAGGAAAGCTAATATTTTCTAGTTCATCAGCAATCTGGATGACCAGTCCCAGACCAAAACAGACCATGTCACTAAAGAAAAAGTGAAGACAAACCTAACTCTATTTTGTGCTACTATAGGCTTGCCTATTCATAGCAATCACTTTGCTTATGAAGTAACCAAAATCAAAGAACACAATAAGAAAATTAACTGGTTAGCTGAGTGGTCCTGAAATTATTTTAAGATGTAGGTTAAGTTTTAGAAATTTAGACACAGGTCAAGATTTTTTGGCTGCAAGTAACAGCTGGTGGTTCAGGCCATTTAATGGGCAACACGAGCAGCTTTCTAGGGTCAAACTTCCTCACCAACTTGACTCCCAGGCTATGATACATGAAAGGCAACACAGGACTGCTTGGCTACACCATGTTGCATACAGAGAGACAGAGATGCTCAGGGGCCTGACCTACAGCTCATGCTCTGACTGGGCTCAGGTCATGTTGATTCTCATATTAAAAAAGAACTGCACACAAACACAAGTCTTAACCAGCTGAAATACAGTGTCATGGACATGGCACTGCTTCCCCTCTATGGACAGCAGAACAGGTCAGAGGAAGAATGACTTATGAGATGGTAGCAAAAAATGAGATATACTGGCATTCATTGTACAAGGAGCAGCAGAACAAGAGGTGAAGGAGCTTATGACCAGAGGATTCAGTATTTCAAAGACAGAAACATCAGTTTTAAAGGTCATATGCATCTCTTTGCTATAAAAGAAAAAATAAAAGCAAAATAATAATAAAAAAAGCCTACCAAAACTTCTGTACTATCCCAGATTTCAGAAAACTTGGCAAAATAAGGAGATGCTGAGTGTCTCCACCACTCTGTGAATACTGTGCTTAGACATGGAGTTATAGGGAAAGGAGGAGTCTCTCTTTGGCAGGTAAGTGTCACATCTAGAACCAAAGGCAGTAGACCAGGCATTAGGAAGAAGTGATGCGATAAGAAATCACTGTGCTAGCACCTGAGAGCTGAAAAGTGACAGTAACTCACATATATTGCCAGCAAGATTGAGAAGAGAATGAATTGTTTACAAAACAGTGAAGAATAAAAGGGAGAACAGGAAAGGAAAACGCACTTTGATAGTACAATGTATATAGAAAAAGGTATACATTCCTACATATCATAGGAGAAAATAAAGCAAGTGAAGTTACAAAAAGGGAAAATTAAGATAAAGGAGCAATAGTGTTCAAATTCACATACATTACATGAAATGTAATTCCAGCCCTGGCATGCCTGCACTTAATTGTGTCATGTGCATCCACTTGGGCTACCCACACAGCCTCTCATAAATGTTGAGTTGCACCATGCCACTCAGGAATTCAATTTTCATCCAGACACAGCCCTTGACTAGAGTTACTAGAGCTTCACAAATAGACATTGTTTCTTGGCCACCTGTAGCCTGAAAAAAGGGAGAGGAAGTGAAGGAAATTACTTCAGATAAGTACAAGATGCTGAATTCAGCCCCAAAAGAGAACAACTTGATCAAGTATTTGACTTTGCAGGTCTGTTTGGCCTTGTACTATATCCCCTGTTGGATTTCTTATATAATGGAGAGGGTGTTCAGCAGCATTAAAAATAATAATAACCGAGCTCTTGGCATTTACCTTAGAGAATCTGGGGAACTTTATTTTTGAGTTCCTGAAAAACACTCAATTTTGCTTCATTCTAGAGACCTTAAAGTGATTATTCTTACAAGACACGGTGTTATGGCTTTATCTAGTCTATTGTTCTTGAGGAACAAGAAGAATTTATTTATTGCCTCAGATTCATAGGAGTATATGCAACACAGGATAAATATTGGACAATTTCAGTAGCTAAAGAATATCTATTATCTACACAGTGTTCTAAAAATTACATATATAAAAAAAAAAAACCATCCACTATGAACTCTGAAATACACATCAGTTTATTGTACGTAACAGTAAGCGTATGTATTACTTTAATTTGCACGGGACCATTAATCACAGCACAGTCAAGCTACCAAAGCAAACCAAGACAACATCCTGATTTCTCCAAAAAGGCAAATCTAATTGATACTGTTGACTGATTACAATAATACCTGTTATTTGAGAAGGTTCGTTAAAAACAGTTGTGTTACTCTTAACTGCTAATTATTCATGTTTGAATGTTTTTATCATTGTTTCAAGAATTGCTTCAGGAAATTGTTACTGAGAAAAAAAGCTGTCAAACACAGGGTCTGGGGGGCAGGCACAGAAAATTAACTACCTGTTACAGTGCCTTTCTCCTGAGCAACAAAACCCACTCTGTCATGATACCTATGAAATAGCAAGATAATTATTTGACTCTAACACAACAAGGCAACAATGCCACAAGACACAAGTGCCATGAAACATAATAATACCAACCATGTAACTACTGTTATCTCTTTATAGGACAAGGAAGATGAAGGAAGATGCTGTTGCTAGTTTTATTTCCTAGTCACTAACCACTTCTGCCCTAAATAAATTAATCCAGTCCTTGAAACTCAACAAGTCCTTCATTTTCACCAGTGAATTGCCATAACCCATTAATATAAGCACAGCACTGAGTTTTCCTTAGTAAATCCAAGTTCATCCCTTCTTGCCCTCATTCAGAGTAGGGATGTTTGAGTCCCTGAGAAGTTTTATTCACTCCATAGCTACCCTGCCAAACCTTAAAGGCAACTAAGCTGCTCACATAATACCTGCTCAAAGGTTACCTTCACACTTTCTGCCCTTGACAATGTGACAGCTACTTGTTATCTCTGGAACAAGGAACTACTACCAAGCAAGAGAACACTGATTTCGTTCATGTTGTGATTTTACCAATTCTGTCCTG
Source organism: Florisuga fusca (assembly GCA_038090715.1). Taxonomy (NCBI): domain Eukaryota; kingdom Metazoa; phylum Chordata; class Aves; order Apodiformes; family Trochilidae; genus Florisuga; species Florisuga fusca. Next base: position 11,369,264 of record JAAWXA010000021.1, on the reverse strand, counting down.
TCAGTAAGCTTTAATAATCAGCCCTCATAAGCCTAAGATTTTAATCTACCAGAAAGCACCTAGTTTCAACCTATTAACGTCATTCACATTGCAAGGTGACCTACAAACCACGAAGTGGCTTCCACTGTTCCAGCCAGCTTAAATAATTACCAGTAAAGCAAAGCCCCTGTTCAAGAGGTTTAACTCTTAAAAATAAAAAACAAGACATGGCAAAGCTGATATAATTTAGGGAAAACTGTGAAGTTACACCCATCATTCACTTGAGGAAAGTGAGACAGCGTAGTACCGGGAGGATACTTTCTGCTAAGATGTTTTCAAGATGTTTCATGGATGCCACTATCCCACTGACATGTATTGATAGTATAGGTCCATATGTAAACACACAGACTCAAGAAGTAAAGGTTCTAGTCAACAAAACTGCAGTATATAAATTGCCAGAATGCAAGACTTTCTTTTATAACACATAGAAGACATTTATTGTCTTTGTACCTTCAATCTTTCACCCTTCTAACATGCTACTGCCTTCAGCAACAGCACCCAGACACTGATTCACAAGAAGCACCACGTTCAGAACAGAGTCCATCCAGCACTGCAGACTGGTAGGACAGGCAAGGAGACACAAGATGGTGATGAAGACAGAACACAGTAGAAGGCATGGAGATAAAATCCACCCTGCCTACAATGCCTGGTTTCTGTTAGAACCCAAACAAAACGGGCATCAGAGAGTGGCAGAAGTGACAGACTGCCCCTGAATGCCTTCCTTAATACAGGAAAAAATAGATAAACCAATGCCTCCTCCCATCCCAAAAAATCCAGAAAGTACATTTCATGAAGAAATGCTTCCTGGCAGCATCTAATTCTGAAATCACTTTTGGGAATGACACCTCAGTTGCCAGCCTTGATTAAAGATTCAATACTTCTACACAAACATGCATTTGGTTCTTGTTTCTCCTCTTTTCATTCAATTCTCAAGTAGTTGTAATGCCAGTATCAAGACTTAACAAACAGGTTTTACTACCTTCAGTCTTCACCTCTTTTCCTCATTTCTAAATTTTCCACTACATATTAAAATACAGTTCTATAAACAGTCTGGCAAACAGAACATACCAAGAGTCACTTTAAAATTAACACCTCTACAGGGTGTCAGAACTAAGGACTGGATAGATCATTGTTCAGATCACCTTCCATTTTTCAGATAATCAAAAGATTATAGATTGTAATATCCTTTGATGTTACTATATATATCTATTTTGAAAGCATACTATTTTTCATAAAACTGGTTTTGTATTAACATATTCTACTCTGTTCATTATTATTAAATTTATTTTAAAATTATAGGCATTTGTTGAGCATCAAGAAATACACTAGTATAGTTTGGATACTATCTGAATTCAAAATATTTTACTTTTGAGAAGCATTTTAAACTGGTAGTGTTGGCTTCTTTAGAGTAGTATGGTGCATATAAAAATGCTGTCAAGCAATTTCACTGGCAGCAGAGTTGTCCTCTGCACATGATCTAGTAATACAGTTAGATGGCATTTCTGCATTTCTCCAAATTTTTGAGGCATCACAAAAGGTGATGCTTGCAGAATTCTCATACTGCTGAGATGCAAATACTTTTATTTTGTTTGCAATGGAGGACTCAAGCATGCTTCCAGGTGCCTGTCCTAGCCATTTCCCAGTCCTAGTCTTAAGCAAGACCCAAAACCAAATCACTCCTTCCCATTTCATCTCTAAGCACATGGAAGAGGAGGCTATCAGGATTTTCCAAGGGGAAATCATGCTTGATTAATCTAATAGCCTTCTATGATGTTGTAACTGAATGGGTACATGGAGGGAGTCCAGTGGATGTAGTCTACCTTGACCTTAGCAAGGCTTTTGATGCAGTCTCCCATGACATCCTATTGCCCAAGCTCAGGAAATGTGGAATAGAAGAATGGACAGTGAGATGGATTAAGAACTGGCTACACAATAGAGTGGTGATCAATGGTGCAGAGTCCAGCTGGAGACCTGTAACTAGTGGAGCCACGCAGGGATCAGTGCTGGGTCCAGTCCTGTTCAACATCTTTATCACCTTGATGATGGGACAGAGTGTCTTCTCAGCAGATTTGCTGATGACACAAAGCTGGGAGGAGTGGCTGACACCCCAGAAGGCTGTGCTGCCATTCAGAGGGACCCAGACAGGCTGGAGAGTTGGGCAGGAAAAAATTCAATGAATTACAACAAGGGCAAGTGTAAATCTTGCATCTGAGAAAAAACAACCCCAGGTTGGGCACAGGTTGGGGACTGAGCTGTTGGAGAGCAGTGAAGAGGAAAGGGACCAGGGCGTGCTGGAGGATGGAAGGATGACCATGAGCCAACAATGTGCCCTTGTGGCTAAGAAGGCCAATGGCATCCTGGGGTGCATTAGAAGGGGGGTGGTCAGTAGGTCTAGAGAGGTCCTCCTCCCACTCTACTCTGCCCTGGTGAGGCCACATCTGGAATATTGTGTCCAGTTCTGGGCCCTTCAGTTCAAGAATGACTGGGAACTGCTTGAAAGAGTCCAGCACAGAGCGAGCAAGATGGTTAAGGGAGTGGAACATCTCCCTCATGAGGAAAGGCTGAGGGAGCTGGGGCTCTTCAGCCTGGAAAAGAGGAGAATAAGGGCTGACCTCATAAATGCTTACAAATATGTAAAGGGCAAGTGCCAGGAGGATGAACCCAGGCTCTTCTCAGTTATGACCAGTGATAGGAAAAGGGGTAATGGGTACAAGCTTGAGAACAGGAGGGTCCACATAAATATAAGGAAAACCTTTTTCACTGTCAAAGTGACAGAGCACTGGAACAGGCTGCCAAGGAGGTTGTGGAGCCTCCTTCTCTGGAGACATTCAAAAGCCACCTGGACATGTTCCTGTGTGACCTGCTGTAGGTGACCCTGCTCTGGCATGCACTAGATGACCTTTCGAGGTCCCTTCCAACCCCTGACTTTCTGTGATTTCTGTGATTTCCCAGCCTGGACTTCCATAGAAACAAAACTAAGGTTCACAGATCAAACAGAAACTATGGTATTATCCAAACAGAACATGATTCTAGTTTAAGATGCGGCACACATTCAAGGTCAGGTTAGCTACCACTGATGACTCCTCTGCTAGTAGAGTCATTGGGCAACTAGGGGGAGGAACACATGGCTTTGTATGGCTCTGAACAGAAATTGTCCAAAAGAATGATATTACCAAATACAGTACCTCGAGAAAACTAATAATGCTCATTTGAAAAATGTAAAAGTATATATAATAAGTTACTTACCAAGTCATCTAAAACTACTTATCTTTAAAGAAATCGTTATTTCAACATACCTGACTTAAAAAGCAGAGTGAGAATTAAAAGCCTTACTGCTTAAGTGCTCAAAATAATGTTGTTCAAAGCAGACTAGTTCTTTGTCTAACACAAGTCAGCCTCCTGATAGGAAAATGACAAATACAACAAAAAATGTACACTTACATTCTTGTCAAATTACAGTATGACTAGTTCATACCATCGCTGACAGTATAGTATACGTTGTCACCAAAGACAACTTGATTTTAGTTGAAATCAGAATATTTATGGTAGCCTTGAGAATGCAGGAAGTTCTTTAAAACAAATATACAACATTTGGATCAGTAACAAAAATGAGAACATTTTGAAAGACTGATAAAGCACAAGGGAAAAGACCTATTGTGCAGCCAATAGTTTCAAAACCAAACACCCACTCATAACTCACAATGTTTAGGTCATCGAGAGCAAAAATGCCTGCCCAAAAATGACATGTGAACTGAGTCACAGGGAAAAAAGAGAAAAATGCTTACCTATGAATAGAAAAAGAAGCAATGGATCTAATGAGGGATGCCACTGCTCCAACTTTAGCAGCTTCCACTGCTCCCTGTGATCTGTATTGCACAGTTTCGCCGTAATTGATGAAAGGTTCATTGTAGACAACAATCTTCCCCTTGGCCTCCTGAGCTCTTCTGTGCAGTTCATCAAAAGAGGCTACCACTATGACTTCTGCTGTAATTCCTGAAAGAAAGTATTGCAGTGGCTTTAACATTGTTTTCCTATAAATCTCCTACAGGCAGTTTTAACACATGAAAAAAAACCATGGGTTGTGTAGAGCACAAGAAATCAGATTTAACTTCTTACTGGAAAAGGGAGACGATGGGAAATGCTTCAGGGATTGGTACTAAATAGCTGTAATAGCACCCTGAACCAAGCACACACAGTGCCATGCTGTCAAGGTTGGTACTAAAATACAACTTTTAGGGCAAGAAGAACACATGGGGGGAATTCTGTACTCTGCATGTACTTCAACACCTTACTGCAATCATTTATAGTACAAAAACACTTGCAAAAGTTGCCTAGGGACTAATAAAAAAAGACAGTAATCTTTTCAAGGAATTGTTTTGGTATGTTGCTAAACAACTTAGCTTAACATAAGACAACCGGAAGCACATACTTTTAGACTGAAACACTTAAAAAAATTTTAATCCATAAATGAAATCAAAGCTATGCGCTTTCAAAAAAATTTTCAGTATGCTTATAAACAAACAAACAAAAAATCTTTATATTAATGCAGGAGCCTGGATATCCTTTTGGGAGTTTCCCCAGGACCCCATTTTTCCCAGTTCTGACACAGAGAAGACAGGCAGGTACTTCTGCAGAGTTATTCACACATGGTAAATTAGATTCCACCCAGCTCTTAGTTTTTAATAGTTGGAATAGTTTTAAATTGCTGTATTATATTGCTTGGAATAAACAAATGATTTTATAGACAAACAGTTTTTCCCAAAGCCAGAGAATCCTTTCAACTTTTTAGAACATTAACTTGAGGAACTGTATTTCACAGCATTTAAGAAGTAATTAAGCAAGATGGGGACAGACTTTTTAGCAGGGCCTGTAGTGATAGGACAAGGGATGATGAATTTAAACTAAAAGAGTGGAGATTCAGACTAGATATAAGCAAACAGTTGTTTAGGCTGAGGGTGGTGAGACACTGACCCAGGTTGCCCTGAAATGTGGTCGATGCCTCATCTCTGGAAACATTCCAGCATTGCAGGTCAGGTTGGACAGGGCTCTGAGCATGCTGATCTAGTTGTACATGTCACTACTCACTGAAGGGGGTTGGACTAGATGGGCTTGAAAAGTCCCTTCCAACCCAAAGCAGTCTGTTATCCTGTGGGTTTTTTGTGGTTTTGGGTTTGGTTTGGTTTGGTTTGGGTTGGGTTTTTTTAATTGGTTGGGGTTTGTTTGGTTTTTTTTCTTTGTGTGTGTGTGTGTGTGTGTGTGTGTGGCATTAGAACTGGTAGAAAAATAGGAGGATCACTTGTTCCAGTCTTCCAGCACTAGTGTGTCCAGGTTCATGGATTCTTCAGGATCAAAACATAGTATTTTTCAAAACCCTACAGAACCTGTTTCAGACAGAAGAGTTTGGTTTCTTAAGAGTGCACCATTAAGAGGGGAAGACGTCTACTGCTACAGCAAAAGCTGGTGAATTTTGGCTACATAATGAATTAACCTATTGAAAAAGTTGTAAAACTTTCAACCAAATAACTATTCAGATTCTTAGTTTTATTAAAAGAGGCACAGAGAGCCAAACCAGAGAATTGCCTTCAAATTTTACTGGTTGTTGTTGGCAGGTAGGTGAGCTTGCAAAAAGACTCCCGCTGCTTCTAATGAACTGCAGTCAGCTGCATACCTAAGGAGCATCCCAGCAAAAGGAACATTCTGGGTATGGAGCTGTGCCACTAGAAATAAAGCCAGGTACCTGCAAAATTTAATTTTCCATTGGAGAAGTCATGGTCTCTCAGTGGGTTGATACTGCAACCCGTATTTCATATTAGTTCTCCCCAGCGCTCTACTTGGATCATGCAGCAGACACTGGAAAGGCACTTGCTGTATTATTGCCTGTTTGTCAAGGGAAGCAAAGAGCAGTACTTTGCTACATTAATGAACAAATATCAACACTGGTCGATTTTTTAAAGAATGCTACAGACAGCTAGAAGCTATCTATAATCACTAAGAAATACCATGGAGAAGTATATTCATGGCCCTCCCTGGAGGACAGGCATCAGGAGTTTGTACAGTGAGCCTTGCAGGAATTAAAGCTAAGGAAAAGAACACAGATCTGCAAACTCCAGCCCAGTATTCCTAATTTTGCGTGTTCCCAAAGAAAGTAAATAAAGCCATCCTTTGACAAAACAAAACAAAAGTTCTATCTGCAGTTTTAACTTAATGGCAGCACAGTATACCTAAAGCATCAATCACAGCGCTTACTGCAACAAAATAAAACTTCACTCTTGTGTTACTTCTCACTAACTCAGTGTCTCATTTCAACTTTAGTCCCGGTTTATACCATTTCAATCTCATCAGTTGAAGTGGCAAGAGCAATGGTTACCTTCATATGTGGACACACATACAAAATCACCTTAAGACTTCTTGTGCAAATGGTGAAATGTGACAAAACCCTCAACAGTTTATCAGTTTAAGGGGAATTAATTATTCTTTTTCAAAATGGGAAATGCCTTACCTTACTGAGCCTGTGAGCACATTAACTGACCCCCACCCCTAGCTTCTCCTACCCATTCAGTATCTCATGTCTCTGCTGCCCATGTTAAAAGCTGTTCTCTCTCTTTCTCACTCCAGAGCTTGGCTATGTGGTATTGAGCTGAAGGCTTCAGAAAACCCCTGTAAGTTGGAAGTCAGATTGCCTCAATAAGCAAGATACAAAGATTATAACCCACACAGTCCAAAAGATTAATTCAGGAATTAACTAAATAAAGGCCATGAAGTATAGAAGACAGAATTATAAACACGATAATCTTTACTGATTATATGAAGCTGAAGACTATTTATTTGTTCTCATCATGTGAAACATGCATATTGTTGCACTGGGCCACTGAGCAAAAGCATCTACGTAGTACTATGGGTTTCCTCTCATTTCTCAAAATAAACAGTAAATTGTACCCTGTCATTTCTGAGAATTAAGGTGCAGGAAGGGCGGAAACAAGTAGACAGCTTTCAACTACGAACAAAATTACAGATCACAAGGTCCTTGTACACAGAAATGAACTTTTCTATCTAAACTCTTGGGTATGCCACAATGTTGATGATCACACTGCCAGTTGAAATAAATGGCACAGAATCCATTAGCAAAGTCTGAACTCAGTCACAGGCAGGATGAAGAAAAGACTGATTAGAATTACTCTTTATTAGCTACAGAAAGTCCAATTATTAGACATATAAGTTATGAGATTATAAGATATATATATATATGTCCAATATATATATGAGCACCTGTAAATCAGCTGCCTGCACCACTGCCATACGTCAGAAGTCTGTTTCTTGGCATGAACTATTCTGTCTCAGAGTCACCTCCTAGCACCTGCTTACCTGTCAGCAGATCAGTGACAAAAGAAAACCCCACAAGGTATCCTGGGGAGAATAAGTTTAAATGCAGTGATCATTGAAGCCATTAGTAACAGGGTTCAGAGAAGAGTAAGAAAAAAAAAGGCAAATACACCCTATTATTAGATTTTACAAACTGATGAATCTCTGCTAAAACATCAACAAAACTTTGTATACACACAACAATTCAACCTAGTTAGTTACAATCAAATGCTGCACTAAAAGAAGAATTTAGCAAAGTCAGAAAGAAATGTCATTTGTATGCTGTTTAATCTTATTGTATATTCATTTCTTGATTATTCAGTTGTGGCCTTTACTCTCTTCTTTTTTCCCCCCCATTTCATTTTTGTCATTCAATTAGCAGTAACAGTCACTTGGAGATCTTGTTACAAAACCAAGTGCAGCCATCATTAATTTGACAATCACTTTTTTCAGTAACAACAAGTGAACAATTCAGCCCTTCCAAATTTCATTTACTTCACACTACGTTAACCTAAGAATTATGATTTCTCTTATAAATCACACCATGCAACAGCAATTATGCTGATTCACATCCACTGAAGCTGCTACTGTCAAATAAATGATCTAATAGGCAAGGCATTTTTTGCTTAACACAACTAAAATACAGTATTTTTAGATCTAAACACAGCAAAGTTGGAAACTACATCAAGTGAGTCTCTGCTAAACTTCACTGTGTGCTATATATTAAAAATTTTGCATCCTAAGCATAAGATACCTCCTGAAATAGCAACACAAAAAGTCAACAACTCATCTAACTCTTCTGGTACTAGAAGAGATTTTGAAACGGGGGAAGAGCATACCTGAAACATGTCTTGGCCTCTGCAGTCACGAGGGCAAGAGGGACACAAGGGTGCTACCTCCCCACTCATCAGATTCAGGCATCAGGACACCAGGACCAAAAAGTCAAGAGAGCAGGAAGAAGGCAAAGAAACAGTAGGAGCAGCAACACACCACAAGAGCAGTGCATGAAGCCTGCGTGGTAATTGCAGCTCTGCCTCACAGACCACAACACCAGGTCATGTTGATTCTCTTGTTTCTTGTCTACTGGTCAGTTGCCATTTCTCAGATTCCTCCATTTCCCTCTCACCTCTCCCACAAAGCTAATTTAGCCTGGGAGTTGCTGCATCAAGATATACTGCATTCCATGCTGAACCCTAAGCACATGCAGGTGGTAGCCTCAAGTTTCTGACTTTAGCTTGGCCAATCCAGTTGTCCTTCAGACTTGCCCATCCCTCCAGCATGGAAGTACCATGCCTCCACCTCTGAAAGAAGTAGATATGCACTCTTAGAACTATTTGCAAGGTAGCTTTTTTTCACAGTTACAAAGAACTTAAGACATTTTTTTGCATGGCTCACAGGAACAAGCTGCACACAGGAAGTTACCATGAAGCAGCTGAAATCTGGTGTTCTCCCTTAAAAATGTCAGTCTTAGACCCTGGATGCCACATTCCCCCTTCACACAGGCAAAGCACATGCCAGACTCAAGACTGCTGCATGAGGATGCAAGAAGATGAAGCATGCAACAGGGAAAAAGCACATATGTGTGTGTTTGTGTATGCAGGTATATATATATATACACACACACACACATCTCCAGAGACAGAGCAGAAGGTAGTTGTTGAGACAGGCCAAAGAAAATATTTTTGATAGTAGAAGACATTTTTTGAAAGCTAAGTAAGATCAGGGACGTGGTATTATATTCTATTTAGGGTTAGCATCCTCTAAAATCAGCACAGAACACATTTTCCCCCTCAACTTCTGGCCTTCCTCTTTTAGCAGCACATTGCTTTTTCATCTCTCTCCAGGAATTAGTTCAGTGCCATCATCATTCAACAAGATTTTCAGAAAAACAAACCCAAATTCTGCATCCACAATGACCTCATCAAATTAAGGCTTGGAGTGAGGCCGAAGCAAATGATAGATTCCTATAATCATACCATTTTTTTCCCCTCCCACAAAAAATTATTAGCATGTACTGAAAATCTAAAAGAGTTTAACACCTAGAAACACATTTACTCTATCAACACATACCATTATGTCCTGATATAAGAATTACAATAGGAAAAAAAGCTTAAATATCTTACGGGAAGCATGAAATTAAGAAGAGGGCTTTTATCAGGAAGAAAGATTTTGTAAAATCTGAATGTATTTCTGGAAAAAGTGACCTCACCTACTCTGTGAAACAGCAAAGAAAATTACTTCATGAAACTAAAATTTCATAGGAGAGTTATCAAAAAGGATGAGGCTATTCAGCTTGGATGCACAGCACAGAGACTGAACTTATTACCCCATTTAGTAAGAGCAGAGAGAAAAATAAACATTATAAAATACTTACATTTTTTTTTACATATATGACACAATTTCCAGCAAGTACTGGATCTCATTAAAACTGTTTGGTTTCAGTAATCTGTGGCTTACTGTGTAGCAGTAAATCCTAGTAGCAAAGGGTTTGGACTTGGTCCTGAGCACCCCCTTGGATGTCAAAAGAGCAGGACAAGAGGTCCAGTTCTCCCTGCATGGCACACAGACTTCCTATGCAACCTCTGGGGAGAATCAGGCATCTCACAACAGGATCCAGGAAAGCCACTTTCTGAGCAGAGAGGTGCCCAAGGCAGAAAGCACAGAGGACAAATATTTCTTCCTTAGTGAGTCAAGAGGCCAGTCAGTGCAGGCTGTCCCCTGGGAGGGAAGGAGGCAATGACACCCAGCTGTGGGTGCATTCTCCATGCATGCAGAAAGTCATGTTCAAATTCTGCCTTCATTAGTGTCAAGCAGGACCTTCTGCCTGGGTTTACCATCCTTGAGGTAACCACCCTCAACTCAGCAACACTGAAAAGGGCCAAGACCTCAAAATTATTTTAATTTTTTTTTAGTTGCAAATCCATACAGTTCATTTCAACATGGATTAAAACAGTGACTGGAACCCATGTCCTTCCGAGCCAGCATGTCCACCTCAAAGCCACACAGCTACTCCTACACTCTGACTCTTTGAAAAGCCACTGAACTAACTTTTGGCCCAGATGCTGGGCCACTGAACATCACAGAATCTGTGGTCCTTCATGGATATAATCTTTCACATTCCAATAAAAACATAATTATCATACCACAAGCATGGCTGCTCTAAGTAATAATAAACAATCCAGACACCCAATACTGAATCTCAAGGTCCCAAGATGTGAATCCACAGCTCCTCACACACAGAAGGAGAGAGATCCAATAAAGACAGGAGGGCTTTGCTGAGCATGGTGTTCTCACACCTACAACGTTCTTCATCCCATTCTCAGCACCAAACACCTCATCAACAGGGAAACTCAAATTCCTCCAGAAGGATCTCCTTTAATCCCAGTAGGTCAGTGGTTAGAGAAGATGCTGGTGACTCAAGGGCAAATCCTCTGATACACATTAAAATTAACTTTTTTTGTTCACCTTTTGTTAATCTAGACGAATTATCCAATCCACTTCACCACCAAGAAACAAAAAAGGATGGTTAACACGGGGGAAAAATACATCAGACAGGACTGTGGCCAGATCACTTCTTTCTGCAGCATCCCTGGCCTAAAGATGCTATGAGCCTACAGCAACAGCACATGCCTTCAACAGCTTTGAGACACACATTATCCCCAACAGGCTGGAAACAACTTTCATATTATCTAAGTGGTAAAACTCCCACCATCTTCTAAAAGAGCAAAACTGAACCAAATGTTGTTGATAGTCAAGCAAAAAACTCACGACTCAAAAAGTATGAAAAAGTCTGCCAGTACATCATCTCCATATTTATGTGATTTCAGTTTCACTGCAACAAACACTACTCAGAAACCAGAGAGCATTCCTTTTTCAAGGAGACTTTTTGGGCAAGCTTCATTCTGGGGTTGGTTCTACTTGTTAGTATTTATTTAACATGAAAAGGCAAGGTCAACAGTCACAAAAAAAAAGTGCATTTTAAACACATACAGAAAATCTGAATTCTTTGATACTTTATGGTCAAACATCTGCTAAACTACTGTTTTCCTTCAACCATGGCATTCTCAAAGCAACAATTATATCTATTTTACTCAGAATTCAGAGGATATAATCATACTACCAGAAGTCACCACAGTCTCTTTATATATATATATATGTACATTTTGCCAGTGTTGAAACACTGGAAATGAGAGAAGGACATTGACTAAACATGGTAAACCTCCAGTTTCTTAGCTCTCTAAACTGAGCACTTGCTAACATTCAATGCTATTTGTTACCTAGGAATCCATTTCTTCGAGGTGGTGACAATTTACAATTTCTTCTGACTTCTGGAAATCCAGGTCACCCTGTGTTTAATTTTTCTCCTCTCCCTGTCACTAAACTGGCATATAAGTTACTCCCTCCTTGTAAGGAGATCAAAGGAAGTGAAAACTTTCTTTTTGACCCAGCACTTTCAAATCTTCATTTACACTTAAAGGGAAAACATATTTTCCTCTTAAAAAAAACAAAAAATTTTAATCTTTTCTGTACTGCCCCTTTTTGCTGTGTAAATCGCACTGAACCTAGAAATATGACACCCTGGAATGCTGCCATTTTGGAATGTGGATTTTATCCACAAGATCAAAAGGTACAGAAAAGCCTCCAGCACATGATCAGAACTGTTGCAACTTTGGGTGAGCCAACGAGTTCTGGGACAAACTTGCATAAGACCCCAAGTGGGCAAATCCCAGCAAATCCAATAAACGGGCAAAGCTCTGTCCACATTCCATAATGTTTTGAACCCCATAGGCATGGGTTAGAAAGAAAACCTTCAGGAAGATATGGTCCTTGCACCCTGGAATCAATATTGGCTTGGGCTCCACAGCTAAAATACTACTACTATTTAGGGTTTCCTGTTCCTGCTCTCAAGGATCATGGACTTTTTTCTACACACTTGCATGCTGTATGCCAAAATGAAAAGCGAGCAGCCTCAGTGTGTGCTCTGGCCTTTGGGTCACTCTTAGAAAACACTGGTTTGAATTTCCATGGACACAAGGGAAAATAAATCTTGAATTTTCAACAGCCAAAGCCAGGTTTCTAACTTCTGCTAGGCTATTGCCACGTTAATAAAGAGCCCTTCAGACCATCAGCTTAGGGAGCTGAACTCCAGAAGAAGCTCTGAGAGTACCAGGGCCACCAAGTCCAGCGTGAAGCAATAAACACATCCAAAGAGAAGCAACATGTTAAGGTTCTGGCAATGCTTCCTTGTTTCTTAGTACATGAGGTTGCAAGTCTGAGTGACATAATGGGAAGGGAGGAATACAGGACATAACTGAGAGGATAAAAAGGAAGAAATGGTCTCCTGTACATCCTGCTGGGACAGAGGAGTCACCCCCTCTTGTCTTAATTCCTTCCCCAAAACTTGAAAGACAAATGTCCAGTCGGTGCTGTCCTCTGGCTCTAAGCAGACATGAGTAATGTCAAGGAAGGGATCTGTCAGACCTCTACAGAGACAGTGGCTTGTAAAGCAATGGGTCTGAAACATATCCCTATAGGAACACTGATTTAAAGCACATGGTAACTATCAAGCTAATACCAAGTACCTTCAAGGACCACCTGCACAGGCCACTTTAGAGGCAACCCTGAAGGATTTCTCTGCACCTGGACAGAACCCAGGAGCCAATGGCCAAATCAAAGGAGCCAACATCTGAAAGCCAGTCCTCAGTCTTTAATGCACACTTCAGGCAAAGCTGGGCACAGCAGTGGGAGATCTCCCTGGTTTGATCCCTTGCAGCAGCAGCAGCACAGTGCCAGGAGAATCAGCACTAAGCAGCTCAAATTCTATTACATTATTTTGATTACAAGATGACTCACATTCCCACAGTGTCTTGGCTAAAACAAGACAAAACAGAACTGTCAATATTCCCTCACTAAAGGAAAATGTTCAAATATTTCCAATGTAATTTAGGGCAGATGCCTATCCCTCTTTCTCAGGGATACAGCATGATGAAAATCGCTGCTTGGAACAGAGGGGGTGGATTTGGGAATTAATTTCTCAGCAGCAATGAGGTGGTGCTTTTAATAGTCTAACCACATTTTTTTTAGTCTGTGCTTGGGATGAGTGTGAATTTTAGGAGAGATACTCTTCTGAGCAGCACACCTTGCCATTCTCTAGCCCAGAGATGCCAGTGACGAGCAGCTCTCACCAGGCATTTCCGTCAGCAATCAGAAGAGCAAGAGCCAAGAGCTCACCAGGCACCAGCTACCCTACATAACCTCCTCCTGTCACAACTTGCACAGAGAAAGATGAGACCAACAGAAATCATAGCAGCCACAAACAGTAGGATAGTTTTAAATCAGAAGGTAAGTAATTTAATCAAAATTATTCCACCACGCGTGAGAAACTGCCTGCTCTTCTTTGAGAGATCTCATTGCCATGCATTCTTCTAGCACCAACACACACCTCTTTAGAAACATGGCAGGTCTCAGAACAAAGTAAAAAGGTGAGGAAGAATAATGTGGAGGTTTTTGCAGACTGTTCAGTATAAACCAATGCTGGATAATACAAGCTTATCTTCTAAAGCATCACCAGCCACCAGCTCAGCCCTGCAGTTGTCAGCATAATAAGATATTTACAGATGAAAAAGAAGGACACGATTATCCCCTTTGAGCATTTTTAAACATGTAAGTTCAGTATCTCTCTAAATGAAAAAAGGCAAAGCTACGAGTAAGACCAGTCAAGTGCAAATAACTACACAGCTAAAAAAGGGTAGTGAAAAACAGACTTCTCAGGATGTGAAGATCTTTGCCAAGATTAAATTGCAGGTTCTGTCTGCAGGCTCAGGAACACTTGCTCAATACCAAGAACACCATTTTTTTAATTTTAGCTTTCTTTTTAGGAATCTTGGAATAGGACTGGAAAGGACACTAAATAAGTTGCAGGTTTAACCTTTGCTGTAAATATTTTCCTATCAAAGCACTAAGCCTTAGACATACAATGGGATAAACAGATATTATTATTGGTTTTAGTTTTGTATTTTAGGCGTGTGTTTACTTCAATATGACAGAAATACCTCAGATAAAAGTTATAGTAGTAGTTTCCCAAACCCAGTAACATTTATTCCAAATGTATCTTAAATTACCAAGTTTTACTTTGTTGTAGTTTGAAGGGCTATATATTTTTTCTAAACAAACCAGCTTTTACATGTATTTCATTTCAAACAAAAAGCTCATTGTCACAAAAATTTACAATTCTTAAAAAAAATACAAGTATCATGTTACCTTTGATTTCCTAAACTAAATTTATTCTCTCATAAAGGAATAAGAATGCTTTTGAAGTGGTCTAGGAATAAGTCTATTGTTATTTATGGAGAGTAGTCACAGAAGGTGGTTGTCATCTGGTCTTTAAATAGCAATCCTGAGAAAGCCCCACATCAGTACATACAAAACCAGCACCTTATGAATTGGTTCTTTTGCAAGGAAGGTAATATTCTGGGGCTCTAAACACCTGAATTTTGCTGAGCCCAGCTAAAGATCATTCTTGTTCCTGAAGTAATGTATTGCACATGATCATCTAAAAGGCAACAGAGTTCAGTAATAGGTAAATGCCAAAGACTTTTCCAAGGTGAGCATGAGACAGTGACTGGAGAGAAGAGGGAAGAGGTGGGGGGAAAGGAAAGGACAAAGAGATACCTATTACCCTGCTTACCAAGGGGCTGAAACTTTCCAAGCTCAGCATGAGATTCTCCTCCTCTTCCTGCTGTTTTGTTTTTGCCAGAGTGAAGTGCTGAGCTTGGCAGGACAGGGCACAGCAAGAATAGCAGAAATCACATGTTATCTCAGTACCCCATGGAGGTTTTCTCTGGCCAAAACTAAAAAGAAGGGCTGGAAGAGCCCAGATCACACGAACAAATTTGCCCACCAATCTCAGAGGAGCAGAATCTTTGCAAATGAGGTTCATAAGTGTTTTAAAAAAAGGGTACAGACCCTTTGTGAGACCCAAAGTGAGGGTTCAAGCATCAACTCCCATTTTGCAAGCTGGTTCAATCAAACTGAATTAAACCAGACTGCACCATTCACAACCATGTCAAAAGAGAAGTCCCACAAAAATAGCATCTTATCTTGCAGAACTGCTGTAGCAGGAAGAAAACTTCAGTTTGTCCATGAAGAGAAGACATTGTAAGGGGTCTAATACAGTTTGGTGCTAAAATGCAAACGATACTCTCAATTCCAAAAGAGTTACCTTCTGGAGGGGTTGCAACACTGTTCCCAAGTCCCAGAATAGCAATGCTGTGATTCCTTGGTTCCAGCATAGTCGCAAACTCTTCTCCTCTTTCCCAGTGTGGTACTTTCACAGGTTCCAAATGCACATTTTCCAGCCCATCTTTGTGCAGGGCACTGAACATATACTTGATGGCTGCATCTAAACTTTTTGAACCACTGACTCTAGGTCCTATGGTATCAGCAAAAACTGCCAGTCTTTCATAGGATCTGTTCTGAGCTTTTCCATGAACAGCAAGATCAATAATAGCTTTAGCAATATCAGTATAGCCAGCTATCTCATTTTTAATGTCTTCAAACTTTTTTGGGTAACTATCATCTCTTCTCAAAGCCTTCCCAGCATACTCTGGTAATAAATTCATGAAAAGTATGAAGAATATGTACTTCATTTTTTCTCTTCTTTCTTTCCCACAGATGGCCTGTCGAAGAGAGAAAAAGAAAAAAAAAAATATATATATATTTAAAATCATACAGCTATCAGCAATACTTTTTGTTATTTGGATTGGCAGACAGACCAAAATGAAAAGAAATCAGTTTATCATGAAAATGCTTTGATCAGAACTGGCAGGAATGTAAACTCAACTTGGAGACACAATTATTGAAAGCAAATGAAAAAAGTTACTTAGACAACTGGACACAGTCTTTGTTGTGGTCTTCAGAAACATCCTTGGAATGCTGCATCTCTTTGAATAATCACATCCTGCACTGAATCAAAACCCAGGGCTGCTCCAATCCAGAAGCAGCTTTGCATCTCCTTTCTGTTAGGAGCAGGATTAACTGTAAATGCTGAAGTATCTTTACATATCTGGATTTTTAAAAAAAATCTTAAACTGTTCATGAATAAAAACGCTTCCTAATGTCTGTTTCCAGAATCAGGAAAGCACTTTCTATTGCACTAGAAAGATGACAGAGCAATTTAGATCCAATGCCCCCAGGAAGAAAGCATTAATTTCTTCAATGCATGACCACCAGAAAAACACTATTTCACTATTTCTTATTAACTGTTTCTTATCTCTTAGGAACCGGCTGGAGCAGCACTGTAAAAAAGTGCAGCACCAGCAGTGCTGATCCTGTGTTCAAGAGTTATCTTCGTTAAAACTTTATAGTTTATCCATTTTATCATTAGAAGTTCTCATTTTTAAGACAAAATTAACCCATAAAAGCAACAGTCTGTCTGTACTATTAATTGAACTGACAAAAAAACCCTTTGGGGTCAGTTGGAGTAGTTGCAAAGCTCTTTTATAACAGGAAGTATGGTTATCCAAACTGAAAATAAAAAGGTCTGTATTATATACACAAAAGGAAATGTAACATTTTCTTGTTCCTTTGAATTTGAACCAGGCTGTAATCTGAATGATAAAAATCAGCAGTTAGAAACAAGGCCTTTAAATCAGTTCTATAGGGCGCAGCTATTATAAGATTTAAAAAGAGTGATTAGTTACAGACAAGTGAAATCACAATTACCACTAGCCCAAAAACATTTAATTCAGCACTTCTGCCATTTTCATGGACTTTCATGACAACACCAATATTTTAAAAAAAAAATGCAATTTGCCTTAAAAATAGTCATACTAAAGGCAAATCCCAGAATCACTGAATTGTCAGAGCTGGAAGGGACCTCCAGAGCTCATTTAGTTCCACTCTCCCACTAAAGCAGGATCACCTAGATCATAATTACACAGGACTGCATCCAGGCAGGCTTAGAGTATCTCCAGAGAAGGGGACTCCACAGCCTCCCTGGGCAGCTTTCTCCAGTGCCAACATTAATCTCTACCTATCAAAATATGTTTTTCTTGGAAACAATTGTCCAACAAATAGTGAAGGATGAATTAGCTGGGTAATATTGATAAAATATGGGTAAATCAGACCTGCATGGCAGAAGTATTACTAAAAGCTTTTGCCGTTAAGATTTCCATGTTATTCTTCTTCCTTGTTTGAACTTCTTTAGTATTTCTGGAGAGTTATACTTGCAAATTTACAATCACTGAGGAATCATTACAATATAGGCCTCTTTTATTTTTGGTTCATGATGTTGTATGCATAGAGACAGTACAAAGGTGGGGTGGAAGGTATGAGTGCGTGTGTACACATAAATACATATATCTGCATATATTATATCCACATGCAAAATACAAAAAAATCCTCCTTTATTCTCAGACAATTGCACACTACAGGAGCTTTAACTGAGCGTTACTTCTCAGTCGTTTCATGGAGTATGCAAATTTTTAGTAGCCAAACATCTTTGTAAATCATAGCACCTGAAGGGACCAGAGTATCCACGTCCTCTGACTGCCACACAACACTGCCAGATATTCCTGAATTAACTCCCACCACCAGAAGCTGCACAGTAAAACCAGCAGTTGAGCCAATTCCTGAGAGATTAAAGGTGAAATTACACCATTTTTTGTGCCTGTGGGAGCTCACAGTTGTATTTCAAGCTTTTGCAAGCTCCATTCTGAATGATCTAAGCTAAGAAACCACCTTTACCACCTGTGTTTTTACAATGTACCACAATGAACCACATGAATTCCTGTTCACTCTGAACTATTTTCTACTATTTGCTAAAAATAAATAAGTAAAATAGGCTTTTGAAATAATGGGGCTATGGTAAGAGATGATGAATTCTGACATCACATCTAATATATATGTTGTCCCTTTTCCTCTCCTGTCCTCTATTAGTTTCAGTAAACTTATAATTCCACCTAGAAATCTTAATTTCAGTGTAGGCTACAGAGACAACTAGCTAGATTTGCCCTTGCACAAGAAACACGAGATAAACAAAAAACTCAGAAATTCAGATGTAGGTTTGGTAGTTTGTACAATTGCCACTTCTGATTTTTTCTCAAGTATTTATTCACCATATTTTTCCAAAGAAGCTTCACCTTAACAGTGGTAGATCATGCCAAGAGGTGCAGGTCACACCATCACAGAATGGTTGGGGTTAGAAGGATTCTTTGGAGATCATCTTGTCCAATCCATCTGCTCAAGCAGGGCCACCTAGAGCAGGCTGCCCAGAACCCTGTCCAGACAGCTTTTGAGTATCTCCAAGGAAGGAGACTCCACAACCTCTCTGGGCAACCTGTTAGAGCTTGGTCACCATCACTATTAGAAAGTGTTTCCTGCTGCACAGATGGAACTTCCTTGCAACTTGTTAATCCATGCAGGCCTCTTGGCATTTCTCTTTGACCTCCTGTTTGTGGAACTAGAATAATTCTGAGTTTGGAGGAAGTGATATTTGAATATTAATGACCTTTCTTGGGATCCTCTTCCAGGGCCTTATCCCACAGGACTCTTATCAAGCTTAATTTTTAAGAGATCAAAGTTTTCTCTCCTGAAGTCCTGTGCTGTGATCTTGATTTTTGCCTTGCTTCTTGCTCTCAGGATCCTGAGCTTCACTATCTCATGGTCATTGCAGCCAAGGTTGGCTTTGACCTTCATAGCATAACCAGCCTTTCCTTGTTCTTAGTATGAGGTGCAGCAGAGCACCTCTTCTTGCTGGCTCCTCTTACCTAGGTCAGAAAGTTATCATAAATGCTAAGAACCTCCTGGACTGCTTATACGCTGCTGTGCTCATCTTCAAGCAGATACTGGTATGGCAAAAGTCCCCCACGATTGTCAGGGCCTCTGAATGTAAGGCTAATTCCAGCTGATCTTATCTACTTGCTTTTCCTGATTAGTTGGCCCATAGCAGCCACCTCTAAAATATCATCCATACTGGTCTGCTTTTTAATCCTTATTCATAAACTCTCAGTTGGTTCATCAGACAGAACTCCAAGCACCCCAGCTGCTCTCTCACATAAAGGCCATCTCTATCTCCCTTTCTTCCCAGCTTTTCCCTCCTGAAAAGCATACATCTGTGCATTGCAGAATTCCAGTCGTGAGCTATCCCACCACATCTCCATGATCCAAATAAGATCATAGTCCTGCAACTGCATATACATCTCTAACTCCTCGTATTTATTCCCCATGTTGTGTATATATCAGTGTACAGGTACTTGGAAGCATCAATTCATTAATGGAAACAGAAGAGGGAACTCACAACATTTTTGTTAGAGCTGTCTGATTAGCTCCCAGGAAGGACACATACCAGGTATCCATTCATAAGATGTCATCTGGAAAGCTGGCTATGCAATACAGAAGGGGACAAAGAATTAAACCACATTTCTAGGATTCATAAACCACCAAAAGAAAAAAAAAAAAAAAGGGAAAAAACCCCAACCAACAACAAATTTTGGAGTCACCAAGCCTAGCTCATATGACAGCCAGTGCAAACTGTAGGCAGGCTTTTCATAGGTCTTTCTGTGTCTATTCATAAACAGCAAGTTAAATATTATCTTTAGCAATCTAAGAATTGCTAAGCTATTCTCCTTAACTATTCAAATGCTCCCTAAACCTGAGATCAAGGCAGCAACAAATTCTTCCCACTGAAGTGTCATTTTCCCAAAAGAACAATATAAATTATGATTTCATGTATGAATGACAAATCTATTGCAGACATTTCCTCCCTGTGAGAGAGAAAGGGTAAAGGTCTTACACAATCGGGAACAGAAGACTCCAGGGTTATCTCAGGACACTGCCAGAGAACTGTAAAAAGCCTTTTATAGTCTGAGTTACTGTTTATTTGTGGTTATACTATACAGAGAGTATGGGTGTATTTTTATTGCTCAGCTCAGTACTTTCCTCATATTCCTTCCCTTTGGACCAGTTAATTACATGCTCACAGACATCCTCTGCTAGAGACATCAGTAATTTTCTAAGGATGACCAGGCTTGTTTCCTGATTTTTGGAAAGCTCATCACCCACAAAGAAGTAAGCAAGATAATCTGACTTCTGCCATAAGACAAATACTTGCTGAGTAGAGTAAGACAACTTTGTAGAGTTTGTTTCAAAAACTTAAGTTTTTGGGTTTTGCTTGTTTAAGGGTTTGCAAAATCCACCACACAAAGCTGATCTGTTTAGTTGATAACAGAAAGCACAGGGGGGATTGGTTAATTAGCATTAGCAATCTCAAAGATCTGCCAGTTACCAATTTCATGCTTTTTTTTCAATGGAGAAATGAAACTAGAGTTATCATATTTCTCCTAACTAAGAAATGCTCCCCTTTGCTCTTCCTGGCCTCATCCAAAACCAGCAGTATCCTCTCTCCAAAGGCTGCCCCAGAGGAGCTGCATTTAAGAGCCACATTTTCTCCAGGAATTTCCCACTAAACAGAGAACAGACATGTCTCTACAGTTTTGTGGATGTGGATTTTACACGGCCACCATGCAGTTTTTCACTATCTGCCACTGCATGGTAAGAGGAGCACAACTGAATTCAAACCTTGGGCAAGAACACAAGAATAGGAACATAATTTATTGTGCTTTACCTGCATAGTTCAGCACAACCCAGCAAAAAGCTAGCAGAAGTCAGAAATAATTCCCTGCTAGGTAAAGTAATGTCTTACTCACTTGAACTGCAATAAAGGAATCACTCCACTGCCAATTCAGGGAAAGAACAGCACATCTGATGTTCCCAGTCTCTGCAACACCAAATTTATCACCCCAGTAAATAATCTGGGAAAAGAACCTACTTATTTTTGCACATCTTACTAGGCAAACTTAGCAAACAAACATCACAGCGTCAGACAAATTTAAAAAGTAATGATTGTCACAAATGTTCAATGCATTTAGTTATTCACTGAATTTCTTCAGAAGTTTAGAGCCAAATGAGACAGGAAGAAAACACACTTTCAAGAAGTACAATTCTTTCTCCCAGCCCTACTAATGCATCTAATTCCATGGCTCTTTAGCACAAAACAATCATTTTCTAAATAAGGTTAAGAATCTGGGATTCTCTTTGCCATTCCAGGAGGCAAGAAAGCTCATCAGAATGTTATAGTCCCTCTATTTTATTTCTCTGACCTTATACATCTTGCATGTCTGGAAAGGATACAAAATGCTCCAGTTCCAGCCTCACCTGCAGCCTCTTGTTCAGGATATTCTCCAAAAAGTGAAGCTCTGTAGACCACCTAAGAACCTGCAACTCCCACCTTTCACTTCTTCAAAGGGAAAACTAATACTGCTATATTAAGCACCAAGGGGCAGCTGCCATTGATCCTCTTCACATTTTGAGCAGAACTGAAAGCCTTTCACATAGCAGACATGGCATGTTTACACCAGGTGAATTTGGTCTTTTAAGAAGCTTCATCAGAGCTCAGGGCTAATTCATCTCCGGCTTAAAAGAATATGTAGGGTCTCAGCCTTCCAGGATGAAAGACCACACTTTGAATTCTGTGGTTCAAAATGAGTACAAAGCTAAAAGATATACCACAGCTCCAGTTCTTTAGCTTCAGGTGAAGTGGACAGGGGGCATCCAGCCATGGCACTACCTTAATTAATACACAGAAGGAAGGACATGGTCCGAATATTGTCCACAGACATTGGAATGGGCTGCCCAGGGAGGTGGTGGATTCTCTGTCCCTGAACATTTTCAAAAAGAGAGTGGATGTGGCACTCAGTGCCATGGTCTGGGACCCACAGTGGCAGTGGATCAAGGGTTGGACTTGAAGATCTCAGAGGTCCTTTCCAACCCGGATGATTGTGGGATTCTGTGATTCACAGAAGAGAGAGAGATTTCTTCCTGTAAAAATCTTAACAGAACATTTCAAAGGGAAAGTTTGAAGCAAGGAAGACACACTTAGTGGAGGAAGACCAGGTTAGGGAGTACTTAAACAAACTGGGCATATGTAAATCCATGGGGCCTGCTGGGTTGCAGCCACAAATGCTGAGACAGCTGCCAGATGTCATTGTGAGGCAGCTCTCAATTGTATTTGAAAGGTCATGTTACTTCTGTCTTACCCCTGCAAGATGTAAGATGTGGGGACCTACAGGCCAGTCAGCCTCACCCTGATCACTGGTGACAGGCAAAAATCCTCCTGGAAATTATTTCCAAACATATGAAGAAGGTGACTCAATAACAGTTTGCATGGATTTACTAAAGGCAAATGATGCTTATTCAACCCAATAGCATTCTAGGACAAAATTACTGGTTTGGCAGCTAGGAGATGAGCAGTGGATGCTGTTTGCCTTGACATTATTATGGCATTTGACATTGTCTTCCATAAGGTCTTCCCTAAGTGGAGATCAGTGACCAGTGAAGTTCCCGGGGGTCAGTATTGGGACTGCTCAACGTCTTTGTCAGGAACATGGACAGTGGGCTCAGTGCACCCTCAGAAACTCTGCCATTGACACCAAGCTGTGTGGTGTGGCTGACACGCTGGAGGGAAGGGATGCCACCCAGAGGGTCCCTGACAGGCTGGAGGAAGGTGGGCCCATGCAAAGCACCTGAACTTCAATAAGGCCCAGTGCAAGGTCCTGCACATGGGTTGAGGGAACCTCCAAGCACTGATACAGGCTGGGCAGATAATGGACTGAGCAGCCCTGAGAAGAAGGACTTGGGGATGCTGGCTGATGAGAAGCTCAACATGAGCCAGCAATGTATGCTTGCAGCCCAGAAAACCAACTGCATTCGGGGCTGCATCAAAAGAAGTGTGGCCAGCAGGTCAAGAGAAGTGATTCTCCCCCTCTTCTCTGCTCCCTTGAGACCACACATAAGAGTATTATGTCCAGTTCTGGGGTAACAAACACAAGAGTGACATGAAGACAGAAGGATACTTGTTGGAGTACATCCAAAGGAAGGCCAGGAAGATGATCAGCCTATGAAGACAGGCTGAGAGAGTTTGGGCGTTGTTCAGCCTGGAGAAGACAAAACTCCAGGGAGACCTTATAGCAGCCTTCCAGTACCTGAGGGTACTGGAAAACTGAGGAGGGAGTTTTCTCAAGAGCTTGTAGTGATAGGACAAGGTTTTAAACTGAAAGAGGGCAAATTTAGCTATTAGGAAAAAATTATTTAATGTGAGGGTGGTGAGACACTGGAACAGGTTGCCCAGAGAAGCTGTGGATGCCCTGTCCCTGGAAGTGTTCAAGGCCAGGTTGGATGGGGCCTTGAGCAACCTGGTCTGGTAGGAGGTGTCCCTGCCCATGCAGGGAGGTTGGAATGAGATGATGTTCAAAGTCCCTTCCAACACAAACCATTCTATGATTCTGATTCTGACTGGTGTTACCACCACTAAAATCATTGCACTGTAAGTTCTTTAAATTTAACAGACAGAAAAGAAGAAGATTTTAAAAAAACTCAGATGGGAAAACTGTCTACAGCAATCAGATAACCAAAAGAGGAGCAGAGGGAAAAGAAATAAGATAAACAAAGTTTATCTTAGCATTAGACCAATGCTTCTTCTCCAGTGTGGCAAAGTTTTCCCCAAATCCCAGTTGAAAATACAGACAAAAGGATACAGAGACTTCACAAGAGTCACGGTTATGGGAAATGAGGAAAGAAAACAATAAATTGAAGATATTAACCACTTATTTGCTAGAGATCTGCTATATCTGTATACTATCTATCAGTTTCCTAATCATGTACCATTTGATTTTCCTCCAAGGAATGTAGGAAACCTTGAAATCACACAGTGGTTTTGATAACATTAGAATAGACTGAAAAGCCCCAGGGTAACAAACTCACATGCTGCAGAGTGATGTCTGATACATTTAATAGCATCTGAAAGAAAGTTTGTTGTGACAGCTGTGGAGTAGGATGGCTGGAAGGCTAGGTGGACTTGCAAAACGAGGAGATTTCTGCCTAAAAATAAAGTCACAGAGTTTTTCCATCACTTAGAAAGATAAAAGCGATAGAGGGAAAGCTTTATGATCTTGAAGAGTGAAGCAGAAAAGCAGACATTCCTGAGACTGCTCCTCTGGAATTTTCAAGATTCCACATCTGGGAGAGCTTTTAACCGGTTAGAAAATTTTGTCTTTGGGAACACTCACAGTCAAAGTTATCAGCAGCTCTGGGGAGAGAGACTTGTGGGTAATGGTGGACCAGAAGCTCAACATGAGCTAGCACTGTGCACTTGCAGCCCAGAAAGCCAACCATGTCCTGGGCTGCATCAAAAGAAGCACAGACAGCTGATGGAGGCCGGTGACTCTCCCCCTCTACTCTGCTCTTCTGAGACCCCACCTGGCATCCAGGTCTGGAGTCCCTGACATAACAAGGACACAGAGCTCTTTGAGGACGTCCAGAGGAGAGGCACAAGAAATGATCAGGACTGGAGCACCTCCCCTGTGAAGACAGGCTGAGGAAGTTGGGGGTGTCCAGCCTGGAGACGAGCTCCGACAGCGGCTTCCCAGTGCCTTGAGGGGGCCGACAAGAAAGCTGGAGTGGGACTTCTTGCACAAGTGTGTAGCAAGAGGACAAGGGGCAATGGTTTAAAACTTGAAGAGGGGAGATTTAAATCAGATATTCAGAGGAAATTCTTTACTATGAGGGTGGTGAGACACTGGAACAGGTTTCCCAGGGAAGTTGGGGATGCTTAGAAGTGTTCAAGGTCAGGTTGGATAGGACCTTAAAAACCTGATCTAGGGGCAGGGGGGCTGGAACTGGATGATCTTTAAGGTCCCTTCCAACCCTAGCCATTCTATGATTTATAGTACAAGGTCCTTAAAATGAGCCTTTTTACAACTAAGGTTAAGGAAAGTAAAAGCACACCACCATACGGATACAGGACTTTGAATAAAACACAAAATCTTATTACTGGGACCAAAAAGACTAAAACTCCAAAGGAAAAAGAAAACCATGAGGTTTTTTTACCTTTACCAACTTCAGAAGAACTATCTTGGTTTGCTACAACTGAAGATATGCCCTGAAATTCTTGAAAGGCTAAGTGTGACCTAGTAGTGCATGATCATATGCACCTAGCTAGTGATACTAACTTTACATGGACAGAATAGCAAGTGAAATGTTTAAAGATAGCTAAAGATTAAGACAAAGTCCAAATGTGCCTGGACATATTGGCAGTATTAGCTCCCCATCCAGCAAAAGAAAGAGTTCATACCCTACGTATACTCTGTATGGTGGATGTACTATAGCTTAACAGGGAGGAAGCAGTAGAAGGAACCACAGTTAACTTTTCCTTCACCTGAAAGCTTCAGAATTTTAAGAGGCCACCTTGACACTACCCTATTCATTAGCAGCTGCTGCAACACATGGCAGGAATCCTGAAGAATGATACCATAACCCATATACAGAGTACTGTATCAGTGAAGCTACAGAAACAGCAGGTCTTGTACTTCCTTCCTTTAGAAGCAGTGACAGACAAGACAAAAATTAAGTATAAAAAAAACCCAAACAACAAAGCATTATCACCAAACAATGCCTAGGCCATCTAGCAGCTGATATTATTCTTAATGAGAGTTCAAAATACAAAGAGTTCTCAAAAGGGAGTACATTATCTTTTCAGAGGCAAAAGACAGGAAATCTGTGGGATTTTTTGAGAACAACTGAATAGAACAGGAATATTCAATGAAAGAAAGGCAGTTAGGAAACAATGACACCAAAAGATACAATGTTTTTTCATATTACAATGACTGCCAAAGTACACAGCTAATGTCCAGCTGATAATGTTGAAAGAAAACTGGGACAGAGGGTACAGGAAAGATTATTTTGGAAAATTAAATCAAAACAGAGCAGAATAGGGCTGCATTTATATTATCTGGTATTTTGTTGCTCAACTTCGGTGACACTTCCTTCAAGCCCATAACTATTGCTCTAGTGTAAAAACAAGACAAGTTTCCTTCAGACATAGAAAGACTGGCTTATGAAAAAAATACATACAGACCCCCATTATGAGACAAAACATTAGTGGCCTCTTCTAATTTATGGAACCTTACCTGATTGTAAAGGTCCTTGAGACAGACACATCTTTTGCCTTTTCAAAAAATGAATATATAACTGATACACAAACTCTTAAGAATCACACATTGTTCTTTCAGCATTTTCTATGGGAGAAAAGCATCCCCTTTTTACTGAGGCAATGAAACCATAGAACTCTTCTCTTACAACCTCTTCTGTATTTTCTTATCTGAGGAGATGAATTAGGCTATGGAAAAAGAACAAAGTGCCCAAGACAGAGAAACAAAAGGCCACAAATTAGGGGGCACAAAAGGCAAAAACTGCCAGTAAGCACCATATTTAAACATCACCCAAAATTCTAAACCACATTTCTTTTTCAAAAGACATTCAATAGCGCATCTTGTATCCTGAACTTGCAGTTAAAATACCTCCAAAATTCGAATGCTAAGTATTTTCTGAGTGTTTATTGAAAGAGAAGTAGATTGGGTCTGGCCAAAGGATGAAGCTTATCTTCACATAAGAAGGTATGAGCTATGAACAAATGATCATCCCATACTTCTGGATAGCAAAAACTGTTAAAGATGATGGATGGACCTTGAAAAATGAGCAAATCAGGTTTTGCTAACAAAAATGAGTGTGTGGATGTCACTGTCACAAGCTGGTCTGAAAGCTGAGAGCCATCAAAATGCCAAGTACTTGGCACTCACAGGCACCTCTTGGTGCCCCTCCAAGCAGCATTGCAGCAGAAGGCCCTTCAGTCCTACAGAACACATTTGCATTACATTGCTTCAGATTTGGCCAGAAAATAGAAAATACTTTGAGTGTCCCCTTCCAGCAATTAAATCTTAGTCTTAAAAGTGACTAAGGGTTGAGATGTTTGCCAAATGAACTAATATTAGCTACTTACTAAGTAAAGGAGTGAAACAAACCAAGTTTTCTGGCTGACCTATCAGGTCTTAACAAAAATTACATGAGATTATAAACTCACCTGCATGCATCAAATACCACTCTAGAATTAACTCTTAAACTCTTAGCATTTCTATACATGAATAGTATTCTTCTATGACCATACTCCTCCTAAGCATTTTTTGCTTTGTATATGGAACAATTTTTTTCATTTTAAGTCAACAATGTCAGAGAAAAGTTACGTACATTATTAAATGCTTCAAAGAAAATGACCCCAAAAAGTGAAGACCAACATTTCCATTAACAATGCTAGCTATTTTACTCCAAACATCTATAAAGTAATTTTACTGACTGTAATTAGCACCAAAATTCCAAATTAAGTCAATAATTATTCAGCATTGATGAATGCGATAAAATTTCCAGATTAAAAGTAACTCTAACTTTTCTAAACATTCTTATTTGCTACAGTTTTTTTTATCCAGTCATTCTCTACAGTCGCAAGAAAAGGTATGTTCCTTATTCTCTGCCCTGGTTTGGGCCAGGATAGAGCTAATTTTCTGTCTTGTAATTTTGCTTTCAGATAAGTCTCTCATAAGTAGCTGCACTTGCTGAAATTAACAGCAAGTTTCTCAGTTGCTTCTAGGACTGATAAGGCTCATTGTTTATAGTTACTGCTAGAGAATGATGTGCAGAGCCAAGGACACTGCTCAGCTCTGAGGAACATCTTGTGCTCCTGAAAGAGAAAGGGAGGAAAGGGGTCACACCTGCAACCCTCTTTTAGGGAGGAGCAGACAAGACAGGTGACCAAAATTGACCAAATGGAGTCTTCCATCCCACACACACGTCATACTTGGTATAAATTTGAAGGATAAGAAGGGTCAAGTCCCTTCCCTTCACCTTCACCTTCACCCCTCTTTGCCTGTTCCTGTTTACTTCAGCATCCTGGGAGGATTCCGTCCGTTTGTCTGCCTGTGGTCCTGATCCGTGCCAGCCTGAGTCTGTGTGTTCCTGCCTCCAGCTCCAGACTGCTGCTGACTCCAGGAGTCCAGCCTGGACTTTCCCAGGGCTGCCCTGCAGCCTCCGTGGTTACGTGAGCATTTTGGGAGGGAAGGGGGGAGGAATGTGGTATCGTTTTGTCTGTATATTTGTATATATTTAATAAATTTTCCTTTTTTATCATTACTGTTTCATTAAAGCTGTGTAGCTTAGTTTCCAACCCATAAGTCTCTCTCTCTTATTCTCTCTCCTTTCTTTATCAGGGAGGGGAAGGGGATTAATAGCATCTCTCATTCAGTTAATTGCCAGCCCAGTGTTAAACCCTGACACATTCCTATAATATCAATATTCAACTGGTTTTGAGAAGCTGAGAAAAACTGAACATATTTCTAGACTTGCTCAGAAAACTTCATTTTCTAGTTTTTTGCCACCCTACTGTAAGATATGCCCACCAAGTCGTGCCTTTCTAGAGCAACAAAGGATGAATTTGAAAAAGGTAGAGCATCAAGAATTTCTCATGACAATCAACAGAAAAAAATATCTTTATGATGCAAATGTTTCTCTATAGTAAGGGTGGGAAAGGATATTAATTTCAATGAGATATGTTATGAAGTATATAATTTATAATTTCATCATGTTCACTAGGGCATAATACTGGTACTGAAATATCATACCATACTCCAATAGATAAACATCAGCATGAAATTGTTAAAGTTCAGTAGCAATGTACAACTGGGGCTCCCATCCCACCACAGACTGCACTGCAGTGTACAAACAAAAGCATGATTAAAAAGTCTGAATGTAAAGAACCCAGGCAAAGAACAAACTGTAAATAAGATAAAGGACACTTTACTTAAAAGAGCTTGATAGAAAACTGGTTTTCATCCAATTTTTAAAAACAAACTTAGCAAAACCAGACCTCCTTCTGATGTTGAGTGAAGTTCCAACACCACTTCTTCATTAAAGCTACTCCCCAGTGCAGTACACATTTGATCACAGGACACTACAGCTGCCACACCTAAGGTAGTTCTGCTTTTGCAGTTAAGTTTCTGTTACTTTTTACCACCATTTAAGAGAAAAAAAATGTACTATTTTGCTATTGCAGGACGAAACAAGTCAGCTACCTAACACTATTAACTTCTTTTTTCCCAAGCATGTCAAGACATTCAGTCTCAGTTAAGAGTTCACAGTGCTACACATACACACCGAGACAAACATGCCTTTAGGACCTGAAACTACAGAAGATGAGTGGACAAACAACTGGAACAGGAGGGACCCAGAAGTGCCATCTCCAAAGGATTCAGTTGCCACATGAAAGACATTTCAATAAGCATGACCACTCAGCCCCTTTTTGCTCACACTACCAGGAGAGCTGGTCTAAAGCTTGCTGCAGGGAAGCAAATGGCCATATTACAAAAAGCCAACGGGAAAACAATGTGGGGGGAAAAATCCACAATGACAAAATCAACAGCAAAAAGCTCCAAAGAACATAACAGAGTAAACACAATTACACAGAGAGGCAGTCATTGACTTCAGTGAGTCTGGGTAAGATAGTTCCTATTTTTCTGAGACATGCAATTCTACTTCCCAAAGTGAATTTTAAAGATGTATTTAAGTTATGTTCACATTTTTTAATACAGGATAGCAAAAAAAGTTATAAATACAAACAACTAATGCATCTGGTATACTAGTAATAAAGAACCGAAAATGTCTGTTCTCTATTTTTGTTCACAAACTAACACAGCTGTCACGTTTCTATCCAAAATTCTCATGCAGTGACTCAGAAAATCCATCATGCAGGTTACTTGTGAAATAGCTTACACTGAGCTGCTATAGGTTAGCAAAACTTGGATAAATATCAACAATTTTCTCTGTATACAAACTTTCTGCTTGGAAAAACATGGATGGGGAAGCTGAAATGTATGTAAATTTTTATCTGGAAACACTTCAATGCAAAATTTAAAGTTCATTTTGAATACTCTGTTCTTACACATACACCTGGCTGCTACCAGGTACAGTGTCTTGCAGGTCCTTTGTTTTTTAATGGGAAAGAAATTTATACACTGCTCAGAACTAAAGAATACCTGACACCTGAATAAACATCAGTTTCATAACACCTATGGTTGAACTTCTCTCTGCAGCAGTGAAAAAGTGACACCATAAACCTTATCAGATGTTCAAAGTGGACTCAAGTCTAAAGCTCTCACAGTTCTAGACAGTCATGTTATTCCCTATCTTCCCAGGGGGAGATGAAGAAGGGAATAAGGGAGAGAGAGACTTTAAGTTTAGAAGAAAAAAACAACAAAACAGGGTAAGTGTAATGAGGTAGCAAGTGACAAATACAAATGGATATATGAAGCTTGCCCTTCTCAGCTGGCAATTACTTCCCAATCAGAAAACTCACACCCTGGACTGGGCAGCAGCTGGGAGTGCCCAAGTGCAGGGTCTCAGTGACAGTCCCCAGCAGTCTCAGGAGCAGCCAAGCTGTTCCTCCTTGGGAAGCCAGAGGGGACCTGTCCTGGGGAATGATGTTCTTCTCTGGTGAGGAAAAGAGGGGCAGGGGCAGGGGCAGGGGCAGGGGCAGGGGCAGGGGCCTCACCCCAGCCAGAGAAACCCCCAGAGGGCTCCTTTGGAGCCATTTTATCCTGAGCACCATGGGAAGGAACACTGTGACTGGTCCACCTGACCCATCCTCTCCTCCCTTGGCTCAGCTGCTCCCCCTTATCACTGCCACAGCAGCAGCCCCGACACTGATGGGGGGCAGGGGTTGGTGTGTTCTATCCTGGGCCTCTGAAAGCAGGACAAGCACTTTTTAGAGATATGTGTTTATTACTTATGATCAGTATCAGGGAAGTACAACGAGGAAAAGTAGCTGAATCAGCCATTTATACAGCCACATCTCGTTCATGTTCTCAAATTAAAATATGAGTGCAGTAACACAGCATCACGGATTATAAACTCATTTTTTTATTTAATATGATGTTTACAAAATGAACTATCTAAAAAGTGAATTGCAGAATATCCCTACAGTATAGTTTTCAGATTCAGGAGTACTGCTATGGAAGAGCAGTTTTCAAGAGACTTGAGCCAACAGTTCACAGAAAGTTGTGGAGTTTTTTTCAATTTTTCAGCAGGGAAAAGTCTTCTAAAGATCACAGAATCAAAGAATGGTTTGGGTTGGAAGGAACCTAAGAGACCATCTAGTTCCAACCCTCCCTGCATGGTCAGGGACCACTAGACCAGGTTGCTCAAGGCCCCATCCAAGCTGGCCTTGAACACTTCCAGGGAGGGGGCAGCCACAATTTCCCTGGGGAGCCCTTCCCAGTGTCGCACCACCCTCACAGGAAAGGAATTTTTTCCTTATGTCTCACCTAAATCTCCCCTGTTCAAATTTTAAACCATTTCACCCTCTCACTGCACACCTGTGTAAAAATCCCTACCCCAGCTTCCTGTAGGCCCCCTTCAGATACTGGAAGGCTGCTATAAGGTCACCTCAGAGCCTCCTCCTCAGCCTCTGCTCCATCTCTCTGATCATTTTAGTGACTCCTCTGGATATATTCCAGGAGCTCTATGTCCTTGTTATGTTGGGGACTCTAGAACTGGACTCCCTATGGGGTCTCACAAGAGCAGAGAAGGAGAATCACCTCCCTTGACTGGCTCTCTAAGCTTCTTTTGATGCAGCCCAGAACATGGCTGACTTTCTAGGCTGCAAGCACATACTGACAGAGCATGCTGAGCTTCTGGTCCACCACCACCACCTCCAAATCCTTCTCCTCAGGGCTGTTCACAATCTTTTCTCCTCCTCCTAACCTCTATTTATGCATGGGATTGCCTCAGCCCAGGTGCAGAACTTGGCCTCGTTGAACTTCATGCAGTTTGCACAAGCCTACTTCTTGTGAGCCTGCCAAGGTCCCTCTGGATGGCACCCCTTTCTTCTTGAGTGTTGACTTCACCACAGTTTGGTGTTGTCAGGAAACTTGCTGACAGTTTATTCGATTCCACTGTCCATGTCACTGACAAAGATGTTAAACAGCACTGGTCCAAGTCCTGACCCTTGAGGAACACCACCCGTCACACATCTCCATTTGGACAGTGAGCCTCTGATGACAACTCTCTGGGTGCAACCAGCCAGCCAGTTTCTTATCCAATGAGTGGTCCATCCATCAAATCCTTATTATTCCAGTTTAGAGATCAGAATGTCATGCAGGACTGCATCAAATGCTTTGCACAGGTCCAGGTAGATGTTGTCTGTTGCTCTGCCTTTGTCCACCAAGGATGTGACCCCATGACAAAAGGCCACAAAATTAGCCAGGCAGGAATCCATTAGTGAATTCCTTAGTGAATCCATGTTGGCTGTCACCAATCACCCTTTTGCTATCCACATGCCTGAACAGAACCTTCAGGAGGATCTGCTCCATGATCTTGCCAGGCCCAGAGCTGAGACTGACTGGCCTGTAGTTCTCTGGGTCTTCTTTTTTCTCCAGTTTTGAAAATTAGGGTTAAATTTCCCTTTTCTAGTCAGCAGGACCTTCACCAGACTGCCATGACTTTTCAAATATGATGGAAAGTGGCTTTACAACTTCATCCACCAGTTCTTTCAGGAGCCACGGGTGAATCCCATCAGGTCCCATGGACTTGTTCACCTTCAGGTGCTCTCAAACCTGCTCTTCATTTACAGTGGTGGTGATCTTCCTTTTCCCAGTCCCTGCCTTTGGCTTCTGTAACATGGAGGGTGTGACCAGAGTCCTTGCTGGTGAAGACAGAGGAAAAGTAGTCACTGAGCACCTCAGCCTTCTCTACATATTGGATAACCAACTCTCCCATTTCCTTCTGGAGTGGGCCCACATTTTCTCTAGTCTTCCTTTTACCATTGACATAACTATAGAAACTTTTCTTGTTGCACTTAACCCCCCTTGCCAAGCCAAATTCTGTCATTTTGCTTTCCTAACCTGATCTCTTGCTTCTCTGACTACTTCTCTGTACTTCTCCCAGGGTATCCATCCTTGCTTCCACCCTCTGTAAACCTTATTTTTACCCCTAGGTGTGTTCAGGAGTTCCTTGCTGATCCACACAGGCCTCCTGGCACTCCTGCCTGCCTTCTTCATTGGGACACAATGGTCTTGGGCATGCAGGAAGTGATCCCTGAAAATGAACCAGCTTTTCTGGGCTCCCTTCCCATCCAGGGCTTTGTCTACCAAGCAGATTTTAGAAGAGACTAAAGTCTGCCCTTTTAAAATCAAGTGCCATCAGCTTACTTCACACTTTCCTCACTGCCCTAAGGATCTTGATTTCTACAGTGTCATGGTCACTGCAGCCTGGTCTCCTGTTAAGTTTTACACCAGGCTGTCGCTGTGGTGAGTACAAGGTCTAGCAAAGCACCTTTTCTGGTTGGTTCCTCCGATTTGGAGGAAAAGTTTGTCAACAATGCACTCAATGAACTTCCTGGTATGCTGGTCCTTTGCTGTGATGTTCCTCCAGCAGATGTCAGGGTGATTAAAGACCCCATGAGGACCATGGCTTGCAAGTGCAAAGCAGCTTTTATTTGTCTAAAGAGGGGCCTCATCCACTTGGTCATCCTGATCCAGTGGCCTGTAGCAGACCCCCACTATGCTATTGCTTGCCTTAACTTCCCTTAAATCCTAACCCATAGGCTCTCTTTCAGCTCCTCATCCATCCCCAAGCAGAGCTCAATGGACTCCAGCTGGATACTGATGTAGAGGGCAACACTCCCTTCTCTTTTGCCCTTCCTCAATAGTTTATACCCAGCCATCCCCATGCCCCAGTCATGGGATCCATCCCACAACCTCTCAGTGATACCAATAACCCCACAGCCCTGCAGGTATGCAGATCTGTGGATCTCCTTCATTCTCCACACTGAGTGCATTAGCATAGAGGCACTTGAGATGTGCCCTCTTCAAAGCAGTCTTACTGCTTCAAAGTATCAAAACAGAACTGAACAGATTTTAGATAATATAGGTAAGTGTCCGAGCAGAAAAAAATGCTTTATTCTTGCATAGTATCTTCAGAGATACTGTAGAACATACATGCAAAAATACCTACAGAAGCTTCAGCATAAATGAAAGAAGTACCATTACCAAAATATATTGTGGATCTACATCAGAGGTATCTTTCCAAAATGGAAAAAAAATATTTTTGAGATGAAAGGTAGCTTAATGAACTATGAAATTCCCTTTTCTCATTACAATTATTGTTTGAACCTTATGGTGTTAGAAAAACAACTGGAGAGCCATCCTTTAAAACCCTCTAAGGTTCTTTGTTGTAGCTGCCAAATTACCTGTGGTGCCACTTTTTTGATACAGATGCTAATAGGGGCTTGAATGTGACAATACAAAAGCTGATCCTCTACTTGAGTGTCAAGGGAAGACACTGGCTCTGGCAATCATAAGCTAACTAGTAGGTATACATCTATGACATTTTCTGGCATACATTTTGCCACATCTGACACACACCTATGTGTGTCAGCACCTATGAGACTACTGAAGACACAATGTGATCAATCCTTCTTCTGCAAATATTAAAAATACTAGGACATCTCTCTGTCTTTGCACTGACATGATTCAGATACTGCACCTGACCAATACTTCTCAGAGATTATATATACTGTGCTGAGAAAGTGCCAGAGGAAACAAAACAGCCACGTTTCCTAAGTCTTAAACACTTCTGGACAGTTCATGCCTCATAAGGCAAAGCTGACATGCAGGTGTCAGCTCCTAAATTCCAGAGAAGACCTCACACTGGCCACCCTTGAGTAAACCAGCTCATCACTGCTGCATGAACAAACCAGACCCAGGGGACTGACTGCACCAGGATGCACACAGGGACAACAGCCAAACAGAGCCCAGAGAGCCCACAGCTCCATTTCCAGACCTCAGGTGTTCACCTTATCCTTCTACCACTGCACATGACAGCCACAAGCTCTTTGTCTCAGTCTGCTGGAGGAATTATGCCAGGAACACATTAAAACCTGAAGCTATTTAGACACTCTTTAAATTGCTACTTAGGTACAGTGTTATCAAACAAGCCAAGGATCCCTGGTATTAGGACAGCTGTGGCTTTTATCCTACTTGCTAGGTATCCCTCTGCATACACAGCTTTTTTATTTCTAGTCACAAGACCAATCATTAGGGAAACAAAAGCATGCATCCACATTCAAAAGAATGAATCCACTTAGAGCACTTTTATTTAGCTACAATTGGAAATATTCAAAACCACACATTTGCCCTGTGAAACGTGCAAAAATTTCAGAGGGTTCTATCCATAGCATGAGTAGGGAGACTAGTTAACATCTGGGGCTGTGGTGCTAATAATGTGAGGAAAACATGGAACCTCTGCCTCCTTCAGTGAATCCAGATGTTGCAATTGTCAGTGTCTCTGTCAATGAAATGCAATTCCAAATTAAAATGAAACTTGTGTTCTGATTTTTACCACATATATCAGCTTTCAAGCAGGAACAACTGATGAGGTAGAATTCACATAAAGTTACAACTCCTCCATTCAGAAGCAGCCAAAAAGTCCTCTTTGTCTTCTCAATAAAGTGCTGCTCCTTTCAGGATGACCATCTTGCCACATGTGCTCCCACTTCCATGAGTTCTGTATTAGGGTCACTCCTCAGAAAGCTCTTCTTTGAAACCATTTAGAAACAAGCTGGGACATAAACAGTGCTTCAGGCAATGAATTACCTATCAGTCCTGCTCCCTGATGACAGCAACTTCCCAGCTATCCATTGGAACAGATCTGATGGCAACACTAATCCTACACCCTTTACCTCATGTTTACCAACTAGCCCTACTTGTTGACTACAAAGTACTTAGATATAAACACCTGGAGAGCAGGTAACATCAGCAAGAATTTTAAATTTCTTAAGATCTTAAGATTTCTTAAGATTTCTTAAGATCTTAATTCCTAAACTAAGGTTTTTTCTCTACGTCAAAGTTGCCTCCTGCTTTCAGAAAATCAAATGATCTTGCAGAGACCACCACCTGCAGTTGCAGCAATGCTTACTGCTGATAGCCCCCCTGTTACCTCACCACAGCTGAAAATGTTTTCCAGGAAAAAAGCTAGTTAGCTGACATCCATCCTTCCTATGCCACTTGTCTGTAGGGACAGGAGACATCAGACAGTATGTTTCATGTTGATAATTCTGGGAAGCTGCATTAGACAAGATGCCTACCCTACTTATTATTATTTATCCAGTATGCATCTGCCTTCACACACTGATAAGCCCCCATTATAATATCCTCCAAAGGAAGTTCCCCATGTTCCCATTCATGCTGCTCAAATAGACTGCATGTTCCCCATTTTCAGAGAGCAGTCATCTGACTACATTTAATTCTAACAGCAACGCACTGTGAACAAAACATTAGCGGTTAGGAGATAAAGCAGAACTTGACTGCTACTCCCCAAAAATGCAACTGTTCTGACTTTGGTAAACCCTTGAGCCCTGAAAATTTTTCCTGTGGGACTGACAAGAGTGTGGTGTGCAACACAAGGATGAGATAGCTGAGAAGGCTCCACCATAATCACAACAAAATCGCCCCATTAAAAAAAAAAACCAAAACGAAGCAAACAAGAAAAAACAAAACAAAAACCACCACAAAATTATAAAGCAATTTTCACAAATTTGTTCCATGAATAACATTACACAGCAGAGCGTGATGTCTGGAGAGAGAAGGGGGAATGTCTTGCTTGCTTACAGTCACAAAATAACTCATGCTATTGAGTAAAAAGGACTATCTTTACTCAAAACCAATATTCTGGGGAAAAAAAAATAGACCTACTTTGAACAATGAAGGGACTACTAACAGCAATATCACTTAACACTGAGCAATATATTTTCCTCTAGGAAGAAAGACTTGCAAGTGTGTTTTCTGCTCACCTACTGTCACAGGTAGAGATAATGATAGTATTCATTTCACACACTTCACTGTCCCAGAAAATATTTAGATGCTAGACTGAAGACACCGTTTTCACCTGCTATGAGTACAGCAGACTTTTAAGAGGTGTTTCACTAAGTTTTTTTCCAGTTTGACCACTTTTTCCTCTCATCACATTTGCTGGAACACTCTGAAATCAGACAACTACCAAAAAGCCCCATATGATCCACCCACACTGCATGGGCTGCGTTTGGCTATGCCAGGTCTTTTCAGTAATAATCACTGTGGTGTACACCAGGCAGCACTGCAACACGACAGACCTGCTGACCTGGACAGCACCACTTGC
Source organism: Florisuga fusca (assembly GCA_038090715.1). Lineage (NCBI taxonomy): Eukaryota > Metazoa > Chordata > Aves > Apodiformes > Trochilidae > Florisuga > Florisuga fusca. Next base: position 11,331,740 of record JAAWXA010000021.1, on the reverse strand, counting down.
TGGAAACAAGCACTTCTGTCCTTACTCAGTTGCTCTTAGAAGAGCAGCCACAGAGGTATTCCTGCTCACTACCACCCTTTCTGCAAGTTTTCAGATGGAAGAAGTGCAAAATGAAGCACAAATCACAGACTGCAGTAGTAATGTCTATCAAAATCAGTGCAGATGTATTTTACCAGCCTATGGACCAGGCAACAGAATATCTGAATCAGTAAGGGCATATGTTCATCTAGGTACTGGCTATGGTGGCTCTGCCCTCCAAATTGACATTCACTTTCACAAGAATCTCATCCATATGGCCAGGAAGCAAGGTGGTTAAGGGAACAAATACTGTGAGAGACATTTATTCTTTGTAGAAATTAATCATGAGCATTAGTACCAGTAGGTTAATGCCAAAGAAAAAACAGGGATGTACTACTCAAAGGAAGACTGGACTGCAGCAGTCCCTGCAGTCTGAAGAGCTGAAAGCTCTGCTCTTTCCACTCCAGTCTCTACTGCCTGGGTGAGCAACACTGCCCAAGGGACAGGTGAGTGGTTCTGGTGGGAACCCCTAGAGCACCTGCAGGTAAATTAGACAAAAGCAGTAACTCAGAGCCTGAACAGAATTTTCCAAGCCTGAAACATTTTTGCTTATGAAAATCCTTTAGCGATGCCTTACCCAACAACTATTTCAAGACAACCAAGTAGAACAATTAATTAAAATCAAGCTGACTTTGTTTTCCTTCTAGGGTTTTTCACAGTGCATCACTGAGGTAGAAACTGTCTTCTCTGCATATTTTTTAGCAGCACTGGATACACTACCCAAGATTAGTCCTGTATTTCTCTGCCTTATCTAGCTGTCCTAAAAGAAAGCAGCAATAGCCCATTGCACTATATGATTGGTCTTAAAGAAATTAGTAATTTACAATTATTTTTGCTTCCAAAACAATAAAGAATTTCATTAAACTAAAACTTCAAGTTTAGTCTGCTATGGAACAGCACTCATGTTTTGTATGGCAGAACATGGCCAGAAAGAACACTAGAAGGTGAGGCCTGTTATTCAGAACAATAAAAATCAACAAGATCAAAAAAGCTTATCTCAAAACCTGTCGAAACCAGGAGAGGAAACCATTACAGATAAATCAGATTCATGCTTTGGTTTTCAAAAGTTACAGATAAAAAGTAGATGCTTTCCCAAAGGAGTGTGTTGCCTCAGATCTCAATTTTGAGGCCTGAAAAAAAGTACATTTCTTTCTGAAATGTCTATTGGCACATGTATAATATTACATAAGCTCCTTTTGTGGTGCTACTTGAAACACAAAATCACTTTTGACTCTCTTGTCTTATGTAAATTCACAGTCAAGTGCCTCCTCTGAAAAAAAAGAACACAAATATGAAAAGCACAGGGTATCAATACACATGTAGGAGATGAAAGCTAGAAAAATTGAAGGAGGGCAGAAGAGGGATCTCATTCCCTTTCATACAGAGTGTTCTAGGAGGAAATGTACTATCACTACATTTGAGTAAAAGATCAGACATCATAACCAGCAACTGGATAAAAAGAAAGAAAAAAACCCACAAGTACACTTAAAACCAAATCTGTCTTCTCAGATGAGTTTTAAAACAGGCTTCACAAGGGTGACAAGATGCTACAACCCGTGGTGTCACAAAACAGGTTTGGGCAAATCCTGAGCTGGCAGGAACTGCCACTGTTGCACTGCATGTCGGATGGTCAATCAGGCAAGTTTAAAATAAACCTTATTTGTTGGTATTGCCTATGATGTAAAAAATATCTATGAGAGGTCACCTAATATAAACCTCCTCTCACTTAGACATAAAGATCATTGATTTAAATTTATCTTAGACTGTCAAGAACTGAGATAAATTTGACTGCAATTTTTCTTTTCCAAAACAGTATTGGTACCTTTTAAAGTCATGTTCTGAGATAACAGGTCTTTTATGGTAACTCTTACTGCAATGGGTAATACAGAGAAACATTTTTTAAAAATAGATAAACAACTGTCTTAGAGATGCATTTTAATCTGCATGTCTGTTCATTGATACTCTAACAAAACCCTTTTATGGCAGCAACAGCACCAAAGGGATTCTCACATTTTTCTCTCACACCCACTGTGGACAAAATTCATTAAATACATCTGTGTTAATTAGATTTAAAAGATTCTGAGAAAAAACTTTACTATAATTAATATCAGGCTCCACTCTCCATTAAAATAAGTTGCTCCCCTCTGCCCAACCAGTCCACTCTCTGTCTCAGTGACAGAAAGCAAGCCTCTTGTAAAAACAAGGCACACAAGGCACACAAAGTATCATTTTTAAACTACAGGCTAACAAGATTAACATTTTTCTCAGGCTAACATGAGATTTTTTTTCTTTTGTTGTAAAAAAAAAAAAATCACAAAAGAGAACAGAGTATTCTCCACAGATTCTGTCAGAAATACTGACATAATCAAGTAACTGGCATTTGGGATATTATGAATCAGAGATAAAAATTCACTGTTGCCAGTGCAGTGGAAATAAAAGTGACTGGTGGTCAACTGAAGAAAGAATTTACATTTATTTCAGTACTTTGAGATTACTGCAGACATTTGGTAACAAAAACATGAAAGATTACTGCAGTTTTCGACAGATAACATTTTCTTTTGAGACACAAGAGAAAGAAATTCAGAGCTTCAAGACTGTACTCGTTCCGTACATTTCTACGCACAAAGTACTTTTTCAAGGAAAATATTTCACCCCTGCAGCTGCTATCTCTTACGTGTACTGCCATCCTTCATCTTCATCCTCCCAAAACTGGAAAGAAGAAATGACAAGACAAAGTTTTCCCTCTGAAAACAAGAAACTTTAAAGCACTACAACAGGGATAAAAGAATCCTGTGTGTATTATGAGTTTCTGCAATTACATCAACAACAAGAGTGTGTGTAGGATGTTTCCCAATTTGCCATTAAAGACATGCAGGCATTTGCAAAACTGTTATAAAACAAGCAAGAATTTATATGAGCTTTTACTGACAGATGTCTCTCGACAGGGGTCAATGCCAGGTTGTTCTTCCCCAGCCCAGATTTGCAGTCTGTTGTTATCTGATTCACTATCTTATTGTTCTGCTGTTCAAAAGGATTATATACATTTTAAAGATGAAGAAAAAAGACTGGCTAAGACAAAGGCTTGGTATGAATCTCTAAAGCTGCAGTGGCTCTGATCCAAGTTTATCTATGCAGACTTCATCTGGAAGAGTGAGTTTTGGTTAAAGTACAACTGATTGCAAGCCACAATTGATCGACCTTATCCAAGACAGAGGGGATATGGCTGAAGAAATGGGTCCAAATTTACAAGGAACCAAAGCACATGAGAACTCTCATGGATATGGCAGACTTTTGCAGGGTTTCATTGGGGAACTCCGAGGTTTTAATCAAAATAATAATCTAACAGAGGGAGCATCAGACAAGAATAGAAGGCCATTTTACAAGTGGTAAAAGAGAGAAAGATTTTTAACACAAGCTTTAAGCGTCACAGAAGAATAATCAGAGTAAAATCAAGTCCAAGTTTTGTCACCCAATCTTAAATCTGGCACATTTCTCAAGCTAAAACAGAGTCCAGATAGACATAGATGTAAGCAGTCCTTCCATTCCCCACAGGAAAGCTGTTCTATGGTCAGATCAACAATTTTTTTAGAAGAATAAATCACACTCCCCTTTCATTGAGAGATTACAACACCCTTACAGTCTTTTCAGACAGAAGAGACATGGAATAATCTCAAGAAACAGTAAAAAGTAATCTAATTTTAAACAGAGTGAAAATGACAGACAAGCAAAATTATCAAAGATAAGGCTTATAGAACAAGAAATTAGGATTTCAGGTATTGCATGTTCATGGCCTTCTCTAAGCAGGCACTGTGCTCATGCAGCACTTCAGAAAGTCTGGTCTCGAGAATTCTGCAGTCTAAAGGAAGAAACATGTAATCAGCAAGCAGAGAAATCTGGTGCTGGTATTTTGAATTCGCTCTTCAGTAGCTCTGAGCAGACTTGTAACTTGTAAAGATACAATCTCTATAGATTCAAAAGGCTCCTCTGTTCCTAATGTTTCATTGGCAAAATCTGATTCAGCTTGCAGAACTTACAAGAAAACAAGAGAAAACTGTATTTCGCTTTTCTCTCCCTCCTATATTAATACTTTTATGAATTATGTATATACACATATATAAAAATTGTATAGGTATCTATAAAAATGCCTCTCTTATGTACTTTTTCCTTTTGCACCAATTTGAAGTTGGCTTTGAAGAATAAAGTCCTGTCCAAACAAATCTAATGAGTACCAGTTACTAGAATTTCCTACTGAGAAGCACTAAGCCGCTTTACCTGCTGGGATCGCTTCCCTATGACGGGTGCTATAGAAGATAATTAAATATCTAATGTACCCATCTGGTACTTATGGGTTCTATCCCCCTGAAGTGGCACAGCTCTCAGGCAGTGACTGCTGCCAGCTCTCCTGGTTTCAAGATGAAGGCAGAGCACCCTGCTTGGCATCCCCCGAGCAGGCGTGCCACAGCCAGGTACAACATAAAGCCAATGTTTGTGTGTAAATGCTGAAGAACAAGAAGGTAAGCAAGCAGTTCTTCTCACACGTGTTTCTGAAGGCCCACCGAGCTGCTGTTATTTCCAGAGAAAGGCAGGAGGACAGGCAGAGGGGCAGGTACAACACAGACCTGACGCCCCGCTGCCAGGCCGAGGTCTCCAGTCCATTGACCCGTAGCAGGACAGGCCCGGGAGAAGCCGAGGCTGCAGCCCAGCAACTGAAAGTCGACTTCGGGGTGGATCCCAGCACAGGCTGGCAGGCATTTACAGCAAGCCCTCGGCAAGAGAACGAGACGGGGCTGAGCCCCGCCGAGAGGCCGGTGTTGGTGGCCTGTGTGCCCCTCCTTGCCCCCTGCCCGCAGGCACGGCCGGGCCTTCCGCGAGAAGCGGGGCCCCGGAGCAGCACTGCAGCCCCGAGCTGGGCATCGCCAGCTCCCCGGGCAGCCCGGATGAGTGATTCCCGCTCGGGACCTCGGCCCCCTGTGAAGAGGAGGAGGAAGAGAACAAAAGGGGGAGAATGAGGAGGGGAGCAGAGCAAACACGCACCTTCCCCCCGCCGAGCGGGCCGCGGCAGCGCCAACGCCAACGCAGCCCCAGCTCCCCCACGGTCCACTCGGGATGGAGGGGGAGGAGGAGCCGCCACCGGGTGGGGGAAGGGGGCAGAGGGCAGGCGGCTGCGCGGGCTCGGGTGCTACCGGTGGTGCCGAGGCGCCTGGAGCTGCATCAAGGCGCGGGATGCTCCAGTGCTGCGTTGCGGGCGAGGTCGGGCGTACCCCCCCCGGCCCCNGGGTCGGGGAGCGGCCCTCGTAGGCCTCTTGTGAGGCGCGGCGGGCCCGGCCTGGGCGCTCCCTCCCGATATAAGCTGGGGAGGAGACCTAAAAGCAGCCATACACGAACTGTCGCCAGCCCTCGGCGGGGGTAAACCTTCTCGGTGCGAGGTGCCCACCGCACCGTGCTTCTGCAGGGCGGGCGGGCCCGTGAGCGGTGGCAGCGGACATGTGAGGCGCCTTTCCCGCTGCCCGCTCCGGGGATGTTTCGGAGCACAGCAATGCCCTTTCCTCCCCCTTCCCCCTCCCCTTTCTCTTCCCCTTCCCTTCGCTGGTGGCTCCCAGCTTGCTGAGAGCCCTGGCTGCCTTCAGGATGCTGCCAAGGGAGGTAGCGCCACAGCTTCTCGCATGGCAGCCTCCTGCACGGCTAACGTTGCTCGCATTTAAATAGAGGCGTGTTGATAAAAGCACTTAAGTAAATGAGTGCAGTTTCTTCTGTAGATAAGATCTTAAAATACAAACATGGGTCTTAATCTGCTGGCGCTTGAATTGAAGCTCGCGATTGGTTCTGTTTGAATCATTGGAACTGCCCAGGTGTTTGGAGGTGTTTTTAGGATCAAAGCCCTTGGTACATTTCCAAAAAGCTGCTGTAGCAAGAAGACAGTGGAGAATTTCCCTCTTATATTCAACACTGTATTCCAATATTCATGAACTTTCTGCCTAAATGAAAAGAATGTAATATTATGAGCTTCATGGGTGTGCACCATGAAGGATTTGAAACATGGTATTATAAAGATAATGGCTGGCCCTGCCAACCTGACTGCTCCACCCATTTAGTTGCCTCATTTTTGTGTTTTCACTTTTAATTTTCAGTGCACAATTGGCATGTTACATTTTTGCAGTTGGGGGCTGTGTCCTCTGCTGTATGTATCATGGAGCATGCTGGTGGGATTGCAGTAATACCTTTCGCTCAAACTGCATGGTCCTTGAAGAACCCTGTATCATTGAGGGTAACAAAATAATTGTTTAAATTAAAATATTACAGAAGTAAATTACTGTCTACAGAAGAGCTGCCTGTCTATCTGGAATTCCTGTGCCTTCTTGTATATTCTTTACATGTTGTGTCCTATATAAACTGTAAGCATCCATGTGAAGCCAGTATCTGGAAATAATGTCACAGTGATCAAGTAGTTCTAAATGTGTCACTGCAGGTCATGCAAGAAAATATTCCATCCCCACAGATTGGTTCTTGCACCTACAACATCTTGGACCTTGACCACTAAGATAGAGCTTTCCTTTTTGTTTTCAGTGAGAGGCAGAACATAAGACAGGTCTGCACGAAGGAGCTCGTATGCAACTGCACTGGGAGTATTCAGATTTAGGATTTGCGTTGACTTCTGAGAGGAATTCATTCTCTCTTCACTTGCTTCATTTACAACTAAATCATGCGATTTCCCATTATTTTTTTCCAGATTATCTTCCTTTGTTACTCTACCCACCGTGAAGAAATCAGAAGGATGATTAACAATAAACAATGTTTTTTCCTTGTCACTGAATAGAAAGATGGAGAAGTATTGGCATGGCTGTCATTAATCCCAGGTCATAGGGAAGAGCAGAGCACATTGCTCATGTCTTCTGTTGTCCTTGCCTGAGAAGCAGTAAGAAAGAGCGAGTAAGGAGACTTAACAACAAAACCTAGAGCTCCACCCCCCAAACCTCTTCAGCCAGCAATGTGCACCCTGTTTAAGGGTTTCAAACACATCAATACCCACTTAGCCTTGGGAGAGGTATTTTCATCACACCTATCTCTTACAGTATATTACCATATTTTGCATTATTCCCTAAATGCACAGTTTTGTTTTCCTTCAGTTTGAAGATTTAGGACTTCAGGGTTGCTGTCTTTCTCTCCTAGGGGTTGTAAATTGTAAATCAGGGAGCACCTGGAGGTAAGGAGACCTATGCTCAGTTTACCAGATTTCGTAAGAAAATTCTTGCCCCTCTATCCAGACCAGTCATCCATATGATCCATCTTGGATACTTTTTAATTCATTATCTATTCGGGTGCTTGAAAGCCACTGTGTAGATGAATCTTTACAAAACTGCTATGATTACACTGGTAGGATCAGTGTCAGAGTCAGTAACTTATAATTCAAGAAAGAAAGGAAATTAACAGATACAAATATAAAAAATAATCAGAATTATCTGTAACTTGGTGCTTCAAGGAATAAGCCAGTATCTATGTCCTAGAAAGGGGGGTGGAATCTAACATGAGGACAAATGACAGTTCTGATTGCTGGATTTTTCTCACCTAGCATACAGTACATGAAGCAACTGGTGGGGTCTGCTGTTAGGTGGAAGATAGTGCCTGAACAGATCCTGAATCTCTTCTGCTGTAATATACAGTCACTTGGTACCACACTTCTCCCTGGACAAAGTGGGGATGATGCTACTTTGCTGTGCTTTGTTTTTCCAGTCCATTTAGGCTGCATGGTTTCTGAAGCAAGGACTGCTTGGGTGGAGCTCCAAACTTTATTGAAGTCTCTAAAACGCAACTGTATTAAAACAAGAAGAAATCACAAGCATGTTCACATACAAATTATTATGCAAAATGGGGAGGGGGAGGGAAGAAAGTATGAGATTCCTTTGAAAAGCTGCCAGCACGGGCCCAGGCTCAAGAGATGTTTGAAGTGGGAGCACACTGTACCAGCCTGAAGGAATTACCAATATACCAGTTCCCCTTGTTTAGACGCATGATCTGTTTTCCTTTTATGACATATATTTACTTTATCAAGGCATTTTTCATTTTTTGTCCCCCAGAAGTCTCCTTAAGGTTGACATATTTCAGGACCACTAGGTGTTTTGTTTGGGGTTTTTTCATTTAATGTTGCATTTAATGTTGCTTTGTTGCTGCACTGTAGGCAGGTAAATATGGACTGCTAGTTAATGAAAACTTCAATTTTCTCTTCTTTTTCAGTGGAAGGAGCCAAAAATAAAAATTCCTAAGGTTCCAAGATGTGCTGGTTTTCACTTCTTTCTAGGAAGAAGCGTCGAAGTCTTGAGCATGACTTGTACATCTTTCAATTTATGCAACATGATGGCAAATAAATTCTAAAAGGGATATTGTGAAAGAAAACCAGCAAGCACATCTATTTTTCTATACATTTCTGCTAGCTTTTCTGCTGCTCTGTCAGACTCTGGTTTTTAGGTACCAAGAGGAGCAGCTCTGCCAGCAGTGGGTGGGTAGGGCGTGCTGCTTGGGACACAGCTGGGGCCTGTCCAGGTTTTGCTGTCAGAAGTCAACATTATTGCCTTGAGTTTCAGTACATTCTGGTACTGAGTTGATGTAAGTCAACGAAATCCAGCCTCTCCTTGCTGAAGTTGACAGCTCCTTTCCAAACAAGACAAACCAACATATAGCTACTAGCAAAATGCCTCTGTGTACATGTTGCAAGAGCACAGTGATGCTGGCAGCTCCAAGCCCTGCGTCCTTACCAGTGTGCAGCAGCCCCTCTGCTCTTCCAACCTCTTGCAGCGAGGTCATGCAGCACCTCAAAAAATCAGTGAACACACATGCTCCAGGGACATAAAAATAACAGCCATTCATTGACCCTACAGAAGTTCTGGCAGCAAAATTTGCTAGTAAGACATGTCCTGAATAATTTTTCCTGCAGATTACAGCAAGTTTACTTACAGAGGCAATGGCTTTGCTATGCCACAGGAAGGTTTTTGTTAATATGTTCCCACTTGAACCTTTTTATAGCCTGTGTGACTTGTGCTGCCATGAGTGGTGAGCAGAGCATGGGCACCTGGTGTAAAACCAGAGCCCTCCCTGTCCATTCCTATTGATCTCCAGTCTTCAGGCAGCAATTGTTCCAGCAATACACAAATCCTCCACTCCCATGTTTACAAAGAAAAGGCATGTGAATGCCTAACATAAATAATCTTATATTTGCATTAAGAATGTGTTCAATGCTTCTCTAAATAACTTATGATGAAGGAATTAAATTATAAATAGTTTCTCTCAGCAACTCTCTCCAATCCAGCTAGGAACCTGTATTCATCTCATCATTTTTGTAAGGACAAAATCCACATCCAGTTTACTCAAAATGTAGTTTCTACTTGGTCAACATATATTTGTCCCCAAACCAGTTTAGATCCATGGGTACTTTCAATAACACAGATAAAATACATCTTTTCTTTCTGGGTATATGGACTTAAAGTAAAGGGAATCCTTTACCCTGCTGTATACAAGAGCATCCCTGTTTTCATAACACATCCTTTGTAATGATGAGTTGCAAGTTCAAAGGACACCAAGTGCAACTCCACCACCCTGCATGAGAACATGGCTTTTCCCTGCACACAGCATAGGCCTGGGCTGAACTGTGTTGAACACGTAACAGGCTGTCTTTGCACAGGATGAACCCAAAACATAATATCCATGTAAGAGAGGCAGATGGGAGGCTGGGCATGAGTATGACTTTGGGCAATGCTTCAGCCAGCCATGGTGCTGGTAAGGGGAGCGTTCCTGCAGTGGCAGATACAAGACAGGTGGACAGAAACTAAGTGCCCAAAGAGCCTGTTACCATCTCAACAGGCCTAAAAATGAAAGATGTTTTATCGTGATGGGTTTTGAATGCAAACATAAAACTCCTCACCTGGGGTGAGCATGCATGCTCTGGGACTCAGCTTTACTGATAATCTCAGTTCTAAGCTTAAGTACAAGGCTCTGAACAGGATACTCAGGTCAAGCAGACAAACTGTGATTCTGTGAGAGAGTCAATGCCTTGTAATAATTAAGTTTTGGAGTCTATCTAAAGGGCAGATTGGAAAAGTTTGTCCACCTTTTATGATCCTCTACAGTACAGATTTAGAAGATGACATGGTTCTTACTGAAATGTGCGAAGTCTGTCCTATCAGCTTGAAAGGTTTGATACTCATGCTGAAAAGTGAAAAGCTGATACATTAAGAGCTTGTGTAAAAAAGAATATATTACGTATTTAGGAGGAGGCACGGTATTTTTTTAGAATATAGAAGAACTTGAGCAGAACCAGTCTATGGAGTTTAAGAATCTGCATTAGAAGTCCCATCAGGAAAGGCTAAAGTAAAATTTCACTCAGCTTTTAGTGACTGAATGTGTGTCATAAAAAGCATAGACTGGCAGAGAAAAATTGAAGATTTCTACAGTCAGAGCTTCTACAAAAATCAAACCATGATTTGGGAGAAGTCACGTGGCCGAGTACCTGTAACCAGTTTTCAAGATTATGAAAGAAAACTTTAGACTCTTTGACAGCTCTTCTGTGGGTACAAAATTCTCTTTTTTTTCTTTTCAGGCTTTTTTTTTTTTTTTTTCTTTTTTTTTAAATAAAACAACTTTGAAGCTGAAAAAGCAGGGAAGCTTATGCTCTTTCAGCCTACAGGGAAAAAGAAGAAAGATTGAAACCTGTTTGTTTTAAAGTCTTAACAGACATTGTGATTCAAATTAGTGCCATTCAATAACTAGCAAAAATGCTTTTGCCTAATAAATTACTTCCAATAATCACATATGCTTTAAAGTCAAAATGTTTTTGCCAATCTTCTTTCTGATGTGCTTCATATATTTTTCTTCATAAGACATGCTAATTTTATGCATTCTTAATGAAAAGCATTTTCCATTGAAAAGCAATTTAAAATAAATAAAAGCTATAAACTGAATCAGCTGGTAAATAAATATTTATTTACCATTTTTAACATAGCAGAGTGGAAAAACTAGAACATAAAAATGGAAGTTAGCTTTGTAACAGCATAAATATATAAATACTGTGTGGTCCTGCAGAACAAAAAGAAGTACAAAATTTACTGTAAAGATTAAATTAAATTACGAGTTAACAAGTTGTCTTGTTTACCAGCCAAAGAAAACCAATTTTCTTTAGGCAAATACCTGGGCATATACAAAATAAGGTGAAAGCTGATGATTTAAAGAAAGGTTTCTTGTTGCTGTTTTGATTGTAGATAATAATTCAAGGAGACTGTGACTCTCAGGGAAGATTTTCCTATGGAATGCATCTCAAATAATGAAAATTGACTCTAACTGTTCCCGAAGCTGTGACACAGCATCACGGAGGTGGCACAGCCACTGGTCTGGCAGCGAGACACCAGGTCGGGGCAGGGTCCTTCATTCAAGCGTTTGGGTCTGAGGAGTGAAGCTGTGCCCTCAGCCATCTGAGACTTGGCTCCAGAAGCTGTTCCTTCCCGAGAAGAGGTTTTTTTCCTCAAATCAGCATTAGCTCAGCTGGCACTGTGGGCTGGTCCAGAAGGAAGCACGTGCTCTGCTTCTCTTCTTTTCACAAGAGAAGCTTCTGTTAGTAGCTCTGTGGTAACGGAAATTATGGGGATGAATGATGAAAACTGAACTTTGGGCTGTTTTACATTCTTTCAGTTCTGCTTAGTGTGATGGTTGTTGACTTCTCTCCTGCCACTATATTTAGAAAAGGGAGTACAAGGAAGATGAGCATTAATATTATGGGTTATGACACAAAAACATCAAGACCCAAGCCCGTTCCCATTTCTCTGTGGTAGCCTCTGGGGAGCTGCACTGTTTAGGAAAAGCTCCTGTTCCACTGCAGGAGCTCAGGAAAATGGGCACCAAACTTTATTTAGGCTCTAGGACTACATATGGCCACACAAGGTGGGTGGGTCGCTATGACACAACTTTTTCATCCACTGAGCTTAGTTTCCCACCACTAACTAAGCTTCGAGTAGTTTGTCTGGTGGAATTATTGTTCCTTATGCGTCAATGCTTGGTTCATTCTAGGATTAAAAATAGAAAAAAATCAGAAGCTTCCTCTGCATTCAAAAAATCAACAAAAGATCCATGGGAAAAAAAAAATTGCATAATGGCCCAGAAAAAAACTAAATTAAATAAAGCCACCCCTCACAGAGAACTTGTGCTCTGTTTATTTTCAACCAACTATTATAGGTTTTGCAATATTTTTCTGGAAGTTTTTCACAGGCATTCCTACTTTTTCTCACTCTGGGCTGGGTTTGAACTACCAGGATGGAACCATTTTTTGGACCTAACCTTCAGCCATGAGAGATAGTGGCCCTCAGCCCCTGCCCAACTACAGCACAGTTTTTAAGCTGCAATATGAATTTAAAAACTCAGGAGTTCTGCAGGCTGTGCCATAAACATATTTGATATTGAAGGAGTTATAGGTAGTGAAAGCTTGACATCCCCCAAGCATGGAAAAGAAATGGGGAGTAGCCTCATAATTCAACAGTACATCTCAACTGCAAAGCTCCAGTTGCACATCTCATCTGTTTCTTCCCCCCTCCCATGGACTAAAGACAGCCCAGACCCTTCCAAGTGCAATGCAGCACCCTAATCATTGCCTAATCATCACCCCCAGTACCTCCCGTGGGCATCAGACAAGTGCCTGGGCTCCAACTCGTAGTTTTGATGCAGCATCTCCCACCTTGGCAAATCTGGGGGAGAGAGCATCCAGCACAAGCTGTGACTGCCACCAGGAGTGACAGGAAGCCTGGATCTCTGCCGTGCTAGGCAACTGTGTGGGACCAAGAGAGTCTCTCAGGGTATGACACTGACATCTGCCCGCTCTCCTGCCTACAGATGCTCTCTGTTAAGGGTAAATTCCGTGTGACAGGAAAACAAAATGCCTTGTAACTTCCAGTGGAAAATGTGGGCTGTCAGGACAGTTTCTCTTCCCGCCCTCTTTCCACTCACTCCAAATTAATGTCTGTAGATTTACATGGGCTCTTTCCCTATCCCTCCTCCCCCCCCCCCCCCCCCCC